>JBBBDQ010000686.1:487500-1212500 GCA_037127315.1 Ascarosepion bandense | reverse complement strand
CAAGAGATCAAATTTACTAATTACAGTAAGCAAAATACCCTGGTTTAGTTTAAACTGAAATTATATTGCTCGGAATCACAAATTTAACTGCTGAATTTTTTTTTTTAATTTACTGCCATTATTGAGTAATCAACACATTGTGTAAACAGTAGCTAAATTTCTGTTTTCAAAATCTTGCACAAAAAATATACCTCCTTGACACGTTATTTAAGTTGATTTTTATAATTGAAACGTACCTTTATCTGATTTCAAACAAGTATTATCTGCTTACTGTCGGGAAATTTACGAAATAAATCACTCTTTACTGACGGTAAACCTCTTGTCAGTGCTTATCTAAGCGATAAATTATGTGTTGACAAGTAGCAGATGTGAATGACGATTGGATGGCGACCGAAAGTGACAAAAAATTCATGTAGCTTAAAACGTAACATTTGGAAATTTAAATTTTTTTGTTGTTGTTTTTTTTAACTAAATAGTAAAATTAAAAATTTAACATAATATTTTCAGCAAGTATAATATTTTATAGAATTTTAGTTTAGATTTATAGCCAGACTGTACTTTCTGAATAAATAAAAATAAAATATGCTTTCTGAATAAATAAAAATAAAATATGCTTTCTGAATAAATAAAAATAAAATATGCTTTCTGAATAAATAAAAATTTAAATTTCTTTTAAAAGAAAGAATTAAATTAAAATAACCGAACTAAGTTATATTATGTTATTTATTAATATTTTTCTGAAATATTAAATATTTTTATCTATAGATATTACATATTTATCTTAAATTATTAATATGCTTTCTGAAAAATTAAATTTCTTTTAGAATAATTTTAATTTAATAAAAAAAGAATGAAATTAGAATCAAAGTGTGGTTTGTGTAGTTTTCTATGTAAGGGGAATTCATCCAAACACTTGTTAACTTCTAAAAACAATACGACCTCTACGGAAACTTGTTATGACCCCTATGGAAAAAAAATTTCCAAAATTTAATTTTTTAAATTATTTTAAAAGTAAAATTACTGAATGATTTTTATTAAACTTTTCAATTTTCGATAGGCAATATGATAATCAATTCTTAAGTAAAAAAGAAATTCAACAACGTTTTTATAACAGGTTTTTAAAATATTTTAACACTTTTATGAATTATTATAATAAAAAAATAAAAAATATAAACAATTATTTCAAAATTTTATTAGTAAACGAAAACATTTTTTTCTTCAAACTCTATTGTCCTTAATAATTATTATTTATTTCAGCAATTAAAAGTTTATCAAATTAAATTATATCAGAGTTTTATTGCATTTTTATCTTACTCTTCGGAGCAGATTTTCGGCCAGGTTGTCCACTTTAGAATAAAAAACATAGATGATTTATATGCCCCAATGAGTCCTGCATTTAACTAATAAAAAAATTTTTTACAGCTAATTAAATTCATTAAAATTTCATGGATTTACGTAGAGGTGGGGTAACAGAGTTAAAAAAAATTTTCACCAAGAAATTTTAAAAAATAATAATTTTAAAAATAATTTCATTCATTTGTGAATGAGTACTGAAAGTTTCATTCAAATCTGACTACTATTTCATTTTTGCGAGAATTTTCAAATTAATGTGTTTGTTATTGGGAAAAAAGTGGGTTGTGTCAGCATTTACGTAACCTATTGTAATAAAGGCGTATTTTTTTTTAGCCGCTAACTCAAATAAAACAACATTTTCTATCAAAATTTCGAAAATGTTAGCAGGGATTCAAAATTTTTTGAAAATAATTAAAAATTACTTTGATCTTTTCTCTTAATAAAAATATAAATATTTTGATGGAAAAAGTTTGTTTTATTAAGTTTATGAACTTTTTTATTCATACTATGCTGTTCCATGCCGTTTTTTAGCGATTTTTTGGAGGTACCTAATCAAGAGGATAGATCAAAGTATTTCTAATTATTTTTTTATTTTTTTAATTCTTTCTAACACGTACAAAATTTTGGTATAAAATCTTGTTTTTCTTTCGTCCGTGAGTGATGCAATTTTTATAAGGGTTTATAATGGCAAACATAATATTACGCAAGTAACTTTTTTGCCTGTGAAAAACACATTAATTAGGTAATTCTTGCAAAAATTTTGATTTTAATAATCGGATTTTGATGAAAATTTCAGAAATTATTAAAAAATGACTGAAATCAATTTTTAAATAATTATTATTAGAGAATCTTGGTAAAAATATTTTTTTACATATGTTACCCCGACCAATTAATTCCTGAAATGTCTAGAAATTTGCGATCGTTTCTTTATAAACCTGATATTAAATAACTTCAGGAGTCATTGGGAATGCTAATCAACTGTTTTTTTTTCTTTTTTTTTCTTTTCTAAATTAGCTCACTTTAGAAAATCTGCCCTGAATTGTGAAAACAAAATTGCATTAAAACTATGCCATCTTTTATTTAGACAAACTTTTAATTGTTTTTATAAGAAATTTAAATTAAAGGTATTATAGTCTGAAAAGAAAAAAAAATTCAATGAATAATGAATTTTTACAAGAATTGTTTTCATTTTATTTTTTTTATAATAATAATTTATAAAATTTAAAAATTTAAAAAAAATTTCCTCCTTCTTCGTTAATGAAGATTATGTTTACTAATTGAAAATTGAAAAGCTTAATACAAATAATCTAGCCCATCGATTTTTAAAATTATTAAAACATTTTAATTGTGTGCGTATGATGATCCGTATTTTCTTTTTACGGGTGGCCGTACATGATATATATCATTAAAAGGTAGCGCTCCATACAGGAAAAAAATCTATACAAAAATTTTCGGCAGGTTACAATTGTTTGATCTCGCTTCCGTGTTTTCTGTGCCCTACGTTTCAACATTCAACGGGTTTTGCAAATTATCCCTTCAAAATTCAAAGCCAGTTTTATATTTTAATTCCTAATTTCCTAATTTGTTAAAAAAATTAGTAATTGTGAAATTCACAATTTGTAGAGTTGCCTAATAAAGAATATGAAAAATAGATATTAAAAATAAAAAATTATAAATGCCATAACATTTCATCAAATATTGAGTTGCCTCTGCCGTTATATAATTTCATTCTGTTATTAAATTGTAAATTTTTAAAAAAAATTTATATTATTTTAATTATTTATTTTTCATCAAACATCTTCAAACGTAAGGCTATAAAGCTAAACTAACTGAAATTCTATAAAATGTTGGATAATTGCTGAACATATTGCGTTGAATTTCTAATTTTAACATATAGTTAGAAATCTAAAAAAAACGAAGCGTACGATTATGTCACATTCATCTTCCATATTTAGCATTTTTTGACGCCTCTGATAAGACAATGATAACTCTCATAACAAGGCTACCGTAATTAAAAAAAACGCTTTTTTAGTAAGCAAGTAATTCCTCCTTCAAATCAGATTAAGGTAAGTTGAAATTTAAATAAAATATGTCAGCGAGGTATATTTTATTTTTGCCAAAATTTTTAAAGCCGAGAATTGGCTTCTAATTACAAAATGTGTCGGTCGATGAAAAATGGCCGAAAATTTTTTAAATAAAAAAAAATTTAGATTCCGATTAATATAATTTTGATTTGAAATACACCAGAGTATTTTACTTACAGGAATTAGTAAAATTGTACTATTGGCTTTCAGTTAAAGCTAAAATTGAAATTTCAAGAAAACTGTTTTTTCATTTTTAAAAATTCATTTTAAAATTAGGTATCGAAAATGAGTGTCATTAAAATGAGTGTCATTAAAATTGACATTTTAATAAATTCGCTTATGCATGTTTTTGGCCTTTAGCTTTGGTAGGTAAGCATCTTCTTTTACTCTTGCAAAGACCGACATTAAAATTGATTGATGTCCTTAGGTACTTCCCCTAAGAGCATTTTAAGTACACGTTCTTCATTCCTACATATATTTTCATTATAAGTTCTGATAAACTTCCCTCTTTGGAGCCTAGTCTTCATGAATTTAAGCGCAGTACTAAATTGAGGTCAAGGTTTTATCATTTTACAGTTGAAATGGCTTGATGTAACCATAAGTTCTATGCTAGCATTTTTGCACTTCTCACTGGTAGAACTCTCATTGACCTTCAAAAATTTAAAAGAATGTCAATCGTTATCATATGTCTTCTTAATTACTGTTCCTTTAATGTTCTCTCTCTTCAATAATGTGTTTTACTCATATTCTATCAAATTCAGTAATCCCCCCACCGCATCTTAGTGATTTTATTACTTTTCTTGGTTTAAAAATGATTAAAAAATATTCAGTGAGAGTCATTCTTCGCCCTCTGGTTTTACAAAAAACTTCTCAGATTTGTCTGTTTATTAAAATAAAAGCAAAGAATGATTTCAATCCAATTATCTGCGCACTTTTTTTAATATATACTTTTGTGTTAAAGACGGTTACAAAATTCCCGCAAACACCTGGGTGACTTTGGTTATCGCTGGTCTACACAGAGACCCACACTATTTTCCTGACCCATTGGTTTACAACCCTGATCGATTCTTACCCGAAAATATAAAAGAAAGACATTCCTTTGCATTCGTACCTTTTTCCGCTGGTCGGCGGAATTGCATCGGTAAGTGAACGTTCTTTTTCTTTTTCTTTTTAGGTAAATATTTCAATGTGTGGAAGAAAACCTTTTTAAAAAGAAATTTTTTATTGACCTTAATTTATTGAAAATGTGTGATATTATGTGAAGTATTATATGTTTTGTGAAGTGAAAAAAATGTCACTAGTTTCACTGTCCGTTTCAAGACAATAGAAACAGTTACCATTATTATATCTTCTTATGTTACTTTCCAAAATATAATTCTGAACGAAAATTAAATTTCACTTAAACTCAGCAGTCATAAATATCTTAACAATTTCTTCTATTTTGTAACATTGATTTTGTTGGTGAAATTGCTTACTGTATTAATTCTGAAATCCATAATCATATTCCTATAAAATATTTTTTTTAATATTTTAGGTCAGAAGTTTGCGATAGCCGAAGAGAAGACTTTATTGTCTTGGATATTCCGAAAATTTGGGGTTGAGACAACACAGGCAGAAGCAGACATTCATCCAGAAATTGGTCTGGTGTTGAGACCAAAATATGGCATCAAAGTGAAATTAACAAAAAAGTAAAACAAAACAAAAACAGAAAGAGATTAAGCTGAAATTAGTTAAGACTAATTTTTTATAATAAAAATTAAGTGTTGAAACATTTAATACTGTAATTTGTAACAAAAGAAAAAAAAATGATTGACCAAAACACAGAGCTAAATCCCAGACAGATATTTAATTTACAGAAACACAAAATAAAAATGTTTACAAATATACAATGTTTGCGTTCAAAACATAAACATAGAGTTTACTACTGGAAAGTGTTATGAAGAGTGAGGTAAGGAGTGGGTAAAGTATTTTTAACACGTTAGGCTAGTGAATAGTACTATTTTTGGAAATCCTCAAATACTATAATGGCCAACCTCATTATACAAAAAAAGAAATCGGGAGAGAACCAAGGGGATGAATTGACGTCAAAGGTTTAAGAAAGGGGCTCTTTGAAATCAAAGTTTGTGGATAAAATAGAATACAGGTGACTGTACCATATCGCTGGTGGATGAGGTGCCCATTGTAGTTTATACTTTTGCCATCGATGAATATTTTTTGGAGAGTACGCGCGTCCGCGCAAAAAAGTTCACTCGTCGAAGACAGACGTTGATTTATCATGCTCTGTTCTTTTCCTTTCCTTTCTTCTTTCTTTTACGCTCGTGCACGCTATATATAATTTATATGCATATTATGCAACATGCGTCATGAAAAAGAAAAAGGTAAGTATAATATAATTTCTTTATTTATATATCATGAATAGTAAAGTTATATGTATGAATAATTGCGTCTGTGACGAGAAAAGTTTCTTGCGCGTATTTAAAGGGGAAATGACTCTTCCTTGCAGTACATAAATTTGTTTTTTTTATATTTTTTCCGGTTATCTCCCTTGTCACGATATGTCTGAATTCGTTGTTTAGTATTAATTTCTTTTTCTTTTTTTTTTCGGTGACGGTTCTTCGTCGTCACTGTCTATTATTATTGTGTCGTATGTAGACTGTGTCGGAGAGTAAGCAGGGGTGTTTGTTGGAGTGTTTGTAGGTGTGTACAGTTCATTTGCATATATTGGCTTAGCTGTGTAGTTGTTTGGTTGGATGTAGTAGCCCGGCAGTGATGTGCTATACAGTATTATTGTGCGCCTTCGTTTGGGTTTATCTTGCATCCTGTTGATGTTGTTACGTATTCTCCGGAGCTAAGTTCTCGCTCTAAGTTTCTGCGAACTCTGTTGTGTGTTATTTTTCTTTTCGGTGAATGTGTCTGAGTTCATGACTATGAACGTTGTGCTTTATTTGGGCTCTATATGTTCGTTAGTGTACTGTTGTTATGTTCTGTTTTGTGTAGTTGTAAATATGTTTCCTCCATATGATTAGCCATATTACGGGGTTCAATTCTATAGCTCCCCATTCTTTTTAATTGATTAATTTCTCTGTGTGTGCAGAACACATACATTCGGTTTTCCAATGTTTGTCCTTCTCCTAGTACGCGTCTCCAGGGATCGTCGTTGGAAGTACTTAATGAAGGAGTTCTTTCTAGTAATCTTTTCGTCTGATGCTTTACGTTTACGTAGGTTTCAGTTCCTTCGAGTATGCATTTGCCTTCTTCGATATGTTGTAGCGTAAACCACATTTCGTCTGTGTAGATAAGGTTAATTCGTTTGTATGTGTCCATCTGTAAATCCACGTGTAGCATGTCAGTTCTCTTTGTTTTGTTTTGTTTTTGTTTTTTTGTTTGTTTGTTTTTTGTTTGTTTGTTTTTTTTTTCTTTTTCTTTTTCAAAACAACATACTGCATGATACAAAAACAGCCTGGCAATGAAAGACCGAATTTTGAACAGTCTCAACAGATAACATTTTATTTTAAATCAATAAATTCTTCAAATTATTAAATTGAGAACATGACCAAACTTGATTCATTAAACTCGTCAAAACAACATACTGATGATACAACAATTGCCTGGCAATGAAAGCCCGTGTCTTGTTTTTGTATCAAGCAGTATGTTTTTTTTTTCCTTTGGCTCTTCATCGTTCAGTTGGTAGTTGTTGAATATAGTTTTGCGTTCGACCGTACACATCGTAGTCGTCCATGGCTGCAACAGTATTTACCAACCTTCCCACGCAAGACTAGATGTGACACAAGGTCTTTTTATTGTGGGTCTTCCCGGCCATATAGCCAGGCCAAAAATATCTGTCTATTTTTTCCCCAGTTGTGTTTCTACCCTTCGGCGGAACCACGACTGGGTTAGTGCTCTTTGCTTCCGAGCAGAGAGCGCTCTCTACCCGAAGGCAGAGTGCTGACAGTGTCATAGTAGCAAAGGTAAATGCTTCAACTGAATTTATTTAAATTTGGGCGGGTTTATATACTTGTCGTTTTGTAATTTGATCCTTAGGAAGTTTGCTGACAGTTCATATTTATTTATTTGTTTATAAAGTTGCCATGCTGGAATCCTAATGTTGTCCCCTTTTCGTATCTGAATATGTGGGTGAAATGATTATTTAGCTGTCTGGCCGTGGAAATACTTGTTGGACGGTACTATACAGTTAATTTCGTAATTGAAGTCACTTGACGTGGCAGCCAATGAGCAGCTCTGATGTGTTAGCGGTACTTTTTGTGGGTGTACCAAAGATTCGTAAAAGCATTCTAGTTCTACCATATATGCGTTGTGGTGCAGTGGATATCGGCTCGGAACGACAAATCAGGGAGCTGAGTTCGAATTTTAGTTGAATTTCTTGCATTCACTTACGCACAAATACCTTTGGGAAAGGTATTAATCCGCCTCTTTCCTCCAGTGTATTGCGTATGGCACTTTACTCACTGATGTTAATTCGAAAGTGAAATACAGTATCCCGGTTGCGGTGTTTGCTCTCAATATAGGCGGAACATGTATAGGTACCATTTCCGGCGCGTCTTCGTTTGTGTATAGAACTTTGTAAATTACTGTTCTGTTTGACATGTAACCAAATGTTTGTTCGTATCCAACCATGAGGTTTTTCTTTGCGTCTGTTGAATTAGTTTTTCTTGGCCGTTGGTGGTCTAAAGTTATATCTGCCACCTCGGTCATTACTAAGTCGTCTTGTCTTTCTTTCCTCATTCTCTTTCTTGGCTTTTTAGTCTCAAGGTTTGATTCTGCGTCCTTTAATGTGGTACCAAATTTCGGTGCTGTGCTTATGTCCAGTCCGCTATCCCAAGCTGTTGATTCTCTACCTTGTATACTGCTTTTTATTAGGTCCGTTTGGCTTAGCATACTTCTATGAACCATATAATTACGTTGTGTCATGACGTTTGTGATTGGTTTTCTGAGTAAGCTGTGGTTATGCCATACGTGTGTGAAACTGTTGCCTTGCCTGATTTGTTTGAAGTTTAGCATTTCCCTCCAGTCGTGTAGTTCAATCATTTTAACGTCTGTTGATAAATCGTCTGTTGTTTTAGCACCTTTGCTTGGTAAAATATTTATTAGATGTATTGGTGCACCGTAGTTGTACTTATATTTCGGTAATTCAGCGTCTGTTCCTGTCATGGGTTGTATTTCGTGGAAATTTTTGTTCGGAATTTTAGTTATACCAACTAAGTTACTGTATCCGATGTATTGACCGTGATCGACGTATAAGTCAAAGAATGGTTCAGGGTTCGGAACAAATACTTTTTCATTGTTCTTGGTAAGCCATTAGCCTCAAATGACTTTGTCGATCATGAATCCGCACCTATTTACTCTATACGATGTAGCGTTTGATATTGTAGCTTCCAATTTCGTAGTGGTTACCCACGTTGTAAGGAAATAAGGGACAATGTAATCATCAGATTCTGGTTGTTTCCAACAGAAATGGTCTATGTTGTGCATTCCTGTTTCGGTGCCGCTGTACTTGACGAAGTGACCGTTAATTTGATCCATGTCAAGTGTTTAAACGAAATTTTTGAATAGCCTTTTGATAACGAATGACCTGACGGAGTTACCGGATTCTTCTGGTAGGTGTCCGCTTATGTTTGTACCCTCCCAACCGTTGTTTTGTTCTGAGTCTGTGTCCTCGACCGTCGTCGCTGATTGATTTGTCTAATTTGTACAGTATTGTCGCCAGACGTAAAGTGATGCTGAACGCCGGCGTTAATGCCTCGGAAAGCTGAATTGAGTTCAAGGTATCTTTTAGCTCTAGCTGCTGTCCTGGTGGCGGCACCCAGTAATCCTGTACCCTCAGAGTCTTTGAGAAATTGTTCATTCGCCTGTTTGGTTGTTATGCTACTGTTTTCGTAGTTTAGGTCGTGGTCTTTCGCAGCTAGGTCAAGTTTGTTTAATGCCGGTGCGTAACGTAGCTTAATTAGATCTGTACCTGGACCATTACTGAAGTCACTTTGACGTCATGTTTATTTTTGGATATGATGCAATACCCTTGAATTTTTAACTCACGTCGTTTTAGTGATGCACATATTTCTTCCTTTCACGGGCACGCAGGTATGACGCGTAACCATTCATCCCCTTGGTTCTCTCTTGCTTACTCCGCTTCGATTGCCCTCAATTGCAGTATCCTCACTCGACTTCGCACATTATTTCTAAGCTTTACTCCTATAAGTAAAACGAAGGAGATAGAATTCCAGTCATCGTTCTAAAGAAATGTGCATCTGAACTCTCCCCTTTCTTTCAAAAATAACTATTGCCCCGATGCCTCCTGCTTTCCTGCTTGTTGGAAGTTCTTTTCTATAGCTCCTGTTTTTAAAACTCTAGGAAGCTTTCTGACCCCTCTAATTATTGCCTTATCGCTTTTTGGCAAAGTCTTTGAGACTATGATCAATACTGAAATAGTTCATCATCTTACATCCCACAACCTATTTTCTAACAAGCAGTATTCATTGAAACTTGAGCTGTTGCCCTTGATATCTCAAAAGCATTTGACAGGGTTTGGCATGCTAGTCTCCTGTGCTACAGGGCTACGGTGTTTATGGTCGATTGTTTGATTTAATCCAATCGTTACTATCAAATCATGAAATGAAGATCGTTGTGAATCGGTATGTTTCCAGATCCTTTCATACCAACGTGGGTGTCCCACAAGACTCCATGCTAGGGTTTATGCTTCTCCTGATCTTCATCAATAATCTTCCTGGTGTAATGAATTCCCAATTAAGCATCTATGTAGGTGACACCACCATTTATTCCTGTCTCAAAAGGAAATCTGCCAAGACTGACTAAGTAAACGTCGCTGCTATTCTTGAAGAGGACCTTCAATCTGTGGTCGACTTGAATATAAACTAGCACGTAAATTTTAATGCTTCTAAAACGAAGTTGCTCTTCTTTAACCACCATAGAGAAACTTTCCTACCTTCCATCAGTATGGATCACGATAGTCTCCCAGAAGGCCTCCTCGGCCTCACTGTCTCAGTTAACCTCAAGTGGAACGACTGCATGGAGTCAATAACTACAGCTACTCGTAGGAAGGTTGGATCACAGTGTTGAATCAGGAAGTTTTTCTCGGTAGAGCCCGTCTTGCCCATCTAACATTCGTCCATGGATTGAATATTCTTGACATATCTACTCGGATGCCCTTGCTACTCATCTCTGGCTTTTCGAGAAAATCCAAAAATGGATCTGAAATGTAATCGATCCCGATTTTGCAGCTTGACTTCAGTCACTTTCTCACAGGACGGGATCTGTCTTTTCAATAAATATTTTCACGACTTCTGCTCCAACGAGCTTCTTTCCCTGTTGCTTTGACCACACGAATTTACTTGTGCTATGAGATTGGCAACAGGTCCTACACTTTTATCGTCTAAATAGTCAAATGTAGCTTCCACTTCTACTCACTCAGTTTCTTTTCTCGCACTTCCCTCTTGTGGAACTCCCTTCCGCACACTTTCTTCCCTGATAGCTACAATCTTCAAATGTTTAAGTTCAACATCAATTCATGTATCCTTGTCTCCTATATTTTTCTTAACCTTTCTTCGACATCCCCTGTACTTTTTCTCTCTCTTTTTTGTAACTCCCTGCGCCCCAGTGGCGGTACTACCGTGCTTGAGATGAAACAATTATAAAGAGAATAAAAAATTAAAATGTGCTTACGAATGTACTATAATATTTCTTTCAATAAAACTCTAACAATCACACACACACACACACACACACACACACACACACACACACTGCACGCGCAGGTACACACAGGCACGAACACGAATACACACGAGCTCATAAAAACTTTCTATTCAAATGTAAAATTGTTAACTCCAGGGTAACTTACTTTGCAACATTGATATTTTGTTTTGATATGAAACTTGAAAAAGAAATAAAATTACTCTATAACAACCGAATTCCTTTTATTCTGTTTCATCGTTCAGTAAATAAATTAATGGCGAGGTTGAAAAGCGGACGATAATTCAATGTCTAATTTAGATTAATTAAGAAAAGCATAATAATATTGAAGGTGTTTATTAATTAGTTAATGAACAAACATTCTTAAAACTTTAATCATTTTTAACAATTTTTTAAAATTTTATTCTCGGGTAAATATTTGAAATGCAGTCATCGAAATTATGAAGTAGATGCTCTTGTGATGAATTTTTAACAACCGATTTGGTATCATTTGTTTTCTTTTTTGAAAAATGAAGATGTGTTGTAATGATAACTAATGATTAATTATTGTTTTCTTTTGTAAAAACGATATTTTTTACCGTGTTCCTGAAAATGCCATTACCCCTATGTTTTTCATACGAAGGTTGTCATTTAAGAAATTATTATTACACGCACACTCACTGCTTTCCTTTCGGATTTAAAATCGTAAACTACAGAATATCTTCTATTTTTCCCATGGATATGTTGTTTGTTGACATGAAACATGTAAAAACATAAAATTAATTTATAACAAATTAATTTTTTTATCATTCTGTTCATTATTCATTAAAAAAATTAATGACGAGGACCTAAAGCAGACGAGAATTCAGTTTCTAAAAACTTCATTATGAATTAAGAAAAATCCTAATAATATCGATGATGTTTATTAAATAATGAACAAACATTACTGAAATTCTAAATTCGTCTTTATAAAATTGTTATTTTATTCTTGTATAAATATGTGAAGTGCAAACGTCAAAATTATGAAGCAAATATCATGTGATGAATTTTGAACAGACGATGCTGTTTTTTTTTGTTTTTGTTTTTTTTGTTTTTTTTTGACAAATTCAAAATTATATATTTTTTTAATTATGCCATCCAAAGCAAGGTGATAATGTAACTAACACGCAATTGGTTACGGAAAGTGAAAAAGAATGAGGCGACTTAAGTAAGGAAAAGGGAAAATAAAAGAACAGGATTCAGAAAGACAATTATTGATGTTGCATTTAAATTTTTCAAGAAACTGGTAGTGTCATTTTTTTCTCAGTAAAAGACATGAAATATTTTCCGCTTTTTGATAACTCTTGGAGTCTACAGAATCTTGAAACATCTCATATTTCATGAAGAGTCTCAAGTAAATTCTTTCAACATTAGATAATTTGCTTTCTACCATCTGGTAAATTTATCTAAATTTAAAATAATATAGTTTTAATGCATTTTTTATTTTACTATTTGGAATTGAAAAAAAGAAAATTACATGATTTATATTCCCCAAGGAGACCTGCATTTAACTATTGAAACAAAATTTGGGATCAGTGGGGGGGGGGGGGGGGGGTAACAGATAAAAAACATATTTACCGAGCTTTTCTAAAACTAATAATTGTTTACTTAAAATCTCAAAATTATTCGATTGCAAGAATTTCCAAATTTTATGTGTCTTTCGACGCCCCAAAAATTACTTTCGTAATATTATGTTTGCCATAGTAGTAACCTTTAATAAACATCGGCTGAATCGCTGACGAAAAAAAAAATAACCAAAATTTCGAACGTCTTAGAAAGGATTGAACATTTTTAAAATAATAATGAAAAAAAAAAACGTTGATCTTTCTTTTTAATAATAACACAAACATTTTGATGATCAAACTTTGTTTTCATTGACTTTGAGTCCTTTTAACATTATATTATGCTGAATGAGTGGAGGTACCTATTTTATAAGTCTTCAGACTTCCTGGGTTGTTATAAAAATATTACTGACATTGTGCTCAGTGAGACGGGGGAACCAGTAAGGAGATGGCCTTTGTCATCTAACGTTGAGTTAAAGGCAAAGATCGTGTCGAAGAACTTTGCTTCATCTGACGGGAATTTCGTCTGAATTGATCAAGTGACGTAAACCGTTAATTAATAATGTACGTTAATTTTTTGGGCTAAATAACTACACGCTTAATATGAATGTTTTATAAATTTTGTTCGGTGACAGTTGCCCTTGCTGTTGCTAAAAATGAGCCATTTTCCTTGAAATTTACATTCCTTGACCGTCATAAAGTGGAACATTTTCTCTCCGTTTAAGTCAACATCTTTTAAATTTTTAAGTACATTTGACTGGAAACTTATTATCGGCAGAATTGTCTATAGAAAATGATATTTAAAGAAATAACTAACTATTTTTCTTATTTTATAACCTAAACTCGAGATAATGTGCACGTTTAATTAATGTTAAAATTTGTACTTGACTCAAGATTGCCACAACTTATGTTCCCAATAAACTGTGTTACATGTGACGAACAACAATCTGAACTCTACGAGAATTAAAGTTTACTAATTTATTAATTACTAAAGTTTACAAATTTTTATTCTAACAATGAATGCTAAACCTTCATATTTAAAATAGAAACAAGATCGTATACTTTTTAATCTATTTAAATTTCATATAATATATAAAATTCATTGCTTCCATTTTATATCTAGACATTGAAACATTGAAACATTCAGTTGTGCAATTATGTAAAATCATTTTTACTTTCTTGAGAATAAGAGCTATTATTTATCAAATAATACATTTTCGACCTCGATTTCTCTCTTCTTAATTTTCATATTAAAAATAAATGCTCGCTACCCACTATTTTATGAACCTTGATTAATTGGTAAAAAATACAAAAGATAAAGATCTTCGTAATGTGTGACCTGCACTTATGAGCACAATTCTTTGTATTTCTTTGAGGCATAGGCTACCAGGAATATATTCAGTGAGTCTATTGAAACCTTTTCCATTCAGTCCGAGGGCTCTAACTAAAACTGGATTTATTGATGTAATCATGTGCCACATTTTTTATATTTCCACTTCAAGATCCGTGTATTTTGATATTTTTAAGTACTTAAAATACGTTACAATCTGCATTACAATTATTATCATTTTTTGCTGTTGTTATTGTTTTGAGACATGGAACAATAATTAAGGAAATTGGTTCTGGGATTATCACCAATAAGTTCATTATTTATTAAAGGATTATGAACCTTGCGTTTGTATCAAAAGTTGCTTATTGTCCCGAATCATGTTCATTAATTTTTAAGTATGCCAATGTCATTATTTAGATTTATAGTGTAGCATGTTTACAAAAATTACTTTGTAAAACACTTGTGATCTAATATTTAAAATTTTCAATGTAAATTATTTTACAAAAAGAACATTTTCGATCGTAAAAAAAAACTTTTCGATCGTAAAAAAAAAAGGGTTGTTTTCCATATCGACATACATAGTTTGATGAAATTGATAATGACGGGTGATATCTTGTATATATTTAAAGTCTTTAAGATCCAGGAATGTGGTACGATAATCTATCCAGGCTCTACTAAGATTTTTCTTTGCATTGTAGCAGTTATCCAGGATCATTTTGTTAATAAGCTATTGGTCTTTACATCCGTAACAGCAACGTTTGCACCCTTTTTGTTCAAGCGGTAGTGTGCCATTTCTTTCCAAGTAGAAATATGTCTGTTTTGTTAAAATAGATGTTAATAGTTTATATGTTGTCGGAAGGCATGTAATTGGTCTGTAGTTTTTCGGGTTGTTTGTGTCATTATTCTTGGGTAGAAGAAATGTAACTCCTTTGGTCATCCATGCAGAAATTTTAGTGGGATCGTTAATCATTTCTTGAAGTTCTTTGGCTAGTTTTTATGTGCTGTATTTAAATAATATAGCCAAAAGTTAGGAATTTTATCTATTCCTGGAAATTTCCAATTGTGTGCTTTTTTTCAGTGCACATTTAGCATCCTCTTATGTGATTCCAGCCCATGTCTGTTCTGGTTGAGTTTTCATTGGTTCTATCTCTGGTGCAATCCAATCTACTTCTTTGTTATATTCTTTAGGGCAAGCTAATGTTTTTCCCAGAACTGTATAACTTCTTCCAATTTGGTGGGGGGACTGTCACTTCAATTTTTTTCTTTTTTTAACCTATTTCTGTAAAATTTCTTTGCATCAGTTTGAAAAATCTTCTTTTGTCTGTAGAATCTTGATCTTTTCTCATAGCGTCTTATTCTTTGAGCCTTCAGATGTATTGTTTGCTTTATTTTTTCCTTAGTTGATAAAACTTCATTTTCATTTCTAATGTATTTTCTTTCGACTCTTCTGCCTTTTCTAGTTCTTACATTTATTCCTCTTGTCAGTTCATCGAGTACTGATAGTTCACTTCTAAGTTGTTCGATTTCTTTTTCTATTTTTCTTTTCCAAGGTGGATCTTCATGTCTGCGAGACTGCCTTGTTTTTATTTTGATGTTCAATTTTTTTGTCGCTGCTATTGATGATGCATATATTGCTTCATTGAGATTTGTATGAGTGTCTTCATCCAAGATTAATTTGAGTGCTGCATTGTAGAGTTTAATAGTTCGGAGGTTATTCATTGTTGGTTGTAATTTTGGGAGCTGTTCTCGTTCCTCCATTGTAATATTTTGTATTTGACTTAGATGGTTCTTTATTTCTTCCTTGGCTTCCTGTATACTGTTCTTATTTTCCGCCAAATAATTATGTTCGATGTGTTCTGAACTCGTTTTATTTTCGTCTTTTAACTGACTCAGATCACACCTTTCCAGCACTTTTATACTTACAGCATTATCTTCGCAGTGATTTGTGTGTATCACAGTTTCTACATTATAACCTGTGACATGTTTGATGTCACTACTTTTTCTTTCTGATTCCGGTTCCTTTTCATATTTTGTTGATTCGTCTATTCTGGTTGGAATTCTTTTTATCTCATTAATTTCAACCTCTGTCAATCGGTTATTTCGCATGAAGTATTTTCGTACATTGGCTAATTAATTTTCGTCAATGTACTTTCTATTTGTTTGTCCAACCTTTTCTCGTCAAATGTCATATGTTTCGCGAGTGATGTTTTTTTGAGGTTTGAGTAACGCTTCATGAAATTCAGTCATAACGACTTTGTACTCCTCACGAGACCATTTTATTTTTTCTTTCTTTAAATATACGATTATAGATCTAGCTGGAGAATTTTCAGGGCCATCATTAGGATTATCCTGGTTGTGGGGACCTGAAGATTCATTCTTTCTGTAGGAGTTTGTTCCTATGGCAGATTTTTCGACCTCAGGTAGGTTCCCTCCTGAAGGACGGGCTCTCTGTTTATCCACTGGAAGAGCTATACTGGACTTTTTATTTCTATTTGTATTTTTCATATTTTTCCCACGAATGACGCACGGGTCCAAAAGTCCACCCAAAGTTGCCCGGCACGTTGGGTAACGGTCTTTTACAAACAGGGTCCCGAAGCCTGTAGTGGATCGTTTGTGACCTCATAACGCAGTAGCCATTCACTCCTCGGCACGATTAACACCTTGAGTTGCGGGTTGTTGTTCGGAGTTTTCCTTCTCCTAAATGGGTTGCCAAGCGACAGCTGATAGAGACGCGATTTGAATTCAAGGAGAAAGACGCTGGTTAAAAAAAAAAAAAAAACTTTGGTGTAGCAACGGCTCAACGAAACAAAACATCACTACTAGAGTATTTTGTTAAAAAAAAAAAAATGTAATAATTTGTTCGTCCACTTTATATTCATTTATTTTTTTAATAAAGTCGTTGGTCAAAAATAGGGTTATCAGAATAAGATAAATTAAATAAGTAAATTAAATCAATAATAAATAAAAATAAATATATAAATAAATACGTAGTCTTTCTATAAAATAATACCGTAGAAATTGTTTTTCATCGGATTTAATTTATTTTCTTGTTGTTTTGTTTTGTTTTTATTATTATTATTATTATTATTATTATTATTATTATTATTATTATTATTATTTTGTATAAAGGCAATTGTGTATTTTTTAATTTTCATTGGGGACTTTCTTAAAAAAGGCATTTTCCATTATGTTTTCCGGATAATGAAAATTTTTCGTTTTGCTATTCGTAAAAATGATATTTTATGTTATTATTTTGGTAAAAAAGGGACATTTTCTATCATGGCTTTCGTAAAATAACATTTTCTTAATGTTTTTCATATAAAGCACATTTTCAATTAGATCTTTTGTAAAAAGGAAATTTTTCGTTTTGCCTTTTGTAAAGATTATATTTTTGTTTATGTTCCTTGAAAAAGGAGATTTCAAAATATAATCATTTTCCTTCATATACTTCATAAGAAGTACATTTTCCATTTTTTCTTTCGTCAAAAAGACAATTTTCTGTTTGTCTTTTCGCAATAATGTCGTTTACAAAAAGGCCTTGCCTTTTCGTAAAAAGAATATTCTTCCTTATCGCTCTCGCAAAATAATATTATCATTCGTGTCTTTCATAAAAATTCCACTTTTTCATTATGTCTTTCTTAAAAAAAATTCTTATTATGTATTGAAAGAAAAACATATCCATGATTTCTTATAAAGAACGTTTTCCATTATGTCTTTCTTAAAATGATACTTTTTATTATTTCTCTTGAAAAGGGAAATTTTCAATTTTGTCATTTATAAATAATGTTTCTTTATGTCTCTCGTTTAAATAACTTTCCATTATGTCTCTTGTAAAACAGAAATTTCCAGTTAGGTCTCCCGAAAAAGGCTACTTCTAGTATGTCTTTCGTAAAAATAACATTTTCTATTATGTTTTTCATAGAAAGGACTTTTTCTTTATGTATGGAGAAAAAAGCTTTCAATCTCCGTTTTCTCCTGTTGAAATATTATCCAGGTTTGTTGAGTCAGAACTTCCTTAAGGGTAATCCAATTTTCTTTTCCCTCTCTGGTGTCTGTATGTCGTCTCGAGTTGATGTGGATTTCCCAAAATCTTACGATAGTGGGATTGACGGTGAAGTCTAATGCGGTTTCCATGTACGACGTGCACCGCAGATAATATTGCGTAATTTCTGTCTGAGGCTGTACTAACTTGTTTCTTTTTGTACTGGGACAACGTCGGGAATCAAGGCTGGAATAATATCTACTTCGATAAAATGCACAACCGTGTTAATATCTTTAAGAACGGGTCAATTGAATATAAAACTGGTGAATAAAATGCTTCTATTATTTACTGAAGCGTTAAGTTTCTCCCTCAAGTTGGTTTCATAAATACAACAGTAATTTCTATAAAATAGTGGAATAGAAAACATGCGTGTGTCTGTGTGCTTGCTCCGGCCATGGAACTACGGGCGTGCACTTGTAAGGCGGGGGGTCTTCCATGCGACAGGAGAAAAACTCTCTTTTTGGTTTGTCTATACTCTCTGTGTGTATCTAACATTTCTCCACCTTCCCACAGTCCTAATCTTAGATAATCTTTTAATAAACACAATCTTTGTTTGTGTATACTTCTGAAATTATGTAATATTTACATTATTTACACTGTTCTAACTGTTTTTATTGACAAGTTTACGACGTTTATGCCATTGTACGCACCAACCTTCTTCAGGTTCTAGGAATGTCTTTGTTTCAGAGAATTTGGGTCACCATTTTTGGTAACAATGTGCACGTATAGCATAAATGTAAACAAAACCTCGAATTTAATTATCAACAGCAAAAATTAATGTCTTCTTCTTATCTGCCGGAAGTGGATAGGATGGGAAAATTGGTTTTGTTCAATTTTTCTGAATCTTGGCTTGTTAAATCTGGGTTCAATTCTTTTTAAAACTATTCTTAAATTCATCTCATTGTTTAAAGCAGGGGTCGGCAAAGTGGTCGATATCGACCCCTAGGCATCAATGGGGCTATCCAAGGGGTCGATAATTGTCTAGGAGTCGAAAGGGAGTCGATAGACTCCTCAAACGATTTTTCAATTATAAAAAAAGATCACCTTTACTTTTGATTTTGTAATCGCTCGCAGTATCTTTATTTCTCCATTTAGGCCTACATGTATGATGGTATAGCTGTTCCCAGTGGCATCAATCCTCCTCGTTGTCATATGTAGGGACCCCAATTTTCCACGATCATGGAATCGTGGACGGGATCGTGGACGGAATCGCGGAATTGTTGATTTGAAACGGAATTCCGTTTTTTATGTAATCATTTTCCATGTTAAATTAATCATTTCCTTTTTTTTTTAATATAAATACTTAAAAACTGTCTCTTGTGCTTTTGTAAATATTCTTATAAATAAATAAAACATGACCTTGTTATTTCTTTTAATTTATTCCTTATAAATATTTCTAATTATTTTTCCTTTTAAGACCTAAAAGAAGAATTTTAAAATTCAGTTTCTGCACTAATGCAAAGCAAAATTTTAGATTATTAAAAAAAAACGTTAAGAAACTGTAGCAAAGCAGATCAAAGTCAGTTAGAACCCCACCCACAATACACTGCCTCTGTCTCGCTGATTAAACGGAAGTTGGATTTATAGACAATAGTTTTAACTTAAAAAGAATAAAAAAAAGGAAAAAGAGCAAGATCAAAGAGATACATTTTAACAATCTGTTTCTTTGGCTTCATTTTATAACTTGTTATTTTTATGAAATGCTACAGTTCTCTTTTACAATTTAGAAATATAGAAAAAGTTTTTTTCTTTCATCAGATTACAGTCTAAAAATGACACAGGCACATTGCAATTCTCACTTGATTTTTTTCATCAAATGGCTGAATCAACTCTACCCTCAAGTTCAAAAATTTCATCTGCTTCTTTAAAAAGAAACTAACAAGGTGTTGCCGGTCTTCAGTTAATACGCGCGCCACCGAGAAAACAAACTTTGAATCAATCAACCAGACTGAGCTTACTGAGCAAGTAAGCTCAGTCTGGCTGTCGCTTGTTTCTCCCTAATCATGAGCCAATCAGAAGTCTACACGTCATAGTAAGAAAGAAATGTCGAGAGTATTCGAGAAGAATATCTAAAATTTGGATTTATACCATCATTTACTCATGAAACAGTGCCTTTCTGTCTTTTATGTGAGAAGACTTTTAGTAACGATGCTATGAATCCTGCAAAGATGAAAGATCACCTTGAAAGAATTCACTGTGGCAAGAACAAGGATCTTGATTTTTTTAAGGACTTGAAAAAGAAGATCGCAAAACGACCAACTTTAAAGAGTTGGTCGTTTAAAGCACCTGTCACTTTGGTTATGATGGACTGAAAGCATATTACAATATTGCTCTCAACATAGCACAAAAAGGAAAACCACATACCATTGGTGAGGAGATTGTTATACCAGCTATTAAAAATGTGTGTGAAATTGTTCTGAAGCAAGACTCTGAACGTATTTTAAAATGTGTATCGTTGAGTGCAGGGACAGTGAGCCGGCGAATTGATGAGATGAGTGACGATGTGGAGAAAACTTTGGGGTTAGAGCTGCAACATTCCAAATTTTCCATTCAACTCGATGAGTCAACATCCGGCAGTTCAAATATTCTCATGGCCTATACAAAAGATACAAAAGTCCGAGTCTAAAGTGTATCATTGACGAGTTTTTGTTTGCCAAGTACTTCAGAGCTGATTCAAAAGCTGATTTTTGCGATGCCTAGAGGATTACTTGAATAAACTGAATGTTCCTATTGAAAATATTACTGCAGTGGCTACCGACGGAGCACCAGCAATGATTTGTCGTTACAGAGGATTTGTATCCTTGCTGAAAGGAAAGGTTCCTGGTGTGCGAACTATTTACTGTGTATTACATAGAAACCATTTAGTAGCCAAAAATTTAGGTAGAAAACTGCATGCTGCTTTAAAAGTGTTTATTAGGTCAGTGAATAAGATTAAAGCACATCCTCTGAGTTCGCGACTGTTTGCAATGTTGTGCGAAAAAATGACGAAACGTATAACCAACTCATTTTACATATGGAAGTAAGATGGTTGTCGCGAGGGGGTTCCTTGCAAAGACTTGTTGACTTGTACGACTCAACTGTTGAATTTCTCACTTATGTGGATGGATCACTATGTGACGAATTGAAAAAATGTAAAAATCTTTTTTATTTGGCAGACCTATATTCAAAATTTAATGAATTACAGAAACGTTTGCAAGGCACAGAAACTACAATCATTCAAGCCCGAACAATCTTAATAGGCTTTCAAACCAGGATAGGCATATTTAAATCTTCATTGGCTTGCAGAGATTTCAGCTACTTTTCAAACTTACGACAACTGGGAGATGGATAAAAAGAAAAAAATTCAGATTGTGAGCTGGAGATATACATTAATCACCTAGAAAAATTAAAGGAAGACTTTAAAGTACGTTTCAAGGATTTGGATGAAATGAATGTACCTGACTGTTTATAACACCTTTTGATTTGAAGATGGAAAATTCAGACATTGAATTTTACTTGCAAGAGAAGCTCATTGATATGTGTGCGGACCTCGAAGCTAAATCCTTGTTTAAAGGCCTTATTCTCTGTGAGTATTGGAGCAATGTGAATAGTAATAATAAGTACCCAAAACTTGGTTCAGCCGTTGAACCTTTTTTACTTGCATTCCCAAGTTCATATATGGCTGAAGCAGATTTTAGCCATGCAAATTCAATTTTAACAAAGGAGAGAAATAGAATAAACCTGGAAGAACGTGGTGACTTACGTTTAAATCTCACCAACATTCAACCCAATATCAGTGTACTCATAGCTTGTACTCATCAAACACATCCTTCCCATTAACCAATCCAAGGAAATCAATGTAATTAATTTTACTATTTTTTTATAAATTTCTTTGAATATTTCTTGTTTTAAAGAAAGGAGGGTAAAAAGAAATTTGGACGAATGATTACATATAATTCAGAAAATTCGTTACCGATAGCATTTATATTGTTACGAGAAGCCAAGTGTTTACAGGTAAAGACATTTAAAAATTGCCTTATTGGCAAGTATAAGTATGATTTATTCACTTCAACCTTTGAATAGATAATTTTGAAGAAATTTTACCCGTCATGTCAAGGATAGGAGATCAAAGTAATATATTTTTAAACCATGTTAAGAATGTACAAAAAGGCGAGCCTGAACAAAGGGAAGCCCACTAGGGCACGGGCAACAGATATATTTTGCATAATAGAGGGTCGATATGAGATCAAGTACTCCATGAGGAGGTCGATGACTTAAAGTTTGTCGACCCCTAGTTTAAAGCGTAATTATTAACTCGTTTTTTTTTGTTTTGTTTTTTGTTTTTCTTTGTTTTTTGTATATTCGCACCCATTCAGTTCTTTATGTTTATTGGAAAAATATATTTTTCAATAAATCTGTAAAAAATATTATTGATTAATTTTTCTTTCGTAAAAAAAATATTTTCCTTATGAGTTACATAAAAATGCCATTTACAATTTTGTTTTTCATTAAATTGGCATTTTCCATTATGACTTTCGTAAAATGAACATTTTCATTATGAATTTTAAAATAATATATTCAATTCTATCTGACATTTTAAATTATGCTTCAATAAAAAAACGTCATCTCTTATGAAATTCTTAAAAAGAACTTTTTCAAACATGCCTTTTGTAACAAAGTCATTTTTGTTCGTGTATTTCATAAAAAAACATTTTCTTTTATGCCTTCAAGAAAAAATACATATCTCATTATGTTTTGGGGGGAAAAGTTTTTTTGTATAATTATTCTTTCGTAAAAAGAGTATTTTTCATATCAACAAGCAAAAACTCATAGTGTTTTGGGGAAGTTACTCTGAAGCTAACAATTTTAAAACCGAAAGGAAAGCAATGAATGTGTGTAATAACAATTTCTTAAAGTGAATAACGTAAGGGCAATAGCCTTTTCTTAGAAACATAATAAAAAATGTCGTTTTTACGAAAAAAAAATTATCAGTAGCCATTTTAATTTTTCAAAAACAAAAAACAAAAGATATTCAAAATCGCTATTTAAAATTCACTACACATAATTTCGATGCTTGCACTGCAAATATTTTCATGAAAATAAAATTAATAAATTAATAAATGAAAATAAAATTAATAAATTATAAAGCTTGAAATATTTGTTCATTTTCGATAACTAACTTTTAAACTGAATTTTTAAAAATAAAAAATTCTTGAAACGTTTATTTTAGTTTTCATTAACAGCTAAATAATCAGATTTAATATTTTCAGAAAGCAAAATATTCTGGTGCATTTCAAACAGAAATTATATTGATTGGAATCTAATTTTTTTCGGACATCTTTGAGCGATCAACACATTTGCAAACAAAAGTAAATTCTTGGTTTTTAAAAGTTTTGCAAAAACAAAATATACATTTGTGACTCGTTATTTTTGGAAAATTAGCAAATTTAAAGTTAAATTAATCTGATTTACACAAGCAGTACTTATTTATAGCATGAAATTAAGAATAAAACTTTTTTTCTTAAACACAAAATATTGACCATTCCCCGTATAGTTTGACATGCGATGACAGCCAGACAGATACTAGATAAACTAAGTGTATGGCGATCAGAATTGACAAAATTGTCTAAATGTTTCCTGTAAGCGGAAGAAACCATGAAATACATGACTTCTTAATTACTTTTTCAAATTATGAAGGTTAGACGATTTGTACTAAACTTTTAAATTTTAGATTAGTAAATATAGTCTTCATTTAATAATTTAATAACCTAACTCCAACAAATGTTTGAAGTATTTTAAAAATATTTTTGCAACATTATAAATTATTATAATTAGAAAAAATTATTAAAAAAATGCTTTTAAAATTTCATTATTAATACAAAATTTTTTCATCAAAATATAATGTCCTTAATATATAATATTTATTAAAGCAATTAAAAGCTTATAAAATTAAATAATGTCAAAGTTTTATTACATTGAGGGCATATTTTGGATAAATTGTCCAACTGTAAAAAAAAAATAGATGACTTATACTCACCAAGGAGTCCTACATTTAAGTAATAAAAAGCTTTCGAAACAAAATTTAATTTCTTAAAATTTTATGATTTTACGTAGATGGTGGATAGAAAAAGATGTAAAAAAAAGGGAATTTACTAGGGTTTTCTAAAGATAATAATTTCAAAAATAATTTCATTCAGTTGTAAATAAATTCTGAAAATTTCATAAAAATCCGGCAATTATTTGATTTTTGCAATAATTTCTAAATTAATGTGTTTCTCATCGGAGAAGAAAATTAAGTTACATAATATTGCATTATCCATTTTAAACCCTGGTGACAATTTGTTTACCTACTGACGAAAAAACACAAGATTTTTTACTAAAATTTTGAACGTGTTAGGAAAGAATGTTTTTATTATTTAAAAATATATTGGTTTTTCCTCTTAATAATAAACATTTTGTTGGAAAATCTTTGTTTTTGTCTAGTTTGTTTTTTTTCTTCATACTATTCTGTTTTAGTGAATTAGTGGCATCACCTTTATAAATACAATCGTCATAAATGGAAAATAATAGAAACCGAATTATTGTCTTTTTCAGATCCTCGCCATTAATTTCTTTATTGAAAGATGACCAGAGTTTTCATTTAAATGAAAAAACTATTTAAATGAAAAATTACATTTTGTGACACACGGCCAAAGGGTAAGTTGAGAAAGGCTGGTATTATTCTACACCTAGATAATCTAAAAACCGACACATTCACACCAACAATGATGAACAGGATTAGTTTGTTAATAAAATAATTCTATTTCTTTTGCAAGTTTCATATCGACAAACAAACAAAAAAATATGTTGTAAGGAAAGTCACTCTATAGCGAACAATTTTACATCTGAATCGAAAACTTCTGCGTGTCTCTGTGTGTTTTTATAAGAAAATATAGTCCATTCATGCATAAATGTTATGATAGTGAATTTAGAATTTCAAGAATGTTTCTTACAAAATTATTAATAAAAACCTACAATATTACTGTGTTTTCTTAATTCTTCCTGATATTTTCAAAAACTGAATTCTCGTCTACTTTACTTCCTCACCATTAATTTCTTTAATGAATGATGAACAAAATGAATGCAATTGGGCTTTTTAAAAATATTTTATCTAGACCCTTCTATCGCCCGGTTAACACTCCTCCCTCTTCTTTTGGACGAGAGTAGAGGCGCATGCCTCGTTTCCTGTTTAGGATAGTGTCTCCCAGTTCTCTTCTCTCGTCAGGTCCTAGTAATAGAGCTGTTGCAAGCTTTTTGTAGTAATTGGAGATGGTAGCAACGTCTCTTCATTCTAAGGATACCGGGTTGGCAGTTCCCTTGTTGCTGCTCCCGACTGGTAGTTAGGAGTCCGAACTCTTGCGCAGCGTCAAGAGAGGCTGCTCTACTCAACAGTTAAATAATATCGGGGTCTTATGTAGTGCCATGTCGCGCATGGATGGGTGTCCCTGCATGAAACTCCGGTAGTCAACTCTGAGACCACATTATGCTGCAGTCTGCGCCAGTTTCTCTCCCACATTTGCTGCATACAGCAACCAACTGATTCTACTCTGGGCCTCTCTTCTAATAAAACTCACTAACCATGAATTCACACTAAGATAATATCAAAACTAAACTAACCAACTAATTAAAAAACACCCAAACCCGTCAACATCTCCTTCACTAACATACGAGGTATACGTTCCCACTTTTACAGTGTCGAATCCTTCTTTCAATTAAACTCACCTGACGTCCTAGCCCTCTGCAAAACTAACTTTGATCCTTCTATCCCCTCTTCTGAATTCTACGTCCTTGGCTACCTTCCCCTCTTCAGGAAGGACTCCAATGTCCACATGCATGTGCTTGATTTTTACATCAATAAACGCCTTCCTCCAGCTAAGGTGATCTCTCTTGAATCTCTACATCATTCTTATATGTGTTTCCATCTCTCCCTTCTAAGCTCAGTTAGTTATGTCTTCTTTCTCTACCGCTCCCCCTTATCTCCCGACTGTTCCGTTCTTTACAGCATCTCCAATAATATTGACAACGCCCACCACGCCAAGTGGCTGGAGAACTCCGTCACAGGTCATGCTGGTGTTCAAACTATGAATTTTTCAATCACTCAGTCCCTTACGCGTTTCTCTCATAAACCTAATGGACACGAATCACTACTAGATCTCTGCTTTACTCCCATCCCTGACTCTAGCAATGCCAAGCAACTCTGTCCTCTCGGAAACTCTGACCATGCAGTAGTTTCTGTTAGCATCTCCTTCCACTCCCACTCCACCCAAGAATATCTTACTGCTACCAAAGAGCTGATTTCCTGTGTGACGTCTCTTGGAATAAAGTATTTATTTAGCCTTTGCGGCTGGCATCGATGCTTTCATCCCTGCCAAGAAGTTGAGACTTAAATCCTACTCACTCCTTAGTTCTCCTCTTCCTGCTCGGCTGCCATCGCTCACCGAAATCACTTCTTTCGGCTTTACTGCAGTCACGTATCGGGCCATAACAGGCACCTTTTTGCCTCGGCTTGCAATAAGTGCAAGAAGATACTTAAAGGAGCTAAGCTTCTCTTTGCAGCCAGAATGAAGTAGCGCATAGCATCCCATAGGTTCGGCTCCAAAGACTACAGAGACTCTGTAAAAGTGTGCTTAACAACAGCAAGGCCTCAATCCCCCGTCTAATCAACGAATTTGAGGTCCCCACCTCTTCAGCAGATAAGACTGAGTGCTTCGCTCGCAGATTCTTCATCAGCTCGACAGTGGAGTCGTCTGGAGTATCTGTACTCGACCCAAGGCCCAACTGACATTACTCCCTGGGTGGTCGCCAAAATAATTTCAAAGCTTGACCCTCATAAAACGAGCGGAGGTAACGAAATACTAATCATTGTCCTAAAGAAATCTGCTCCTGAACACTCTTCTGTTCTCTCTAAGATCTATAACTACTGCCTCTCTGCTTCTTGATTTCCTGCCTTTTGGAAATCCTCCGCCGTGGTTCCTATATATAAAAATAATGGAGAACCATCTGACCCCGCTAATTATCGCCCTATCAGCCTCCTACCGATCTTTAGCAAAGTGTTCGAAGCCATCATCAACATCGAAGTGGTACCATATCTCACAGCCCACAGACTCTTCTCTAACAAACAGTATGGTTTCCGCTTCACCAGGCCTACTGCTGATATGCTCACGATCATCACTGAGTATATACACCAGGCTCTCGACGAAGCCCGAACTGTTGCCCTAGACATCTCTAAAGCGTTTAACAGAGTCTGGCATACTGGCCTTCTAAGCAAGCTGCGGGGCTATAGTATAACTGGACAATTGTTTGACCTAAGCCAGTCATTCCTTTCAAATCGCACAATGGAGGTACTATTGAACGGACATGCCTCCCAATATTATCACACGAACGCGGGTGTCCCCAAGGCTCTATTCTAGGTCCCACGCTTTTTCTTATCTACATTAACGATCTCCTCGATGTAATAAGATCCCAAGTAGACATATGCGCTGACAACCGTACGGTTTATTCTCGCCGTGATCAAAAATCTGCCGAGGCTGACAAAGTAAACTTCACTACCGAACTTGAAAAGGACCTCCAATCCGTGGTGGACTGGGGTAAGAAATGGCTCGTGAATTTTAATGCTTCCAAAACGAAGCTCCTATCTATTAACCATCACAGACAATCGCTCCTATCCCCCCACCATTAGCATGGATCAGGCTAGACTCCCTGAAAGTAAAACACTGCGTCTCCTCGGGTTAACTCTCACAACAGATCTCAAGTGGAATGACTATATAAAATCCATGGCTAAATCCGCTGCGAAGAAGGTCGGTTCTTTGTGTAGGGCTCTCTGTATATGTGCAGGATTGTTTCCCATCTGAAACAATCCTGCACATATACAAATCTACCATACACCCGTGCATTGAATAGTGCTGCCATATCTGGTCGGATGCTCCTGCTATCCATCTAGGGGGTCCTTGACAAAATCTAACTGAGAATCTGTAATCGATTCCGACTTGGCAGCTCGGATACACTCACTATTTAACCGGTACCTTCACTGTGTCTCTTCTACAAATACTTTCCAATGAACTTAGTTCACTGGTACCCCCTATATATGAATTTACTCGAGACACTCGAGATTAGCAGCTAGATCCCACCCTTTTACTTTGTAAACGCAAATTCTACTCCAACAGCTTCTTTTCTCGCAATTCCCTTCTGTTTACTTGCTTTCCCGACAGCTACAATTTCCAAAAATTTAAATGTAAAATCAGTAGTCATCTCCTATCTCACTAACTTGCATCCTCTCTCTCATGCTTTTTTCTCCGGCCACTCCACTCTCATCAGGGTTAAGACATAAAGAAATGATAACGAGGAATATCATGAATAGATTTTATAAAAAATAATCAATAGTTTTTTGCATTTTTGTTTTTTCAGAGAATGGACATTTTACAAAAAATATAGATGAAAATGTACATTTCAGGTAAAAAAAGACAGTAGCCTTTCCTCGAAATATATAATGTTTCGCGGCTTTTGTCAATTTCTTTCCATTTGTTTATAAGGATTAACCTTAATTCGTGTAATTATAAAGAAATGAAGAGACAGATTAACCTTAATTAGTGTCATTATAATACATTGTGCATTGAAAAAAAAAAAGATACTCCATCGCCTGTTCAAAATTCATCACAAGAGTATCTACATCATAATTTTGATGCTTACACTTCAGATATGTCAGTAAATTAAGTGACACATACTTAGCCGATCATGCCTCGAAAGAGAGATGACTATCTGGATAGAAGATTTTCCCGCAGTAGGTTGAACAGTAGGTTCAACCAAGGCTATAGAACCCAATCTGTCTTCATAGCTGGAGAGAGAAGAGACAGATTCATACCTTTCCTAAGGGTATTTGTTCGTAAGTGAATACAACAAATTCAACTAGAATTCCAACTCGACTTTCCGATTTCGAGTTCCAAGCCGATAACCACTGCTCCCAAACACACCTTCAAATATGTACCTGAGAATTAAATTTTAAAAAATTATAAAGCATTGATTATATAACTTCAAGAATGTTCGTTCATTAACTAATAAATAAAAACCCTCCAAGATTATTATGGTTATTCTTAATTCATCTAAAGAGAAATTAGACACTGCATTCTCGTCTGCTTTTCAACATTGCCATTATTAATTTCTTTATTAAATGATGAACTGAACGAAAATAATTAAGTTGTTAAAAATAATTTTATTTCTTTTTCAAGTTTCATATCAAACAAAAGCATCAATGTTACATAGCAAGTCAGCGTTAATAATTCTAGCGTTAATAATTCTACATTTGAATAGAAGGTTCTTTATGGGCTTGTGTGTGTGTGTAGGTGTTCGTATTTGTGTGTACAAGCGTATGAATGTGTGTGTGTGTATGTGCATGTGTTCATTTGTGTATGCGAGCGTATGAATGTTAAATGGTGAATGTGTATGTTGTTGTTGTTGGTGGTGGTGGTGTGTGTGTGTGTGTGTGTGGTTGTCAGTGATGAGTTTTATAAAAAGAAATATAGTACATTTGTAGGCACTTGAGGATGGACTGGATTAACGGAAAAACAGTTCAAATTACTGTCTTTATCAGTAGTAGTAATAGTAGTAGTAATAGTAAATGACATAGTTGTGTCGCTGAAGAAAACCAAATTTTGAAATGAAGTGAGTTTACTTCGATAAAGTTTTAAAACTTCGTCTTAAAATTTTGTCCTAAAAACTGTTTTAAAGTTTTCATTTGAAATATTAAATATATTTCCTTCCTTTTTAAATTCTGTGTGTTTGTCTGTTTGCATATCAAACTAACAATGGAAAAGGAGATATGTAATCTATGCTTTTAAGAAAAACGTCATCTTAAACCATATCAATAATCCTATTTTGCTAAATAAAAAAATTGATTTAATAATGACCACATGCTGTCATATAAAAAAATACTTGCTTAAATTCTTAGACCCAGACTGATATAGATTCCTCTACACGTTTGCCTTTTTCTTCCTTCCTTTCTTTCTTTCTTTATTTATTTATTTATTTATTTCCTCTCCTTACCGCAATATTTCTTTTTTTTTTTAACAGTTATGAATTAAACCCCTTTTATTTTTGCTCCCAACATTGTTTAATTCTAAATTTCACTTCTTAATTTTTCTTTTCATTTTTCTTTTATTTTAGTTTATATTTCTTTAAAATTTAAAAATTTTAATTTTTTCTACATTTTTTATCTACATGTAATATTTGAATATATAAATTCTTAAGTCTCATGCTTTAAGCCCCTTTGATTTCTTCTTCCTGCATTTTAATACTTTTAAATTTCTTTTTCATGTAACCTTAGAATATTTAAATTTTCAATCTTGTAATTAAATTTCAATCTTGCAATTAAAAAGCAGTAACTTAACTTGATAAGATTTAATTCCCCTGAACATCGAGCGAACTTAAATTTAAATCTATTAAACTGCCAGTTTGAAATATGCACCTGATGATTGCATAACACATGAAACTCCAAATCGTGCCAGAGATGTAGGATAATATGTATATATATATATATATATATATATATATATATATATATATAATACAGCTCTGTTCATACATTGAACACTGTTTTCTTAACACCTTAATAATACTACTATACATAGGTACACCCTTCTCATATGTATATTTATTAATTTACGTCACTATATATATATATATATATATATATATATAATCATTTCACCCTAAGCAAGACTGGTAAGCAGAGGGTTACAGTTACAGTGAGAGAAAAATCAAGGAACAGGGGATGTCGACGAAAGATAAGAGATGGGTGAAAATCAAGGAGATAAAAGTTGACAATTGCCGTTGCATTTAAACTCTTGGAGATTGTAACTATCAGGGAAGCAAGCAAACAGAAGAGAATTCCACAGACAGGAAATGCGAAAAAATACAATGTTAGAGTAGAAGAGGTGGTTACATTTAACTATTTCGACTGTAAAAGAGATGCCAATCTAGTAAGCACGCGTAAATACATATGGCTGGGGATCTAGGAAAAAGTCTTGTCAGAGCATTTGCCATGAAAATACTTGTAGAAAATACAGGACGCCACATGACGTCGGTGAGACAGTGACTGAAGGCGAGCTGCTAAGGAGACTACCGTCATCCATTCTGATGTTAGGGAAGAATGTCTCTCTATGGTGATTAAAGAAGAGTAGCTTTGTTATAGAGGCACTAAAATTTATGAGCCATTTTTCACATTAAATCATAGATTAGAAGTCCGTTTGAAGAGCAGCAGCCAAGTTTAGTTTGTCAGCCTTAGCAGAGGTCCTGTTAAGACGGAAGCAAATGGTTTTGTCATGTGCACAGATGCCTACTTGGGAATTGATTGCATCGGGAATATCATTGATGAAAATCAGAAAACGCGTATGGACCGTATGAATTGTATGAAGGATAAAGCCTTGAGGGACGCCCGCATTTGTATGAAAGAATCTGGAAGCTTGCCCATTCCAAACAACCTGCATTTCGCGATTCGATAGGAACGACTGGATTAAATCAAACAATCAGAAACACCGTACCTCTGGAGCATGCGGAAAAAGCCAGCATGCCAACCCCTGTCAAATGATTGTCAGATATAATTAAGTGCCTGATACACACACACATATATATATATATATATATATATATATATATATATATATAGTGATTGCTGTTACTACATCAGCGATAGACCAGGCCAAGTCAGGTAGAACTTTGTGAGATGCCTCTTTCAGCATTCATAACAGCCTTGATTACCTTGCTAAAAAGAGGTACGAGACCAATAGGGCGATAATTAAAGGTGTCATATGACTCCCCATAGTTCTTACAAACAGGAACTACAGCGGAGGACTTCCAAGAAGCAGTAAGCCAATAGTCTGAAGTGGACTGAAGCCAGCTCAGGGGCACATTTCTTTAGGACAATGACTGAAATTCCATCACCTTTGCTTGCATTATGGGGTTTAATCTTAAAATATATGTTAGCGACCAAAGACAAGGTTTATATATATATATATATATATATATATATATATATATATATATATAATTATGAATTAAATGTACATTGCGACTCGGAAATTTCTATGATTCGAGATAGAATCTCGTCAGGAGACAATGTTAGATGTTGGCTGTGAAAATGATTTATATATATATATATATGATTATATTAAGCTCTACAATATTAATTGTATTGAGTACTGTTTAGAAAAAAAATAAATGCTAGGGGACTCAAAACCGTAAAACGTTGGATCCTCTTCACCTGGATATATATATATATATATATATATATATATATATATATATATATATATATATATATATAGTTATGAATTAATTGTACATTGCAATGACAAAAACCTTTGATTTGCTGTGTATATATGTGGGAAGATATAAAATTTCTTTTGCCTAATCAGAGTTGAGATTCATTTTAGGATTTGGCCCCAAAGGATACATACTAACCAACTTTTTCTCTTTTTTTTTTTTCATTTTTTCTTTTTTTCTTTTTTCCTCCCTCAATAAAGTGGAAAATTCTAAAAGAAGCTAAAACATGTAAGTCCTTAAATGAACCATGTTCATTATGTTTGTACAAAAAACTATTTATTATTAAATCACTTAAGAATAAAAAGCTGTTAAATAAAAGCAATGAGATAAATGTCACATTGCAAACTGTTCACATTAGAAAATGGATAAAATCTAAATGAAATAACATGCATATAACCAACAAGTGCTTACGGAAAATAATTACTGATGAACTATATAAATATAAATTGAAACAGAATATTATTTTTTAAAATAAACCTTTTTTAAAAAAAACAAAACTTTACAACAAATAAATAGATAGACCAAAAAATTATTTTTTATAAAACAAATCTTTTTAAAAAAAAAACAAAAAAAACTTCACAACAAATAAATAAATAGACAAAAAGTGATAAGAAGTGAAAAATATAGAATTGGTACTGAATGAGAATATCACATCAACAGCAATAAAACTGAGGGGAGAAGAGAGGAAAAAAGGAAAATGATAAGATCAGGTTAAAGGCAGGTTAACATCTTGACCGTTAAGGAGGGAAAAGAAACAAGGGAAAAGTGTAGAATGAGGGAGGAAAAAAAATGAAAAAATGAAAAAAAGAGAAAAAGTTGGTTAGTATGTATCCTGAGGGTCAAATCCCAGAATGAATCTCAACTCTGATTCGCTAAAAGAAACACACGTAAATTTTATATCTTCCCACATACATACACAGCAAACCAAAGGTTTTTCTCATCGCAATGTACAATTAATTCATAATTATATAACTATATTAAGCTCTATAATACTTATTATATTGAGCACTGTCCATAATAAAATAAATGGCAGGGAACTCAAAATAATAAAAACCTTGAGTTCTCTTCACCTGGAATTATATATATATATATATATATATATATATGTGTGTGTGTGTGTGTGTGTGTGTGTGTGTGTGTGTGTGTGTGTGTGTGTGTAAATGCTTTTTACAAAAATATATTCTTATATTTTGATGCGTATATAATATATATTTATACATGTGTGTGTGTATATGTGAATAATGTTGGATATGGATACAAGGGGACAGAAAATATATTATATTATATTATATTATATTATTATTCTTATTAAATGTTTCTGCACTTAATGCCTATTATAAAAATTGGTTTTAACTAATTTTAGCTCAATCTGTTTTGTTTTGTTTTTTTGTTACTTTCACTTTGATGCCATATTTTGGTCTCAACACCAGACCATTTTCTGGATGAATATCTGCTTCTGCCTGTGTCGTCTCCACTCGAAATTTTCGGAATATCCAAGACAATAAAGTCTTCTCTTCGGCTATTGCAAACTTCTGACCTGAAATAATATTTCTTAAATAAAATTATTGTATAGAATTTGTAATTATTACAGATTTCTTAAATAATACAGTAAGCACTTTCACAATAGAAGAAATTGTTAAGATATTTATGACTGCTGACTTTAAGCAAAATTTTATTCTAACATTTCCTTTGCATCTTCATTTCATTCAGAATATTATTTCGGAAAGTCACAGCAGAATATAGTTTAATGTCATTGTTTCTATTGTCTTTAAACGAATAGTCAAATTAGTGACCATTTTTTCACTTCTCAAAAAGTATATAATACTTTACATAATATCACAAATTTTCAAAAAATAGTATCTCGCATTACTTCTTAACAAGATTTCTTCCATTCATGGAATATTTATCTAAAAATTAAAAAAAATATTCACTTACCAATGCAATTCCGCCGTCCAGCTGAGAAAGGTACGAATGCAAAGGGATGTCTTTCTTTTATATTTTCGGGTAAGAATCGATCAGGGTTGTAAACCAATGGGTCAGGAAAATAGTGTGGGTCTCTGTGTAGACCAGCAATGAACAAAGTAACCCATAAGTTTGCAGGAATGATGTAACCATCTTTAACAAAAATATATATATTTTAAAAGTACGCAGATAATTGGATTAAAATCATTCTTTGCTTCTATTTTAATAAATTTGTAAATTTAAAAAAAAAAACGAATCTTAGAAGTTCTTTGCAAAATCAGAAGGCAGAGAATGGATCTCACCGAATATTTTTTAATCAAACCAAGCAAAGTAATAAAATCACTAAGATGCAAGGGGTTACTGAATTTTAGGGAATGTGAGTAAAATACATTATTGAAGAGAGAGAACATTAAAGGAACAGTAATTAAGAAGACATATGATAACGATTGACATTCTTTTAAATTTTTGAACTTCAATGAGAGTTTTACGAGTGAGAAATGCGCAAATGCTAGCATAAAACTTACGGTTAAATTTCAACTATAAAATGATAAGACCTTTTCGTTACTCCAGTAGTAAGCTTAAATTCATAAAGTCTAGGTACCATAGAGGAAATTTCATCAGAATTTACCATGAAAATATAGGTAGGAATGGAAAATGTGTACTTAAAAGATACTTAACAGAAAACAAACAGTATGTAAGAGTGACATCAATCGATTTTAATGTCGGTCTTTTCAAGCTGAGAATAGCTGCTCACCTTCCAAAGCTAAAAGGCCAAACACAAGTTTAAGCTAATTTATTAAAATGACAATTTTTTAACATTGTTCTTATTGACAAATTCAACTGCATTTAGTTCAGATCAAATGTTTTTATTGATCTCAAAATCTAAACTAAATGCAGTTAAATTCATCTGTAGGAACAATATTAAAAATTGTCATTTTAATAAATTAGCTTATGCTTCATCTTAATTTCAGTTGCTTTTTATCGGAAATATTCTGTTATAATTCAATGGCCTGTTGTAAATTATTTGAATCAGAAATATTTAATAAGCTGTCTGCGAATCACAAAATTATTACGACCATGACAAAGTTCTCGCTGTTTTCAAACAAATAGCGTTCCCAAAACTGCGTGCGTGTAGTTTCAGATGGTAACGCATCTATGATTAACTGTTATAAATAAGCTTGAAATGTAGAGTATATCATTTCAACATAGTGTAAACAACTTTGTTTTTCATACTGTTAAATATGTCGGATTTCGTGCCAAAGAAAGTGTATTTCCTGGGAATTTTACTGCACTACTTTCTTCAAAAAAATCTGCAGCTGAAGCTCACAGTATTCTTGATGAGATTTATGGTGACCATGCTCTGTCGGAAACAACATGCAGAAATTGGTTTAGACGCTTCAAAAATAATGATTTTGATGTTCAAGATAAAGAACGTTCTGGCGCACCGAAAAAGTTTGAAGACAGAGAATTGGAGGCAAATCAACCGAAACCATCACGGGAGGTTACTGTCGACTAAAACTGATGCGTTTGAGCCGAGTATTAAAGAGAAAACGGACGCTATACGATCGGAGACACGACAAAAGGATTTTGCAACATGATAATGCTTAGACCACATGTTGCAATAAGTGTGAAAGCCTATTGGAAACGCTTAAATAGGAAGTCCTACACATCCCACTGCGTTTACCAGATATTGCCTCATCCGATTATTACTGCATCCGATCGATGACATATGACCTGGCTAAGCAGCGCTTTCATTCTTATGAAGATACCAAAAAATGGATCAACTAGTGGTTAGCCTCATACGCGTGTCGGTTATCCGAAGTGGAATGTAAATGCTACCAGAAAGATGTGGGAAAGAGATGGCTAGCGATAGACAATACTTTCAGCGACTTACTTATTACTAATTTTTGTAAATAAAACATTACTTTTCAAGAACAAGCAGCGAGAACTTATTCAAGATCTTAATGTATCCCTTTTTCCTACAGAAATTTATTTTATCAGAACTTTTCTGTGAAAGCCAACGATCACAAAAGACAATAATATTGCTTTCTCCCCTTCTAGTCCTGCTATTTTTTAAAGTTTTATTCGCATACATGAGGGATGATAATATTAATGCGAAAAAGTCTTTTTATTCCTTAACAGATTCTCTTAATGTGGCAGTCTCTGAGGAGTTATTTTAATAAATTTGTATTGAACAATCTAGATTGGATTATTTCAAAATTAGAAATGAGAAATTTGATTTTACCGATTTCAAGATCTTCCGTTGTTGTTCTTCCAATCATTGGCACCGACGAATAAATTCTTATACTCTCCTAAAAAAGGAACAGAAAAGGCACATACAAACAATCAAAATGTTTCCTGTTCTAATTCAATATATATTATATATATTGAATATATATATATAATATATATATATATATATAATATATACACACACACACATACACACACACATATATATATATGTATATATATATATATTCATAGTTTTGTAAAACCACATTATATACATAATATACCCAAGAACATAAACTCACACCCATAACAAAAAAAGGAAACTCTTAAACTGTCAAACACACTAACACGATGAGTTAAAAAAAGGTCAAACCAACAAAAGAGGTCAACCTAAACGACAAGAACAAATCAAACAAAAAAGCAATTAAGCGGATATCTATTCAATACAAAACAATTACGCGGACACCATACTCACACATTAAATAAAAGCAAACATCTGCATAAGAAAAAGTAAAAAAGAAAAAAATAGAAAAAAAAAGAGAATCAACTAATCGCAGGCGGGCCGCTCCAAAAAATATCAAATTACACCTGGCTCCTTATAAATAAGGAAAGTGACCGGAACTCAACAAAAAAAAAATTCAAAGTTAGCATAAACCCGCTCAGTTAAAGTGACAAAATTTTTGCACTAAAACTATCAAAGCTCCTTCTCCACTCCGATATCGAGCACTTTACAATAAAATACTTACTAAAAAACATCCATCTAGGTGCCAAAATTATCACAACTCAACACTATATATATTTAATTTATAATTAAATTTATTTTTTATTTAAAATTAATTTAATTTACATTGCTACACAGAAATTTCTGCTTCGAGATTTAAAGCTTTTATCTCGTCATCAGGCAATGTCCAGTAACGTTGATTAACATTTGAATGCAGAAAACAATAGGCTTGCTCAATTAAGTGGGGAAGACAGAATGTTTTTTATCATATAAGTGTGTTTAATTTAACTAATCAACATGAAGGTAGACTTTGAAAATTTAAAATATAGCTTAGATGTTAAGGGATGTGGGGGTATTCATACATCTCTGAGGAAATCTGTCATTTGCTTTTTGGCTAGACTGCTTTCTTCCGGCAAGTTGTATACATTTTAGTTACGAAGAAATACTCATAGAGTTATATTATCCCTGCTCTTTTAAAAAACAAAAAGAAAACTTTATTTTAGATCAGTTTTATGTGGACTTTTGGTATGATTAAATTTTTTTGTTTTTTGGTTCAAAGTACATTTTTTTATTAATTCATCATATATTCTTAACTATCTATCCTGAAACCCATTAAATTAATATGATTTATATCATAATACAAATTAAAGTAGAGGCTATATATATATTAATCAATATGCTTATATGAATAATTATCAGCTATATTCTTGGGTAAATATTTTGGAATGTTTACATGTTTGCAATTACATTTCATTAAGTTTATTTAATAAGTCCTTATTTTTAAGAAATTTAATAATGTATAGTTTTTCATACAAGCTCAAGGGATAAAGGTCATTTAAAGACTTACATATTAACGTTTTGTTTTTCTTTTAATTTTCCATTTTATTGTAGAAGTTTTATCGATTTCCTTTAAGTAGCAAATGTATATGGATACGGATGTTAGATTTCGGCACTTATCAAAGGAAGAAATATGCTGATAAAACCTTCGTTTAAACGAATTTTAGTACTTTTAGTACTTCATATATATATATATATATATATATATATATATATATATATAGAATAAGTAAAGGACAGGTAAGAAAAAGTGCGTTTAATCTAACATGTTAATTTGTTAATCTGTTTTGAATTTCTGCAGAAACTTATTAAAGACAAACATGTTGGATTAAAAACACATTTTCCCACTTATTCTTTGCTTATTTCATTCATCTTGTCGGATTTCAGTCCATATATTAAACTTCATATATATATATATATATATAGTAATATTTTTATTGTAAGTTTATAATAAAAACATAGTTTACTGCAAGACAAGACCCGTTGAGATTCGGCACTATTTTATTAGCACCTCTTCAAGCAGTGAAATTTTTTTCTGTTAGGAATTATAATACATAAAAAATTACAAACAACACAATTTTTATCATGTCCAGGCAATTAAGTGGGGAGGTGGATTTTCGGATCTTTACATGAGCCATGTTATACATATATAACGGAGAGCTTCTAAATATTTTCATTTTTTAATATAGGTTGTGCAATCAACTGACTTCCAAACTAATATATATATATATATATATATATATATATATATATATATATATATATATATATTATACAACCTATATTGAAAAATGAAAATATTTAGAAGCTCTACGTTATATATGTATAACATGGCTCATGTAAACTATTGGGCGTGTTTATATGCACTAAAATTCCTGCCTTCTCCTACCGGACGCTCGTGGCCTAGGGGTTGAATCGACGACTGACGCCGATTCGGTCGGATTTCAATCCTGGGTTAGGAATCGGCCGGGGCCTAAGCCGTACTGATGAGCTGTAATACAGCGAAACAAATCTGTCTGCGGATGACTATAGTATATATATATATATGTTTTCCTACTCATCATCCACTTTCAAAATGGCTGATCACTGAACATACGTAAAAAGCAAGGAGTTGTCAGCACGAAATTCTGAAATGCGTCTAAAATTTACAATAACTTTCTAAGTAACGTCTTGTTTTTGTAGAAAAATAATAAAAAGAAAAGAAAAACAATTTTTACTTAATATGAATTTGGATTAATGGAGTTCAAAAAATATTCTTCTTCAATAATTTATAAAAATCAAATTCTCTTACCTTCAAAGCCATTTCTAAGTAATCCAATTTCTTCAGATCGTCCTGTGTTGCAAATCTGTTGGATTCACCTTGAAAAAATTGTTTTTAATTGTCAAAACATGTTTATTTTTATGTAAGACTTTATTCAATCAAACAAAGTTCTGTGAAGTAAACTTTGAGTATTGTTCTCATTACAGATGTGCGGGCAGTGTTAAGGCTATCGATGCGAAAATAGGAATCGGCAGTTCGAATTCCAGTCCCTTCGGCTAGTTGATTTCGTGCAAATATATTAAAGAAAATATAAATATTTTTTACATGTGACTAATGTATTAGTAATACGTACACGAAGTGAACTCAGCGATCCGAGTTCAGTTACTAACTTAGTTTGTTGCATTTACATTTGGACAAAAGTCTTTGACAAAGGCATGAATCCACTTTCTTTACTTCCACCTATGGTTTAAATAGCAGGATAAAAACTAAACTAGAAAAAGATTCCTCTGAATTCAAAACCATGCAGAAGGTAACAGAAAATGAATCCTCTATGGGATGTGTCATTTAACACGGTTTTCTTTATTATCCGTTCAAACATTTTTCATAAAAAACAAGATTGCCAAATAAAGCATCATAATAATGTGATAAAACTGATTTTCCTTTCAGTCTTTAAAGAATTTGTTGTTTTACAAATAAAAAAATCGTTTGAACAACAGACATGATTAAAGATTTATGTGTGCATAACATTTTCGTAGTTTAGTGATTACTGAATGAGTAATATTAGGATTTAAATATTAAAAATTAAAAAAAACTTTATACGACTTCAGAGATCAAAACATTTCAAATATATTATAACCGAACATTGATGGTTACATTGACTTAATCGCTTCTTCCGTTGGTTGTAATTTGAGTAGACACGTAAATTAAAATGGAAATATCTAATTTTGGGTACATTTAGACTGTCGCTCTCCTCTGAGTTTGTCTTTACAACACCCACGATTTAGTGTTAGGTATTCGATAAAAACTTATCAGTCAGTTAAGTGCCATACGTGATACACGCTTGGGCGATCATGTCTCGAAAGAGACATGACTGACTGGGCAGAAGATTATCCCGCAGTAGGTTACCATTGCTTTCTGCGGTAGACTGGTTGCCAGCCAAGGCTATAGAACCCAATCTGTCCTGTTATTTAACCCATAACTGGAAAGAAGAGACGGATTAATACCTTTCCCAAGGGTATTTGCGCGTAAGTGAATGCAAGGAATTTAGCTGGAATTCGAACTCGGCTTCCTGATTTCTCGTTCCGAGCCGATATCCACTGCACCACAACGCACATCCTTACTTATAAGCAAACCAATAAAGAAATTGTAGAAAACAAACTGTCGTAAGAATTAGAAAAGTAATCGTCATCGTAGGACTAGTAGTAGTAGTAGTAGAATTTATTTGAAGTATCTTTTTAATTTATAGAATCTTTTTAAAATTCATTAGTTTAAGAAGCTTATATTTTTCATAAATACTTTCACAAAATCACAAAACACAGTGATTAGAGCTTATCAAAAAGTAATATTAGTTGATAAAGAATATTTAAAAATTAAATTTTCAGATTTATCAAAAGAAAATTGCCTACCAAATACATCATCAATTTCCTGGTTAACTTTTCTGTAGACGTCAGGATGAGAAACAATCATGTAAAGCGCCCACATCATGCTTACTGATGTTGTGTCATGTCCCTGCATTTAAATAAAAGACAAAACGCTGAATTGCTTTTAAATTAGGCATAACAATTGTTCATCGAACATAAACTCGATTTTCTCATTATATTAATAATTATCTTCATATTAAAGAGTTCAGTAGAATTTCATTTTGCGTTTCCAAAGTCAATAGCTTTCATTATTTTTTAAAATAATTTCACTGTTTCAAAATGCTTTCATTTTCGTTGAGTTAAGAAGAAAGTATTTTTCACAACAAAACAGACGATTTTTAGAATCAATGAATTTTCTGCATTGTTTCTGCATAAATACCTATTGATTACTTTAAATGTTATATGGATTCCCATTTTCATGATTTAGTTTTCGATCAATACTTTTCAATTAATAAAATTATCTTAATTCAATTTTAATTAAATATAAGTAAATAAAACACGAAATAATAATTATTTTAAGAAAAATGTTTTTTTTATTTTAACAATTTTTCTCAGTAATTTGAATAAATATCGATGAGATTCTTAAATTCTTCTCTGAATTTTACCGCAAACATGAATGTATCAACTTCCTCTTGGATATCTTCTGTCGTCAATTCACCCCGATGCCAGTTGTAAAGCAACATATCCAAAAACGCTCGTCTTTTTTTCTTCATATAAACATTTGATTCGTCGGCATCGTCTGCTTCTTCTGCCTCTTTTTCATTATATTCTTTCTGGCGGGTTTCTATAACCTAAAGAAATAAAACAAATAACGAGAGAAATGAACGACAATTATAATTTACTTTGTGCTTGATTTTAATCAAAAGGTTTTCAAATGCGATTGCTTAATAATAAATTGCATCTCTGATAATCGGTAGATTAACTCATTATTTATCATCTGATGTGATGATATATCACGACAGTTATATATATATCACAGCAGTCAAAAGAAGAGAAGATGGATTTTATTAAAATATAATAAACACAATCGGAAAGAAAGGAAAACAGAAATGTATACAGTTAGTGATCCAATATTCGTAATGTGTATGAATGTACGTGTCAGTCCGCTTCAAACAAAATAATATGTTGTTAAAAAAACTACTGTCTGTTAGTAAAGGGTATGATGGATAAATTATCGTCTAAATTATACAAAAATTAAAATAGCACTGCCGTCACATATTACAAGATATTTTTGCGTTATTTTGGTAAATATTTACCAAAATAATGCAAAAATATCTTGTAATACTAAAGAGCAAATTTATTTAATAAAATCGCCATTTGGCTTAGAACGACTTCGTTATGTCAGAGAAATCTTCTGAACAGTCTCTTGTTTAAGTTGGTAAATGCTGTCATAATTCTTACCTTCAGTTCATCTTTGGTGTTCAAGGAGTTTTGTTAATCTCTCGCTCAACTGCGTCCCACGCATAATAATCAATGGGGTTGCAGTCTGAGGGGGTGGGGGTCAGATATAATGGGGTGATGTGGTTGCAGAAATTGTCTGAAAGCCATGATTAGGTTCATGGAGCATAGTCCTGTGCATAGTCATAGTGCATAGTCCTTTTACCCGACATAGAGACTTCCAGCAGCCATCATCTTGACACAGGGCAGCACTTTATGTAGAGTATGTTGAGTATGAAGTTTGTTTGTAATGTAAGTACAAAAATACCCTTTCATGTTAAATAGCTGGAAAAATTCACATCAGTCAGTCAGTTAAATGCCATACGTGATACATGTTTGAGTAATCATGTCTCGAAAGACTGAGCAGATAATTTTCCCACAGTAGTTTGCCATTGATTTCTGCTGTAGGCGTGTTGCTAACCAAATTTTTTCATATATTTTCGTGATTTTTATTGTAAAATAAAGTTTTTCTTTCTGATTTCCATATATTTCTAGCGTTTCTGTTTCCTACGAAGTATTGTATACATTGAACGTTGTTAACTTTCATATCGGACTTATAGCCGCTTGTTCCCGAACATCTTGTAAACGTTCTTCATCGGAAGCGGTCAACTTTTCAACTCATTTTTCTAATATTTAATATAAAACTCTCATCTAATATATCTGTTCTACACTTTATCACTTGTTTCTTGTTTGGGTTTCCTCCCTTGGAAACCTCATGAGTCTTAGTGGCATTATCACCTTGCGTGGGGTGAATGTTTAAAAAGTGTAAGTGTCACCAATTAACACTCTCATAAAGAATTTCTTTACTATATCTGTTCAATACTTACATCTTTTGTAAAACCGTGAAGAATTTTAAGGCACTTGTCGAATTTACGACCATCTCCGAAAAGGTAGAAGAATAAATTCGGCCACACCCATGGGGATTTTTGGCGATGCATTAGGATTTCACAAACACTGAAACAGTACATTCGAAAATGATTGTTAACAATAATTCTGATAAGAAGTAACAGTGGAAATTATTCATGAAAGAAAGAAAAAATAATTTCCGGGGAGAAGTGAAACTGATATTTTTTTTAATTTGCATTTATTTCTTTAAATAATTTAAGATTATTTATGCTTAATTTCCGAAAATGAATTTCTTTAATTATTTCATTTTGTTTATAAGATAAAAAATGAAAATACGGGAATATATTTCGAATAGAGTTTAAACGACAATTTGTATATTAAACCACAAAATGATTTTTACAGTGATTTTTAACTGTAAAAGGCTCAAGAAACGCTCAAGCTAGGAGTGAAAGTAAAGAGCCCAGTTTATTTGAATGTGTGTGGATGATAACGGTTAACAGAAAACTCGAACAAGGTAAGATTGTAGTGAACGTGGAAGCATCCTCTTGGGAGTTGGTTCCACAAAACCGCTGTTCGTGGGAAGAAGAGTCTCGAGTTAAACTTACATCTCACCAACAGAATGAGGTTGGTTCGCTAAGTAACGGAGACTCCATGAAGGCGCATTCTTTCATTGCTATCGGTGAAAGTTCTGGGTCTGCTCGTTGATGATCGAACATCACTAATTTGATTTTCGGGGCATTGAATGTGACCAGCCAGTTTTCCCACACTTTATTGTTAAATCTAGGTCAGAGGAGAGATCAGCTGACAAGCCTTGTTCATTTAGAGTTTTCGAAATGCATCCATATACGGTTGTATCATCAACATAAACATTCAGAAATGATCGGAGTATACAATTAAGCAGATCATTTATATAAAATAAAAAGAAGTAGATGCCTACGTTAATAGCTTCGATTTTTGAGGATTGGCCATTAGCAACTACCATCAGAGACCTACTCGCCTAGGGGTGGGGGTTATAACTGAGAAGATTCTTCTAGTAATTCTATAGCTAAAGAGATTGTACAGTAAACCTTTATAAAAACACCTTGTCACATGCCTTTGAAATAGGTGCCTCCACTCATTTTTCATAACTAACTTTTAAATTGAATTCTTAAAAATAAAAACTTTTAATTTAGTTTTAATGATTAAATTTACTATTTCCAGTAAGCTAAATGATTAAATTTACTATTTCCAGTAAGCAAAATACTCTGGTTTATTTCAAACAGAAATTATATTGACTGGAATATAAAAGTTTGAGATTTGTTTTTTTAATTTTTGAATTTGCCGCCATTTTTGAGCGATCGACACATTTTCGTAAACAAAAGTTAATTCTCGGTTTAAAAATCTTGCAAAAAATATACAACTGTGACGCATTATTTTTGGAAAATTAGCAAATTTTAAATTAATCTGATTTAAATTTAAATTAATCTGATTTAAACAAATATTACTTATTTATAGCTTGAAAGTTAGAATAAAACTATTTCTTAATCACAAATTTAAACTTTTTGACCTGTACTCGCCGTAAATCAAGATTATGTTGACAGCTTCTTGAATAGAAATAAAAATGTATGGCGTTCATAAGGGATAAAATTGTATTCATTTTCTTTTGGGTAAGGAAGGAAACTCTAACCTTTTAATTTGCACAGAAATTACAATAGAAAAAAAATCAAATGCACAAAAAAAGTTTAAATTATTTTAAAAATAAGGATGCAAAACGATTTTTATTAAACTTTCCAATTTTCGATAGGCAATATAATCATCAATTCTTAACTAAAAATTCTAAGCTCAACAGTTCTTTAAAAGATTTTTAGAATATGTTTAAAACTTTATAAATTATTATAAAAAAATGAAAAGAATTCTTTTAAAATTTTATTAGGAATCAAAAAAAAATTTTTCTTCTTTTTTGTCCTTAATTTTTATTATTTATTCCAGCAATTAAGAGCTTATCAAATTAAATTATATCAGAGTTTTATTGCATTTTTTATTTTACTCATCGGAGCAGATTTTCGAATAGCGTTGCAAAATTTAAAATAAAAAAGTAGAGTATTTATATTCTCCAATGAGGCTGCGTGTAACTAATAAAATCATAATTTGCAGCCAATTAAAATTTATTAAAATTCCATGGATTTACGTGGAGTGGGGTAACAGAGGTAAAAAAAAGAATTTAACGAGATTTTTGAAAAATAATAATTTCAAAAATAATGTCATTCATTTGTGAATGAGTACTGAAAGTTTCATTAAAATCCGACAATTATTTGATTTTTGCAAAAATTTTCAAATTAATGTGTTTGTCACTGAAAAAGTGGGTGAAGTAATCATTACGCTTTCCATTATAAACAGCCGTTACGTTTTGTTTAACCGCTAACTGATAAGAGAAAACTATTATTAATTTGAATCGGTTGTTTATAATAGGAGAAAACTATTATGAAAATGAGAAATAAGGTCGACACGTTTGTCCTAGATTTAATTCTTAATTGCGCATTGTATATTTGTTATGATATTTTAACTTTACAGGAAATACATTTTCGAGATTCAACCAAAAGATCGATGATAATTTATGGTGTATGGGGGTAGCATTCATATATGATTTAATCCTTAAATATATGTCATTTTGAAAAAGTTACTGAATAATGTGTTAAGATACAAAAAAATTTAATCATTATGTTTGTGAGATAAATACATGTAAATATCTACATATTCTTCTAACTTTTCATTTTTCTTGGCGATTTTATTAATAAAATAACTGGGACTTACTCATGTAAAGCTTTTACATATTGAGAACTGGAGTCATTTTGTGTATTTAGATGTTTACCCATGGCTGTTTCTGAAAACAGAAGAAAATTGTTAAAATTATTTAAAGAATAAAAAAAATTACTGCGCCAAAGTAATCCTATTCTTATCTTTATTACTTTTTCTCGATCTAGCAAAAAACATTAGCACTTTCGAGAAATCGGCCAAAAGCACAAATATATGTTTCTCAGGATATTTCACATGTGGTATGTATTTAAATTTTGACTCAATATCAAAGAAACATTTTTTTGTCTTTCTCATAATCTTTCAGTTTTTGAAGTGTTTTATTTTAAAGAATTCTACAGCAATTTGTCAGATATCAAATCTTCAAAATAAATGGCATTCAAACTGATAAAAAATAACGTGATGAATAGTTTATTATTTTAAAAGTTTTAGTTTTGCTACAGTTTTTCATTGTTGTTATTACTTTGGAAATAAAGAAAGATTTTAATGAATCAATTAATGAATTATCTATTATTGAAGTATATATAACACCTCGCTACATTATTCACGATTTAATCGGAAACGTCTGTGCGTGCGTGCGTACGTGCGTGTGTGTGGGTGAGTTTCTTTTCATATCTTTCCATTCTAACAGAAGGTGTAAATTGCGGAAAGCAAACATGAAAAAGTTCGTTTTTTTTTTTACCCTTGGGTATCCTGAAGTATTTGATAATCAAAATGAATGTCTTACCACAAATGATATCCAAAGCACAAAGCGTGATATACGGTGAGATGTTAAACTCTCCTTTCCCAATACGGTCTTCTAGTTTCGAACACATAATTAATGCTTGTTCATTAAATATGACAGTAAAATCATTCAGAATGTTATAATGAAAGGAAGGTGTCAACATCTTTCTCCTTTTTGCCCATTTTTGGCCTGTACTAAAAACAAAAACAAAACATATTTAAATATCAAAAAAATTGCAAACACAGTACTAAAAGCATTTCTTTAAATCTTTTCAAATAGACAATTAATTTTTAAATATAAAAGAAAAGTAGAAAATTAATTATCTTAAAGCATAAAACATTTGATAATGTCTCTCTCTCTCTCTCTCTCTCTCTCTTTCTATGTTTATTTTTCTAACTGTCTTTACATATGCATCTACACAACGAGGATATATAAATTCACTCGCCTCGAAAATTACATATCAACAAAATCTTTTACTTAAAATAAAACTTAAGTAAATATAGATAAATATTCTGGTAAGCTTTCCTCTTTGGTGCCAAGACTTTAAGAATTTAAGCGCAGTACTAGACTGGAAAATGCAGGGAAAAAACCCTTTCCTTATTTAGTTTGGCTAAATTTTTTCTTGTTTGTTTTGTTTTTAATTTGTTTTTTTTATTTCATTATTTGGAAAGCTGGCGTACTGAATATTAAAATCCAAACGTACTTGTAGCAACTGAAAGGACACAAGGCGGATGGTTGATATGTGCAGGATGGATTCATACAAGAAAATCTTCCTAGCCCTACTCAGGGAACTAACCTTCCTAGCAGAAGATTTATATATGGATTCAGTGTAGTCATTCCACTTTAGATCAGCTGAGAGAGTTAGGCCGAGGAGGTGCAGTGTTTTGCTTTCAAAGAGACTATCCTGATCCACGCTGATCACGGGTAGTAGCGGATGTCTATGGTGGTTAAAGAATAGCAGCCTCCTTTTGGAAACATTAAAATTTACGAGCCATTTCTTACCCCAGTCCACCACAGATTGGAAGTCCTTTTCAAGATCAGTGGCGAAGTTTGCTTTGTCAGCCTCGGCAGATTTTTTATCGAGGCGAGAGTAAATGGTTGTATCTTCAGCATAGATGCCTACTTGGAATCTGATTATATCAGAAAGACTGTTGATGAAGATCAGAAAAGGCGTAGAACCTGGAATAGAACCTTGAGGGACACCCGCGTTCTTATGATAGTATCTGGTACATGCCCAGTAAATACTACCTGCATTATGCGATTTTGAAGGATTAGGCCAAACAAGCGTCCCGTTACACATTAGACCTGTAGCTTGCGTAGATGGCTAGCATGCCAGACTTTGTCAAATGCTTTGGAGATATCTAGTGCAACAGCTCGAGCTTCGCTGTTCTTATGAAGAGTATGGAATATATTCTCTGTGATGGTCGTTAACATATCAGCAGTAGACCTAGTGAAGCGGTAATCATACAGTTTATCGGAGAAGAGGCCGTGGGCTGTGAGATGTTCAACCACTTCAACATTGATAATAGCTTTTCCAACATTCGGTTGGAGGCTGATAGGGTGATAATTAAAGGAGACTGAGGGTTCTCCAGCGTTCTTAACTACAGGAACCACAAACTAGGACTTCCAGTAAGCAGAGAAGTAAGAAGCTGAGAAGCAGTAGTTGTAGAGTTTGGAGAGGCCAGAGAGAGAGTTCAGAGGCATATTTCTCCAGGACAGTGAATGGGATTCCGTTACCTCCGCTTGCCTTATGGGGGTCAAGCTTTGAAATTCTGTTACCCAGACAAATCAAATGTTGAAGAATCTGCTAGCAAAACAATCAGACTTGTTCGCTGAAGATGTGAGGACCTCAAATCCATTGATTAAATGGGAATTTTTTTTAATCATATCACCCCGGGCAAGGCGGTAAGGCCACTGGTGTGCAGGGGCTACGTAAGAGTGAAAAGATTGGAAAAGAGAAAGCCGGAAACCACATCCTAAACAGGGAACAAGGGATGAGCCTCTACACCTGTTCAATAGACGTGGGTGGAGTGTGAACCGGGTGATAGTTCAGTCTATCTACTCCAACTGACAAAAAAAAAAGGAAAAATGAAAAGATTGGAAAAGAGAAAGCCGGAAACCACATCCTAAACAGGGAACACGGGATGAGCCTCTACACCTGTTCAATAGACGAGTTGAGGGCTTTCTGTTAGTTAACACATTTTTACAGAGCCGCCAGTAGCCTTTGGAGCCAAACTTACAGAACGCTATAAGATGTTTCATTATTTCAGCAATCAACAGCTTAGCATTATTTAGGATCTCCTTGCACTCATTCCGAGCATAGGCAAAAAGTCGCCTATTATGGTTAGAGGCGTGGGTCCGATAAAGCCGGAAGATAGATAGATCCTGAGAAAAGTATTGTATTTTCTTGTCTTTTTTCTGTAATATAATTTCATCTCATTATTTGTATTGTTTACCTTGTAATAAGCCCAAGTCTCAGCCACGGCTGCGCAAATTCATAAGACCTATTTTTATCCAAATGATTGTTACTGCCGAGAATTTTCTGAAATAGAATCGTAAGTATTAGTTGTTATTATTGTTGTTAACAGAGTAAGAATCGAAATTCAATTATTATCTTTGTTCTCTCTAAATATCTGCTCGAACTTACTGAATATATTTAAAGAAAATATCCTTTAAATAAGTTAAATTACATACTCTGAAGTTAAATTTTATGTGTATTTATATTTATTGATAATAATCTAAGGTAAATGCATAGAGAGAAAAATAACATATTTCAAACTATACATATAACTATTTCAAATAGTAAAATAAATTCGCTTCCGCCCAGTTCCGTTAACTAATTCAATAGATACCATAAAGGAGAAATTAAAAATCTTTTAAGAATACAATATCTTTTGCAGACATTTGTTTAGTAGAAAAATAGTCAGATAGAGAAGGATTAATTATATTTTGTATAAAATAGTAAGTAATTTTGTATTAAAATATCAAGTAAAATGCATTTTATTTTACAAAATACGTGTATGCCCTCACTTGACAATGCATTTAAATGTGAAACACTCCTGCCTCTTACATCCAAAAGAAACTTTGCTACTCTTCCGTCATCTTCATTATAGCAATAATCATGAATCACGGTAGAATTTTATGTTTGATTTTCATATTTTATCTTCCTTAAAATAAAATATCAAACAATTATAAATTGAATAATAAAATAAAATTTTATAGGAAAAATATCCCCTCTCGAAAATGGCATTAAATTTAACACTTTTCGCTTCTTCAAACACATATTTGTTTATATCAAGGTTTTCATCAAAGACCAAAACCTTAATTTTAAATTTTAAAATCTTGCTGTAAAAATACATGTAAATTCTTCACAAAGAAATATATTCTCAACTCAAGAGACATGAGAAGACTGGCCAGGATGACTTCTTTTAATAGAAAGCAAACAATCAGTTCTTTGTTCGATAATGTCACTTCCAGTGTTAGAAAACCTCTCTGCAGACAAAAAAGTACACGGAAAAAAATGTCTGGAAAACAATGTTTTATTTCCAGTAATGTTGGTAAAATAGTCTAAAAGAAGAATGTTACCGGTAGAAAAATAATTATAAGCCTTTGCAAGATGAAGGATTATTGTTTTTTGTTTTTGTTTCTATCAAATTACTCAAAGATTTTCTCTGATTCCAGATTTGTGGTACTACTCGATTTTTGCTATTTATGTGCCCGAATCCCAAATAATTAGCTCCTGATCGGTCAGCCAATAGGGATTACCGGTCAATGGCTATCGTCGTAACAACCCTCCTGAGTTGCATCTGATTGCTTTAGGTAATCAGCCAGTTAGTCGCAGTCATCGGGGTGGGCTAAAAATAAACAGGCTCTGTGGTTGGTTGATCAATGATTTATTACCTTGTGCCATATTTGCACTCAATCCCGGGTGAAGCGACCCCATGTTTGCTATGCTCAAAACATGTTTATATTTTGAAATTGAAATAATTTTTGACAGGTCATCACACCTGCAGAATGTTTTGTTTTAGTGACAGTTTATAGGTCAGCCATTTCCGCTTGGGTCTAGATATCTGTATACTTAATGACTTCGGTCTACTACACCTGGTTCTTAAAAATGTTGGATACCCAGAATGAACTTATTTTTATAATTGCTTAATAAAATAATTATTATCATGATTTAATTAATTATCATTTAATTAATTTTCATTTAATTAATTTCGCCAGTCAACTTTTTGACACTTAAATGAAAGTGTCATAGATTGGCATCATATGTATTTCAGATCATCAAATGACAAGCCTTAAAAAAGCAACTTCAACCTATAAGAAAGTTCTAAAGTATACTCGTGTGCGACTGTTTCAAAAGAAAAAATGCTGGACCACAGATTGTCTGCAATAAAAGTATCAATTCCGTTTATTATTAAAAATTCTAAAAAAAAAACATTCTCTTTATCTTAATGAGTCATATTGCGAAGCACTGCTAATTGTACAAAATAGATCAACATTTTTTTCCAAGATAAAAAAAACAATCAGATTGTTTTCGATTTTGGTAACTTCCAGACTTCAGTCGTGTTCGGATCTTCGATTTCAACTCTACAGGCAATTTATAGAAAACAACCAAAACCAAATTCAAAGTGATTTCATGAATCATAGAGCGGTTGGGTTACATTTGGGTCCTCAGTAAACATATTTTTCAAAAATGCAAATAAAATAAATAATTTTCTTTAAAAAAGCATATATTTAATTTAAGAATTGTGAAAGGTGTCCTATTTTCTTATTGGACTATACATGTAAACACACACACACACAGACGCACACACACACACACACACACACACACACACACACACATATATATATATATACACGACCCAGTGAATTAACCAGATTTCACTACCTGATGATATTAGCTTTTGAGTTGCAGTATGCTATTATTATAACAATAAAAATAACTATATATCTATATAAATATATATACGAAATTCGTTACAAAATGAATTAACTTCGACGTATTTTTAATTTATTTGTTTAAATATTATTTTATCGGGTACTCGTATTTGATTAGATAATGTTTTGCTTTGTTTTTTGTTTTTGTGTTGTTTTTTTTTTTTGTTTTTTTAGAATTAAACAGTGTATGTATTTGTATCTACCGGCTTGAGTAATCGAGGAAACTTGTTAGGATATATATATATATATATATATATATATATATATATATATATATATATTACTATATATATATATATATATTACTTACTTGCATATACTCAGCCTGAAAAATGACTAAAATGGGATTCATTCCCATCTGCACTACAAACATTCCATGATTTTGGTACCTCTCAACTTGTTTCAGCATTTCTGTATACATGTCTGAAAGAAGACACAAGTAGCTTTAAGAGTTTCTTAAAGTTATCAGTTGTCATGCCATACAAAAGAATGAGTAGAACTTATGAAAATTTGTAAATTAATTATTAATACAACAAAAGTTCACTTTATTTTGAATTTATCAACATTTATCGATTTGAAAATTCTTTAAGATGTTTCAAAGATTTTAAAACGATTCTTTGTTTATAAAAAACGTTTTAATTTTACTGAAAAACACCGGGAAAGAGCATCAAATACAACTTACTTGACACACTTGAAAAAAATAAGCTTGAATGAAGCAAATGAAAATAATTAAATAGAACATGAAATTTGAATGGTTCCTCTATAGCTTCAAGAAGATAAACTTTTCTTTTATCTATTTTCTGAGAAATGATAAACTGTATATTTAATCTATCTGACAAAAAGAACATCACGAGAAATTTAGATTTTCCAATCATAATTCAATATCACATTATATATATATATATATATATATATATATATATATATATATATATAACGCCTTCTGTTGTGTCGCCCAAACACGATTCTCATAATGCCAAGTAAACATAGGAACACATAATGTTCCTGCTGACACGACATTGCTACAAACGAAACTGCTCTCGAGGACAATAAATTTCCACCCGAGATGCAAACCATGTAGCTTTCAATCAATTTGCACAACGGCCGAATGAGTCCAAAGACTCAACACTTCACCGCAGCACACACACTTTGGCGTAACTACCAACCTTGCTGAAATGAGCTTTTTGTAGACCCAGAGGGCCTTCCGCAACATCAGTTAGGTGAATGATGTCTCGTCGTTATTGAAAAATCTCTAACCGGGCACCCGAAGTTATATAGCTAAACTCCTCATTCGTCAAACCAAACTCATCCCTCATAGTAGCTCGTGCGGCCCACGCACTAATACACGATATAATGTCTTAGAAGACAACAGTTAGGTGTCGGAGAATCCTTGAAGTGTGAAGTGTTTCAGGGCAAGTCGATACTCGCGATAGAAAGAGCCCTTACTTCAAGGTTTCTAGTTCTCCTCGCCATCATGCCCACTTTTCGAAGCCTGCAAAGCTTTCTTAGCGTCCTCCTTCGATAAGAGGCCGTTACAGTCGTCTTGAAGACACATTCCTAAAATTAAACCGCAGCATCTGATGGCAAATCTCAACATTGGGCATTCCTAGATTGCCCTCAGCCGGATGGAAACAACAGGCTCGAACCAGTAAAACTAGTTTGACTTACGGGAGGAGAAGTACCAAGAGCCAGTAAAGTAAACGTTGATCTTCGCTCCTGGTATCCTCTCATATCTGCTGATTTTTTTATCATTTTCGTGAGTCTCGGCACTGCTTTGCACAAAGGCAATCACGTCATCAGCATAGGGGAAATACCTGGTCGAGGTGATCGAAACAGGGAGAATAATTCCATGTAGGACCGGATTCGCCTCTAACTTGCGAAGGAAGGGCTTCAACGCAAGAATTTACAGCTTCGGCGAAAGCGGGCAATCATGACGAAATGATCTGTACAACATGAAAGCTTTCGATCTTATGCTTTTCACTTCCACCATCGCACCGGCGGACTGATATAAGAGACTTATCCAGGACCAAAAGTACGACCCGAAACCAGCTGCCTCGAGAACAGCTCCGAGAAATCGATGATTAATCCTATCGAATGCTCTGGACTGAACCAAATTGTTCAGCACAGCTTCACTGTCGACTTGTTCTAAGTTCAAGAGTACCGTATGACGGTTGTCCTAAAAAGTTATACCCTTCTCATCGCAAATCTACTCGGAATCAATCAAATCAATCAATTAAACTGTTGTCTAAGACCTTGGCCAAAATCTTTAACTCTGTATTCAACATAGTTAAGGACCGGAAATGATTAATCCCCTCCTCTCCCCTCCCCTCTTGTTTATTCTTGCGAAGTAGCTTGATCACACCTCTGGTGAAGCGCTCGGCAATACACCTGTTCTTCATCCATTGGTTAAAGGTCAGTGTCAGAAGAGGGACAAACACGTATGATTGCTTCAAGTACACATCGTAGGAAAAAAACTTTGATAACCGGAATCTTGTGTCGTCCGACAAGTTTAGCGCATCCCTGATTTCCACCTCTGTGATCGAACCCTCGCACCCAAACGCTTCAATCGCCTCGGGGCGAGAAAAGTCAGCAAAACAAATGTCGAACAGAGCTGGCCAAAACTGGACTCCCTGGTAAAAAGATCCTGAAAATAAGGCCTGAAAGCATCACATATGCCGTCGTTTGTAGTCATGGTATGTTCATCCGGCAAAGCGACACTGGTGATATATCGGTTTGCGATACTCCGAACTTCTTCAGCTTGCAATTAAGCGGCCATATTTGTCGCCTTGGAAGACTTCCCTTTTAGTCTAACTCTAGAGCTCGACCCTTCATGATAAGCCAAAAGGCCAAATCTGCCATAGCTGCAGCTATTTCCCCACTCTCTCCCAATTTTATTACTCTTTCTACTCTAAATTCTTGTGCCATTTACGCTGCTAGTCTATCTCGGTCGAACCGCTTACTATAATCAGTAGCAAACGACCTAATAGTTGACTGAAGGTGAACCCACTACTTATTTCGAAGTATAACCTCCGTCAACTCTCGCACTAAAGTTAGTAAAGTCTGGTCATGAACAATAAAGTGTTGAATTTTCAGTAACTAGCTATTCTAACCATAGGTTTATTTAAGTTTAGACGAACCCAGACAAGCATATGGTCCAAAAAAACTATAGTAAGAAAACTTGAACAGCCTAAGAGCCCTAAATCGAATCTCTCTTAACTAGAACTCGTTCAATGTTGCTTGTACGCAACACTGAAACCGAGCTGACCCTATTAATCCAAGTCTACACTACCTCCCGGAGAAGCTCATTCCAGACATGAAATTATTTTACATGCGTGTTGTTAGTACCCGTGCGATCTATGTGACATCATCTCAGTCACTCGCCAAGATTCACCGACGAGATCTCATCAGAAAGGTATCGATACGCTGAAGAAAGGTGGCCCGCTCCCTGGAGACGCTGAGCGTAGAAACCCAATAAAACGTAACGCCTGATCTTTTATCCAGGACACAAAGCCTGCCCGCCGGATCCGCGAAGAGAAGTGTACACACAGTGTTCAAAGAACGATTTACCAGCAAAAAGATCTCTCTAGAACGGCCATCATAATATGCTAAGAGGTCAAACCTCCTCGTCAGTATATCATCATGGTCGCCAAAGTGGAAACGAGTCTCTTTTAATGCGCATATATCGAGTCTCGTCCTACGAAAACATTCAGAGTGCAGTTGTCAGATCTTCTAGGGTTGGGCGCGTGCCTTAAACCTTGTCGGAGAGGGGATACTGACAGTCTCCCTCACTAAAGGAAGTCTTTTGAATAGAAGATTCCTGTCTAATAGATAACTGGAACTAAATATCAGCAGATACAACACCGTGATCTGAGCTGCCAAGGGGACACTATTGCAAAGCACCACAAGAACTAAGAGAGAAAATAAAGAACAAATCAAATAATATCCCTGAATTCTTAATGAATTACTTTTTTAGATAAATCTAACAAAACAGGAGCCACTAGAAGAGAAACACACAGAAAAACAGAGAGAGACAGACAGACAGAAGATATCTTACTGGCGGCTCTGTAATATTGTATTAAATAGGATTAAAATTTGTATTCTTCCTTTCGTCAATCAATTCTGCGTGTTAACATTATATGCTGATAAAGCAGAATGTTTTGCTCGTAAATTCCTTCTACACTCTACCCGATCTGGAAAATGTTCGCCTAACGAACGAGTTTCTTTTTGAATGATATGTATATAAGCTCTTCCATGGTTTCTGCTGCCATCTCTTAGATCCTCACAGAGCATGCTGACCTGATGGTATCCCTGTAGTAGTTCTTTTAAAAGTGCTCCAGAACAGGCTTCTGTTCTCTCTACACTGTATAAAAGATGTCTCGCCCTCTCTTGTTTTCCTGCATGTTCGAAATTCTCAAATGTTGTTCCGATCTTTAAGAACACAGGTGAACCGTCTGACCCTTTCAACTATCAGCCTATTAGTCTCTTGCCTGTTTTTGGTAAACTAGCAGCGTCCCTAATCCACGCTGAATTGGTTAAACATCTCACATCGCAGGACATATTTTCAGACAAGTAATATGGCGTTTGTTTCTTTAGGTTAAATACTGATGTATTCACAGTTATTGCTAAATCAAGTTTTAAATAAAAATGTTGAAGCTCGGACTGTTGCACTGAACATCTCAAAAGCGTTCGACAGGGTTTGGCATCCCAGTCTTCTTTACAGATTCATATCTTACCGTCCTCAAAACGAGAAATGAAAGTTGTCCTATTCTAGTTTCTTTGGTACTAATGCAGATATCCCCACTGCTCCATCGTTGGTCCTATTTTTTTCTTAACTTTCATCAATGTGCTTTTTGATGCTACCAGCTCTCAACTTTGTATCTATACTGATGAGATAACCATTTACGCCTATCTCTTTCATAAATCTAATCAATGATTTGATATGTTCAAATTGTCAGTTGATCACAAAATGTCCTACAGACTGTTGTTAACCTGGGCAAAGAACGACTTGTTTATTCTAACGCCAACAAAACAAAACCGCTCTTCAGTAATCACCTGAATAACTTCTTTTTACCTTCCATCACTATAGCTGATGCTAACCTGCAGTAGAGTAACTCTTGCACCTACTCGGGCTAACATTTTTGACCGACAGGAAGTGGAAAGACAATATTGAATTTGTCTGTAGATCTGCCGCTAAGATAGTTGGTACAATGTTCCTATTCCTAATCTATCTTACGTATCTATATGTCTACCATTCATCGATGGTCCGGTGCTCCTTCTATATGTGACACGATAACTAGGCGTATATTATGGTGCTTTGTAAAATATGTATTTTATTATAATAGATTAAAATAGAAAATGGTTAAGAATAGAAAATAGTTTAAAAACATATCTAACAAAAATGAAAAAGAAGAGGAAAATAAAAGTAAACGCTTTTTCTTTTATGAGGAAAATTGTGGAAGAAACCAAGGGTATCCGATTACTGTTTTAAATCCTACCACTCTTCCGGTAAATATTTGACTCAGTGATTTAATGTGATAAAGAGATAAGTTCAGGAGATAAAGTTCAGGAGGTGGGCTGTCTTTTACTGTATCTTGACCACACATTAAGAATTTTCCGGCGGAAGCTTTATTAAGATAAAAAAAAAGATAACTGAAATTTCAGACTTACAGTCGCCAATGTTTATCACCGATAGTCTAAAGCATTTCCGGATTTCTGGATTCATCTTAAATAAATAGAAGTTAGTGAGTTTTCGGGCGTGTGCTTGAAGTAAGAATCTCCGTTCGTCTTGTTTCGGTCAGTTCGGATTTGTTGATCTCCATTAATTAGAGTTAGAGCTGTATGTCACATTCGCCTGCCCCAACCGAAAAGGCTAACTCTAAACAAAATAAAGCATCCTTTCAACTCATCCAAGTTGTGGAATTGTGTTCCTTATAGTTTAATCTTGTACCCCCAGCTGTTCGGCCGACATTTTCAACAAACTCCCGGCAAACATCACAGCGTGGAGAACGGCCGTCGGAGAAATTGTTCGGACCGTCCGTTGGGGTGTTACATATATATTTAGAGATTCTTGGTAATATCCAAAGAAGAATCAGCAATATTATTGGTCCTTACTTAGCGTCTCGGCTTCAATTATTTTCCCCACCACTGTAAAGTTGCTCCATTGTGCCTTCATTATAAATAATTTCATGGTAATTTTTCAGATGAGCTTTTCGTTATCGGACCTAGATTTATTTAAATTTAAGCTCAGTGCTAGATTAGAAACAAGGTTTCAGTTAATAGTTGAATGCACGTTCTCTGCAAACAGTTTCATTTTGCACCTCTCGCTTGTGGAACACTTTTCTGGCTCCATGCTTTTCAGCCATCTTTGATCTAAAAAATTTAAATGCGATGTCAATCGTTGCCTCTTGTTTTCCTGATTATTCTTCTCACTCCTTAATAATGTTTCTCTTTTCTAACACTTGCACACCACTCAATGCAACTTATGTTTTAGTGGCTTTACTACCATGCATGGGGGAAATTTGATTAAAAATCTACTGAGCAACTGGAAAAAAAAAGAATTTAAAAACGTAAAAGAGCTGAAATTAAGCATTGCAAAAAGAACGTTCTCGCAAAATCCAGAATGGCTTATTTACAATAGACGACAAAACATAAAAGCAACAATGAAATCAACAAATTGAAACGAAAACTCAAAACCCTATCTACTAATAGCAAATGGAAATACCTTGAAAAACCAAACGTAGTAGAGAATCTATCGGATACAAAGCTATGCAATACTGAAATGAAAGCTCTTTGTTTTGTTTTAACATTTGCTAATTGATATAATAGCTAAATATCATAAGACAAAACGACACATAATTCACCAAAGGCTTCATTCAAAGAATAATTAACCAACGATGAAATAACTTTATCACAGAGACTTAAACATGAGAAAATTCACATTACCTCCTCGGAAAAAGAAGGCGAGATTGTTATTATGAACAGAAACACATACAATGATAAAATTAATTTACTACCCAATGATACCGACTCCTATGTAAAAATAAATGAACAAAAAAGTAATTACCGAAACAAAAAGACTTAATAGTGCGATTAGAAAACTAATTGAAAATAAAAACTAATCATTGCATAAACTAATAGAATATCACCCAAAAATATCCAAACTTTATTATCTCCTTAAAACCCACGAAGTAGACATTCCAATGGGCCCCATTATTTCAGATATTAGCAACACTCTATACAAACTGGTGAAGGCCATAAAGAACATTTGAATATCTCTCATCGGAACAATCAGCGCATCACATATTAAAATTCATGCAACCTAGTTGAAAAACTAATGATAACATATATGACTGACATAGCTAGTCTCGACATAATATCGCCATGGTACCGATTAACCTGATTCACATTTAATGTCAATGAATTTTTATTTGCTACAGTAAAGCCAAAAGAATTTTATGCGCATTTTTATTAGTAAATTTTAACTCAAAATTGTGGATTGACTGAGTTAAAAATTTATTTTAAATATGCAGAAATTTAATGTATCAGATCTTTTTAAGTACAAATTTTTCATAGGTTATTTAAATATAAATAGATTTCTAATCTGGTACAAAATCTATTAAAAAAACAGAAAATCTGTTATCAAACGAATAACATTATTATTAACAGAGTAGATATACTGGTTTTTAAACAGCAACCAAATTGTTGTTTAAATATCTGTCGACTTAATTGACTATTATTAGTTAAAACTGTGAAAAACATTGATGAAAAGCCAAAAAAAATGAATAAAAAAATAAACTTACCTTCCCCATCACCCATAAATCTTAGAGAAGCGCCTATAATCGGGTAGTCGTTTAAGTACAATAACTTTTTATTTTCATCGTATTTAGAGACGATCAATTTGTTTTGTCGTATCCAGTGAAAGACAGACCAAGCTACTAAAAGAATAAATGTAATGAGCAAAGCCAAAAACACCATTCTGTGATTATGTGCTCAGCAAGAATACAGATATTAGTACTTAGGCAGCCGAACATATATACTTATGAGTTGCTACTAGATATCATGAGATAGTTGCGTTGCTGAACTATCAGCAGTAGTAAGAAAATAGATAGAAGTGAAAGAAAGAATAAATGCAATGTGTGTAGTCAAAATAAAATTTAATGTTTATAGTGGTTTTAAACTTTTACGTGCTTTCAGTAAAAAAGGAAAAAAAAAAGATTTGTCGAGCTCAGAAAATGTGTGAAATTGCGAATACCCCTCATTTAATATACAAACATTTTTAATAACATTTTGCTGATAATTTTATTCTTTTTTTTTTAATCCACATCTTATTGATTGCAGGAACAACTGTTTTTTGACGAGGACGTTATTTTCGAAATTTAGGAAAAGCATTTTAAGTCATAACGTTATTTTCTTTTGTTTACATTTTTTAAATTTTTAATCATTGGCTTACTAGTGAATTTCATCTTTTATTATATATCTTTCAAATATTTTTAGTAATAACAATAATAAAAAATAATAGAAATGTTCGCATTTATTTAATGATTTGATTCGTTTCTGTTATTTTTATAAAGTAATAAATTTTTAAAAACTGATATATTTTATATTTGATGTCTTTACGACATCCTGTCTAAAATATATACAGTCGTTCCTCGTCATGGTAGAGGGCTTGCGTGTTCCAGTGATTTCAAGAGCTAAGATCTCTGAAGTTTCAACTTCTTTAGGAATGCACAGGGTAGTAAGGTCAAGGAGGAGAGACCAGATTAATTGCGACCAATCCTCGAATAAACAAAGATCTACACGATTTTGGGGAAGGGAATAAAGAGAGAGGATGACGATGCTTGGATGCGCGCTAGTGCCCTCCCAAGAAAGCGAATATTCAGTCAGTTAAGTGCCATACGTGATACACGCTTGGGCGATCATGTCTCGAAAGAGACATGACTGACTGGGCAGAAGATTATCCCGCAGTAGGTTGCCATTGCTTTCTGAAATGTCAGTTGTGTCCTACTTTTCCTTTGTGATATCTGTCGGAACAAAGTTTTTAGTCTCCCTGTTGAAGACTGTGCGTCTATGGTCTCCTCTTGGGTGAAAACCGGCATTGATGCTTTAATCCCATCTGACTCAAACCTCATTCTTCTCCTTGGTTCTCTCCTGTTTGCTTGGCTACTATTACCCACAGGAATCACTTCTTTTAGATTTACCGGAGTAATGCATCTGACCATAATAGGTGCCTTTCTTGTCTCTGCACACAACGAATATAAGCAAGTCCTAAATATCCTAAGCTGCTGTTTGCTTATCGAGAAAGCAGCGTATAGCCTTCCACAAGTTTGGCTCTAAGGACTACTGGTAGCTTTTCAAAAGTGTGTAAAGCAACAGTAAACCTTCCATCGCTCCTTTAATCAATAGATTTGAGGTCCTCATAGCTACAGCGGACAAAGCCGAGTATTTTGCTCGCAGATTCTCCACCAACTCTACATTTGATTCGACTACAGTATCCGTATCCGACTTCTAACCTAGAACTGAGGCTCAACTGAGTGACCTTTACATTACACCTTCGCTGATCTCTAACATAATTTCAAAACTTGACTCCCATAAAATGAGTGGGGATGACGAAATCTCATTCATCATCAGGGAGATCGTTAATAAAGATCAGAAAAAGCTAAGGACCTAGAATAGAGCCTTGAGTAACATCTGCGTTCGTATTATAGGATATGAAAGCATAGCCGTTCAACACGACCTTCTTTAAGCAATTTGATACGAATGATTGGATTAAATCAAACAAGCGTCCAGTTATACCATAGCCCTGTAGTTTGTGCAGAAGGTCAGCGTATCAGACTCTGTCAAATGCTTCCGGGGTAACATGAAGAAACGTGCCCCTGAACTCTCCTCTGTTCTCTTAAAACTCTACAACTACTCCCTCTCTACTTCTTGCTTTCCTGCCTGATAGAAATCCTCCTCTGTGGTTCCAGTTTTTAAGACCTCTGGAAAACCCTCAGATCCCTCTAATTATCTCCCTATCAACCTTCTACCGATTTTTGTCAAAGTGTTCGAGGCTATTATCAATGCTGAAGTGGTTCAACATCTCACAGCCCACAACCTATTCGCCAACAAACAGTATGGCTTCTGCTACGCTAAGTCTAACGCTGATATTCTAACGACCACCACAAAGTATATATATCAGGCTCTCGATAAGAACGGCAAAGCTCGAGCTGTTACCCCGGAAGCATTTGACAGAATCTGATCTTCTTCTTCTTCTTCTGCTACAGCTGCTGCTGCTGTTGTCTGGTTCGCCATCACCTTAAATTTTCTGAATTTCCAAGACAACGCTGACTTCTATTCGACCAGCACAAACCTCTGACCTAGAAATCTTGTTTTAAGCTCTGGCTTTTAATCAATTTAACAATTCAAATACCTGCAACTTATATTTTCTTCAAGATTAGATAAAAGTTGATAATTAATATCAGTAGACACATTTACCGTCATTGATTCTATTGTCCTTTACCCAACAGTCAAAATATGATAGTCTTTCCACTAAATAAGGATATAATAATTTATATAAAATTGCATATCTTCAATGAATATACACTTTAATTTCTAATAGATAATAATAAACAATGCTGTAAATTAATACAAAAGAAAGCTTTTTTCCATTCACTGATCATTTACAGAAAAATACAACTCCACTTACCGATGCAAAAAGGTGTATATGCATAAAGATGTCATTTTTTTTTATATTTTCAGATTGGAATGGATCAGGTTTGTAAACTAATGGATCCGGGAAATAGTGATTTTTTTTTGGGGGGGGGGGGGAGGTAGACCAGAAATGAATAAAATCACCTAATGTTTTGCGGGAATTTTGCAACCATTTTAAAGGGAAAAATACAAAAATATAACCGGATTAAATGTCTCTCTTTAAATATATGAATTGTGAAGAAGCTTGAAAAATATTTAAATGTTTTTCCCTTTGTGTGAATAAAGAAAATACTTTTAAAAAGATAAATAGCGGAAAACAATCAAAATATCGATTAGGCTTTTTGAACTGAGCGTCAGAAAAAGACACTAAAGCTGCTCATTTGAACAAAATTAACAGAAATTATTTCGCCTTCTTAATAGTCCGGGAGAATTCAACAATCAAAATAATCACTGGCAGTTTATTTTGTTAATTTTATGCCAACTATGTTTACGACTTATTTTAATTACTTTTTTATATCAAAATCTGGGACTGTCATTCAAATAAATTCGTCAACAATGAGAGGTGAATTAAAAAGCTTTTTACGTCTATTTTACATGCATTTAGAATAAAATTTACATTTATTCAGGTTTGTGTGCGTGTCAATGAAGACCATATGTGCAAAATGTTGAATAACGGGAATGAATTAGTACATGACTTAGATAGGAAAATTACACAGAAGCTACTCACTTGGCAAATAAGCACAACCTAATTATTCACATCCAAAAGTTAGTAAAGAGAAATTATTTAGGCTATAAATTTGCCATTCAGAATTTTGAGAATTTACTAAGCCAAAACGTTTTAGTAGGTCTTTTTATCAATCGTTTTTAGTATTTTTTTTTATAACTCAGTTGTATATACTTTTTTATAATAACGGTTCACGCTGTCATTCTACAGACGTTTATAAAAACCCGCGGGTCGGAAATAAAGACATTTTCATTGAGACATTTTACTTTCTTGGGTTGTCTATCTTTGGACTAATCCTGTTTTATTTTTCATTTATCCTGAACGTTCAGAACTGATTGTTTATAATGATTTGTTTACATACATTCATAGTACTCGTAATATTAATAGTTATTTTAACTTGATTTGTATTATTAGATTAACCGTAGACGATTATTATTCATTTTTTTGTCTCGTATTTCTATCTTTTTAATTCCAATTATTTTTTATCTACAATTCGATGTTTATTAATCACCATCAAGGGATGATCTGAGAATAGAAAGTCATCATATTTTTTATACAAAGTAACTTTTTAGAAAGTTCAATTTCCAACTATGAGACCCGGGTTCGAATCTCATTATTGTCGACTTCAAGGTTTGTAAACTTGGGAACAAGATTGAAAGATCAATCCAAGCAGGAAAAAGGCACAATGTGCCCTAATTTAAAATCTGTTGAAAAGTAAAGTGAGCGAATAATATTCAATCTCTTTTAATATTGTGTAGATTGTGATTAGGTTGTTATGGTCTGAGATGGATGTTTGTGCTGTGCATCTTCAAAGGTTGAAGTGATGGATTTAACTGTTTTCTTTTTATTGTTCAACATATTTGTTATTGTGTATGTTGGCTTGGGAAAGTAGTGATTCTTTCAAGAAAGGCGAGATTGAGAAAAACCTGGAAGTAGAATGATATTTTAATAATATTCGATAGTGGCACTCTCGAGGATTTTCCTTCTAAATAAAACAACGTTGAGATCAGAAACTTAAAAAAAAGATTGTTGGTGATTACCCACCAGAGTATTTGTAATATAACGTATAACCTTTAAGATCCCATTAACCTACCTATCACGTCTACAATTCACTACTATCATTCCAGGTACGGCATTTCTCGGAATCGTGATTACCCCGATCTCCTCACTAATTCTAAACTCAGTGTGAAGGAAAAAAATCTCACCCATAGCCTTTATTTTATTTTATTTTATTTTATTATGTAATTACTTTTTGCTTTTTATTTTTTTTTTAATTTTGAAGTAGATAGACCCTACAATCGCCCAGTTCATACACCACCCACTTCTATTAAAGTAGAGGATCATCTCTTGTGTTCTGTTCAGAGAGGGGTTCTCGGCTCACTCTTTTTTTCTCTACTTAGGCCTCAACAGTAGAGTTTTCGCAACTTTTCTATGGTGTGGGTGAACGGTGGCAACGGCTTTCCATACTGAGGGCACCGAGTTAGCAGTTTCCTGGTTGCTGCTTCCGACTAACTCTTGCGTAGCGTCTTGAGCAGTTGCATAATATCGTGGTTCTTGTAGTGCTATGACGCGCATGGATAGGTGTTTCTGCAAGTTCTTCGGGTGGACGACCCTGAGGCCACACTATGCTGCAGTCTTTTACCACTACTCGAGGCCTCTCCTTATCCAAAATAACTATGAATACTTACAACAACAAATACAATGCAAAACCAGCCTCACAATAATCACCTAAACCCCTCAATATTTCCTTCACTAACATCCGTGATATTCGTTCCAACTTTTTCGGTGTAGAATCTTTCCTCCACAAAAAGTTTCTGTGAAACTAACCTGAACCCCTTAATTCCCTTCTCTGATTTCTTTATTCCAGACTGCCTTCCCCTCTTTAGGAAAGACTCCAACGTCTATATGCATGGTCTGGTAGTCTATGTCAGCAAATATCTCCCTCTGGCTAGAGAGGTTTCTCTTGAATCCCCTAACTATCCATACATATGTCTCCATCTCGCTCTAATAAACTCACTTAACTATCTTTTCTTTCTTTATCGTTTCCTCTCCCGACCCCGACTGTTCCTTGCTCGAAAGTAAGTATATCTGATAATATAGATAAGGCCATCGCATCTCGCCCGTTTACCAACATGTTTGTGTTCGGTGACTTCAATGTCCACTATACCAATTGACTGGAAAACTCTTACTGATTTTGCTGGCATCTACACCCTGGACTTTGCGACCAACTAGTCTCTGACGCAAGTGGTGGACTTCCCCACACATTTCCCCACTATGCGTGAAGGACAAGCCTCTCAACAAGATCTCTTCTTCACTTAACTTTTGTTTGCCTGATAGCTACAATCTCCAAGAGTTTAAATTTTCAACTGTCATTTCTTATTTGCTTGACTCCCATCCTACTTCTCACTTCACAATTTGCTCTCACGCAGTTCTCTTCACACCAATGCACCCATCTTTCTCTTACCCATTCTCCGACACCAACTGTGACCTGTTCTTGTCTCTCTTCACTCTTCTATTATGTAACCGCCTGCACACCAGTGGCAGTTCTGCCTTGCTACGAGTGAGACAATTATTTAAAAAGTCATGCTTTCCTCTCCCTTCTATCATATCCCAAATACCTACACCAGTATATCAACTATCAAAAACACTAAATGACATAATTTTCCCACACACACCCAACAATTGCAGCATCGCATCAACAAACGGTTTTCTTCATATTTTAAAAGCAACAAATTTCATAGGTAAGACACTGGCTTCAGTCGATGTTGAAAATCATTTTAGAAACACCCCAGTTGAAGAAATACTCAATATAATTAATGACTGTATTTACAAACATCCGTCAATCCCCACTCTTAAAATCCGATAAGTAACTCTTCGGAAACTAGGCCACGAAATCCCCGTCCTATGTTCAAAATGGCAATACTTACATTCAAACTAATAGCGTCAACTTAGAAAATCCATTAGGTCCCGTTTTCTATAAATTTTACGTTACATATTTTAAAAAAAACAGAATATTTGAAACCACTGATAAACCAGAAATCTACACATGATATATTGACGATAATTTTAGTTTTGATAAAAATGAATACGAAATTATAAATCTAAAATCAAAATTTGAAAAAATCATTAAAATTTAGAAAAACACTAAAATTTACATGCGAACTAATAGCAAAATCCCATTCTCCACGTCGATATAGACTTAAAATACAAAGTATTTACGATATACTCTTATAAAAAACACGCCAGCACATATTAAATAGATCATTTCAGAGAGAAAGTTAGCAGTTTTGAAGGCTGCATGTTTGAAAAAGGCTGTGAGAGGAATTTCTTTGGTATTATACCGAAAGCTGTCCCAGTCTCACGTTACATAGCGAAAACTTTTATATGGAATAGTAAATAAGGCGATGTCATTGATTTGGAATCAATATGGAAACTTACTAGGGAACGGTCTAACGCGCCTTTGGGGCTAAGCATTTTTCAGGACAGGATGTTAGAAAAAGGTCGAGGAAATTTGCTTGCTGTCCCGTCGCGTTCTAGACTCGAGTAGGTTCTCCAATGATCTGCGTTAGTTCAAAGGTAATAGAAAAGTCTCAGCAATATCTGCCTTCCTAATCAGTTTTTGACTAACCACTCTTTGTACTAAATATCGAAATCAACGCAGATATCAAAGCTTGTCGATGGAAATTTGGTGAGGATATTGTCAATCCTCTCTGAAGAGGATTGACAATATCGAAGACCAAAGATTTCTTGTATGCCCTTTCCTAATAAAGGGAATACAGAACAATGATGAATGTGCTACTATGTAATTATTAGCATTGTTATTTTTAATCGATACTAGTATCTGAGCGGAAAGTATATATATATATATATATATATATATATATATATATATATATATATAAATAATTATGTATATATATATATAATCCCAGCCACTCATGAAAGGGAACATGGTTTTATATAATAAAATCATATCTGAAGTCTGATATGTGATTTCTTATATGAAAACGTTTCCCGATAAAATAGGAAGCCTATATAAATTAAATTTTAAGCATTCTGTTCTTGTTTTTACCCCAAACATAAATTTTATATATAATTTAATGAGACTGAAGCGACAGCATTTACATCACTCTCGGCATTCCGTCTTGCAGCCACATTTTGTTAACTGCTGACAACTCTGGGCAATTGGTGGGAGGTTCATCCAAAAACTTGCCAGACCTCACTGTCTTTTTAAACCTAGTTAGAAAGGTTTTCAGTTTGCATTTTGCACACTGTTGTCTGGCCCCATATAGAGCCTGCTTTGTATGCTGACCGTCTGACATGCCGTATAAGAGCTGCACTTGACGGAGGAATGACACCATAAGACTTTTGCTTCTGAGTGAACAATTCCAGTCATGCCTCATTAATTTTGTCCATAATGCTGTTTTTGTCCTACATGATGATGGCAAGATGATGACAGACTTCTCAAGAACGTTTTAGTCTACATTTTTCACGACTGGTGGGTATTGACTTAACTTCTCGAAGACCGGAGTCACTTAAGAGTGAACTTCCCATAACCGCTATGTTTGTTTGTTTGTTTGTTTGTTTGTTTGTTTGTTTTTGCTTTGTTTTGTTTTTTCACTTTTTTTCTGAAAAGCTGACAGAATATAACAGAATGTTGTTGCTCACATTTTCGGTCCGGGGATCATCAACATCCTTCTGTTTAATCACATTTCGGTTGCTTCGGATCTCAGTGTCACACTTTCTGTACTCTTCTAAAACACTTCCCAGATATTTAAATTTCTTTACCTGCTGGATTTCAGTATCCCCGGCCTGTAGTTGGCATTTTGGACTTTTCTTTTTACTGATGACCACGCACTCAGTTTTCTTGTAGTTCATATACAGTCCTTTCTTTCCACTTTCTTTGGCTACCTTCTGTACGATTTCTTGCAGTTTCTTCGACTATAAAATTAAAACGAAGTCGTCAGAATATATTTTTAAAATATTTTAAAAAAGAATTTGCATGTCTGACCACAAGTATATTTCTACAATTTTACGTAGATTGTGATATTGGAGAATATGATAAATTCATTCTATATGTCAGAGTAATGGTGAATTATTGAATGCCAAAATAGAAAAAAGTCCATCACGTGTTTCATCCCTCAAAAGATTTCTTCAGACTAAATATTTTTAATGGTGGGTTTATGTACGATTTCTTACTGAAAAGTAACGGGACTGGTCTCACAAAGAATTTATTTTAATTCCAAACAACAAACTACATGGTTCAAAATAATCCCCTCGAGTCTAATGCAATTTTCTATTATTCTCTGCCACGATTCCATGCACTGCTGGGAGGATTCTTCTTGGATACCCATCAGTTCCGTTATTATGGCTCTTTAGATGACCTCCAAACCTTCAAAACGGATTCCCTTCATGATCCTCTTGAGTTTGGGGGAAAAGAAAAAAGCCACACAGAGCAATATCAGGTGAATAGGGACGTTGTTCAAGTACGGCCATGGACTACCTAAAACTCATGATGTTGGGAGAAGGTACATTGTCGTGGTGAGGCAGCAACGATTCGATCCACTGCAAAAGCATGTGAAAAAAATGCGATAGTTTTAGAAAGCTAAGATTAGTTATGTACTCCAAAGATATCATGTTAGATGATAACACAATTTGCTTATCCCTCTTTCGCTCATAGTTCCTACAGCACACCCAGTCCTGTTACTTTTCCAACAGACTTCGTATGTTGTGTGTGTGGGAGGTACGTATGTAGTGAGATGGAACGCTGGTTATTATTATTATTATACATCAGGAGAAACGCTGAAAATGCAGGCACACTTAATTTTAAATTTTTGGCGTCTGATGTGTCGAGATGCACAATCTCGTCGACTTCGTACAGTTGCCTAAGGTTTCTATTTTTGTATTTATCACTGATCTTTTTAAACATTGTAATGGCAATATTTTTCTAAAGAAAAGAGATATACTGTATAAACCTGGACGTAAATTGAAAGTAACTTTTCCGTTACACCCAATGGTGTGTAGGACAGCGTTTTTGCTGTTTCCGTAACAAACTGGTTTTTTTTTTTTGGTTTTTTTTATTGGGCAGGGTTGTTAGCCCTGTGCCCAACCCCCAAACCTGGAGGAAGGTTATTTTCTAAGCCAGCTTATCCGTAACACACGGTCGAAAATAGGGGGTACCCAGTGAGGATCGAACTCACTACTCAGTTATAATGATTCTAGCGAGACGAGCTTGCTAGCCATTATTGAAAGTACTTTTTATATATTTTCGCCACAATGAATTTTAACCAAAATTTTGAACGTGATAGAAAGGAATTAAAATTAATTAAAAATACTTTGGTCTCTCCTCTTAATAATAACATAAATATTTTGACGATAAATTTTTGCTTTTATTAGGTTTGAGGCATTTTTATCATGCTCAGCTATTTTTTTTTCTCGGCGAAATAGTGGAGGTATTTACGAGTTATATTCACGGCCTTTGTTAGGAGAGTAGAAATAGTTTCTCGAGGTTATAGCATTTCCACATGTACAATAATTGAAGCACAATGCATTTCAAAAAACACACTCCATAATTTATTCAACTAATAATAATTCTTTTTCTAAAGAAGTAAAAGATTTTTTTTATTTATTAATCCGACAGAATTTTATCACTTAATTCTGTTTATAAGATAACGGGAAGAAAAGCGTCACATGTTCTTTCTCGCTTCTTTTTTCTTGGCTATTTTAGTGATAAAATGATTGAAAATTACTGGTATTTAACATATTGAGATAAATGACAAAGTAACAAACATTCCATGGTCTTTTCTTTTAAGAAAATAGCATAGAATTGTTAAAATATTTCATAAATAAAAGATTCAGTCAATCAGTTAAATGCTATACGTGATACATACATGGGAAATTATATCTCTGTCGAGACATGACTGACTGGGTAGAAGATTTGCCTCAGTAAATTGTCATTACATTCTGCAGTAGACTGGTTGCCAACCAAGGCTACAGAACCCAATCTGTTCTGCTTTAACCCATAGCTGGAGGGAGAAGAAATGGATTCATACCTTTCCCAAGGATATTTGTACGTTAGTGAAGGCAACGAATTTAACTGGAATTCAAACTCGGCTCTCCGATTTCTCGTTCCGAGCTGATATTCACTGTCACGTGTTGTTTTTTATGAATTTTTATGAAGTTTTTTCTTCTTACGGAAAATACTTCAAATTTTCATCAAAAGGGTGGCTATAAACCCCGAATGAATATTTTTCTTATTTTCACATGTGGAATTTCAATTTTGTCGCAGAGACAAATAAAGGGATTAGTTAATTTCTTTTAAACACCTCATTTCTGAACTGATTCTACGTTCAATTTGGCCAAAAACAATTTCAAGTTTTAGAGATTAATTTCGAAAAACTTCTTCTGTCAGACATATATGAAGATATACAGAGCAGAAAGGTTGTTTTTTTCAGCATTGAAGAAAACACATCTTCATATATGAATGTGATTCTGGTGTGATAATTACACAGAGGACATATATTAACGTAATTACTTAAATTTTTAATGTTCAGATAAGTAAAACCGTAAAAATGGATCAAAGATTTACATATAAAATTTCATGAAACATACAAATATTAGAATGAGAAGTATTGAAAAAAGTAATATTGAATATTTAAAGAAAAGAATACCACGGTGATTACTATATTTTAGCAGAAATCCATCTAGGATTTTAAATACTAACAAAAACATTGTCGTACAAACAGTAAAATCTACTTTATATGATAAGTAAAATGAATGCCTCACTACAGATAATAGCCAAAGCACAAAGCGTGATGTACGTGATATTTTTCTTGTTTCTCACACATGATTAACGTTTGCTCATTAAATATAAAATCATTTAAAGTCTTATAATGAAAGGAAGGTATTAATATTTTTCTCCTTTTTACCCATTTTCTACCTTTACTAAAAACAAGCCCATGACACATATATATATCATGAAACTTGCAAACACAACAAATAAAAATACTTTGTTACAGCTTTTCAAATTAAGTAATATGCAAATTATATTACAAGTAAACTTCTTCTATGTGCCGTGTCCTTTCAGGACGTAGGCGATCACAGCCTTCCACATCTCCCTATTCTTTGTCACTCTTAACGCCCTTTCATTTTTTACTCTTCCCAAGCCCTGCTCTGCCATCCATCAAGTATGTCATGCGTTGCTTCCCCTGTCTCTTTTTTCCTCTATATGTTCTGTGAGTATCAAATTCTCTAAGTCCTCCTTCTTCATTACATGTCCTAGAAACTTCAGCTGTCTTTTCATTATGGTATATTCTTTTCGATAAACCTAGTCGTTGCCAACTTATCCTCAGCACCCTTCTGTAGAACCAAGTTCCGGATGAGTCAAGTCTTCCTTCATCTTTGATGAGATTGTCTAGCACCCGCTGCCATACTGAAGGACAGACATTATATAACAGTCCAGTACTCTCTTCTTTGTTTCCAACGAAATTGGTTTGTCTCTCAATACTCTAATCAGCATTTGGCCATGACTTTTATGACATTTTAAACATTTAATAATCATGTCATAATATGCTAATAGTTGTTTAAGTATTTGTCTGTTTCTCTTTAACACCCATTCTAAATATGCATGCACACACAAAGAATAAACACAACGATTTGCATCTTCACCACTTTATATAAAGCCATTCTATCTGTTTTGTATAAAATGTATGAGATAGATAGATAGATAGATAGATAGATAGATAGATAGATAGATAGAAAGAAAGAAAGAAAGAAAATCATTTAATTTTCTTATCAACATTTCTATAATAAAATAATGTTTGATTATATATCAAATTAATTTAATTAAATCATAATAAAAATCTTATAGAATCTTTTGTTGTAAATATGTTGTATTTATTGTTTAACTTGTAAAAAAAGACAAATCCAAACCAAGGATGTAAAATCCATATTTTTGCCCAAATGTTTGTTAATGCCAAGAATTTTTGTAATAGAATTATTATTTGCTGTTAGTATTGAACGTTGTGATTACTGTTTTTTTTTTGTTTTGTTTTGTTTTTGTTTTGTTTTTTCTTTTTTTTCATTTTTTAAGAATAGAATAAGATTAAATTACACACACATAATTTGAGAGCCAATTTGAGAGTTCACTGTGCATTATATTTAAGGAGTACTTTCCTTCCAGTTCCTACGATAAGAGAAAATCACATAGAACTCACAACATGTTTCCCTTGCTGTTTTGCGTCAACGGGGAACCACAAATTTGGAAAATTTGGACTTTTATTTATTTTTTTGTGATAAAAACACATCGATTTGGAAATTCTTGCAAAAAAGAATTGTCAAATTTTAATTAAACTTTCAGGACTTATTCACAAATGAATTAATTTTTTTTTCAGCAAATCTTGATAAAAATATTCTTTATATATGCTAGCCCCCACTTATTTAATTTCATGAAATTTCGAGAAATTAATTTTGACACTTATTTATTTTTTCAAGCAGAAACATCAGTTACGAAAATCTTCAGCTGAATTGTAAAATAAAAAATGCAATAAAACTAAGACATTATTTTATTGAGAAAATCTTTTAATTACTTTTTATCAAAAAGATATCTTAAAGACATTATTGTCTTAAGTGAAAAAGTTTTTGATGAATAATAATTTTTACAAGAATTGTTATTATTTTTAAAAATATAATTAGAATAAAGTTTTAAAATCATTTAAAATTTTGCGTTACTTTGACTACGTTAGGCGATATTGTTATTATGTAAAAATATATTTAGTAATCATAAATGGAAAAGCAAACAACATTGTTGATAAAAAATGTCACAACAGTGTTGTCATCTTTTGCGAAGAATAAACTATTTCCCTGTTTCCACACGGGTATCGTAGATGTATCGGATGAATTTTAAAAATCGCACAGAAGTCAATCGGCAATCAACAAAAAAGTTTGAAAGGGTGCCTTTAATTTAAACTGTTAACAAACTGTAGTTTAAACAATTTACAAACTAGTTTGTTTGACCATTACTAATGAAAAGTGAATTCGATCCTCACTTGATGATTCATAATTGTGGTCTTATCAACTATATTTATACTTGTGATTCATACTTGTGGTCTTATTAACTAAATTTATCAAATAACAACAACAAAGTTTGAAGGTAATGTCATAATAACAGTGTGGATTTGTTTCATCAGTTAAGGAGTTAGATCACTAATTATCCCTAATGAAAATGTCACGGTTATTTATCAAGAAACACTAAAAACTTCTGTTTATATAAAACCATCTACACCCAAGATTATTTAATACCCCCAATCCGTGGTGGACTGGCATAAGAAATGGCTCGTTAAATTTAATGTTTCCAAAACGAAGCTGCTATCTAATACACCACAGACAATCGTTCTTCCCGCCCATTAACATGGATCAGGCTTCTCTCCCTGAAAGTAAAACGCTGCGTTTCCTCGGATTAACTCTCACATCAGATCTCAAATGGAATAACTATATAGAATTCATAGCTAAATCCGCTGCTAAAAAAAGTCGGTTCTCTGTGTAGGGCCAGGAAGTTTTTCCCGTCCGAAACAATCTTGCACATATACAAATCTACCATCCGTCCGTGCTCCTGCTATCCACTTAGATGTCCTCGACCAAATCCAACGGAGAATCTGTAATGTGATAGATCCCGATTTGGGAACTAGGATACAGTCGCTTTCTCTCCGACACAGTGTGGCTTCCCTGTGTCTCTTCTACAAATACTTTCACGGCTTCTGCTCCGATGACCTTAGCTCACTGGTACCTCCTATATATGAATTTCCCATAGCCACAAGATTAGCAACTAGGTCCCACCCTTTTACTGTGAAAATAATAAATTGTAAACGCAAATTCTACTCCATCAGCTTCTTTTCTCGCACTTCCCGTCTGTAGAATTCCCTTCCGCATACTTGCTCTCCCAGCAGCTATAATCTCCAAGAATTTAAATGTAAAGTCAATAGTCATCTCCTGTCTCACTAACTTACATCCTCTCTCTCATGTCCACCCCACTCTCATCAGTATTCTCTCCCTTCCGCTACTCTCATTCCTTCTCATAACATTCCTCCTATGTAACCCCCTGCAAAACAGTGGCAGTAAAATGCCTTGCTTGGGGCGACACGATTATAAAAAAAACTCCGATACAAAAATCCGAAGTAAACACAAAGACAATCCTAAGTAAACACAAATGCAATCAACGGAAGTAACATTTATGAAAAGATGCACTTTCCAAATAAAAATCGACAGCAGATGCCCCAAGCCGAAATGTTGCAAAAAGCATAGATGACAATATACAACGAATAAACAATTTTATTTATGTAAAATTTATGTTTTTGTTTTTTAATTCGAAACTTTAATAATTGTTCAATTTTTTTCATTGGTGTGTATATATATATATATATGTTCAGATAGGTGTGAGTTTGTGACCCTGGGTTTCACGCTCTTGCGATCGTCAGACAAACTGACACGTATCTAACTGAATATGTTAGCTGTATCACTGATATTGAGCGCTTTCAAATAAGCTCCGCGCATATATACTATATAAATAATATAATATATATATAACAAATTGCATATATATATATATATATATATATATATATATATATAACATATATATATACATACATATATATATATATATATACATATATATATACATACATATATATATACATATATATATACATACTTATATATATACATATATATATACATACATATATATATACATACACATTTCACACACACACACATGCAATACGAACATGCCATGATTTCAGTGAATCTCTGTTAGTTTCTGCATTTCTGTGTAGAGAAAAAAACTATATTGCCAAGTGTTTTCTATATTTATCTATCGGTGAGTAACAAAAAAATTAAATTGTGGAAATCTATAGATGAATTAATAAAATACGAATGAATTAGATATTCATGAATGAAATGCGAATTAATTAAATATGAATTAATGAATTAAAAATAATATAAATATTAATTAATTATATGAAATTGAATTAATCAGGCAAAAGAAGATGGGTGATGTCTTAACTATTTAAGTAATTAACTTTATCAAAAAAAAATCAGACTTAATTTTTCACAGTTTCAATTTCAACAAAAAATATTTCTTTTCTTTTCAAAGAAAACTGGGTGCATGGTCATCAGCAAAAGATACAACCCAAAATGCCAAATACAGGTGGAGGATAACAGAATCAAACAAGTCCAAGAATTTAAGTACCTAGGAAGTGTTCTAACAGGAGATGGAAAGTGCGACACGGAGATCCGAAGGCGAATTGGCATGGCAAAGGACGCGTTCCAGAAGATGAGCAAAATACTAACACACAGGAAGATCTCAATAGAAACGAAGAAAAGAGTGCTAGACTGCTACGTGATGTCAGTTCTTCAATACGGCTGTGAATGCTGGACAATATCATCGAAAATGAGGACAAAACTAGAAGCGGCTGAAATGTGGTTCTACAGAAGGATGCTACGGATATCGTGGACTGAGCATACAAGCAACGACGAAGTGTTAGAAAGAATGGCAACAAAAATGAAATTGATGCTGAGCATCAGGAAGAGACAACTGAAGTTCCTGGGACATGCAATGAGGAAGGAGAGCCTGGAGAACCTGATACTGACGGGACAGATAGAAGGAAGGAGAGACAGAGGAAGGCAGCGGATAACATATTTGCAGGGTCTGATCAGGTGGATGACGAAACGGGGGTTGCCAGGAGCAACAGGAGCAAACATACTAAGAGCCACAAGGGATAGGGAGACGTGGAGATCCATGATCGCCTACGTCCTGAAGGGACAGGGCACATAGAAGAAGAAGAAGAAGAAGAAGAAGAAGAAGAAGAAGAAGAAGAAGATACTTTAAGCTTTCGAGCAAATGTTGGATTTGGAGATGAACAAAACAAAATAATGTTGTCTAAAATGACTAAATAAATATTGTAACTTGTATGTACAGGAATTTTTGATTCTGACTCCAAATTTGAATGATTGTAAATCCGATTACAATTTTTTGTGAGAAGGCAATGAATTAGAGTTAATTTTATACGCCTGGAAAACAAAATATTTAATAGAAAATATTCATATGCGGGGATGTATGTTCTAATCTGTTTTTCTACTTCCCCCGTTGCAGTTGGCCTGAATAACATTGCACCTCTATTGACAGATGAGTCTTAACACCGATCAACAAGTTCATAAGAAATCGAAAATGGATGCTATAGTTGAAAGTGTAACAATAAGATTAATAATCCCTCACGTGAGCTTGGTATCTCTCCGTCTAATGACCACTAATCAGTGTTTTGCATTATTAGATTTGACGGAAATAGTCGAAATGTCCGTTAAGCTAAGTATTATAGGATACAAATTTTATATCATCCAACAATTAACTAAAACGCAAAAAATAAAAATGCACGCCCACAAAATCAAATCATGACTGAAAACATTTTGGAAAAATCAAACCAAGGCAAATTTCACAAGCCGGTGTAAAAAAATTAAGATTCTGGATTCTGATTGGATAGAAAATAGCAAATTCAGCTTTGACGCCGGTCAAATTTTCTTAACGTCCAAAAAATGGGTATGCCGTTCGAGCCGACTACGTGACCTGATCTAAGTACTTATCCACGTCTCTTGACCGACCAAAGACAGTTCGATGGGAGCAGGTATCTGATAAGGACCATGTCACAATGTAAGAGAAATTTCAAATCACCAAAAGTAGCATGCCTTGTCGATATACATTCATTCTTCCTCTTCTTCCATTTTTCCTTTCTTCGTCTTTACTCACACACCATCAAAGAAACAACAACAACAACATATCTTCAACTGACTCCTAAAAGATTTTCACACTTTACGAGTTTGCAAGCCATGAAGAAAAGAAAGTTATTTTTATTTCGTATTCACCACAATAGAGAAAATTCAAACAGTTTAGTAAATGACATTAATCACAATTTGTAGAAGGAAAAAGAGCATCAGTCAGTTAAGTGCCATACGTGATACACGCTTGGGCCATCATTTCTCGAAAGAGACATAACTGACCCGACAGAAGATTATCCCGTAGTAGGTTGCCATCACTTTCTGCAGTAGACTGGTTGCCAGCCAAGGATATAGAACCCAACCTGTCCTGTTATTTAACCCATAACCGGAAGAAAGAGTATTTGCGCGTAAGTTAATGCAGGGAATTCAACTGGACTTTTCAAACTTGGCTCCCCGATTTCTCTTCTTTCCAAGTCGATATCCACTGCACCACAACTCAAAAAAGTGCATCTCAATAAATAAAACTCATTACAAAATAATTTACTTCCTAGTTTATTCATTTCCACTTCAAATATTTTCCTGAAAATAAAATAAAAAATATATATAAAGATGTAATTAGAATTTCATAAATGTTAGTTCATTAATTAATAAACACTCTCAATGTTATTAGGCTTTTTCTTCATGAACATTTTAGGAATGGAATTCTGTCATGGGGTTGTTATGATTTTTTTTCCTTTTGTCAAGTTACATATCAACAAAACTCCATGTTGCAAGGAGAGTCACTCTGTAGCGCACAATTTTGTGTAGGTTGACATTTACGCGCGCGCGCGCGCGTGTGTGTGTGTGTGTGATTGAGACAGTTCTATAAACAAATATTGTACATTCATACATAAATTTTATGAAGCTTAATTCATAAATTCAAGAATGTGTTTCACTAAATAAAGAACTTCAGTATTGTTTTTTCTTAAATTATTCATGAAATATATATGCGTGCGTGCGTGCGGTGGTGTATGCATATAATCATATGTGCGTGTGTGTGTAATAATGTTGAATGAGAATACAGGGGTATAGATAATATCTAAGAAACTTAGAAAAAGTTTTACACTAACATATTATCTCGATGGTACGTGTTTTTTACAAGCATATAACATACAGAATGCAATGGATAAATTTTCGTCAAAATAACGCAAAAATGAAAGTAACACTGACATCTCATTTTAACATATATATTTACTAAAATTATACAAAACCATCTTAAAATATTATAGAGTAAATTTATTCAATAAAATCACCATTGGCTTAAAGCACGACCTTCATACGACTTTATAATATACTGCATCTCTTCTGGACGGTCTCCTTGTTTAAATTGACGAAGGCTGCCATCATTGTAGCTTTTAGTTCATCTTTGGTGATACAAGGAGTTTTGTTAGTTTCCCGCTCATATGTACCCTACACATAATAATCAAGTGGGGCTAAATGGACAGATGTAAAGGTTGATATTACGACAGAAACTATCTGACAGCCATGAGGGGCTTCCCATGCTTTTATGGCATGGCACAGAATTCTGTTTCCAGACATATTGTCTTCCACTCTCTTGACCTAGAGCAGTACAACCTTCTCTAGGCACTTTGTGTAGGCCTCGGTGTTGAGTCTGAGGCAGTCACCAACAAATTTGGGAGATTTTTTTTAATAGAACGATACGAGTAAGTTTTCCGAGCTTGTGTACCCTCGTAACCACCCTTAGACTCATCCAACTCTTTCAGAATACTCTGCACTGTCGTCAGATTGACATCCGAACACTCTGAAATGGTTGTATTGGAGCTTTCAGCGTGAGTATCAAGTACAGCATGTCGTTTTCAAATTTCTGGCGGAGTAAATTGTGACATGATGCTCCTTTTTTTCTTTTTTTTTTACAGACGGTTTTTAACTGACAAAAGTTGTTGACTGCACTATACAGTGCAGTCAACAAAAGCAAAAGCAAACAATTAGCGGAATAAAAAAACGTATAAAATGGCGACAATATACCGATCACAACCTGTATATATGTGTGAGTTTAAGTATTATGTAAAAATGTTAGATGAAATAAATGTGGTTTTATTAACTACCATCAACTAGCTTCTTGCCCAGTTGACAAGTTCTTACTTTATGGCGATATCTAATTGCATCATGGGGCTCTTTTTTTCACAGATGTTGTCCAAATAATCCTACTTATACGGTGCAGTAGAAAAAAAGGCAAACAATGCGCGAAATTAACTATATAAACTGGCGACAATTTACCCATTGCACCTTGTACATTAGTGAGACAAAAGAGGATTCAGATTAAGGACTTGAGCACATGATATTTATTTAACTGCATTATTAGAGAAATTAGTCTTAATTCGTTTCAAACCATTTTGTTTTTGTTTTGTTTTTTTTTGTTTTTTTTGTTAGTTTAATACCATATTTTGGTCATACCAACAGGCTGCTTTCTGAATGAATCTCTGTTTCTACCTGTGTCATTGAACCCGAAATCTTCGGAATATCCAAGATAATAAAATTTTCTATTCGGCTGTGGCAAACTTCTGACCTGAAAAATATTTTTAAGAGTACAATTATCCTTTTAAAAAATTGTTTTCTGACGGCTGATTTTAAGCAACATTTCATTTTAACATTTCCTGCAACCCTTTCTTAAATATATCGTTTATTCAAGATAAAGTCATGGAAAATAACATCAGAAGGCATTTTCATCACCGTCCCTTCTATTGTTATTAGCACAACAGTCAAACCAATACCAGTATTTTCACTTCTCAAAAAGGATATTATAACTGACATAATATCAACCACACACTTTCAAGAAATAAACATTTCCATTTTGACTCAATAATATGTTAAATTAATGTAAACGCAAGCTTTCTTTTATTTAGTGAAAAACCTCCATGCAATTTCTTCGACTATGTGAAAAGCATAAGGATGACTTTCTTTTATGGTTTCAGTCAGGAATTGATCCGTTTGTAAAATAAATAGTGGGTCAGGGAAATATTAGGTGTCTCTTTGCAGACCACAACTGTCCTTTTAAATAAAGAGGTAATAGAAAATGACATTTTACGAAAAACTCGAGAGAAAGTGCCATTTTATGAAAAAACAAAAATATGAAATGTACTCTTTAAGAAAGACCAATTGAAAATCTCCTTTGAACGGAAGACCGAATAAAAATATTTATTTTATGAACAACATTTTGGGAAACTATTTTTACAGAAAGATAATGCAAAATGTTCTTTCAAATAAAGTTATGATGGAAAACGACATTTTAAGAAAAGATTCCTGGAAAATGCCCTTTTTATTAATTCAAAATTAGAAATATTCATTTTACGAATAACCAAATGAAAATGTCCTTTTATGAAAGACATGTTAGGAAATCTACTTCATAAACATGATATAAGACAAAATGCCCTTTTAAATAAAGATATGATAGGAAAAAAACCTTATAAGACAGACCTTCCAGAAAATCCCCTTTTTATGAAAGACAAAATGGCAAATATTCTTTTTACGAAAGACCAAATGAAAATGTCTTTTTCTGAAAGACATACTTAGACCTACTTTTTACAAAAGATATAATATAAAATGCCATCTCAAAAAATAAGATATCAAGGTAAATGACTTTTTAATGCAAATTTTCCTTTCAAATAAAGATATCAGGGAAAATGACATTTAAGAAAAACTTCTTAGAAAATCTCCTTTTCTGAAAGACACAACTGCAAATATACTTTTTACAAAAGACCAAACGAAAACATCCTTTTTACAAAAGACATACTTGAAAATGTACTTTTTATGAACGATAAGTTGGGGAATATACCTTTTATAAAAGAAATACTAGAAAATGTCCTATAATACAAAGACATTTTGGAAAATGACATTTTACGTAAGAGATGCTAGAAAACAATTTTCTATTTTATGAACCACAAGTTGGATAATATACTTTTAAGTAAAGCGTAAATGTCCTTTTAAATTAAGACATGATGGAAAATGACATTTTACGAAGGTCATGAAAGAAAATAATCTTTTTATGAAAGACTTAATTAAAATCTTCTTTTTGTGAACGACATATTGGAGAATACACATTTTACAAAAGACATAATTGTAAAATGTTCTTTTAAATAAAGACATGATAGGAAATGATATTTTATGAAGAACAAAGTATGAAATGTACTCTTTAAAAAAGACCAAATGATAATTTAGGAAAGACGAAATGAAAATATCCATTTTTGAACGACATGTTGGGAAATGTATTTAATACAAAAGCCAATGCAAAATATAAGTTAATTATATAAAAAACAAAAATGTTAGAAAATGACATTTTATTAAAGTCCTCTTAACTGTAAACCTTTTTAAAAACTTAATATAAAGTGCTATTTTAAACAAAACTATGATGGTAAATGACGTTTTAAGAAAGGCATGGTAAAAAATTATTTTTCTTAAAAAACAAAATACACGCATGAATTAAAACCAAATATAATTGTTCTTTTTAAGAAAAGCATGCTTCAAAATGTTTTTTTAACGAAAAGAAGGGGAATGAAAAATATCCTTTTAAATAAACATAGAACATGACATTTTACGAAACACGTGCTAGAAAAAGCACTTTTTATATCAAAACAAAATGGAAAATGTGCTTTTTTAAGAAAGACCAAGTGAAAATGTTGGGACATGCTCGAAAATGTCTTTTTTATGAACAAGATGAAAAATCTACTTTTTACGAAAGATATATTGTAAAATGTACTTTTAAGTGAAAATATGATGGAAAATGACATTTTACGAAAGTCATGATTGAAAATGCGCCTTTAAAGAAAGTCTAAATGCGTAACCTTCTTTTTAATAAAGACCAAAATCAAAATGTTCCTTTTACGAAAAATATCTTCAAAATGTTCATTCATGAAAAACATATTGCGGAATCTACCTTTTACGAAAGACATGATGGAAAATGCAATTTATGAAAGACATGGTAGAAAATGTCCTTTTTATGAAGAACTCAACGGAAAATGTTTTTCGCATAGACTGAAAGAGAATATTTTTTTACAAAAGAAATGCTTGCAAATGTCCATTTTTATGAATAACAAGTTGTGGATTCGAAATTTTATGAACGTCATAATAGAAAAAGGTTTTTTTTAATAAAAACATGATGGAAAACTACATTTAGCGAATGATATGTTAAGAAAATTTTATTTTATGAAGAAAAAACAATGTAAAATGTGCATTTTAGAAAGACCAAACAAAAATTCTTGAAAATGCCCTTTTTATGAACAACATGTTTGGAAATTTTCTTTTTCGAAAGGTATACTAATCACATGTTGGAAAATGATATTATACGAAAGATATAATAAGAAATGTCCTTTTATGAATGACAAAATATGAAATGTGACATTTTAGAAAGATTAAATTAAAATGTACTTTATACAAAAAAAAATATTTGAAAATATTCTTTTTATGATAAAGGAAATCTTTCTACATTTAAACTTCACTTGATAGCTGCGAGGGAGAGATTACGGAGGACGAAGTCTACGCGGCTTTGAAGAAGGTCGGCAGAGGAAAATCGCCGGGCCTCGATGCTTTGCCCTATGAATTGTACTTGAGGCTGTCGCACATCTTTGTCCCGATTTTGACTGTGGTGTTCAACAACTGGTTCCGGCAGGGGTCTATCCCCAACCAGTTCACCAGGGGTGTGAGCACGCTGTTGAGAAAAGGCAAGGATGTGGGGAGGAAGTTAGAGAGTTACCGGGTCATAACTCTGTAAACACAGAGTTAAAGATTTTGGCCAATATCTTACAAAATCGTTTGCAATTAGTTGCCAAGTCTCTATTGGGACCTGAGCAGACTTGTGCTGTGAAGGGCCGAACAATTCAGAGCAACCTGCATCTGATACGCACGATCATAGAGGGGATAAAAGACGACGATCATGCCGCACTGATCAATCTAGTCCAATAGGGTTGATAGGGTTGACCATCGTTACCTGGCGGCTGTCCTGCAGGCAGCTGGATTCAAAACCAAAAACTGGATTAGCCTCCTGTATCAATCCCCCACGGTTGTGGTACAGGTGAACGGAAAGTTGTCGGGCGTTCTGGCGCTGTCTAGGTCTGTCCGACAGGGTTGTCCACTGTCGCCCCTACTTTATGCTTTGGCGTTGGAGCCCCTCCTTCGCCGGCTAAGGGACAGGGCACTGCACGTCCGGCCCTACGTGGAATCACTGTCCCTGGTGGTGCTCGAGCCAGGGTTTCCGCGTACGCCGATGACTTCACTACTTTCGTGTCCTCCGGAGTGATATCGAGGTGGTACAGAAGGCGCTTGAACGGTACGAACAGGTGACAGGGACCAAGATTAACCCCAACAAGTCGTCCGGCTTACGTTTAGGTGCCTTGAAGGGTATTACCCTTCGACTGGACGGACGGCCCTGTCCGCATTGTTGGAGTGTGGTGTAGACCGACCTCCAGTTGGAGAAAATTGTTCAGAAGTACTGGCAAAGGTCGGCGCGTCGGTCGAGATTTGGCTTCAAAGGATTTTGTCCTTAAAGGGTTTGGCTGAGGCGTGTGGTACATACGTCTTTCCCATTATCCTTTACCGATTGCCAGTACTTCTACTTTGTAAAGAGCATTGGGAGGCGATCGAGCGTTTGCTATTCTCCTTTCCGTGGAGAGGAAGCAAAGACTACGTCGACAAACGTGTCTGTTACCAACGTCCGTGTCATGGGATCTGGGAATGCCATACCTGATGGGCCATAAGGTTGCGTCAAGATTGATTTTTCTCAGGCGAGCGATTTTGGAAGACTCATTGCTGAGGGGGATAGTGTGGGACAAGTTCCCTAGCCTTACAAATCACTCTAGCCTTACAAATCACTCCCCTCATCTGGACGCGGTGTCGTATGCCTCGGGAGCGATCGAGTTTTCTCCTCGAATGTCTGGCGGCCTTTCTGGCCATTCCACGGTCCCGTGAGCTTTCACAGCTTAGGAGAATCTTCTATCGTGGGTTAATGGAGGTTATCGCGAATGATTCATTACGTGATGTGTTCCGCTTGTCGGAGGATGAGTTTCGCTCGTTCTGGTCTTGGGCGCCAGGTACCGATTATTTCAGCAACGCTGAGTTTTCGCTCATCTGGCGATTGACTCGGAATCGGTTGCCTCTCAATAACATGGCCTTCATATGGGGCCTGGCGGATTTGCCAGATTGTGAACGCTGCAAGCTTGGCTTGAAAGAAACGGCTTCGCACGCCTTCTACCATTGTTCGCGGGTTCGCCCACTATGGGACCGTGTCGGCGAGTTGACTGCTCGTATCGCGCCGCGAGAACTTTGTGCTCATTGATCGTGCATTTGCATGCGACAATGTGTCGCCACCGTTTTCTGGAATGAAGCGTATGGTGTTTCTGTCGCTGCTCGCCACTGCTCGAATGTTGATTTGCACGACGTGGTCAGCGTCTTTCACATCAAGATCTGATCCGATATTTTAAGCATCAGCTCAAAATGATTGGAAACCTTTGACTTCAACAGACTTCAGCAAAAAGTGGGTAAATGTGGCGAGCCTGTTTCGCGAGAACGGGGCTAACATTGATTTTCTTTTTTAGATCTGCTGGTTACATCGGAGTGAATTCATTGGGAACCCTCCCCCGGTTAAGGAAGCTTTCTATTGTGTACCTAGTTAATGTGAATGAATGTGTTCCTAGCCTGTATCCGGCTTTCTCTCTTGTTATGATCCAAGTTGATCCAACCTCCCCAGTTTGTTTTGGCCTCCTTTTATCTCGGCTCGTTCAGCCTTTGATTGTCCCATTCCATTAATTATTTTATAGCGAGTGTACTTCTTGGTTTCGCCGTTTGGCGGAATACAGCGGCCACTCTTTTTTCGGAGATGGACGGGTCTTAATAACATTGTTTATTATTTTAGTTTTAAAATGTTTTGTTGTATTTTTGTTTGTTTTTTGGGTTCATCCCACTCCCATCATTTCATCTTTCATTAAATGTTTTAAATTATATATTATGCTCTATATAAATACATTTTTATTGTCATGGGTTTCCCCCTTTTTAGGTACCTCTTGTAAATATGTGGTATTGTGGTGTCTGAAGGATTGGGAGATGATGGATGGGTTCCTGTGGTGAATGTGCAAATTGTAATAAGTGATTGGGTCGTGATTGTGTTTAGCTAGATATAGGATAGTTCAGTGAGTACCAACCTTTACCCCTCCCCTTTTCGGCCTTGTGCCACAATTTTGCATTTTTTACAAAATAAATATTGACAGTAGCACTGCGCGCATGACCGCAGTCGACTACTAAGGACTATACTGCATTCGTAATCTCTACTTTACTGTACCTTCTTCTTTGTAACCTTTTCTGTAAATATATCTTTCTTTAACCTACACCTCGTGTAGCATGCACAATGTTTGCGCAATATATGCCGAAAATACCATATTGTAGGAACAAGAATAATATTGGTTAAAAAAAATCAAAACCTTTCCTTTCCATTACAAATAGCAAATTAATCTTGAGGGGCAGAAACACACCCTCGAAGAAGAATAGGTGGATGTAAAAAAAACAAAAAAAAACAGCTAAGTTCCCGAACACATGTAAACAAATGCATCAGTAACCGATATTGTTAATTTAGAAAAAATGTGTAAGTAGCCTAAAAATTGCAAAGATAGAAAATGAGATAGTAAGAAAAAAATACTTCACTTGAAAAGGGTTCTTATTTCTGTTGTATTTGGATGAAGTCTGTCTTGGTCTTTAAGGTTTGGTATCTGGATGCGGCAGTGAATTCTTTGTCTCTGGAATCACTGGTAAGAAGTTGTATTTGAATCTGGAGTTGTTCACTCTTCCTGTAGGGTCAGAAATTTGGTCCAGAATTGGCAATATGTTGTAAAGGTAGTTTTTAGTTTTTTGTCCTACGCTCTTTCTGATCTGCATTAATGGTCTCCCCGATGCCATAAGATCCCAAGTAGGCATGTACACCGATGACACCACAGTTTACTCTCGCCTCAATCAAAAATCTGGTGTGGGCGACAAAGCGAACCTTGCTGTCGAGCTTAAAAAGAACCTCCAATCCGTAGTGGACTGGAATAAGAAGTAGCTTGTAAATTTTAATGCCTCCAAAACGAAGCTGCTATCAATTAACCATCATAGACAATCGCATCTACCTCCCATTAACATGGAACATGCTTGCCTCCCAGACTTCAAGTGGAATGACTATATCGAAGCCATTGCTAATCCGCTGCTATGAAGTTGGTTCTCTGTGCAGGGCCCGGAAGTTTTTTTTCCGTCTGAATGTATCCTGCACATATATAAATCTACCATCCGCCCGTGTATTGAATACTGCTGCCACATCTGGTCGGGTGACCCTGCTGTTCTTCTCGGGGTTCTTGACAAAATACAACGGAGAATCTGTAATGTGATCGGTACCGACTTAGCAGACCAGCTGCAATCATTCTCTCACCGGCGTGACGTGGCTTCCCTGCGCCTCTTCTATAAATACTTTCACGGCTTCTGCTCTGAATTTGCACGAGATACTAGATCGGCAACTAGGTCCCACCCTTTTACAGTGAAACCGATAAAATGTAACCGCAATTTTTACTCCAACAGCTTCTTTTCTCGCACTTCCCGCCTGTGGATTTCCCTTCTACATACTTGCTTCCCCGACAGCTACAATCTCCAGGAGTTTAAATGTAAGGTCAATAGACACCTCCTAACTCACTAACTCGCATCCATTCTCTCAAACACTCTTCTCATCTACCCAACCCTCATCCTCGGTATCCTTACCCGTCTATCACCCTCTTTCTGACATTTCCTATATCTAACCAGTCTTTCTTATCACTTTCTCCTATGTAACCCTCTGCGCAATAGTGGCAGTGGAATGCCTTACTTGGGGTGAAATGATTATAAAAATTTGTTTTTTAAATTTGCCATTTTGTAGCGAGTTTTTGAAGGTACGTTACTATTAACTCACTAACTCTCCTGTTTTAAATGAATTTTACACTACTTTTCTTCCAAAACGTTTTTTACTGACGCCGTATGTTTTTGCTCAACTTTATCCTCAACTTTAGCCTATCAATTTTTTTAAGATGAAAATAAAAATAATTGTTAATAGTTTACTTTCGACTTTTACATCATTAGGCGTTAAGACTCAATAATTGTTAATGTTATATTAACTTTTAATTAGAATCATTTACTCTTCACTCGTGGAAACTACTAATGAATTTCTGATAAGTCGTCTTACACTCAAGAACAGGTCATAAGATCCCGCTTTAACCTTAAAGGTAATATTTTTATTCCCAAAATGCAAATTTTCTGAAACGAAAGGCGACTACATATACTTTTTTTTATAATCGTTTCATCCCAGGAAAAAGCCATACTGCTACTAGTGCACAGGGGGGGGGGGGGGTTTACATGAGAAGAGAGCAAAAAAAAAAGTACAGGGGTATCGGAGAAAGGATAAGAAAAAAATGGGAATCAAGGAGACAAAAGATGGCAAACCTCAGTCCACCACAAATTGGAGGTCATTTTCAAGAGCAACGGAGATTTACTTTGTCAACTCTGGCAGAACTCTCATTGAGACGGAAGTAAATGGGGATATCATCCACATAGATGCCTACTCTGGAACCGATTAGATAAGAAAGATCGTTGATGAAGATCAAGAAAAGTGTAGGAGCTAGGAAGGAGCCTTGAGGGACATCTGCATTTGTATGATAGGATCTGGAAACATGTCCGTTTGATACGACCTTCATTACACGAGAGGAACGATTGGATTAAATCGAACAAATTATCCAGTTATACAATAGCCTTGTCGCTTGCGCGGAAAACCAGCATGCCAAACACTGTCAAACGCTTTCTGGATATCCAGAGCAACAGCTGGAAAGCAAGAAGCAATGGAGCAATAGTTGTAGAGATTAGAGTAGACAAGGGAGAATTCAGGGGCACATTTCTTTAGGACGATGACTAGAATTCTGTCACCTCAACTTGTCTTATGGGAGTCAAGCTTCAAAATTATTTTAGAGACTAGAGAGAGTTATGTATACGTCACTCAGTTGATCTTCAGTTCTAGGTGGGAAGTTGGGTGAGGGTATTCTAGATAATTCAAACGTGGAGTTGGAAGAAAATTTACGAGCAAAACACCCAACCTTGTCCGCTGCGTCTGTGAGGATCTAAAATGTGCTTAATAAAGAAGGAATCGAGGGTTTGGTAGTATTTAACACAATTTTGCAGAGCTGCCAGTAATCTTTGTAACCAAAATTGCGAGATTCTATACGCTGCTTCATTCTATCAGCAAACAACGGCTTAGCATCATTTAGGATCCGCTTGCATTCATTACGAGCAGAGACAAAAAGGCGTCTATTGTAGTCAGATGCGTCGCTACGGTAAAACCGGAAGAAGTTATTCTTGTGAGCAATGGCGGCCGAAGCAAGCAAGTGAGAACCAATGGATCAATGAGGTTTAAATCGGAAATTCCTGACAGTCATGAAAGCACCGATGACAGCTTGCACTAAGAAGGAGACTTCAGAGGCACAGTCTTGAACTGGGAGATTAAACACTTTGTTTCAAGTGGCATCACAAAGGAAATCGCAGAACGATTCGCAGTCCGCTCTTTAATAGTAGTAAGATATTCTGCTGATAGAAGGTTCCTTGAGGTAGAACGATCAGATAAGCCAAGATGGCAAGGCTGGATAGAAGTGTAGCAGAGATCTAGTAGGAAAACGGGAAATCCATTACTTGCGTGAGAGACTGAGTGATTGAGACGTTTAGAGTATGGACGCCATCAAGATCATTGATAGAGTGGGTATTGAAGTCACCAAACACAAATGCAGTAGAGAACGTGTGAGCAGAAATGGCTTTCTGAAATACTGTCTAGCAAGTGACAGTCAAGAGAGGAAAGAGAGCAGTAGAGAAAGAAAAGATATCTGAGTTTAGCATAGAGAGACAGAGACACATGTAAGAATGGTCTGGAGATTCAAGAAAAAAAGCCTTCGCTAGAGAGAGATGTTTGCTGACATAAACACCCACGCTATGCATGTGGACATTGGAGTCCTTCCTAAAAAGAGTAAAGTAACCAGGAATTGAGAAATCAGAGCAGGGGATTCTAGGGTTACGGTTGGCTTTGCAGACAGCTATGATGTCTGGTGAAATTTTGTGAAAGAATGATTCCACACTGCAAAAGTTTATTTGTATACCACGGATGTTAGAGAAAAAGATGTTGAAGGCTTTTTGTGTTTTTGTTTGGCTGGTTTAGTTTTATATCTTTGGTTATGAATATCTATTTTCGGGTCATTTTGGTTAGGAGATGTCTCAAGTAATGGTAGCAGACAGTCATCGGCTGCGATATGTGTAGGAAGGAAAAAGTCGTAGACTGCTGCATAGTGTGGCTTCGGGGTTGCCCACCGGAAACGCTTGCAGAGACGCCCATCTGTGCGTGTCATGGCACTGCAAAACCTCCGATATTATGCAAATGTTGGTCAGAGCAACCACTCTATGGAAGATTTAGGGCTCTTAACAGTCGGAAACAGCAATTAACAAACTGCCAACCCAGTATCCTCTTTATGAAGAAACGTTGCCACCATCTACACACATCGCAGATAATTCGCGAGAGCACTCGTAATAAGATCTGAGGAGAAAGAAGAACCGGGAACCTCTTCTAAACAAGAAACAGGGACTGGGCCTCTTCAAGAAAAGAAGGGGTATGAACCATGTGATAGAATGGCTTATCTGCTCCAATTAAAAAAAATGACAAAGTTTTTACTTAGTAGTATAAGTAGTATAAGTCAGGCAATCCGTTATTGATTCATTAGAGGATAAAGACCGACAGAGAAATACCACTGAGGAAACAGAATACAAAGCAGCTGATCAATATTATTGAGTTACCAGGAAAGGGAAGTTATTTCATTTCACTGGAAAGTTCACCTTTTTTGTTCTGTCTTCGTCTATTCAAATGTAACTAGACATTTTGTTAATTTCACCCGTGTCCTTCTTACTTTGTTTTCTGTTTTGTTAATTTTTAATTTTTTAATCTTTTTCTTTCAGAAAAAAAGTTATTATCTTGCATCGTTCTTGTTTAAATGTACGAATCTTTTAGAATTTGATTCCTTCGCCATGATTAATTCTCCCTTGACCACGAAATTTTTTTAATGTGGGGTTATCTGGACTTATACTAAGTAATTACTTAATATTCATATCTTCTCTACCATTACTCTAGTAAATTTAATCATTTAGATTTCAATTAAAACTGAATTTTAAATTTTTTTCAAGTTCAATTTAAAATTTAGATATCGAAAATAAGTGTAGGTACAAGCAAGTAATATTTCGTAATATTATATAATATTTAAGTAATAATATTTCTTAACAAGCAAGTAATATTTCATGTGAATTTCTCTTCTTATATTCACGGTCTTATGCTCGTCGTGGGTATCCATCGACATAAGCTGCCTTCAAATATTTCAATCTTAAAAGAACATTTTACTTGGATTATTATTACTGAATTTTGTATGTAAAATAATGTCTAAGTTGATTTTTATGGAATAAATGTAATTTGTGTCATTAAAATAAGATGTAAATGGAATAAAAGACGGATAAATTATTATTTAAATTATTTATATACTGACAATTATCCTTATATTTCTTGTTTTTATCACAATGTTTTGGTCGTTGTGTCCTCTTACGTTCATCAGGTGTATGTCAATCCGAGTAACTTACAATTCACTTAAAAATTCTCTGGGTGGACATATAGCTGATGAAAGTTGGAGAGCATAACGGCCGAAATGTTGCGATAAAATATGTAACAACGATGAGGACAATAGTGTTTATCCGGGTGGAAATAGTGTAAATAATGATAACTCCTCATTGCAGAAATTCAGACAAATTAATTCTTAAATGCATAAATGTCCAGAAAGTAGCAATAAATTAATGCTTCCTTTCAATATGCAAATGAGAAAAAAACGTTGACTGTTTTTGTTTTGTATTGTTTTTTGTTCACCCTAAGCAAGGCAGTACTTCCACTGGTGCGTAGGGGGTTACGTACAATGAGAGAGAAGAGAAAAAAGAGCCGGTCACGGGGGTGTCAGAGAATGGGTAAGAAAAGGATGGAAACACTGGTGTGAAGAGAGCTGAGTGAGAGTAGAGCTAGAGCTTTAAGGGAGAAGAGCAAGATAAAATGTTATCGAGGAAAGAATTCGAGTCAAGAAGATAAGAGATGGCGACTGACATTGCAATTAAATTCTTGGAGATTGTAGCTGTCAGGAAATCAAGTATACTGGAGTTCCACAGGCGGAATGTGCGAGAAAAAAAACTGTTAGGTTAGAAGTTGAGGTTACATCTGATTGGTTTCACTGAAACTTAGTCGCCAGTCTAGTAGCTCGAGTAAGTTAATGCAGAGGAGGCGCCAGGGAGCTAAGCTCATCGGAGCAGAAGCTGTGAAAGTATTTGTAGAAGAGACAGAGAGAAGCTACATCACTTCGGTGAGAAAGTGACTGAGTCTAGCTACCAGATCGGGATCGATTATATTGCAGATTCTCATTTGAATTTTGTCGAGAACCCTGAGATAGCAGAGGCCCCCGACCAGATGTGATAAAAGTATTCAATGCACAGGTGGATGGTAGATTTGCATATGCGTAAGATGGATTCAGACGAAAAAACTTGCTGGCTCTACAAAGTGAACCAACTTTCCCAGCAGCAGATATAGCTGTTGATCCAATGTAGTCATTCCACTTGAAAAGTTATGCCAAGGAGGTTTTTTTTAATCGAAAATACCACTCCATCTTCACAAAGTAAACATAATTTTACATAATTACGCAAATAAATCTGGTATGAATATGCTTTAGTATCACAATAATAATGTAAGTGAATTTTATGTATTTGAATCTTGTTTTTATTCTAAAATGTTCTTTTACACTTTGTTTCATAAAATTAAGAATTATTTTCAAATATATTTTCAGTTTTATTAATAATCGTTTATGAAAAAGTTTTCTTTCATTTTGTAAAATACAAGTAAGGTAAGGAAAACTTCATTTTATTGTCAAAAATCAATTATAGTAATTTATTATAAGAATTTCTATTTGAAAAGTTTGGCGGTTATTTTTTTGTTTGTTTGTTTTTTGTTTTTTTTTGTTTTTTTTTTGTTAAAGGTCTTTTTTTCCGATTGAAAAAATAAGTAGCTTTTGCTCTTAAAATCTTTTAAAAAAGGTTTTTATTACAATACCTTTAAAGTATTCTATATGTAAATGAAGAAATTGCTTTCAATATTTTTAGAACTGTTCTTTTTTTCATTAAGACAACATTTTCTTTTCGCGTTTTCATTAGCGTTTTGTTAATTTAACCTTCACGCCGTATTTTGGTCTCAACACCAGGTTCATTTCCGGGTGAATGTCTGCTTCTTCTTGAGTTGTCTCCACTTGAAATTTTCGGAGTATCCAAGACAACAAAGTTTTCTCTTCAACCATGGCAAACCTCTGACCTAAAAATTATTTTAAAACATTTAATGAAATATAATTTTGCTGTTGGATATGCTAACGTCAATCTGAAAAGGCTTTTATTTAGTTTAACATTTCAAATACTTATTTTGCAATTCATATTATATTAAAAATAACCTATAGGTTGAAAAGTAACATCAGTAGACATTATTATCGCTATTATCCTTGGTACAACAGTTATTACACTTCAAAGTAGTTGCAGTTCACATCGTAAATAGTATATGATAATTTATCTTAATTTCTAAGAGGCTCAGTTATTGTTCACTCTGTTTCCACTAAGTCTAAATTTGTACTACTCTGCCCCGGGATAGAATTTACAATTATGTGTCATCAATTTCACGAACAAACGCTTTAATTTACTAGTATAGCACTTGAAGCCTTAAATCTTGCCGCTGTTGTCACATTTGAACGCATTCTTTAATTGCTGCTGCTGTTAAAGCCTTCTTGTTATTTATTTATTTTTATTAGTGGCTCCCTCATTCAATTAATTACTGTGCTAGTTATACTGAAGAGATTCCCATAACGGAGCATATGCTCTTTTCCTTCTAGACCAATAGTTATGGACAGAATAATATTTCAATTTCTAATGAACAATCAGGGAAATTAATCTAAATTCCTTTCATTGATCATTTGCGTTATGATATAAAAAATAAGTTCCCTTACCGATGCAATTCCTTCGACCAGCTGAGAAAGGTATGAATGAATAGGGATGTCTTTCTTTCATATTTTCAGGTAGGAATCGATCGGGGTTGAAAACTAGTGGGTCAGGAAAATATCGCGGGTCTCTGTGTAAACCACCAATGAACAAAGTTACCCTGTATTTTGCGGGTATTTTGTAACCACCTGAAAGAGAAAAATACAAATACAAAAATATTCTTCTCCTTCTATGTGCCCTGTCCTTTCAGGACGTAGGCGATCATGGTTCTCCACGTCTCCCTATCCCTTGTGGCTCCTAGTATGTTGGTTCAAGTTACTCCTGTCAACCCCCGTTCCGTCAACCACCTGATCAGGCCCTGCAAATATGTTATCCGCTGTCTTCCTCTGTCTCTCTTTCCTTCTATCTGGCCAGTCAGTATCAGGTTCTCCAGGCTCTCCTTCCTCATTGCGTGTCCCAGGAACTTCAGTTGTCTCTTCCTGATGCTCAGTATCAATTTCCTCTTTGTTGCCATTCTTTCCAATACCTCATCGTTGCTTGCATGCTCAGTCCATGATATCCGCAGCATCCTTCTGTAGAACCGCATTTCCGCTGCTTCCAGTTTTGTCCTCATTTTCGATGATATTGTCCAGCATTCACTGCCGTATTGAAGAACTGACATCACGTAGCAGTCCAGCACTCTTTTCTTTGTTTCCAGTGAGATTTTCCTGTGTGTTAGTATTTTGCTCATCTTCTGGAACGCGTCCTTTGCCATGCCAATTCGCCTTCGGATCTCCGTGTCGCACTTTCCATCTTCAGTTAGGACACTTCCTAGGTATTTAAATTTTTTACTTGCTTGATTCTGGTATCTCCCACATTTATTTGGCATTATGGGTTGTACCTTTTGCTGATGACCATGCATTCAGTTTTCTTAAAGTTTATTTGTAGTCCTTTTTTGTCGCTCTCCACTGCTACCTTCTGTATGAGGTCTTGTAGTTTACTTTCTGTGTCCGCGATCAGCACTGTATCGTCTGCGTACCTTATGTTGTTCAAGTTGTGTCCTCCAACAACAAATCCTGGCGTGTCATCTAGGGTCCTCAAGATATTCTCACTGTACAGGTTGAACAAATCCGGTGAAAAGACACATCCTTGTCTTACGCCTCTTTCTATCTTTGTAAATCTACTGAGATCGTTGCCTGTCCGTATGCACGCCGTTTGCTGCCAGTAGAGATTCTTGATTACTCTTATGTCTTTGCCGAAAATGTCGAGGCTGCCGAGCATCTCTATCGGTTCTTTGTGTCGTATCTTGTCGAATGCCTTCGCATAGTCAATGAAACATTCATTTGTATTGCCCTTACAGAGAGCATCCTAATCATGAATATGGCGTTCCTTGTTCCAGTGTCTTTGACGAACCCGCACTGTTCCTGCCCTATCTTTGGCCTGATTTTGCTTGGGCTAAAATGCCTTCTTCTACTTTAATACATCCATTGAGAATAAGCTTGAACAGTATTTAGAATTTTTTAAAAATTTTGCTTGAATGAAGAAAATTCGTGCCAAAAGATATATGGCGGGAAACAATCAGCATATGAATAAGACTTTTTTAACATAGCGCAAGGCAAAGGGCACAAAATTTGTTCACCTGATACACGGCTGAATTTTCATATCACAAAATGAAGTTTATAAATGAACACAAGAAATTATTCAGTTGAAAAGTTTTCATCGTGATCTTTACAGATCAATTAATATCAATTTTAGTTTAATATTTATTTTTCTTAATTCCGGTTAGTTTAACACAAGTAATCGTTAAGCCAATATGTTTACTAAGTACCGGTAGGTGATGACTTCAGTATTCAAGTTAATATTACTACTAATACTAAAATTTCTACTGGTGAGAAAGTTTTTAAGTAAAATAAAAGATGAGTTTTTTATTGAACAAACTTTCTTCATGATCACGACTCTCGTAACCCATTAGGGTCGTAGAGGTACCACATGTACTGCAACTGTAATAGAAGCTGTTTTTTCCTGGGAAATATAGACTGACGGATCCCAACCCTCTCCAAGATATTTTGAATTTAATTTTTCTTCTTCTTCAAGACTAGCCACCAAACAAGGCTATAATCCCAGCCTGTCCTCCTATTTACCTCTAGCTTGGTTGAGAAGAGATTGATCCATACCTTTCCCAAGGTTATTAGCATATAAGAGAAAGTAATGGACTCGACTGGAATTCGAACTCAGCTCTCCGATTCCTCAATCCGAGCCGCTATCCATTACTTCACAGTGCATTCAAAACTAGCTTCGATTATTTTAAAAAATAAGAAATAAAAAAATTGTTTTTTTTTTACCAATATCTAGTTCCTCCGTTGTTTTCCTTCCAATAATAGACACTGACGGATAGAGTCTCATCGTCTCCTGAAAAAATAAACAATTATGTACACGCAAAAAATTGAAGAATTAAATTTTCTTTCCATTTTTAATCCATTTTCCATTTTTAATTCGATTTGCAACTTGACAATTTTTTTACTGACTATTGTTATTGTTAAATTGTACAAGCCTTGTCAAAATGATTCACTTACGTCCCAATCCACGGAATAAAAATGTGGAATTTCTATAAAAATCGGCATATATGTACTTTTAATAAAATCCATATTTAAAGCATAAAATTAATGCTGCAAAAACGAGATTAATCAATATAAACTTTTGAATAGCTAGTATAGCAAAGTAAAGAAAGACCCTACGTTGAAAGCAAAATGAGAGCTGCGACGATCTTAATCAAGGAAAATAGAAAAATCACCATCATATGTCCAAAACTCTACTCATTTCGTGGAACTAATCAAAGATGTTCCCATCCAATGCAACTAAATCCTGAATGTGGGGAGTCTGTTCACCAAGGTACCCACAGTGGAGGCACTATCGGTAGTCAGGGACAGACTGGCCTCAGACTCATCCCTAAGAGAACATACCAGTATACCACTAGATAACCTGATGGAGATGTTGACTTTCTGGGCAAAAACAACACACTTCCGAATGAGATCAGATATATATCAGCAGAATAAAGGCTGAGCAATGGATTCGATATTATCACCATCATTGGTTAACATATACATGGAATACTTCGAAGAGATGTCAGCATTAAAGTCAACTTTGTGGCTGAGATACGTTGATAACACCTTCATACTCTGTTCACACCAGGAAGAGGTTCAGACACTACTGGACTATGAGACCATCGATACAGTTCACAATGGAAAAAGTGAACGGCAACAAACTAGCATTGCTTGATGTACAAATATCTTGAACAGATATATCGCAAACTAACATTCCTCGGACAGTAACTCAACTCCCACCACCCGTACAATGTAAAGAAAGGGATCGTCCGCTGCTTGCAACATCGAGCAAAAGTCATAAGCGACAATCCGGAGACATATTAACAGGAAATGGTTGGTATAAGCAGGTACTGCTTATACAACGGCATCCAGAAATAGCATCTCACATGGATAGAGAATAATACAACCCAGTGATTGAAATAAAGAACGTCTGAAACGTAGTAAACATGACAATAAAGATGAAGACAACAGTCCGAACAGTGTAAATAATGTATCAAACAAGAAGTTGTTAGGAGATTCATTCTACAATAACATGATGCATAATCGCATAACATTCTATTAACCCTCTAGGGCCATTCGTATCATATTTGACACAGTATTTCCCTATAAGGAAACATTTGGTATTTCCCTATAAGGAAACATTTGGTATTCATTGACTGAGCAGTCAGTACTGCTTTCATTTAAAATTTATAAAATATTTCTCTTAAAAAATTTTTCAGGAAAATATTTCTTTCAAGGCTTGTTTTCATACTGTATCAAATATGATACGAATGGCCCTAGAGGGTTAATTAATAACAACTGAGAAAGACAGAAAATACTACCGAATTACCGCAAATTATAATAGATTTAATGGCGATTATTTTCGATAATTTTAATACCTACACTGATTTTTGTGTCCTGATTACTTTGTCTAATGAAATGATATTCAGAAACACTTCTTAACTGAAATAATCTGTTAGAAAAATTTTCTTACTTTCAAAGCCATTTCTGTGTAATCTAATTTCTTCAGATCTTCTAGCGTAGCTGGTCTGTTTGAATCACCTAAAAAAAAACATTTATTTTCTTGGATTTTTTAATTTGTTAAAAAGTGTAATCCTTAGACATGAAATAAACTTCGGGTATTGTTCTTATTAACCGTCCAAATATTTTGCCTGACAGACTGACACAGAAACCATCAATTTTCAGTGCGATTTCCTCCTACCAGTATTTGAGGAGTTTCTTTTGTATTTGTTTTTATTCTTTTCTTTTTTTTCAACTCTAAATGTATTTTTCAACAGCAGATAGGATTGGATATAAAATAAATAAATTGTCGCATTTATCTGATAGGAGCAGAATCGTAGTAAAATTGATGTTTCAACAACAAACTGATAAAACATTTATTAATTTATGGTTAAAACTGATTTTCAAACAACAGAACTGACTTTTTTTATTTACAACTAAGGATTTTTATGCAAATGCAGAAGATAGCAAGCACATATTCAAAGAAAATAATGTAATAAGGAAATAATGTAAAAAGGCGATATTAAAAGAAAATAATGTAATGAGCATATATTAAAAGATGAATGTACATAAATACTCGCAGCATTTGCAGAACCGAACTTCTCAGATCATTGCGAATACATAAATAATATTAAAATGCACAATTATTTATATTACTATTTATTTTTGCATATCAGCAGATATTACTGTTTAATAAAGAAATTTTCAAACATTTGATAAATGGTAACATATTTTTATAATGATCACAAGTCAACTGTTGACACCCTTAAATATCTGAATAAATATTAATTTTACATGTTAAGTATATTATTTATTGATATTGAAACTTTTAATCAAATTTTCTGATTCAACGAAAGAAAATTGTTTACCAAATACGTCATCGATTTCCTGGTTAACTTTTTTGTAAACTTCCGGATGAGAAACAATCATGTAGAGCGCCCACGTCATCCCAACTGATATTGTGTCATGTCCCTACGTTCGAATAAAAGACAAAACGCTGACTTGAATAATTGTCGTTTAATTTGAAAATTAGACGACAATTATTAATCAGGTACGAATTGGATTTTTTCATTATACTTAATTTTTACACTATAAATTGTCATGTTTCCTTTTATACTGCAAAAGTTAATACAGACTTCTTCATTTTTTCATGCTTTAATATTGTTACTTAATGAAAATGCGTCGATAAAAAAATAAAATAAATTCCTCACATAAATGTCAAACTTATTGGTATGGACAACAATTATTTCTTTGCGCGCTTTTCGCATTCAAACATATATTATTTTAAATATATGACTCCCCATTGGCTTTAAATTTTTAAAAATTATCATGTAATGTTAATACTGACCTTACTTTTCAAGAAAGGAAATTATGTTATTTGGATTTTTATTTTAAAATTTATATCTCAAAAGAACAATCTGTTTTTATTGATTATTCGCATGAATTTGAGATTATGTTAATGATTTTGTTAAATTCTTCTCTGATTTTTACCGCAAACATGAATGTATCAACTTCCTCCTGGATTTCTTCTGTAGTCAATTCACCTCGATGCCAATTGTAAAGCAACAGATCCAAAAATACGCGTCTTTTTTTCTTCATGTAAACATTTGATTCGTCGGCGTCGTCTGCTTCTTCCTCCATTATCTTTGCCTCGTTTTCATTATATTCTTTTTGGCGGGTTTCAATAACCTAAAGAAATAAAACAAATGGTGAGAAAAATGATTATCAATTCCATATCGTCAGGTGAATTCGTCACAAATGCTAATCAGAACAAAAGATAGACTTTATTAAAATTTAAAAAAAAACAAACATTTTCAACTTAACGATAAAGAAATGAAAGTATAAATGTATGAAATAATGTCAAGGAAAATTAGAAATAATTATTTGATATAAGCAATTGCTTTAAATCGCAAGTTTTTGCCGAGAGGAAATATACTTGAATCAATATTTGACAGAGCGCATTAAAGAGTCACTTTTTATGCCAAAAGTAATTTTTTTGCCATAAAAGTTTTCGTCCATAATCCTACTCAAGAAATATCAGCATAATTTAAAATGCATCGAAAACACTCGGAATATCTTGAAGTACAATTTCGCAAAAGAACTTTCCTGTATTTAGAAATGAAAGATCAATTAAGGTGAAAATCAATTTTCTGATTAACCCTTGTTTTGAATAAAGAAATATAATTCTCGTAAACCGTTGCATAATTATATTGATTTGTTTAAGTGATAATTCATCACGATATATATCAGAGTCTATATGTATTGATCTGTGATAAATCCATTCTTCAGGATGGTTTCTATAGATGTTCAACACTTACACTCTTTGTAAAACCTTGAATGATTTTAAGGTACTTGTCAAATTTACGACCATCTCCGAAAAGGTAGAAAAGTAAATTCGGCCACACCCATGGAGATTTGAAGCGTTTTACTATCATCTCACAAACTCTGAAATAAAATGGATTATCGATAATAACTCTGTTGAGAAGCAAGACGGAAAATTGTTCATAAAGCACAAGAAATCATTGTAAGCCAGAATGAGAATTTGTTTCAAATTTTCTTTCAGTTCCTTATAAATCGTCCATTAAGAACGCACAATTTCATTTAACTTAATAAATGTTTTACTTTTTAGATATTTTTTAAATATTGACTAAACGATTATGATTTTTAAATTAATCGACAAATTTTAAATTTAGCTTTGAATCTCCCACACAGTTCATTCAGAGTACTTCACTTAGGGTATTGAGAAACTGAAAAATCTCATTGAAAACAAACAAAAAAGAGTGCTAAACTGCTATGTGATATCTGTATTTCTGTATGGCAGTGAATGTTGGACGATCTCTTCAAGGATAAAGGAGAGGCTCAAGACAAAAGAAATGTGGTTCTACAGAAGGATGCTGATGATACTGTGGCGATAGTAGTAAAAACATATTGAAATATACTCTTTACAAATAGAATGATAGAGAAAATCTCTCTCGCTTTTTTTCTCTAAACAATACATCCTTTACTTCTTTTTCTATTACCCAAACATAGCCAACCAATCACTAATGCAAAGTCAAAGCAGAAACGCGTAGGTATCACGGAGATATAAAAGCAAAAAACATGTGAATATAGCTTCTTCACTTCTCTTCGCATTTTGCCTTGCTCCCAGCCACACACACATACTTCAAGTCGTCAGAAATTCAATGAACACCAAAACCAAAAGGATGACGTATAAATAAAATAATATCTATACAAAAAAGAGATACGGAAAATCAAGGACTAATTTAAAAGAACAAGCCACATGTGCAAATACTAGAAAAATTGATATGAAACTTTGATAACCTCCACACCAAAATATACGTAATGTGATTAGCCTTCACCTAAACAAACAAAAATATGTACTAATGAAGTCAACCACAAAAAATTAAAAAAATGATTGTATAGATAATACAAACATGGTCTTTGTTCGTTTATTATCACAGCCCCGCCAAAACCATACTGATAACCCTATCGTATAACTATACTAAAATACCATGGACTAAGCATGTGAGCAACGATGAGGTGTTGAAGAAGAGGCAAACGAGAAGAGAAAATCGGGCTTAATATCAAGAAGAGACAGCTGAGTTTCTTGGGACACATAATAAAGAAGAAGTGTTTGAAGAATCTAATAATTACAGGACAGGTAGAGGAAAAGAGAGATAGGGAAAAGCAGTGCGAGGCATACTTGATGGGCTTGAGCAAATGGATGGCAGAGTGGGATTCAAGTGGAAAAATATTAAAAGCGTCAAAAGACAGGATCAAGCAAAAGTCCATGATCGCCTACGTCCTAAAGGGACGAGGCACATAAAGAAGAAGAGGATTTTGGTTGTCAAGTGACTGGCACTTACTGATGTAGATACTTTAAGTATTGAGAACTGTTGTCGTTCTGTGTATTTAGATGTTTACCCATGGCTGTTTCTGTGAAGAAAACAGAATATATATTCTTAAATATTTTGTAAATTAAAAATAGATGTAATGAGAAAAATATTCTATATTTTATATCAATATTTATATATATTTATTTCTTTATTTGTTTGTTTTTATTGATCTTTATATTATTTTTGGCCTAAGAAAAATCAGCTTCGAAAAGAAAGCTATGAACCCAAATATGATATGTTTTTTTTTGTTTGTTTGTTTTTTGTTTTTTTTGTTTTGTTTTTTTTTTGTTTTTTGTAGCATTTCACGTGTCGATGCAATCAAATTTTGACCCAGGAATAAACAAAAGTTTTTTTGTTTATTTTTTAATTTCTCTAAAATCAATATTTCTGAATCAATTCTATGCTCAATGTAGTCAATGGAAATTTTTCAGGTTTCAAAATTAATACCACCTGACATTATTATCACACGTATATAAATATATATGGAAGGATTTTTCTTTATGAAAATCTTTGCTTATTTTTCTCATCTAGCCTATACTTTTTCACAATTAACCAAAAAATATGGAATAGATATCTGTGAATATCAAGACAATTTGATATAAAAATGTAAATTCTGGCGAGGACAGTTTTTAAACCGATTACTTGAAAGATTTTTTTAAATGTTTAGATAAGCATACCCGTAAAATCGAATCAAATACTTATCTAAGAAATTTCTTGAAACATAAACATCAATAGCAGTCAATCGGACATAATATACCAGAGACATGATAAGGAGTTGTCGAAAAAACTTAGGCCAACATGTTTACCAGTTTTAGCAGGAATACATATAGATTTGAAACACGAAATAAAATTTTATCGCATTCTGAGTAAAATCCATGATACTGAAATCGTATCAACCTCTTCATTTACAAAACCCGCAATTTTTCTACAGATTTAATAATCAAAATGAATGTCTTACCACAAATAATATCCAAAGCACAATGCGTAAGATACGGTGATATATCAAACTCTCCTTTTCCTGTACGTTCTTCTAGTTTCTCACACATGATTAATGCTTGTTCATTAAATATGACAGTAAAATCATTCAGAATGTTATAATGAAAGGAAGGTGTCAACATCTTTCTCCGTTGTTCCCATTGTTTTCCTGTACTAAAAAACAAATAAAACATGAGGTAAACTGCAAACATAACTAAAATTATTTATTTTAAATCGAAATTGCATTAAGTAACATACATACGATTTCGATAGAAAAACTTTAATAATTTGTCATAAAATACAAAAGATCGTTCATCAGTTTATGTGTTTATCTTTCTCCCTCCTCCTTCTCTCACTCTCTCTCTCTCTCTCTCTCTCTCTCTCTAAATATGCATTTCCACAGAGAAAAATACTTATATCAACAGCATCTATTTTGTATAAAGTGAAGTACAAACATTGTATAAAGTAGATATTGAAATTAACAATATATTTTGAAAATTCAAATCGTTTTTGGTCACAAAAACATGTCCTTACTAGATAGATAGATAGATAGATAGATAGATAGATAGATAGATAGATAGATAGATAGATAGATAGATAGATAGATAGATCTTCAGAAAATCATTGAATTTGATTCTGTACCAAAATCACATATTATTTTATACCACATTCATTTAATTAAACAATGATACATACTTATTTCTTATGGAATTTTATATAAATATGCTATTTATATTGTTTACCTTGTAATAAGCCCAGATTTCAGCCATGGACGCATAAATTCATAAAGTATATTTCTGTCCAAATGTTTACTACTGCCAAGGATTTTCTGAAAGTAGATGGTTTCTTATTTTTAAAGTGTTGTTGTTGTTGTTTGGCGAAATGATGCACACATAAAATCCAAATTATTTCCATTGTTCTTTATATTAAAAATGATTTGCCCTGAACCTTCAAAATGAGTGAAAAGTACCAAGTACTAAGGGAACTTCAGGAAAATCTTCTTCCCGCGGAGGCATGTGGCTTTCAGTAGAGTTCTTTAAAATGATCACAAATGATCTTAAAAATGATCTACACATCTTTATCATATGAATTTTCTGAAACAAAAGCAAGCGACTTTCTTGACGTTTCTCAAATACACAATCGAAACAAAAAATGTGTCCTGTACCTAAAGTCGTGTCATCACATATATCTACCGTTGTATTTCTTGCATCTTCTGAAACTCACACCATAAACTAATTATCGTTTTTATTTTATTTTTTCTTATCTCAGCTCTTATTAGTCACGAATATAAAGAAGTTGGCGATAAAACATCCAGATATGCATTTAAAATTAAGAATCTAAATGAAATACTCTCTTATGGGAAAGTTATCGACTTAAAACATTATAAATACAGAAATATAAAAAAATGCGATGAACAATGTAGAAATAAAACTCAGGTTATTTCATATTTATCCTAGTTATCCTACCATATCCATATTTACCGAGAGTAATAGTATCGTCTCTTACTTTGATATTTGTTATATGAATTTGATAAAATACATCATCGAGAATTTTTAACTCTATTATTAAAGTTATTATTAACTTCTGTGTAACTTGCTTTTTATCTTAAAATTAATTTATTTCAAAATTGATAGTTACGATTTTGTTCTAATTTCTGTTAAATTTTAATTTAGTTATTTCACTGTTTTGTTTCCTTTGCAAATGTACAAACCAATCACACATTTTGATTTTAAAATCGCTCGAGGATACACAGCCAAAATACGTTAAATAAGATGACGAAATACTTTGGAACCAACTAAATATAATTAACAAATAATTTTATTTCAATAAAATTCACTGATTTTTACTGATTACTGATTTTACTGATTTTTGCTGAAGAAATTTCGCTATTGTGTGTACATACTTGCATATAATCAGCTTGAAAAATGATTAACCAAGGCTCCATTCCCATTTGCAATACGAACATTCCATGATTTCGGTATCTCTCTACTAATTTCAACATTTCTGCATACATTGCTAGGTGAAAAGAAAAAATTTATTAACAATTCACTAAATCTATCAAAAGCATGATAGAAAAAGATCTGTAAACAAATTGTGAATATTTAAGAAATAAATATAAATTAATTAAATACGAATTAAATGTGAGTCAATTAAATATTAATTAAATGAATATGAATTAATTTTATATAAATGAAATTAATTAAATAATATTAATTAAATAAATGAATTAAATGAATATGAATTAAATATGAATGAAATTAATCAAATAATATTTAATTAAATAAATGAATTAACTGAATATCAGTTAATTAAACATGAATGAAATTAATTAAATAATATTTAATTAAATATGTATTAACTGAATAAAACTGAATTAAATATGAATTAATTTAATTAAATAATATTTAATTAAATATGCATTAATAGAATATGAATTAATTTAAATAATATTTAATTTAATGTGAATTAATGGAAATATGAATTAATTAAACATGAATAAAATTAATTGTCCCCATCCCTTGTCGCTCTTAACATTTTTCTCTTGGTATCTCTCTCAAACTCCGCCCTCACCATCCATTTGCTCAAGATCATCAAGTATGTCTACCGCTGTTTTCCCCTTTCTCTATTCTTCTCTATCCGTTCTTTGAGTATCAGATTTCCTAAACTTTTCTTCCTCATTACGTGTTACTGTATAGAACAAAGTGTGACGAAAATAGAATTCTGTGCGTTCAATTTTGAACCAATATTGACAATTTCACGCAGTTCTTTTGGAGTTCTCAAGGGTTCTTAAAAATTCTCGTCGCCAAGTTGTTGATAGCTCCTTGGGGTTTGGCACCCAACAATAGAATTTTTCTCAGCTCCATGTTCGTCCTCGGACAGACATACAATCAAGCCGCACTCTGCCCGAGGACAAAGAAGCAGCTGAGAGGAGAATCGAATTCCAACCTCGACTTTGAATTCAATGAATACTAGCCTCTGCTGAAATAGCCTTCTCTGCACAAAGCAGATATGCTCCTTATTTATAGTTTGGCCGAGTTCATATGTGCATGGGTAAATTACCATAACAGTAGCAAAGGAAAGCGAGGAGAACGGGCTAAACATAAACTTTAAGAAAATCGAAGGCATGATCATCAGCAGAAAGAAGCCCCCAAAATGGCAACCAGAGGTTGGGGATACTAAAATCAAATAGACGCAGAAATTTGAATACGTGGGAAGTATTCTGACAGAGGATGAGAAGCGCAACATTGAGATCTGAAGGCGTACTGGCAAAAGACACATTTCAAATGTTAAGCGGAGTGTTGAGAAACATGATAATTTTTTTTTATTAACAAAGAAAAGTGTACTGGAATGTTATATGATATTTTGATTTTTTATATAGCAGCAAATGCTGGACAATCTCACCAAAGATGAAGGAGAGACTCGAAGCAAGAGAAATGTGGTTCTACTGAAGGATGCTGAAGATACAATGGACCGAACATGTGAACAACAACGAGGTTTGGGAGAGGATTCAAGAGAAAAGGTAGCTTATACTTGGCATCAAGAAAAGATAGCTGAGGTTTCTAGAACACGTAATGAGGAAGAAAAGTTTAGGAAATCTGATACTCAGAGAAAGGATAGAGAAGAATAGAGAAAGGGGAAAACAGCGGTAGACATACTTGATGATCTTGAGCAAATGGATGGTGAGGGCGGAGTTTGAGAGAGATACCAAGAGAAAAATGTTAAGAGCGACAAGGGATGGGGACAATTAATTTTATTCATGTTTAATTAATTCATATTTCCATTAATTCACATTAAATTAAATATTATTTAAATTAATTCATATTCTATTAATGCATATTCAACAATACTTGACAATGCAGAAAAGGAAACCGAACGAAAAAAAAAGTGTAACTAACTTACACTAAACTTGAACGCGAGCCGCTAAACTACAAGAATTGAAATTATTCGAGAGAAGAAAAGCACTCGTGATTCCCTGAGTAAGTAAGAAATTAAAGTTACTTTTTTTTTATTCTTTTCAATTAATTTTTATTTCGGTTTACTTAAGTATTTTTAATTGTATTCAGTTTAATCCTTAAAAAGGCACGAATAAACATAGATGAAATTAAATCTGCCGTGCTCGATTTTCTTCTTGAACAGCAAAACCAACGGGAACATCAATGGCAAGAATAGAGAAACTCTAGCTAGATATACAAAAAGAACAACTTGATATTCAAAATCAAGCTGTAACGTGGAAAAGCACCAGAGAAGATATATTCAAATAACATTCCAGTACACTTTTCTACGAGTTCTAGATACTTACAACACCAACAAAAATTCTATCACGTCTTCGTAGACTTCAAAAATCTTTTAACTAGAAGCAGTACGAGGAATTTTGGGCAACAATGAATAAATATAACAATAATGACTCCCATTTGCACTATCAGGCAATAAGTGCTTTCCGGAACTCCAAAGGAAAATGATTCCTTGTATCAGTCGATATACTTCAAGGTTATCTGCTGTTCCATGCACTCGTAAACATCTTCCCCGAACGCATCATGAGCTACGCTCAGCAGCGGAGGTGGCAACATCAGAAAACTTTGCCTTGCAGAAGACAGAACCCGGATAAAATATCCTCCAGATATGACTAATGCAAAAAGGAAATTTAAATTTAGAAATTAAAAACCTCGTTATAAACAATGAGAAAAAAAACCTTCGACCAAGATAAAGAACATTGGTCAAATATTAGTCATTGGTTGAGAATTAAAGTAGTGAGGCAATTCAAATTTCTTGGATTGATTATCAACAAAGAGGACCCCAGAATAGAAATAATTTCATGAAAAGAACGAACAATGGCAGCTATTGAAAAAGAATCATGTAGAAATAAAAGATCAGACTGTTTCACACTCAATTTTTCTGTAATTTCTTAGACATCAACACCAGTATTACAACGAAGAATATAAGCATTAGAAAGGAGACGGTATTCATCTACCATAATCATTTCCTACGTAGACTTCTCCTACATCACAAATGACGCAGTTCGAGGCACCATCAGAAAAGAAACACGCCTACTAGAGGACCTCATATCCACCGAAAAGAAAAGAATTTTTAAATGATACGAACACGACATATGAGCGAACAATATTTCGACTACCGTTGAGCAAGTTGCCACGTTAGGCAAGAGAAGATGCAGTTAGAGGAGGAAAAGTGTCTGTCAAACGTCACTGAGAGCATTGGAAGTCACTGAGAGCATTTACAGAGATGCAGTCATTGACACTGACCTGAAACATACATGCTCAACTGCGTCGCAAAAATTCGACTAACACTTATGGGATTAATTTTGAGAAAAAACATCAGTCTGTACCCCATGAAACATATGTAATTACGATATTTAGAGGAAAATATCTTCGATATCATTCGATTAGATTCTATTGCAAAAATTCTTTAAAAAATTATTATTAACACTGTAGATATTTTTAACTTCGTTCGATTTTAGAAGCATAAAACAAATTGTTGCTTGAATGTTTTGAATCTATTGATTTAATTGATTTATTAGGACTTAAAAAATATAAAAGAATCACTAATGAATAGTAGATAAAAAAACATGAAGAAATAAACTTACCTTCCCCGTCACCCATAAGTCTTAAAGATGCACCAATAATCGGGTAGTCGTTTAAGTAAAGTAGCTTTTTACTCTCATCGTATTTGGCGATAATCGATCTGTCTTGTCGTATCCAGATGAAGAATGACAAAGCGATTACCAGAATAAAAGCGATGAACAAAGTAAAAAGTGCCATTCTGTGATGTGTTTCAACACGAACACGGAGACCGTTTCATACGAACAAAAGTTTCGCCAAAACAGAAGGAAGATACAAAGCCACTTATATATAAATTGTAGCACAATGTCCTTGCACGTGACTGTGCAGCAGCAGCAGTAGTAGTAGTAGTAGTAGTAGTAGTAATAGTAATAGTAGTAGTAGTAGTAGAAAAAGAATAAGAAATGCGTTAAATCTGCTGTATAATGTTTCAATGCTTCGATAAAAAATGCTAATGTTAAAAATTGCGACACTCTACATAAAAGTGAAAGCATAGAACTAAAATAAATATTGACATTCTTCAGAGTTAAGAAAATGTTAATTAGATCCAGAGTTGTTGATTACCATCACATTAAATGAATAACATATAATAAAAATCCTGAATACTGGGAGCGAAAACAAAAAAAAGTTTCTATTTGGTTAAATAACAATTTAGTATTTGTCTATATTTTTTAGATTAGGTGGTATTTACACTATTTACATTACTCGGACTATTGTTCACATCTTTGTTGCCATTTGTACGAGGTTTCGACCATTTTGAACGGAAACTTTTATTACAATCACTAGGGTATATCATTCTCATTCCTTGCGTAGAACCACATTTTGGTGGTCATGTGTTATCCTCCTCTAACCCTCTAAGTTACTTGTTTACTACTGCTGTAGCCTGGTATTGAACTCATATCTCTTTGGGTCAGGTCACAGGAACTAACCAACGTCTATGTGCACTGGGACAAGAAAAACTAAATTTCTGAGACTTATAAACCTAATGTTCAGTGACTAGTTTTCACCAGAGTTCATATTGCAAACTTAATACTAGAAAAAATGTTAATGGTTTTCTCTAGTATTATGTTTTTTTTTTTACCAGAGCTAATATTGCAATTTGACACGAATGATTTTCTCTGGCACTCCGTATTAATGGTTCCCATGTGGCATTCATCTCTATGCTTGGTCGGCTTAGGAGATTTCTGTAGCCTAGCATATGTGCTGATCCCGTAAGTTTACGTAGTTTCCAGACTGTTTCTCTATTATTTCAACTTCATCCCATAGGGAGTGGTTATCCTCTTTTCTCCCTCCATATGTGGTCAACCACCCCAGATTTTTCTATCTCCTCTCGTGTTACGGCCTTACCTTAAGGGGGTGGCCTGTTTCATTTCTATATTTCTTTCCACAGCTACATAGAATGGCGTACACACAGTCCTTAGTCATGTTCTCCTCTGTTGGGGATCTTACTCGGAGAGCTACTCGCAAAGTGTAGGACCACTTCTGAAGATCGTCCTGATGTTATATGGACAACAGATCCTTTGTATTTTCTCTTTTAACCCCTTCACATAAGGTAGACAGAACGAGGCTGTTTTCTAAGTGTTGTTATCCTCCTGCACCCTCCCTTCCATGTATGTTTGAGTTGTTGTCATGTACCCGGATAATTGTTTCGTTGCCTAAACTGACCATTTTCTGTTTGTATTTCTCTGGGTCGCTGCTTATGACTCGATGTGGCAGGGAGCGGACGATTCCTTTCTTTACATTGTATGGATAGCGGGAGTTAAAGTTGAGTTATTGTCCAGTGGATGTTGGCTTGCTGTATACGAATGTCTTGAACCCCACTTCTGTTCGAATTATTAGCACATCCAGAAATGCCAGTTTGTTGTCACTCTCTTTTTCTATAGTGAACTTTATACATGATCTTATTGAGTTCACATTGTCCAGTAGCATCTGGACCTCCTCCTTGTATGGCCAGAGTATGAAGGTATCATGAACGTATCTCATACATAGAGTTGGCTTTAGAGCTGTGGATTCTAATGCCATCTCTTCAAAGTCTTCCATGTATATGTTAGCCAGTGATGGTAATAATAAGAGGAATTAAAATGATATACCCCAGTGATTGTAATAAAGGGTTCGGTTCAAAATTCATAGCACTTGAAGAAGGCTGGAACATACAACGGCCGAAACGTCGTACAAAGGGCAACAAAGATGAGGACAATAGTTCGAATAATATAAATAGTGTAACAATTTAGTAATACTCGTTCGCAAAATAATATAGTAAATAATAAACAGAAATTGAAAAAAAAGTATATTTCTTTACGGAAATGATTTTCATCACGAGGTCATATCAATTCTTTTTAATGAAACTCAAGAAAGCAGACGATAAAAAAGCTGCAATTATTCAGTACAATTCAGTATTCGAAAATATTATTTTAACTAATATTTCTAGAACATTATATTAAACAAAATTAAATAAAGGATTCCCTCATTGAACTAAAATTATTCATTACTCATTTCACCAAAATGTCACATTTATTTATAAAATAAATGATTCATATTTTACAATTTTAGCATACCACAGTGATTTGGAAATTTTTCTAATATTTATACCAAACTTTTATCAATTATGTGACTCCCAAACTCGATCTTAAATGACAGAAATAGAAATGGTCTAAAGAAATTATATGGGAAAGGATAAAGAAATTAAACGAAAATAAATTGAAAGATTCTTATACGGCCTGAGAAGTTGAAAATGGGAATGAAGAGAATTAAAAGCAAAAAGAAAGGAATCACTAAGCATACATTCCCTGGTTGAATTAAACACGTAACAATAACAAAACATAAGCAAATTATGTCATTAACTTAGCTGAACTTTGCAGTCTTTCATAGAATAGAATAATCTCTAACAGTTTACTTCAAGATGCTAATCTATTATCACCATGCCAACGCAAACAAATGGGCAGCATTCACTCATCTTTCGTGAAGTTCCGACAAAGTCTGCTTTTTCTTTTCCATTATGTTAACTTTAAACTAAAGTTAACATAGCAAGATGGTGGGAAGAAAGAGGATTCTATCATTTGTATCACGCATATTATCAAAAGATAATTATTGTTATAGTTGCTAACAATTCCAACCAAAAAGATCTGTTTAGCTCAGACCGTGAATATGGCAAATTTGAATTTTTGAAAGTGTCCGTCGATCGAGTAAGATATGATTCTACAACCAAGTAATTTACAAACTTTCTACCTTTTTACCATTTTCTCACAATTGTAAAACCACTGGTCGGTCCTGGTCAGCGGCAACCAAATATATTGCCCCATATATTGGTCCTTGTCAACGGTAACCAATAATGTAGTCCTATATGACCTGCGTTGATATTCAGACCAACGTAGGTACCATCTAACTGACTCGTTACTCGTTAACACATTGCTCGTTTAGTAGCTGTTGTTTTGCCGTCTTTTGTTGGTGGAACGGTCCCACTCGACTTATCTAACGTTCGTTGGTTCATGGCTATTCCCACCTTTGCTACTTTGAGTTTTCTTTTATCTTAGAGCGTGAAAAGATCGCAGATGAAGCAAACTTGAAGTGCGACAGGTTGGATTTCCGCAAAAATACTTTGGAGTAGATAATTAACTGGGGTTAAAATGTAACAACGATTTGGTTTATATATGCTTTGTTATATACAACGGTTTCAACCCTTCCGACCTAAAAATCAGATGACCCTTTTAGAGTCTGCAGCTGGTATAAGCAGTAATTTAACTGGTTTCAGAGCCGACACATGGCATTGATCAGGGGGTTTCTCTCGTCTTCTCCCGATATGATCCTCTCTGGTTTCAACCCTAGTCTAATCTGATTTTTCGATCTCTCTTAAGTTTGGGTGTTTCTTCTCCAGAGTAGGTCTTGGCTAGGATATCTCCCTGTCCATAGTCTTCTCCTGACCTTGTATTCTCTCAATTTCCATCTCAATCTCTTCTGTAAGTTTTCTTCTGGTTTAACTGCTAGGATTTTCTTATCTGCTCTTTTGATCTCTCCTAGTGTTTCAATTTTCTGGGCTGCTACAATGTCTTAGTCAAGAGTTTCTCTGCCTCATCTCTTCACTCAAATCTCACCTATCAGCTGTCCAGCTTATATGGAGTTCTGCACCCCGAAGTGGTATAGATTGAACAGAGTTTGGGTTTGGTTGCATTCTACTCTTGCATCACCAACATTCTGGTTGTTTTTCAGATTTGGTGTGGTCCATCCTCTTTCGGAGGGTGGTCAGATGAATCAAGCCACCTTTCTATACTCCGAATAGCTTCACGTCTCATCTTACACTGCTGTTCCATATGAGCGGTGCTAATTTCTCTCTTCCTCCTCTTCACATCATGCTGGAATTTGTCTATTCAAGAGACGCTCTTACGTTTCGTCAAAAGAGCTGGCTTCCAAAAGCAAAGAACATTTCTAGAGTAATATCAACCGTACATCCATCAACAAGTCTACACGGTCATTGTATAATGGTGCAGTGAAAAACAGCGTCCTCACTGAATACTTCCATATCACTGTAATGGACGCATTTCTGGCGAAATTCAAGGTACGCAGCGAAAAGTGTTTGGCCTATATTGAGTGCACCACGAATCAGCAGCCTGACTGGACATACCTAATTCTTATTGACACACTTCAACGGTGGCGTTCAAGACCGTAAGTAGTAGTAATATTTATGAGCACTTGGATCTATTTTTGATATTCCCTCAAAATACCATTAACAACAATGGATATAATTACTTTTTCACGGCTTTGTTTTCACAGAGGCTAGCTTTCACCCGAGATCCCACGAACCTTCACAATACTCGTCAAAGAGTTGCTTATCCAGTCATCTGGGTACTTCGCGTATTTTTTACATCTTCTTTACAGAACCTACTATTCTGGTCATCTTATACAAAAATCGGGCTTACAAAATGTAGCCAGTACGTATGCTGAAATATCAAAATGTTCAGCATCCCCAAATCAATGCCGTCAATATATATAGAAAAGTACCAAGGCAATGACATCCAGCATAGATTAAAGAAGAATGAATATGAACAGCATGAAAGGATTCGATCCTTCTTGCTCATTCTATCGTACTTCAGTTGCAAAAGACGCTTTAAACTGGCCCCCAAATTATTCCCAACCAACTGTTCCCATTATTTTGCTCTTTAGGTTAGTATTCTTCTTCTTCAATGTGCCCTGTCCCTTCAGGACATAGGTAATCATGGCTTTCCACGTCTCTCTATCCCTGGTGGCTCTTAGCACGCCTTTTCCTGTTACACCATGCAACCCTCGTTCCATCATCCACCTGATTAAGTCCTTCAAATATGTTATCCGTTGCTTTTCTTCTCTTTTTCTCATTGTCTGGCCTGTTAGTATCAGGTTCTCCAAGCCCTCCTTCCTCATTGCATGTCCCAGGAACTTCAGCTGTCTCTTCCTGATGCTCAGTATTAATTTCCTTTTTGTTTTCATCATTTCTAAGACCTCATCATTGCTCACATGCTCGATCTATGATATTCGCAGCATCTTTCTGTAGAACCTCATTTCAGTTGCTTCAAGTTTTTTCTTCATCTTTGATGATATTGTCCAACAATCACTGCCATATTGAAGAACTGACAGCACATAACAATCCAGTACTCTCTTCTTTGTTTCTAGCAAAATTGTCCTGTTTCTTAATACTTTACTCAACTTCTGGAATGCTTCCTTCGCCATGCCAATTCGCACTTTTCGTCTTCTCTTATAACACTTCCCAAGTATTTAAATTTTTTTACCTGCTTGATTCTTGTATCCCCGACCTATATTCGGTATATTGGGCTGCCCTTTTTACTGATGACTATGCATTCGGTTTTCTTGCAGTTTATTTGTAGTCCTTTCTTATCACTCTCTTCAGCTACCTTCTGTAGGAGGTCTTGTAGTTTCCTTTCTGTGTCTGCTATCAGCACTGTTTAATCTACGTATCTTCTTAGGTTGTTTAAATTGTGACCTCCGATGACAAATCCAGGTATAACTTCTAGGGTCCTGAAAATATTCTCGCTGTACAAGTTGAACAGATCTGGTGAAAAGACACATCCTTGTCTTACGCCCCTTTCTATCTTTGTATATCTGCTGAATTCATTAGCTGTCCGTATACAAGCGGATTGCTGCCAGTAAAGATTCTTGATTACTCTTAAGTCTTTCCCAAATATGTTGAGGCTGCCGAGCATCTCCATCAATTCTTTGTGGCGTATCTTGTCAAACGCCTTCGCATAATCAATAAAGCACATGTATAAGTCCTTCTTCATTTGTATTTCCCTTTCAGAAAGCATCCTAATCATAAATATGGCGTTCCTTGTTCCAGTGTCTTTGACGAAACCGCACTGTTCTTGTCCTACCTCTGGTCTGATTCTGCTTCTCGCTCTATTCATTGGGCTTCGGACGATCACTTTTGTGATATAAATCATTAAACTGATGGTTCTGTGGAGTTTGCACTCGTTTGCTTCTGGCTTCTTAGGTATTGGTCTTTCACATCCAATAATGATGTGTGAAATTCCCAATAATTTGCCATGTGTGTTTAAACATTTGTTTATTCGAAACCGAGCAAGCCCATTGCTTAAATAAACTCATTTCAATCTAAATGCACTGAGCGCACAAGTAAAATTCGGTCAGTATCAGTTAAACACTGCACGAGAAGCAGACCGCAGATAACTGTCCAAGTTCATTCTAACATCTTTGGGAATTAATTTCAGAATTTATCGACGAAATCAAGTTTAGCGATAAATCTAGGACAGCTTTTAAAATACGAAGGTGTTGTAGCATCGTCTCTATCACCCTGATCTTAGATTAAATCGGAATCAAAGACGGTATTACCTACTAAATCTTCCCACAATATTTTTGTTTCCATCCAATGTAGAAAAAACAACATCCTTCTTTCACTGAGTGCAAAGATTCTCAACCCATAAAACAATTTCTCTTTTATGGCAACATCCATCGCATATCATAAAACTGTAATAATAATAATAATAATAATAATAATTAAAGTACTAATACTACAACTAATAATAATAATGATAATACTACAACTAATAATAATAATGATAATAATAACACAAATATTTGTTTTAAAATCATTTACTTTTAAGAATAAATTGAAAATTATGATTTATATTTATTAATTATGATAATTATATTCCGTTCACAGATGCTCATTGATAAAAAAAATCTTCAATAATAATTATTAATAATGATTAATTATCAATATATATTGTGTGTGTGGGTGGGTGGGTGGGTGTATGTTTATGCGTGTGTGTGTGTGCGTGTATGCGTGCTGATAGTAAATATCCATGTATGTTCCTTATATAAAAAGGTGATGAAAATATTTTTGAATAAAATCTTTTTTATTTAAATGACATTCTTCTTCGTGTGTTTTCAACTGGGCTAAATTTAAAATCCAGCGGGTGTTAATGGCCTCTATAAAATACTAGAATCTCTAATCTATCAGACGCAGTTTTTATCTTTTCCTCATTATTTTGTCTCATGTCAGTCTTTCTCTCACTCTGATCAGATGGTGTCAAATATAATTGGGGCGATCAGCCAATCAGTGAAGTGCCATACGTGATACATAATTAGGCGATCATGTCTCGAAAGAGACATGACTTACTCGGCAAAAGATTTTTCCTCTTTTATCCCAAGGATATTTGTGCGTGTATGCAACGAATTCAACTGGAATTCGAACTCAGCTCTTCGATTTCTAGTCCCGAGCTGAAATCCACTGCACCACCACGATACGTGTCTGAAAATGTGTTTCTTTTCTGTTTTACTAGTCTGCTAATAAGATAGTATATGCGTGAATATACGAAAATATAACATGAACAGTATTGGAAATTTTAAAAATGTGACACATGAGGTCATCAATAATTCCAGTTGGAGTTGGAATCCTCAGCTCAGATTGATTGAAAAGATTCCTATAGACCCAGTGAAGGGATTTCTGGTAGCCCATGCCTTAAAGAAATACAAAAGTTGTACTTTATCTATGTAAAAAGTAAGCGATCTTTTTTCTTTTTTTAATGAAAATAATCTTTGGAAATATCATGACGCCATTTCTGACTGGGACCCGGAAAAAATGTGTACACAACAGGAACTAATAATAATAATAATAATAATAATAATAAGAAGAAGAAGAAGAAGAAGAAGAAGAAGAAGAAGAATGAATGAATGAATGAATGAATGAATGAAAAAGATAACAGCAAAAAAATCCTCAAGCAAATGAAAATCTCTATGAATGCATATACATAATAAAAAAATAGTATTAAAAAATGATACAGAGGGAATATAATATACGATAAGGATATATACAAATATAGTGAGATCATGTGCATCTATTAACACATACAAATGACTCAGGTGTTTCAGCGGTTATTTTTTTAAATCGTATAATCATTGATAATTTCTAGGCTTTTGTTCGATTCTATATTGCGTTTATTAAATTTGTGAATGCAATTGTTTTCAGCTTTTCTACGGCTATTGCGTGAATTAAAAGAAGCGGTTAAAAGGAGTCGTAGTCAAAAAATGCTGTGCTGTGATAAAATAATCATCAAGGAAAAATTTACAAAGATTAATTTTGTCATCATGATAGGTGTGTGTGTGTGTGTGTGTGTGTGTGTGTGTGTGTGTGTGTGTGTGTGTGTGTGTGTGTAAAAGTTCGCATCCTATGATATAAAAGCTATTTTTGACATGAATAAAAACTGGTTTCCCGCTGATATGAGTTTTCCCCAACTGATATGAGTTTTCCTTTCCCCACCAGTAGCAAAAGAAATATATTAAAAAAATACCCTTCCCTGGCGCCAACACATATTGCATAATCTGATCAATCATATATATATATATATATATATATATATATATATATATATATATGTTTAACTAAAAAACAGAATATCTACTTAAATATGAGTATCGATCAAAAATAATGTTCAAACAAATCATTTCAAATTGTCGGTTGTTTATAACCAAATTTCGTTAATCTTCGTAATATGTTTACATTTGTTGACATTACGATACATTTCAGAGCAGATATGGTTGTTGCGATGAATCGAAAATTGTGTTATATAGGCTTGATTGGAACTTCGTCTAGACTGGAGGTCATTCGTGGTCGAGAGGTCTAAGACGTTGCAGATCAAATAGCAGCTTCAAATCCTGCCAAATGACATACATTTTCGTAATATATATATATATATATTGTTTTATATATAAAAAGAGGGATGTTACTGTGGTTCCAACGAGAGAAAATATTTATTTTTAATAAAAAGAAAAACCACAAGTGTTCTTTTAGAAAATATATATAGGGTGTTCTATTTTTATTTTTTATTTTCTCCTCTGCTACCCATGTTTCTGGTCCCGCGACCATCTTCGGGCAGTGTTTGTCAGTCATCATTTTGTTTGTGTGTGGTAGTAGTTCACATCTTATACTCGTAAGGGAATCTGTTTCCGCTTTAAAGGATAATAAAATGATTTGGAATAAGTAAAATATCAGACAGAGGAAGGTTTTGTTTTTATTTCTTTGTTTTTTTTTTATTTATATATACACAGACACACACATACATATATACACATACATATACACTTCCTATGTTGTGTAGGGTTCCATGTGTATGTCACTTCGTTCGTGTGTGTGTGCGTGTATGTTGTAGCGTATGTGGTTCGTCTGTGCGCGTGTTGTGTGCCTGTGTCTATTAAGTACTGGTTTAAATTTGTTTAGAATATTTTTCTTGTATTTGTAGGTATGAGTAATTGTCTGTCTGATATAATAGCATAATTTTAAATTTGACTTGATGGCATTGGAAGATGTGTTGTGATACAGAGTTTTCTGTTGTTTGAAAGTTTGTTTTTGCTTCTGTGAAGGGATGCTCTGTTGTTTAGTGCTTGGCGGATTCCTATATAAGATTCATTACATTTTGTGCACTTGAGTGCATACTACATTTTTTAAGCTACAACTCCTGATAACAATTTTTAATGAAGTTTGTTTTCAAACCCAGTGGATTCTGCAGTCTTTTCTTTGTGTCTTCCATCAACAGAAATGTCTTCTGGGTATCTTACTTTTTTATAAGATTGCTTCCATACGTAGGATTCTAGTTCTCTTATATTTCCCTCGCTGCAAAGGTTAAATACATCAGTTAAGAAGACATATCCCTTTCTATTTTTGTGTAAAGGCAATAAACAATTCTACAAAACTGCCACAAATTCCAATTCTAATGAATACCACTGATTTTCAATGTCACAGTTATATTATTTCATTATATAATATTATTGTGGAGACCTACCTAGAAATGGACTCGTCCACACCTTTATAATTGGCTACCAACTCTGAGTGGGAGTCACTGAGTAGTAACCACAGAGTGAGTAAATGAGTGAGTCAGGACGCCTGCGAGAGAAAATACTCTCCAGTCCACGTTTACCTTTGTACTGTTTCCCGAAAATATACTATTCAACCTTATATCCGAGTCCGTGTTATCTTTCTATGGCCCTTCGGTCATAACACTGGCGACGAATATGAGATTCGAACCACAAAGAGAAACCTCTACCTAAAAAAATTCCACAAAAAAGGTTACAGTATAACAAATATCAATAAAACAGCGTCAATTCGGGGAATCAGTGAGAAACAATACTCTTTACATTCAAAGCCATTTTCATATAATCCAATTTCTTCAGATCTTCGGTCGCGGCTTGTCTGTTGAAATCACCTTGAAAAGGAATATTCTGAATTGGTTAATTATGTTAATTTGTTTTAATTATAATCATCAGATATAAAATAAACTATATATAGATAAACATACCATTCTTATTATTAACCGTTCAAATCTTTGCCATAAAAACTGATTGCCACAAAAAGCCCCAATATTCCTTCAGTTTACTCCTACCACTATTTGAGGCGTATGTTGTTTTCAGCTATCATAAGTATTTTTTTAACAGACTGGATTGGATAAACCATCGAATTTACCTAATGAGAGAAAAATTGTAGGAATGGTTCTATAACAAACTGACAGAACATATATTGTTTTACAGCTAAAAATATTGTTCGAATAACAAACAGGAATAAAAATCAAGAATATACAGGTTTGTAATTTTATGTACGCGTGATATTTTGCAGTGATCATTTTGGGATTGGGAAATGAAAAACCAAATTAAACAAAATTTTAACGACTTGAGAAAGCAAAATGTACTATAAGCGAAGATTGATGGTGACATAGCCTTTATGATTGCTTAATTTAGTTGTAATTTGAGTAGGTACAGAAATTAAAATAAAAATACCTAATGTTAAGTAGTCTTCTGGCGATTGAGCAATACCATCTTCCCAACAATGATTGGTTAAGATTGAACGAGAGAAATTTTTCAATAGAATATGATAACTGTAATAATGAAACTGTAGATTATTGAAGGAGACTTTTAACTCAGCTAATATTTTTGAAAATTCGTGATTTTCAGAAAAGATGTTAGAAAAGTTCGCAATTATCTAAAAAATTATTTAATCTTGCATCTCAGTAGATAACATTGGTTGATAAAGAAACCTTTCCCTCCCAAAATTAAATTTGATGAAAATGATATTTTGCTTTCTTAATGAGATCTGCTGACATTGAATGATTTTTAGTATTTACATCGAATACGTTGTACGCTCCGGCCTTCTTCAGGTGCTAAGAATTTCAAACCGAACCCTTTATTACAATCACTGGAGTATATCATTCTAATTCCTTGTCTAGAGCCTCTTCTGATAGTCATGAGGTATCTCTTTCTAACCGGATTCTCTAAGTTACTTGTTCCCCACTGCTGTAGTCTGGTATTGAACTCACAAACTCTTTGGGTCAAGTTACAGAAACTGACCAACGTCTATATTCACTGGGCCATATTTTCTTAAGGACAAGAACAACTGTGGCTAGAGTATGAAGGTTTCATCAACGTATCCCAGCCATGGCTTTAGAACTGTGGATTCTAATGCCATAACTTCGAAGTATCCCATATATATGTCAGCCAGTGATGGTGATAATGGTGAGGCCATTGCTACGCCTTCATTCTGCCAATAAATGTCTAAATTCCAATCCGAAGTCTATTGTTTGTGTGCAGAAAGCCAGCATCTCTATCAGGTTATCTAGTGAAAGACTGGTACGCTCTCCTAGGGATAAGTCTGACACCAGTTTTTCCTGACTATCGATAGTGCCTCCACCGTGGGTACCTTGGTAAACAGACTCAACGCATCCAGGCTCACCATCTGGTTGTATTGGATGGGAGCATCTTTGATAAGTTCCATGAAGTGGGCGGAGTTCCGATCATATGATGGTGACTTTCCTATCAGTGGGTCAATTATATCTACACGGAAGTGACTCAGAGTGTGGCACACTAAGCCTAGACTGCCAACAATCGGCCTAAGCGAAATACCGTCTTTATGAATCTTTGGTAGATCATACATGTGAGGTAGCTTTCTGTGACGTTGAGACAACTGCCTATCTGATCCTTGTTCTTGATTAGGATCTGCGACAGCTGTTCTGTTTTCAACGTGGGGGCTTCCTTTACCTTGCTATATAGCTACCACTTCTAATGAGGTCTTCCAGTTTCTTGGTATATTCAATTTTGTCCATCACTACAGTTGCATTGCGTTTATCAGTTGGTAGCATGATGTTGTTCTCATTCCTTTGTAAGGTCCTGATTGCTAGCCCCTCCTCTTTCGTGATATTTGGTTTGGGTGGCTTGGCTTTCTCCAGTGCCTGTCTCACTTTCCATCTTACCTCATCTGCCTAGCCTGAGGGATATTAAAGGCTATTTCCTCGATACGGGCAATAATGTCTAAGTATACTATCCTCCTAATGGTTGTTGCTAATTTGAGGCCCTTGTTCAGCACTGACTCTTCAGAGGCACTCAACTGATTTTGACTGATATTGACAACTACCTTCATAGGTGGGTGATGGACCTCATATGTCACCTTCAGATTTTTTAAAATCTATTTAGTTTCCGTACTTGGCAGACCTTGACTGCATCGAATTCTTGCCTGACGGATTTGTCCAACTCGTGCCGGTTCCTTTTCGGTCTTCTTCATCAATGATCCCTCTGAGGAATGTTTCGACACTCTGGGAGATATCGGTATGTAATTTTTGTTTCATCTATTAGTTGTATTGGATACGTTCTGCAACCAGACGAGCTCTTCTTGAATTGACAGCAAGTCTCGGTGCCAAGTCTGTAGGGATGAGTCGTAATTCCCTGCATCGGTGTAGAAATGTCAGGTGGTTGGATATTCGTGCCAGCTTCAAGTAGGACTTTTCTATTCGTCTCCATATTTCTGGTGTATCGGGTCCGTATCGATCCTTTAGTTTATATTTCTCAGATGAGGTAATATTTACAGTATTTACATTATTCGGACTATTGTCTTCATTTTTGTTCTAGCACCTGAAGAAGGTCGGAGCGTACAACGTCCGAAACGTAGTACAAATGGTAACAAAGATGGGGACAATAGTCCGAATAATGTAAATACTGTAAATACTACCTCATATCAGAAATATTGACAAATATTAAATAATTTCTGCGTTAAAATATTGGTTCTTCCTTATAATGTCAGTTGATAAAATAAACTTTTCCCCCAAAAAAATTTCATTTGGTGAGAAATTATATTTTGCATTCTTAATGACGTCTGTTGACATTGAATGATTTCCGAGTTCAGCTGATCGTACCTTTAAACATAAGCACAAACACTGGTTCTTCCTTATCGGTAGATAATATTAGTTAATAAAAAATGTTTCAAAGACAATTTCTTTCTGATTCATCAAAAGTAAATTGCTTACCAAAGATGTCACCGATTTCCTTGTTAACTTTTTTATAGACTTCAGGATGAGAAACAATCTTGTACAGTGCTCACATCATGCTCACTGATGTTGTATCATGTCCCTGCATTTAAACAGAATACAAAAGACAGGCTTGCTTTCCTATTAGACAACAATTGTTCATTAGGCATGAATTGGATTTTTCTCATTATAATTAATTATGTACACCATAAATAGTTTAAATGGATTTTGTGCTACGAATTAAACTTTTCACATCCAAACATATATATTCCTAAATATATGACTTTTGATTACTTTAAATTTTATACGAATTATCACTTTTAAATACTGGCCTATTTTCAAGTAACGAAAATATGTTCATTCAAATTTAATTGAAATATTTAATTCTTATACTAAGCAATCTTTTTTCTTCTTTAAAGATTTTTCTGGGTAATTTTAGTTAATATCAGTGATTTTGTGAGCGTCTTTTTTTTTTTTTTTTGAGAGCGTCTGATTTTTACCGCAAACATGAATGTGTGAACTTCCTCCTGTATATCTTCTGTCGTTAATTCACCTTCATGCTTTAAAATAATATGTTACTTTAGCTGTAAAGCAACTTATCCAAAAACGCACATCTTTTTTCTTGATGTAACGATTTGATTCGTCGATATCGTCTGCTTTTTCCTCCATCATTTTTGCCTCATTTTCATTATACTTTCTGTCGTTTTTCAATAACTTCAAGGAATAAAATAAATAATATGAGAAATAAATAGCAATTCCATAACACTTGCTTTTTATTCTTGAACACCTTTCACATCAGCTGAGTATGTCATTACAGCCCAACAAAAGGAATAACTAATTAAAAGTTACTTAACCCTACAAAAACATTTACAACATAACTATAAATAAATATTAAGAACTGGAGTCCTTCTGTATATTTAGATGTTTACCCATGGATGTTTCTGTAAAGAAAATAGAATACAGTTTTTAAAACATTTTGAAAATGAAAAATAAAGTCAGCGAGAAAAGCATTTTGTATCTTTATTTCACTGTTTTCATTCGTTTTTATATTATTTGTTGTCCTAAGAAAAAAATCATCTTCGAAAAAAGAGGTTATTAAACCAAAAAATATTTTTCGCAAAATTTCATATGTTGAATGCAATAAATTACATCTTTTTATTTCGCAACGCATTATTTTTCTTAATCTGTTTAACTCACCGATGCTCATCGTAAAATTCGGTAATAATGATAAAAATTAATTCCGTAGCTTATTGTTTTGCTGATGGGAAGATAATCAAATTCCAAATCTCAATTGCAGTATGTATTAGAAAATGTATTTGTTTAAATAGAAGGGGAGTAAAAAGATGAATTAAAATAGCACCAATTTTCGGCTTTTATTTATCAATTTACTCCAAGCAATGTAATAATGTCACTAAGACGCAATGGACTATTTGGGGTGAAAAAGAATGAAAAGACTAAAGGAACCAGAAATACTTTATAGGAAACAAAGTAAAACTAATCCTGTTCAATGGGCCAGGAAGGAGTGTAGATTGGCCGATAGGCAAATTTAATTACTCCTATTAAAAACAAAATAATAATAAATAAATAAAATTCAAGAGTTTAGGCGCGGACGTTACACGTATAGTATTGGAGTAGAATTTAGAAGAAACCAGAAACCCAATCTGAAACAGAAAATAAGTCATAAACTTCTTTTAAACTCCTGTTCAAAAGACCGATATTTTGATGCGTTCACAGTCGATATTAAATATTTATTTTAATGCTATAAAACGTTGTGATATGTAAATCTCGTAGAAAGCTACGTGCTTTCTCCTGCCCTTGGTGTCTGAGGTTTGCTCTATTTATGCGTGTATCTCATTTGCGTACCAAGCTACACCTCCCTGAACCTGAGGGATTTAATGCATTTAGTTGCTCTATCGCTTCTTCTGAATATTCTGGGTGGTCTGCATCGCTCTTCTGTTTGTTTTTCTTGTGTCCTTTTTAATGGAGACCTTGGCCTAGATTCATCTTCCTCTTCTAGGTCTGTTAACTCATTTCCACTTTCCTACATGTTCTGTTCTGTTTGGGTTTCCTTTTCATCTGTCTCCTCTTGTTCCTCATTTCACATTTCTACATCTTCAAGCTCAAAACTGGTTCTAAATTGATCAGCGTTAGCTAATAGGGGTTGCCCTTTTTTTCTAGTATAGCTGCTTTTTGTCCTTTTTGTAAGACGAATCTTCTCTTTCTGGCTCCGCTCCCTTATTTTTGTCTGTTTGTTTGTCTGTTTGTTGGTTTGTTCATTTGATTGTTTTTTGTTGTTGTTGTTTTGTACTATATTTTCTCTTCTGTGGAAAACAATATGGATATTGGGGCTCTAATTTGCTGTCCATTAAAGCTGATTGCCTGCATGAGGAACCGTTCAATAGGTTAAAAATAAATTAGGGAGATATGCCGCTATATTCTCATTAAAAGGTGAAAGCGCCTTTAGTCCCATTTTTACTGTTTTGGCCTTCTTTTCCGCTATGCCATTCGATTGTGGGTGACATAGTGGCGTTTTATATGGTATACATCCTTATTGTGTTTTTAACTAAGACACAAAATTATAATCGCAGAATTCCGGTGAGTTGTCAATGACAGTGGTTTTGGGTACACCGTTTCTTGCAAATATTGTTCTCAATATTTGTTCCACGGTGGCAGCTTTCCTATCTCTCCCCTTTATTACTTCTGGCCAACCAGAAAATGGGTTTACTAAGATTAAAAATAAACCACTAATACAGAGATGGTCTATGTGAACCCTTGTCTATGGCTCCCCATCTTAAAGTCATGTTCTTCAATATCTTTATAATATCCCGGCCGCCAAACTTGCAATCTCAACCTTTTTTTGTGTCGCTGTGACGCAGCAGTATATATCGTCGTACACACTTTTAATTATTTCCTCCTTCAAATTTGGAGAAGCATTATTGCATCTGCATTACATATAATGCTTTTCTCTACCGTTAACCTATGTCTTGCTTCCATGAAATATCTTTCCACTGTAGTGCAATTACTCCACACATTCTTTCTTATGTGCTGTATTATTTTGCTTAGTATCGGGTCTTGTTGGGTTTCTATGCTGAGTGTTTTGCAGGATGAGACGTCCGTTTTCAACCATAGTACATGTATCATCCGAATTTTTACGTTTCTCTCCATTTTCATTCTGAAATCTCATTCTTGATCATGCATCCGTATGTGCTTGTTTTAACATACATACTGTTAAAATCAAACATGTTTATCCATGTTTATTCATGGCCCACCGTAAAACCTTGATGACGTTACACTTGGTATCTTCTTTCGCGGACTGAATAAGAATTCCAAGATCTTGTGATTTGATTTTAACAGGAACTTTTTACCCAACAAGAAAATTTGTACTCTCTGTCCATACTCTAGACTATGGTCAGTGGTTTCTTTTCTATATTAGAATAATTACATTCTGCCGTTTCGACAAAAAATGATAACTATATTAATGAAACTGTATAAAAACAATGCGCGATGTAATCATAATAGTAGTAGCAGTAGTAGTGATTTAACGGCACATTTGAATTTTGCTAATATTTTTTGAAAACTCGTAAATTTAAGAATCATTTTCAGAAGTGATGTTAGAAATGTGCGCAATCATCTAAACAATTATTTAATCTTGCATATCAGTAGATAATATTAGTTGATAAAGAAACCTTGAAAAAATGCGTCCTTAATGACATCTACTGACATTGAATGATTTCTGCGTTAAAACACTGGTTCTTCCTTATCAGTAGATTATATTAGTTAATAAAAAATGTTTTAAAAACAATTTGTTCTGATTCAAGGAATGAAAATTGCTTACCAAAGATATCATCGATTTCCTTGTTACCTTTTTGTAGACGTCAGGATGAGAAGCAATCATGTACAGTGCCAACATCATGCTCACTGATGTTGTATCATATCCCTGCATTTAAAGAGAATAAAAAAGACAGACTTGCTTTCATTCGATAACGCAAAACGAAACCCAATTAAAATGTTGTACCTAGTTAATTAGGTACAATATTTTAATTGGGTTTCGTTTTGCGTTACGAATGACAATGAACATTTTTCCATTATTTGTTATTTCCATATATTACTTTATAAAACTGGATTTCTTTTAGTAATATATTTTGAAATAATACCGTCAAACCGACTGAAATAAACTGTTGATATTTATTCCATAATAAATTTTCATATCCAAACATATATTTTCCTAAACATATGATTTCTGATTGCTTTAAGATACAGTATTAAGTTCATTCATTAATAAAGAAATGGTGGAAGGTTCAATGAAATTGGTTAATCTCTGACTTCTTGTAATTTTAAAAAAAAAGCAGTATCGGATTTTTTTATCTTTTCTTGCTGTCTTCTTTTATCTTTTTGTCTTCAAATTAATGATATTATTTATCACTCAAGGTTATCTAGTCTGAGTTGGAGAAGAATATCTTATTCCAATATCTTATTTCAAACTTATTCCGATTGTGCTTGCTTGTGTGCAAATTAAATGACCCAGGCACAGGTAATTAATTCTCAGTACATACATCTGCATATAAAATGGATACGTGCGTGCAAAATCACATGCAGACAAAACATAACGGACGAAAAATCAGTTATTATATTACAGTATAAATTATAATAAAAATCATGATTTTCTATAGAAATACAGCAATCAGATATTAATTATAAATTTATAAAAGTCCGGTATTAATTATAGGTCTCAGCCCATATCTCATTAATGTCTACTGCCCATTTTAGGAACGATGGTCATTAAAGGATTAAACGATTAAACAGATTTGAAGATATATGAAGGAGAGTATTTCTTTTTTACAACATTTTGGTAATTTATTGTCAATTTATCAATAACATTAATAAGGAATAATTAAAGAATCGTAAATAGAGTTCTGTAAATCTCAAGACATTTTCATATAAAATATCAGTCGTTGGAAGATAATAAAACTTTGGACAAATTTGTAAATAGATTACTTGAAAAAATTTAAAATGTTAACTTTATCAAAATATAAAATTGAATCAAAGGTCCTCATATGAAATTTCATTAAAATTACATAACCAATACCTTCAATAAGTACCTACCAAAGACGGTAAGCCGTGTTATGTGAATCTCAAGACATTTTCATGGAAAAATTTAACTTATGGTAGGGCACTAACACGAAGGACATATTTTAATGGAACCACTTGAAAGATTCAGCTAAGCAAAACTGAAAACTCGAATCAAAGAGCAACATATGAAAATTCATGCAACGTACAAATGACTGATAAAAATCTAAGAGAGTTGCTATACTAAAATGCTAAGGTCGATAACTTTCTTCATGCCATACTAATAGTAAAATCCACGATGTTTATATGAAATCTCTATTTACAAAAACTCAAATTCATAATCAAAATGTCTTACCACAGATGATATTCAAAGCACAAAGCGTGATATACAGTGAGATATCAAATTCTCTTTGTCTAATACGTTCTTCGAGTTTCTCACACATGTTTGCTCATTGAATATGACGGTAAAATTATTTAGAGTCTTTTGTTCATTTTTTACCTTTACTAAAATCAAAATATAAAACACATATTTAAATATCAAGAAAATTGCAAAAAGAAAGAATAAAAATGTTTCTTTTAAATTCATTCAAAGTAAGGAATATATTTTAGACATGAAAATACTTTTACATTTTGTTTTAAAAAGCGAAAATCTTTTTCAATAATTCATATTTCACGCTGTCTCACTACAAATATGAATTCAAACAGAAAGAATGTTTACATGTATTTATATCGAAAAGTATATATCAACAGCATCCATGTTGTACAAAGTAAAAATATCACGATCGTGTATGGGCAGTACATGTGCTGATGTTGCAGAAGCAGTGATTTTTCCTGGGCAAGATAGGCTGAGAAATCAACCCCCGAGGCTTGTTTATACCTTTAATAAAAAAATATAGTCATTGTATAAAAACGATTATTGAAATGAAAATTTGTTCTCAAACACAAAGATAGATCTATACTCATACAATCATACTTCTGTAATAAAATCATATTTCATTATGCATCAGATTCATTTAAGCCATTTCTTATTTCTCAGAAGCTCTTATACAAATGTGTTATTTGTATAGTTTACCTTATCAGTCAGTTAAGTGCCATACGTGATACACGCTTGGGCGATCATGTCTCTCTCGAGGCATGACTGACTGGGCAGAAGATTATCCCGCAGTAGGTTGCCATTGCTTTCTGCGGTAGACTGGTTGCCGACCAAGGCTATAGAACCCAATCTGTCCTGCTATTTAACCCATAACTAGAAGGAAGAGACGGATTAATACCTTTCCCAAGGGTATTTGCGCGTAAGTGAATACAATGGATTCAACTGGAATTCGAACTCGGCTCGCCGGCTTCTCGTTCCAAGCCGATATCCACTGTACTACAACGCACATCCGAGTTTACCTTATAAGAAGCCTAAATACCAGCCTTCTTCTTCTTCTATGTGCCCTGTCCCTTCAGGACGCAAGCGATCATGACCCTTCACGTCTCCCCATCCCTGGTGGCTCTGAGCATGCCTTCTCCTGTTATACCATGCAACCCTCACTCAAACATCCACCTGAATCGATCCTTCAAATATGTTATCCGCTGCTTTCCCCTGTCTCTTTTTCCCTCTATCTGGCCTGTAAGTATCAGGTTCTCCAAGCCCTCCTTCCTCATTGCATGTCCCAGGAACTTCAGCTGTCTCTTCCTGATGCTCAGTATTAATTTCCTTTTTGTTTCCATCATTTCTAAGACCTCATCTTTGCTCACATATCCCAGCCACGGACGCAAAAATCCATAGCCCTTATTTTTGTCTAAATGTTCGCTACTGCTGAGAATTTCCTGAAATAGTATCATTATTTGTGGTTAGAATTGGGTATTGCTTTTAGTATTACTGGTGTTGTTTGCCAAGAATCTGGTAAGATTATATTAAGAACATGTAATTCGAAACCCGTTTATATTGTTCTTTATATTTAACAATGGTTTTCCCCGTGATTTCAAAGATTAGTGCAAAGCACATCGCAGTAAAGAACTTCAGGAAATTCCATTATGTTCCCGCTTGATATGTCTCAACCTGATAATGATTTTATTTGTTTACTTCTTCATGGGTAAGGAGCTTTTAGTCGAGTTCCCAATGATGATTGACACTACACAGTTTTGTAATATAAATTTTCTGAAGCAAAACCAAGTTACTTTTTACCCATCTTTCTCTCAAATACATCAGCAGCAGCATTTATTTATTCAGCACATTTTGCGTCGTTGTGGTCACCACTCCCCACTTTTTTATAATTGGGGTTTATAGTGATATTCAAGGCAAAATGTTGTAATGGACTGTCAGTTCCTTTTGAACCGAGGGGGTGATACATCGTCTCTCCTTTTAATAGTTCCTCTGCCCACTGGTAAAAACGTTGATTTCTTCTGCACTTCGACTATCCTCACTCAGTTTAGCCGGTGCGATGACCATGTGACTACTTTGAGCCAAGTGGGAGATGTAGTTCGTGTAGTTCCGCATCCCAATTCACACGAGTAAAACAGCACTGGCCGCATCGTTACAAATGTACTACCACTAACGATACAGCCCTACATCTATTGTAGTCCCATCACTGACGATAGATATAGCTAGGATCGTATTTATCAAATATTCTAACACTTACTACGCAACACCAACTGAAATCAAACATCGCTGCATTAGCGATTACTTTTATCTTAGCTCTTAAAATTAGTCGTGAATTTAAAGAGGGTGACGATAAAACCTACAAATATAGATTTAAAATAAACAATTCCAATGAAATTATTTTTATGTGCAATTAAAAGATTTAAAAAATTATAAACACAAACAAAAATGCTCAAATAAAACTCAGATGTTATAGTATTTGTCCTAGTTATTCTACCATATCCACATTAACTGTGAGTAATTCCGTCGTCTCATAATTTGAAATTCGTTGAAATCCTTTGAGAAAATAGACCATTCAGAATGCTATTAAAATTATTTAAGCTACATTACTTCTTTTCAAACTTGAAAATTTTTGTCTTTTTCTTTTAAACCAAACCTTCATTTTCCTATTATCATTTTACTCCAAGTAAGACATTAAAATCACTAAAACAAAAGGAGTATTGAATTTGAAAGAATAAGGAAAGAAAACAATTATTAAGGAGCAAAAATAATAAAAGCAAAGTTATCAAGACAACATTAGAAAATGCTTAACATTACATTTAAATTATTGAACATCAAAATTGACTGGAAAGCAAGAAGTCGAAAGAACGTATAGCATAAAACGTGGGCTTACATTTAGCCAGTGCAGCTGTAAAATGATGAGAACTTGTTGCCAATCTAGTATTGCACTTAAATTCTATGTGCCATGAAAGAAAGTTTATCAAAAGAATAACCATGAAAATAGAAAAGGCACAGAGCAGCTACAGTACGGCGGTGAAATGCAACTAAGCCGAGATGCCAAGTCAGGATCAATAGCATGGCGGATTTTTCTTTGGATTTTATCAATTTTATCACGAGAAGAAGGAACAAGTCATTCACTTGGGGGTTAGCATTAGCCAGGCAGATGAAAGACAGAAAGGGGTCTCAACTACTGGGAAAGTCTCAAGTCGTTATGGTGTGTGTGTGTGTGTGTGTGTGTGTGTGTGTGTGATCTCCTCCCAAAATCCGATCGAAAACTACTACAAGCCTGTATCACGAAAACCCCGTCCTATGATCATAATAGCAACACCTACGTTCAAACTAATGTCATCAGCAACTTTTACATCTTTCATATTGAAAACATAACGTTAGAAATACCTGACAAACCAAATATCTACTCAATGTACATTGACGACAGTTTTATTTTGATAAAAGATAAGGACGAAATTATAAACCTAAGGTCAACATTTGGAAAAATATCAACGCTAAAATTTACATACGAACTTTTGATTATTTAGAAAATTTCGACGTCGATAGAACTAAAATACTAATAATTTACCACCTATCCGTACAGAAATAAACCACCAGCACGAACTCTTATCTTTTAAACTATGATGGTCAATGCCCGGAAAGATATAAAATAGCAACAATAAAAACAAATTTCTAAATAGATGTCACCTTAATTCCTCCACACAAAGAATATTTCTGTTTGAACTAAATTGCATAAAACAATTGCATCATTGATGAATAGATTAAATTATTTTTTAAAAAAAGCACGACACCAGAAATAAAAATACCACACAACAAAATATCAAGCTATAAGAAAAACCATTAAATCATATTTCTGCTGTACTTCTTATATTACACATAATGGAAAACGGCAAACCTTGTTGTCAATAATCAAAACAATCCCATCAAATAACCCCATCAAATCTAAATTGACGATGACGAATATAGTGCTTGAATTTCACTGTCCAGTTCAAAACTGTGTTCTTGGCCTACATAAATTACCTCTATTGGGTATACTACCACCTCCTTGAGCAAACGCCTTATTTGTCTCATATCAGAGCAAAATGCAATGAAAAGAACATCTATCTACCCACAATCTACTCTTAAGAAAAATTCTAGTCGAAAACATTAAAATTCTATGTAAATCAAATTACTGAAAACATCTCACTGTATTTTAAACATCTCTCTCCCACTACCAACTTCACCTTGTTTAACAATGGGAGTTGCATGGTGAAAATTTTAAAAAATGAAGAAAGTCGTTTACTCGAATTCTAGCCGCGCTCAACAGACAAAGCATCAAAATAAACGCTCATACTAGTATTCAAAACAGAAAAAAACAGTCAAAACTATCAACACCAAAACAAAACCACCTTTAAAATGGCAAAGGAAGTTTCAAAAATCGTTTCAGATAATGGACGTTATAGGCAATTTTTGGACTCTCTCACTGCCACCAAAAAAAAAAAAAATGTAAGAACGCTAGAAAAACTAAATAAAAACTTTTACTTGCTCGCCATATTTTATGAAATATATATATATATATATATATATATATATATATTATCCTACGTCAACGGCACGAATCGGAATTTCATGTGTTATGCAATCATCAGGTGCATATTTCAAACTTACAATATAATAGATCTAAATTTAAGTTCATTCGATGTTCATGGGAATTAAATCTTATAAAGTTAAGTTACTGCTTTTTTAATAACAAGATTAAAAATTTAAATATTCTACGGTTACATGTGGATAAAAATTTTAAATTTAAATAAAAATTTAAAGTTAAAATAAAAAATAATAAAATGCAGGGAGAAAAAACCAAAGGGCCGTAAATAATGAGTCTTTAAAATTTGAATATTCAAATATTACAAGTACATAAAATATAGGGAAAATTAAAACTTTAAAATTATAAAATTGTAAAATTTTAAATATAAATAAAAATAAGATAAAAGAAAAGAAAAATTAAAAATGAAACGAAAAATTAAATGGTAAAATCTAGAGTTAAGAATTAAAAGTGTAAGGAGCGAAAATAAAAGAAAGGCGTTTAATTCATAATTGTTTAAAATAATATTACGTGGGAAAGAAAGAAAGAAAGAAAGAAAGAAAGAAAGAAAGAAAGAAAGAAAGAAATAGCTAAGTGTAAAGAGGGATCTATATCAGTCAATGTCTAAGAATTTAAGTAATTATTTTTTCTATGACAGCATGTGGCCATTAAATCACTTTTTTTATTAAGCAAATATGGATTACTGATATGTTTTAAGATGACAAGTTTTTCTAAGAGGCATAGATTACATTTATCTTCTTTTCCACTGTAATGTTTGGATTTAGCTACGATATTTCAGGTAATAATTGGGTTCTTATTGTTGTTTTTTAATTTCCAATAATGTATAGCTAAAGCAGTATTTTTGCTGTATTTACTATTATTTAAAGACAACATGTGGTTGTTAAATCTTATCTTCCACCTGTTGGAAGGACTTCCAAAGTAAAACTTAACATCATTATCATTTGAATGAACTTGAGCTATATAAACAGTATTTTCGAACATACACCTTATTAGTAAATTTCTCAAAGATTTTTCCCTTATTGTGACTCCTAGCTCTTTCTGGGTCGTTGATGCATCGAATTTCGGCGACTTTCAACCCAAATCGGCTTTGTGCTTAATTAAACACCACGTGGGACAGGGCTGAGCTTGGAACAAAGTTATCGACAATAGATCGGCCATGGAAATTTTGAGCGTCGACACGAAGGACACAGGGTAGGGTTCACATTTAGAGCTCTATCTGTTTTTCTTATCTCTGAGAGAATGCTTAGATATTTCTTAACAAGTTAGTATTTTTAAGTTGATATACCAAGACCTTCTGCACCATCTCGTATTTCAGGTTTGGGAATTTACTCCAGTCAAACTCAACTGGTTGCAAATTCTATTTTTTATGCTGCATAATATTTATGTATACATATTTTTTAATGTAAGGTTCACTCAGTATAAGGCCCGGGGCCACTCGAGAGAGAGAAATAGGGTTACGTTATAGGTCAGTTTATGTAAATAGGGGTAAGATTCACCATCCTTCACCTGCTGCAATTAATGACCATCTGACCCTACTCTAGACCTCTCTCTATCCACAACTATAACCAGCATGAAATTAAACAAACAAAATAGCAAGCCTAAACAAGCTAGTCATAAATCGCCCAAACCTATCTGCGTTACCTTCACAAATATACGAGGTATTCTCAGTAACTTTAATAGTGTAGAATCATTCCTTCTAACTAACTCACCCGATATCTTAGCTATATGTGAGACTAACCTTGACCCTTCTATCCCCTCTTCAGAGCTGTTCGTTCCTGGTTACCTTCCTCTCTTCAGGAAGGACTCCAATGTCCATATGCATGGGCTTGGTGTATATGTCAGCGAATAACTCCCCCTAGCCAGGGTCACATCTCTTGAATCGCTTGATCATTCCTTCATGTGCTTTCGCCTCTCACTTCTAAGCTCGGTTAGCTATCTCTTCTTCCTCTACCGCTCCCCCTCCTCTTCTGACTGTACGGTACTTGATTGCATCTCTACTAATATCGACAGGGCCATTTCTTCTCACCCATCTGCCCATATATTTGTGTTTGGCGATTTGAACGCCCACCATACCAAGTGGCTTGAAAACTCAGCCACCGACCTTGCTGGGATCCGCACCATGTGCTTTTCAATAACCCAAGCTCTAACGCAGGTGGTGGACTTCCCCACGCGTTTCTCTAAAAACCCTAACGGAAGGGACTTTTTACTCGACCTTTGCTTTACCTCCATCCCAGACTCCTGCACTACCAGGCAACTCTGCCTCCTCGGAAACTCTGACCACGCCGTAGTCTCCGTAAACATATCAATCCGCACTAACTCTACCCAAGAAAATCAGACCAGCAGAATATCATACTGCTACCAAAGAGCCGACTGGGACTCGTTCAGGGACTTCCTCTGCGACGTCCCCTGGAACAACATCTTCGATCTTCCTGTCGAAGACTGTGCCTCCGAAGTCTCCTCTTGGGTTAAGGCTGGCATCGATGCTTTTATCCCGGCCAGGAAATTCCAACTAAAACCAAATTCGTCCCCCTGGTTCTCACCCGCTTGCTCGGTCGCCATTGCCCACCGGAACCATTTCTTCCGCCTCTATCGAAGCTGCTCGTCGAACCAAAACAGGCGCCTTTTCGCCTCAGCACGGAACAAGTGTAAAAAAGTACTGAACGAAGCCAAGAGGGCGTTTGCTATCAGAATTAGGCAACGCATAGCATCCTCTAAATTTGGTTCCAAAGATTACTGGCGTCTCTGCAAAAGCGTGCTCAGCAGGAACAAGACTTCAATACCCCCACTAATCAATGAGTTTCAAGTTCTCACCTACCCAGCCGACAAGGCTGAATGCTTTGCCCGTAGATTCTCAACCAATTCGACACTGGACTCGTTAGGAATACCTACACCAGCCTTCCCACCCAGAACTAAGGCTCAACTAAATAACGTCCACATTACACCCTCGCTGGTCGCCAAGATAATTGCACAACTTGACCCACACAAAGCGATCGGCGGTGACGGCATCCCAGTCATAGTACTGAAGAAATGTGCCCCAGAACTCTCCTCTGTCCTCTCTAAACTCTATAACCTCTGCCTATCTGCTTCCTGCTTTCCTGCCTGTTGGAAGTCCTCCTGCGTAGTTCCTATATTTAAGAATTCTGGCGAACCCTCAGACCCCGCCAATTACCGTCCTATTAGTCTCCTTCCAATCTTTGGCAAAGTTTTCGAAGCCATTATCAACGCCGAGGTGATTCAGCATCTCATGGCCAACGGGCTTCTCTCTGACAAACAGTACGGGTTTCGCTTCACCAGGTCTACTGCTGATATGCTAACGACCATTACCGAGTACATATACCGGGCACTCGACAAGAATGGTGAAGCCCGAACCGTTGCCTTGGATATCTCCAAAGCATTCGACAGGGTCTGGCATGCTGGCCTCTTGTGCAAACTGCGGAGCTATGGGATAACTGGACATCTGTTTGACCTCATCCAGTCTTTCCTCTCTAACCGCACATTGAAGGTGGTATTAAATGGGCATGCCTCCCAAAACTACCATACGAACGCGGGCGTCCCTCAGGGTTCTATCCTAGGTCCCACACTCTTTCTGATCTACATTAATGATCTCCCCGACACCATTAGATCCCAAGTTGGCATATATGCCGACGACACAACAATGTACTCTCGCATCGATCAGAAACCAGGTGTGGACGACAAAGTGAACCTCGCTGCCGTACTTGAAAGGGACCTCCAATCCGTAGTGGCCTGGGGTAGGAAATGGCTGGTAAATTTCAATGCCTCTAAAACGAAGCTGTGATCAACTAACCACCATAGACAATCGCATCTACCTCCCATTAGCATGGGACAGGCTAGCCTCCCAGAGAGTAAAATACTACGCCTCCTTGGCCTTACACTTTCGGCGGACCTCAAATGGAATGACTATATCAAATCCATTGCCAAATCTGCTGCTATGAAAGTCGGCTCCCTGTGCAGGGCCCGGTAGTTTTTCCCACCTGAATCTATTCTGCACATATACAAATCTACCATCCGCCCGTGTATTGAATATTGCTGCCATATCTGGTTGGGTGCCTCTGCTGCTCTCCTTGGGCTTCTTGACAAAATACAAAGGAGGATCTGTAACGTGGTTGATACTGACTTGGCAGACCGGCTGCAGCCGCTCTCTCACCGGCGTGATGTGGCTCCCCTGTGCCTCTTCTACAAGTACTTTCATGGCTACTGCTCCGATGAGCTTAGATCACTGGTGCCGCCTAAGCACGAATTTACACGAGATACTAGATTAGCAACTAGGTCTCACCCTTTTACAGTTAAACAAATAAGATGTAACCGTAAATTCTACTCCAACAGCTTCTTTTCTCGCGCTTCCCGTCTGTGGAACTCCCTTCCACAACTCTGCTTTCCCGACAGCTACAATCTCCAGGTGTTTAAATGTAGGGTCAATAGACACCTCCTATCACACTAACTCCCAATTATTCTCAGAACACTCTCATCTACCCAACCCTCATTCTCGGTATCCTTACCCGCCTATCACCCACCCTCTGACATTTCCTATATTTAATCATCATTTCTCCACTCTACGTAGTCCCCTGCACAGTAGTGGCAGTGACATGCCTTGTTCGGGGTGAAACGCTTATAAAAAAAAAAAAAAAAAAAAAAAAAAAAAAGATAACGGTTAACTCTAGAGATGGAAAGGTTAAGATTGTAGTGATATTGAGACTTTGTTCTACAGAGGGAGAAGAAGCTGTTTGAGTGGAACTCTTTACTTATGAACACTATCAAAACTGGAAAGTGAGGACTGGGAAGCTCCCGCCCAGTTATGTCAAGAATACTCCATTTTCAGCCTGATCTGGCTCTTATAAAAGTAGAGGATAGCAAAGGGGGTCAGGTACTTACTGGAGCGTTACGGCGAGTCGATCATTTTACCTTCATCTTTAGCGATGGATTGTATGTAAGAGTTCCACTTGATGTCGGGTGTGATTTTGGGACCCATATTCTCTCTAGGCACATCCGTTCATCGTGTCTGAGCGGCGGTAAACAGTTTTGTTTCGAGGTATTAAATGTAACCAGCCATTTTACCCACTCAGAAGTCAGTACAAAATCGGAAGAGAGTTCAGCTGCCAATCTCTGATCGTCAAGAGTTTTAAAGGTACGCCTGTATATCCCCATATCAGCGACAAAGACGTTTACAAATGATCTGAGTATATTTTTGAACAAATAATATAAATCAGAAGAGCAGTTGATCCAAGAAATGACCCTGCTAGGAGACGGCTGCGTTAAACGCCAGCGCCTCGGGGGATTGGCCGTTAATAATTACTTCCAAGGATCCTACATGTAAGGAAGAACTTTATAATTGAGAAAATTCTTTCAGTGATCCTATAGTGAGATTGTTTACCAAAACTTTGTGCCTCACATTATCGAAGGCCTTCGAGGGACATGTCTGTAATGGCGATTAGGACGTCAGCAGTGGATCAGGCTATTGAAACCCATATTGCTCGTTGCACAGAAGTCTGTTCTTCTCTAGGTCCTCTACGGCCTTCTTGTTGATTAAAGCCTCAAAAAGATAACCGATGATAGTGGCGAGACCATTTAGGTGATCGTATTTGGTTATAATGGGTTAATTCTGTGATTGTGAGCCCCTGTTATGAGATTTAGGCATTGATATCAATCTTTGCAAATTTTTAATCTTAGTTCATATTTAATTTTTGTCAGCTTTTTTTCCTTAAGTATGTTGCTTTGATGCATGTGTTGATCACCTTTTTGTGTAGTCTTTTCAACAACATTGACAGCTATTTTAATTATTAAATGCTGTATATTGCTACACATTGAACTGAACCGACCTTTAAAAAAAGCAAATTGCCATTATTAATCAAATATACTTATCATATTTCCAATCGATATCCGAAATAAAGCATCGATAATACAAGATAAAAAAAAACAATTAAAATATTTTGTGGCATATACGACGCATGGACATAGAAGGCCCCAACTCATTTCAGCCAAAAATAGTGTTCAAACAAATAAATTAAATATGTCGGTTGTTAAAACCATTTCGTTAATCTTCGGGTCTTTCCATATGTATGTATATATATATATATATATATATATGAACATGCACGCAAACATATTAGTAGTGAAGTAAATATTTGTTTATATCTTGTCATTTAAGTGTTGTTTCGTTTTTGTTTCTTAATAAGTAGTTTCACTGTTTTGATTTATTTTGTCTTTAATATTAAGGTATTGGTTATGGGAGATTATGTATGTTGTTGTTAATGTGTTTGTGTGTGTGTGTGTGTGTGTGTGTGTGTGTATTTATATATATATATATATATATACGCACATGCACACGTGTGCATATTATTTTATTTATTTAATGTATATTTATTTTACTTATTCGTTTATTTTATTTTATGTTTATTTCTATTTGTTTAATTTTTATTTGTTTATTTTTTTTGTTGTTTATTTTATTTAATTTGGCAAGCAGGAAGTTCTCTGTATCGGGGTGGGGATAGAGCGTTGATAAGCACAAAGAGTTTATCACTTTAACTGAGCAGATTCATGTCGGTTTCGAAGTTTCGTGAGGACACCGTTATATATATATATATATATATATATATATATATATATATATATATATATAAACAGTGAAATTCAGTTAAATGGACATGAAACAATTGCACTTACCGATACTTCATTTACGATTATTTGCCTCTTAATTCTTTTTTTTTAATTGATCAAATATTTTCTTTTTTTTAAGAGCAAAATGTGGCAAAAAGACAACATTTGATAGAAGAATAGTTTCTTCTCTGTCTTTATCTTAACTTAGCTAGTCGCATTCACTGATTTTAAACAATTTTCATCCTTTTTTTCACCAAATTAGCGCATTTCTTTGTGATTTTCATAAAATAATACCCAAAATTTCACACATTCTCTCTGGGAATTCTAATACCCATATTTACAATTTTCATGTGGGGAGGGGAAACAAACAAATGATTCACATTTTACAATTTTAAAATCCACTAGTAATTTCAAATTGCTACAAAATAATATCTACAGAAAGTATTTACAAAGGAAAACTAAAACCGAATGAGAAGTATCAAAGAGCATACATTCACCGTCAGAGATATCAGTCAGTCAGTTAAGTGCCATACATGAAACACGCTTGGGCAATCATGTCTCGAAAGAGACATGACTGACTGGGCAGAAGATTATCCCGCAGTAGGTTGCCATTGCTTTCTGCGGTAGACTGGTTGCCAGCCAAGGCTATAGAACCCAATTTGTCCTGTTATTTAACCCATAACTGGAAGGAAGAGACGGATTAATACCTTTCCTAAGTATATTTGCGCGTAAGTGAATGCAATGAATTCAACTGGAATTCAAACTCGACTTCACGATTTCTCGTTCCGAGCCGATATCCAATGCACCACAACGCACATCCTGAGACATACTACAAAAATATATTTATCTCAACCATAACTGTGTTGGGCTTAACAGTCTTTCTCAGATATAAAAATAAAAATAGTGAGATGGAGATTAATAAATTCTGCCCACACCCGCAATAACCTTTACCAATAATGCAATTTATGTTTTATTGCAAAAATTAAAATATTAAAATATCCTAAGCAAAATTTGCTTTTAAATTTACGGAAAGAATTTATAAGAATTTATGAGCAAATGCCATCAAAAATTTAGATTTAAATTCAAACTTCCCTTTCTTAAACCTATATTTCTCTGAGTTCTATCATTTTATTTTTAACTTAAGTTTGTTTTGGTATTAACCTTATTCGTGGCTCTTTAACAGTGTCCTTGAAAAGACGTTTGACATATTTCTTTTTTATTTTTATTTTTATTTTTATTTTTGATTTATTTTACTGCATCAAATTTCGTAACTGTCATCCACGTGACAGGTCTAACATATTCCGGTTGCAATGTTCTGTCCTATTTTACCTTTGCCCTACCCTTACTTCCGTTTTTTCACAAACACACACGCACGCACACACACGCACACGCGCACGCGCGCACGTGCGCGCACAGAGAGTGTTTCTTTTTGTGTCCATCTCTCCAAAATCTCGTCACTGCTCGCATGCTTCATGGTATCCTCAGCATCCTTATGTGGAACTATATATCGATTGCTTCGGGTCTTTTCTTGATTGTCCAGTATTCATCGCCATATTGAAGAACAGGCATACATAACAATCCAATACTCTCTTCTTTGTTTCCAGTGAAATTTTCCTGTCTCTTAATACTCTACTCAGATACATCCTTGGCCAATGCGCCTTCAAATCTCCGTATCGCACATTCCATCCTCTGTTAGAACACTTCCCATGTATTTAAATTTTTGCACCTGTTTGGTTTTGGTACTAGTTGGTATTTTGAACTTCTCTTTTTACTGATAACCATGCATTCAAATTTCTTGTAGTTGATATGTAGTCCTTTCTTTCCGCTTTCTTTAAATCCTTCCTGTAGGAAGTTTTGTAGATTCTTTCTCGTATCTGCTGTCAACACTGTATCACCTGCGTATCTTATATTATTCAGATTGCGGCCACCAATGACGAATCCTGGCAGGGCTTCTAGCGCTCTAAGAATACCGCTGTATAGGTTGAATTGATCTAGTGACAATCCACATACTTGTCTTAACACCGTTTTCTATCTTTGTGTATCTGCTGAACTCGTTTCCTGTCCGTATGCAAGAAGTTTGCTGCCAGTAAATGTTCTTGATTACTCTAAGATATTTTTCGAATATGTCAAGATTGCCAAGCGTCTCTGTTAGGTCTTTGTTGCGTCTTTATCGAATGCCTTTGTATAGTCGATGAAACACAGATACACGTCCTTCTGCATTTCTATTGCCCTTTCTGATAATACTCTAAGCATAAATATCACGTTCTCTGTTTCAGTGACCTTGACGAAACCACACTATTCTTTTCTCTTTCTGGTCTGATTCTTCTGTGCGCTCTGTTCATCAGAATTGAAAACCGAATGCATGGTCATCAGCAAATAAAGCAGCCCAAAGTGCCAAATACAGGTGAGGGGTATTAAAATCAAGCAGGTACGAAAACTTAAGTATCTAGGAAGTGTTCTAACTGAAGATGGAAAGTGCGACACAGAGATCCGAGGGCGAATTGGCATGGCGAAGAACGCCTTCCAAAAGCTGAGTAAAATATTAAGACACAGGAAACTTTCACTAGAAACAAAGAAGACAGTACTGGATTGCTATGTGGTGTCAGTTCTTCAATATGGCAGTGAATGTTGGACAATATCATCAGAGATGAAGGAAAAAACTTGAAACAGCTGAAATGTGGTTCTACAGAAGGATGCCGCGGATATCGTGGACCGAGCATGTGAGCAATGACGAGGTGTTGGAAAGAATGGAAACGAAAAGGAAATTAATATTGAGCATCAGGAAGAGACAACTGAAGTTCCTGGGATATGCAATGAGGAAGGAGGGCTTGGAGAACCTGATCTTAACAGGCTAGATAGAGGGAAAAGGAGATAGTGGAAAGCAGCGGATAACATATTTTTGAAGGGCCTGTGCAGGTGGATGACAGAACGGAGGCTGCAAGATGTTACAGGAGAAGGCGTGCTAAGAGCCACCAGAGATAGGGACGTGGAAGCCCATAATGGCCTACGTCCTGAAAGGACAAGGTACATAGAAGAAGAAGATATACTTAATTGCATTGTGATTGTTAATCACATAGACAATAAATAGAATAAACAAATTTTGTTGTTTTTAAATATTTTTGTCGTATGCTATGTCAGTTTATTCAATATTTCAAGCTTGTTGTCTAAATTCATTTAATGTCAAACCAAATTCTTTTTGTCGGAAATTTTAATTTGTAATTTAAATTTGACTCAAACATCATGTAATAATGTTTGAGCCATATTTAATGTTTTAATTTCTTACATATCGCATGATCGTGATGTTATTTTCAATTTTTTAGGAATTTAATTTTTTTTGTTGATTGTTAGTTATTTTAATTTAATACGAATTACTTCTACAATTCTTAATGATCTTTTATTATTTGTTTCATAAAATATTTTATTATCTTCAGTATTTTCTCGGTTTTATTAATAATGTTTTTATTTTTTGGAGAAAATGTTTCAGCTTTATTTCATTTTGTAAAATGCAAGCATTGGAAGTAAAATTTCATCCTATTATCAGAAATTAATTATAATTATTTATTGTCAGAAATTCTATCCAAATAACTAACTGTATTCTTTCAAATATTATATTTTTTTATATGCAGAAGTAGTTAATATTTATAAAGGGTATTATTTTTATAAATCCCTTTTTTCTGATTTTAAAAATAACTTTATTATAAAAAAGAATTTCCAAAAACAACATTTTAAAAATATTTTATATTTCAATGAAAACATTATCTTTCATCTTCAAGGTACCACATTTTGATTTTTCACAAATGCTTAATTTTCAAATTTTCCATTAGCGTTTTATTAATTTAACTTTGATGCCATTCTTTGGTCTCAACACCAGGCCCATCTCTGGATGAATATCTGTTTCTGCCTGTGTTGTTTCAACTTGAAACCTTCGGAATATCCAGGACAACAAAATCTTCTCTTCGGCCATGGCAAATTTCTGACCTAAAAATGATAAAACATTTCATTGTTAAATAAACATGTCAGATATGCAAACATCATAGATTCTTACAATCTTAAAATATTTTTCATCTTTCATTCTTTTTAACATTTTAAATACTTATTTTGCAGCTTATATTTCATTCAAGATAATAAATTGGGTAAGACGTAAAAGTCGACACTATTATCATTGTTGTTTCTGTTATCCTTGACCTAAAAGTCAAACTAGACTCATTTTATTCACCTCTCAGTAATTTATACATCACGCATCTTCAGAAAATAAACATATCAAGCTTTATATTATTTACATTGTTCGGGCTATTGTTCTCATCTTTATTGCCATGTTTACGACATTTCGGCCGTTTTACTCCGGCCTTCTTCAGCTACTAGGAATTTCAAACCGAAAGATGAGGACAATAGTCTGAACAATCTAAATAATGTAAATACTACCTCGTATCAGAAGTGTAGACAAATATCAAATTCTAATAGACAATCTTGTAAATTAATGCAAAAGCAAGATTTCTTCTATTTGGTGAAAAACCTTCCCTTACCGATGCAATTTCTTCGACCAGCTGAAAAGGGTATGAATGCATAAGGATGTCTTTCTTTTATGTTTTCAGGTAGGAATCGATCCGGGTTGTAAACCAGTGGGTCCGGGAAATAGTGTGGGTCTCTATGTAGGCCACCAATGAGCAAAGTGACCCAATGTTTTGCGGGAATTTTGTAATCATCTTAAAGATAAAAATACAAAAGAAAAAACATATAGTTAGAGTAAAATATCTCTCCTTAAATACATCTTTTGTGAATAAGATTGAAAATTATTTACATTTTTTTTTACTTTTTGTGAATGAAGAAAATTCGTACAAAAATACTTGACGAGAAACAATCAGAATATTAATTAGACCTTTTAATTAAAACCCAAGGCAAATGGTATAGATGCTTTTAGACAAAACTTCATACCACAAAGCAAATTTGGCAAACAAACTCAACCGAAATTATTCAAACGATAAACTTGGCAACGATTACTGTACAGAAAAATTCGCCTATAATGATCTTTATCGCCGTTTTATTATTCATTTTATGGCAAGTATTTTTTATAAATTCATGTTATTTCATTTTTAATATATTCTCGAATTATTATTTTACAACCGTTTTAAAAAGCAAAAATATTCCTACAGTTAAACACGAACTCGCATCTCTATTTTCTTAGGACATTAATCTTTGTATGACATCTGTTCTGCAAAAGTCAACGGACGCAGGAGCTCAATTCCAACCACAGAGCTTTATTCTCCATTACCCGCCTTCAATCGACTTGACTAAAAAAATCATTATCAATTATTATTAATTTTTATCTAATATTCATTTCTTTTTATACCCAATTGTTTTTATCACAACTACTCAAGAAATCGAACTATTTAATAATAGCCATTGAGTATTCACGTTAATATTAAAAATAATACTAAATTATTTTTTATTATCAACTTTTACTACTGAGACTGTTTCTAAAGAGATAGGTTTGTACTGAACAAACTAGTCTGGATCATTGTTAAAATAAGGAACCAAAACGTTTTTCTTACTAATTTCAATATCTTCTGTTGTTGTTCTTCCGATAATTGGCACCGTCGAGTGAATTCTCATCGTCTCCTTGAAAAAAAATAACTGCTAATATTACAAAAAGTCAGTATTGCAAATCTTAGGCAAAGTGATTCTCTTTTCTACCTATCTAGGAAATAAAGATAAATATGGTCAATAAAACTAGAGAATTATTAGAACTTCCAACAAAATCCATGTTGAAATCATTAAGCGTTATTCTGTTTATTCTTAAATACAAACTGTTGAAGATTATTATTCATGAAAATCACAAACATTTTAACATATAATAAAAAGATAATTGGCAAATTGTACAGACGAACATAGTTCAATATGACTGATCAATTATAAATCAACACAATTTTTTTTGTAATCATATCGCCCCAAGCAAGGGATTTTACTGCCACTGTTTTGCAGGGGTTACATAGGAGTAAAGTTATGAGAAAGAGTGACAGGTTGTAGGGCGTGTCAGGAAATGGACAAGAGAAGGATGAGAATACTGATGAGAGCGAAATGGACGGAAAAAGGAACACGAGAGAGAGAATGCAGATTAATGAGATAGGAGATGTCTATTGACTTTACATTTATATTCTTGGAAATTGTAGCTGTCAGGGAAGCAAGTGAATGGAAGGGAATTTTACAGGCGGGAAGTGTGAGAAAAGAAGTTGATGGAGTAGAATTTGCGTTTAAAATTTATTGGTTTTACAGTACTTGTGGCTCGGTTAAATTCATATATAGGGGACGCCAGTGAGCTCAGTTCATCGGATCAAAAACCGTGAAAGTATTTATAGAAGAGACACAGGGAAGCCACATTGCGCCGGTGAGAAAGTGGCTGTATCTGAGCTGCCAAGTCGGCATCGATCACATTACAAATTCTCCGTTGGATTTTGTCAAGGACCCCTAGGAGCACCCGACCAGGTATGGCAGCAGTATTCAATGCACGGGCGCTTGGTAGATTTATATATGTGCAGGATTGTTTCAGACTGACTTTCTTGGCAGCGGATTTAGCTATGGATTCTATATAGTCATTCCACGAGGTCTGTTATGAGAGTTAACCCGACGAGGCGCAATGTTTTACTTTAAGAGAGATTAGACTGATCCATGCTAATGGGAGATAAGAATGATTATCTGTGACGGTTTATAAATAACTGCTTCGTTTTAGAAGCATTAAAATTCACGAGCCATTTCTTACCCCAATCTTCTCAAGTTCGGCAGCGAGGTTCGCTTTGTCACCCTCACCAGATTTTTGATCGAGGCGAGAGTAAACTGTGGTGTCGTCGGCGTACATGCCTACTTGGGATCTTATTACATCTGGGAGATCGTTAATGTAAATAAGGACAAGTACAGGACCTAGAATAGAGTCTTGAGGGACACCCACGTTCGTATGATAGTATTGGGAGGCATATCCGTTCAATACTACCTTCATTGTGCGATTTGAAAGGAATGACTGAATAAGGTCAAACAATTGTACAGTTATACCATAGCTTAGCAGCTTGCATCGAAGGCCAGCATGCCAGACTTTGTCAAACGCTTTGGGGATATATAAGGCAACAGTTCGAGCTTCGCCGTTCTTGTCGAGAGCCTGGTGTATATACTCAGTGATGGTTGTTAGCATATCAGCAGTAGACCTGGTGAAGCGGAAACCATACTCTTTGTCAGAGAAGAGTTTGAACCACCTTAGCGTTGATGATTGCTTTGAACACTTTGCTAAAAATCGGAAGGAGGGGTCAGAGGGTTTACCAGTTTTTTTATATATTGGAAACACGGAGGAGGACTTCCAGCAGGTAGGAAAGCAAGAAGCAGAGAGGCAGTACTTATAGAGTTTGGAGAGAACAGAGGAGAGTTCGGGTGAACATTTCTTCAGGACAATGATTGGGATTCCGTCGCCGCCGCTCGCTTTATGGTGGTCAAACTTTGAAATTATGTTAGAGATCACTGATGCAGTAATGTGGATGTCATTCAGTTAGGCCTCAGTTTGGGGTGGGAAGTCGGGTACAGATACTCCTGACGAGTCCAGTGTCGAGTTGGTGGAGAATCTGTGAGCGAAGCACTCAGCCTTGTCTGTTGTAGATGTAAGAACCTCAAATTCGTTGATTAGGGCGGGGATTGAGGGTTTGCTATTGTTTAGTACACTTTTACAGAGCCTCCAGTAGTTTTTGGAACCGAACTTAGGGGTGCTAAGCGCTGCTTTATTCTGGCTGCAAACAGCACCTTAGCTTTTTTAATTATTTTCTTGCACTCATTGCGAGCAGAGGCAAAGAGGCGCCGGTTATGGTCCGGTGCGTAACTCCGATAAAGCCGGAAGAAGTGATTTCGATGGGCAATGGCGGCCGAGCAAGCAGAGGAGAACCAAGGAGACGAGTGTGATTTAAGTCTCAACTTTCGGACTGGGATAATGCCAGCCTTAACCCAAGAAGAAACCTTTAACGGGAAGACTAAAGACTTTATTCCAAGGGACGTCACACAGGAAATCGCGGAATGAGTCCCTATCGGCTCTTTTTGGTAGCAATAAGATATTCTACTAGTCTGAGGACCCTGGGTGGAGTGGGAGTGGAAGAAGATGTTAACAGAAACCACCGCATGGTGAGAGTTTTCGAAGGGGAAGAGTTGCTTGATATTGCAAGAGTTACAGATGGAGGTAAAACAGAGATCTAGCAGTGAGTCAGTTCCATTAGGGTTAATAGAGAAACGTGTGGGGAAATCCACCACTTGCGTAAGGGACTGAATGATTGAAAAATTCATGGTCACCAGCAAAATCTTTGACAGTTTTTCAGCCACTTTGCGTGGTGGGCGTTAAAAGTCGCCAAACACAAATATATGGGCAGACAGATGAGAGGAAATGGCCTTGTCAATATTATTGGAGATGCTATCAAGAACGGAAGTAAGTTTTTAAGATTAGTAAGTTTTTAATCTTTAGAATAAACGTTAACTGTATAGTTAGTCATTATCAGGCACATGAACACTTTGAGTGCAATTTCAGTTCTGAGGAACATAGATTTCAGGTTTCCCGAAATTATTCTTCTATCAAATACAGGGAAAGTCTCACAATTTCAATCTAGAGATGATTTCATTTCTTTAAGAGATCACCATATTCAAAGCTTTTATGATGCACATTATCCAGACGTTCAACAATTACATAAGCTCATCTAAAAGTATTCTCTTCATATTCTCACTTGGCATACCTGATCAGTGTCAACTGATGAAGAATCTAATGCATGTTTAATTTTCTTGAATCTCCATTGACAGAATCAAATTGTGAAGTAATCTTTCTTTTGAGAGACAGACACTGTAACACAACATAAATATTCAGAAAAGACTTTTTCTTTTGTAAACTCTGACTTGTTGCAATTAAACTTTAAAGTGGTATTCGACTGCTGAAAGGGATTTTAATGTTTTTGTCTTCACTGTTTCTATTGAATGTTACCCGTACAACCTTTATAGATGTTTCAAACTCTCTCTCTCTCTCTCTCTCTCTCTCTCTCTCTATATATATATATATATATATATATATATATATATATATATATATATATATCGCATTCTACCCCAAACAGCAATGCTAAATTTAATAAAATTCCGCAAGAGTTGGGTTCTGGTTCTAGCATTAACATTTCACCTTAGTATGAACGAGAAGAAATTAAATGTTTTTTTTTTTTTTTGGTGGGGGTTTTCTTTTGGCACTCATTTTAGTAAAACTACATGTGATATTCGAAAAAGCAAGCTTTAAAGGAAAGCTCTAGGAACATCGGTGAACGAGATCATCCCAAAGTAAGAGAAACAAAAAGTGGATGATAATAAACAATACCTAAAACAATGATAACAAATGACACATAATTATGAAAAAATGACATAAAATAATGAAAATGGCACAGAATAATAAAAAAGAATGCTAAGAAATTCAAGTAGGAAAACTATAAATGAATCAACCAGAGGTGCACCAAGACAGAGACACCATGGAACATAAACAAAGCAAGAATAAATAAAATGATAAAAGAAATAAAAAGAAAAATGACGTACTGGAAAGAATTCATAAAATCTCAAAATAGATTATTCATAATGGAAAAGAAAGAAATACTTCAACGATGGAACGTTTATATTAGATAACTCTTCCATAACGATAGATGATAGAAATTTGCATGACATAAAACATGGAAGAACCTTTATTATGAAAATCTTAAGTAAAATCGGCACTATTCATAATGAATAGAAACAAAGCATCCAGATCAGATGAAATTGTAATAGAGATGCGGTTAGTTTTAGATGATTCGGAACCAATAAAATTACTGAAATATTTAACGAAATATCTAGCAGTGGCAAAATATCTGAAGACCTTAAAAGAGCCTAGTTCATAATTACGCCAAAGAAGGCAGGCGCAAATAAATCTGAGCTCAATCAAACTATCTCTCTAATAAGTCACATAACTAAACATTTAATTAAAATTCTAATAAATAGAATTCGTTGCAGAATTAGACTTGGAATAAGGCAAGAAAATTGCAACTTTGTTCACGACACAGGAATTAGAAATGCTATCCGAGCGAACAATACGAATGTAAACAGTTCTATATGCTTCATAGATTAAGCAAAAACATTTGATAAAATACAACGAAAAATTGAATTGAACTACTAGAAAAACTCAATTTATATGGGGAAAACGATATAATAATCATGTATGCAAATAGGAAACAAGTTAAGCAAGTATACAAAAATATAGAATAATTAAAAATGTGTCATTGGATTTTTAACCTCATCGAGACAATACCACGAGAACTACCAAGAATTATTAATGATAGATATAATTTTCACAACAAAAGATACACGGTAGACACTGTTGACAGACTCAGTAGAGAAACAGCGAGAAAAGGTTCTCGCTGTTTTGATAGTAACCATTAAATATAAGAAGACAGAATGTATAGTCATCAACAAGAGAGACAACCAACATTGTAAGCGTCGAACTGAAGACGTCAGAATTGTGCAGAAATTTATCTGTATGGATAGTTTCGTAACAAATGATGGAAAACGTCACATACAAATCTAAAAATGTATTGAAAGAGCAAATGACGTCTTCCATAAACCATACATAGACAGAAAAACTTCATTAGAAACAAAAATATGTGAGTTGGGATGTTTTATGAGTGTGAAAGTAGGACAATTTTTTCACAATTGAAGCGGAAAGTCGAAGCTGCGTTTCTATAGGAGGATGTTGAGAAACAGGGAAATCTTTATGTAGGGATTGAAAAGAAACGTATGCTAATCAGAAAGAGTCAGATTTAAATGTCTAGAACACTTTATAAGGGAAGATGACTTGAAATTTAAACACCCACAATACATACTGAAAGTATGATGGGCAGAGAGAAACAGTGAGTAACCTAACTAATGAGTTAGTATGAATGAGCAACAGAACGATGACAAAAACGAATGGTAAAAAATTGCTTAGAATTGCTTAGGGCTGCAAGAGATAGGAAGTTTTGAGAACTATGATCTCCCACGTTTTGGAGGAGCATGGCATATAAAAGAAAAAAAAATACCAGAACATTTCATTGATGTGTAAAATTTGAGAAATAGGACTACAGAGCTCTCAAAAATTGCAAAATCTTCGCTGGTGATTATTTCGATATTTCATGAAAATCGCTGAATTTTAATGTAACAATTATATTCTTTCATCGTATGATATTCGTAAAACAATCTCAATTCAGGGAACTAATAGGAAGAAAATTCTTTTACCTTCAAGGCCATCTCTAGATAATCCATTTTTTTAATATCTTCCGGTGTTGCTAGTCTGTTAGAATCACCTGAAAATGAAATATATTTAATTGTCAAAATTTGTTAATTTGTTGAAAAGATTAATAAAAATGGCATAAAATAGACTGTGGGCATTACTTTCAAATACCGTTCAAATATTTAACAAACATAAATAAATGAAACATGAAAAATTAAAGAATTCTGTGTTGAAATTCCTGCAAAAAATAATTTTGAATTGTCAAAATCTGTCTCTTATTTGATTCAACTCTTATTTGAGTTAGCTTAATTAATGAGAAAGTAAAACCATATTACTAACTTCGGATATTGTACTTCGAGTATTATTATTCGTTCAAATGGTTCCCAGAAAAACAAAATAGATATTTTCAAACTGTCACAGGAAACATTAAATTTTTATTCGATCTTTTCGACCAGCAACATCGAAACAACAGTCGCATTAAGCAACAGAGTCGTCATCGCCATCGTCGTGTTCTTTTGATGGAGCATTTTAATTTATTAAACGTTTTAAAAAGTTATGAATTCAAAAATCTTTTTAATAAGTAATGTCAAAAATATACAAATATCTACACGACTATTGATTCTTACATATCAAAAGATATTATTTAAAGATTTTTTTAAATTGCTTTCTTAAGGGTGAAATGGCATACTGTGCTTTTGCTGACCTCTAAGTATTCTGTATACCTGCAAAAAGATTAATGTCAGAAGATAACGTTAGTTGATATAAAACTATTTCGAAAGATGATTGTTTACCAAAGACATCATCGATTTCCTTGTTGACTTTTTTGTAAACTTCAGGATGAGAAACTATCATGTACAACGCCCACATCATGCTCACTGATGTTGTGTCATGTCCCTGCGTTTAAATAATAAAAAAAAACACTGACTTGCTTTCAAATTAGGTAACAATTGTTCATCGAACATGAATTCAATTTCCACATAATTCATCATGTACTTATTGAACTTCAATTTGCGTAAAGAATATCAATAAACATCTTTATAGTTATTTTAATAATACTATTTTATCAAAATGTGTCTAATAAAAAAAAACTTATTTATTAGTATATTATGAAACTGATTAGTGTAGACGATAATTATTTATCTTATTTTAGAGCTTTTTTACTTTCAAACATATATTTTTCTAAATATATTTATTATTATTTTTAAAATCTGTACGGATTATTACTTTTTTTATTAATACTAATCTATTTTTCAAGAAAGGAAATTATGTTCATTCAAATGAAATTAAAAAATTTAAATCTTACACGGAACAGTTATTTTTTAAAAACATTTTTTCATTTATTTCTAGTGTGTCTTCCCAGCAATTTTAGTTCATGCCAGTGATTTTATGAATGTCTTCTCTAATTTTTACCTCAAACATGAATGTGTCAACTTCTTCCTGTATATCTTTTGTCGTCAATTCACCCCGATGCCAGTTGTAAAGCAACATGTCCAAAAACGCGCGTCTTTTTTTCTTTACATAAACATTTGATTCGTCGACATAGTCTGCTTCTTCCTCCATTATCTTTGCCTCATTTTCATCATATTCTTTTTGTCGGTTTTCTATAACCTAAAGAAATAAAATAAATAACGAGAGAAATAAACAGCAATTACATTTCAATTGTTTTGTTTTATTAACATCTTTACGACAGTTGAATATATTACAACAACCAAAATGAAGGAATTATATGTTATATATTAAAATACACAAAAAATATTTTCAATTTAACGGTAAAAAAAAGAAAGCATAAAAGTAGAAAATTATAAAATACAGAAATCTTAGATATAAGCAATTTATATAAATCCCAAGTTTATAATGGGATGAATCGTATTTAGATCAAAATCTGACAAATTGCATTCTAGACGGTCATATTTATATATAAAAGCATTTTTCTACAATAAGTTTTTGCATTAAAATAAAATATTTTTTTTATAATAAGCTTTCGCACACAATTCTACACTGTTATCAGCATGATTTCGAAGTCACACAAAATAGTTCAACCATTTTGAAACACAAAATTACAAAAGAACTTTCCTGGATTTCTTGAAGTTTACTCTGTTCTTCTAGTTGGTTAGTCAAGACAAATTTGTTTTTGCATTCATCTTCTTTATGTGCCGTGTCCTTTCAGGACGTAGGCAATCATGGACTTCTACTTGCCCCTATCCCTTGTCGCTCTTAACCCTTTTTCTCTTGGTATCACTCGAAAACCCCTCTGCGCCGTCTACTTTTTTCACAAAGTATATCTCGCGCTGCTTTCCCGTGTCTCTTTTTCTCTCTATGCGGCCTGTGAGCATCAGATTCTCCAAGCCCTCCTTCTCATTACATGTCCCATATACCTCAGCTGTCTTTTCCTGATGCTAAATGTAAGTTTCCTTTTCGTTTGCATCCTCTCCAAAATCTTGTCGTTGCTCACATGTACGGCTCATGGTATCCTCAGCATCCTTCTGTATCCCAACATTTGCGTTGATTCGGGTCTTTCCTTCATTTTTGAAAAAGTTGTCAAGCATTCGCTGCCCCATAGAAGGACAGATATCACATAACAGTCCAGTACCCTTTTCTTTGTTTCCAACGAAATCTTCCAGTCTTTCAATACTCTGCTTAGCTTTTGGAATGCGTCCTTGGTCATGCCAATGCTTCTCTGATCTCAGTGTCGTACTTCCCATTCTCTGTCAGAAGATTTCCCAGGGATTTAAATATCTGCGTCTTTTTTATTTTAGTACCCCTGACCTGTAGGTGGCATTTTGGGCTCCTCTTTTTGCTATGGCCATACATTCAGTTTTCTTGAAGTTTATGTTTAGTTCTTTCTTCTCGCTTTCCCATACTAACTTCTCTAGGAAGTCCTGTATTTTTCTTTTCGTGTCTACTATCAGCACTGTGTCATCTGCGCATCTTATATTGTTGAGATTGTGACCGCCAATGACGAATCCCGGCAGAACTCCTAGCTCTCTTAGAATTGTTTCGCTGTACAGGTTGAATAGATCCGGCGAGGAAACATATTTGTCTTATAGCCCTTTTATCGTTGTTTTTGCATTACTTAACGCTTATTTCTGTCTAAATGCAAAAGTTTGACAACAGTAATAGCAGTGTCAACATCAGACAGGATAGAATAACATAAGGTTTTAAAGTTTCAAGTTCTAGATTTAGGACAATAGCCTATACTTTAAATGTTGGATTTTGAATTCAGTGACATGGTAGTTGGGCTTAATCCCTAGTCTTTTTTAGTACAAAATTAAACTCTGTGAAAACATGGCAAGCAATAATTGAGCCGTACTAAATAAGAATCAGATCGAGTTTCAGTTCGAATTTCTCTGAATGTTCAAGCAAAGCAACGAAGCCACTAAGATGCAATGGGTTATTGAGTGTGAACAAATAAAGCATTATTAAGGAGTAAAAACTATAAAAGAACAGAAATTAAAAAGACAGAAGATAACGATTAACATTGAATATAACTTGACTGGAAAGCAAAAATCCGGAAGAGAGTTCTACAAGTGAGAATTGTGAAAAAAAAAATGCTAACATAGAACGTACGATTACATCTAGCCATTTCAACTGAAAAACGATGAGACCTTGCCGCTAATAATGCGCTTAAATTCAAAAGTCGAGGTACCATATAGGAAACATATGTAGCATGATTTCTATGGATGTTCAACACTTACATTTTTTGTAAAATCTTGAATGATTTTAAGGTACTTGTCAAATTTACCACCATCTCCGATAAGGTAGAAGAGTAAATTCGGCCATAGCCATGGGGAATTGGTGCGTTTCACTATCATTTCACAAACACTGAAATAAAAAAAATGATTATCGGTAATAATTCCGTTGAGAAGTAATAGAGAAATGTGTTCATAAGGCAAACGAAATCATTTTAGATTAGAATTAGAATTTGTTTCAAATGTTGTATCAATCCCATATCAATTCCATATGAGCCGCTTCATTTTCTTAATGGGGAGATCCATATGGAATTGATTTTGTTTCGTCATTGAAATGAATATTTTTTTTTTTTTGTGAGAGAGAGAGAGAAAAATCAGAAAGAGACAAATGAAATTTCTGTTGCACTTAATGAGGAAAGGGGGGTTAAGAATTGGACACCCACAAAGCATATTGAATGCAAGAGAGACAGAAGACAACAGTGAATGTGACTGACAAACTTTACAAAGAACCACAATGGAGACAGAGATTTAGTTTTGAATGTGTCATACTAAAATATTGAAGAATTCATCACGTTTTGTAAAATCTATTTTAAATACCTTTATATTTTCTTCTCGGAGTTTATAAATGGCTTATCAACCTTATGCTGGTTAGTTAAAGGAAGAATATATTTTGGAGATAATAATGACTTACGGATACAAGATAGACTAATTAACTCATAGCGAGGAAAGAAAATGTTTTACAAAGGTTAAGTGAATAAAACGACCCCGGCTGTGATTGGAACTCTGATCATCGAGTTCTAATTCGGAACCGTTATCCATTACACCACACACATACCCAAGTTTACTGCACCTGGTATTCCGAAGCTGTTACTTACAGGCCAGGCTCGATGGTGCTTAACTTCGGTGATTGTACGAGAACGGATGTTTTAGCGTGATATATCTGTAAACTATATAAACGTTGTAGAATATCTTGATAGGCTTTGGAATTCTCGATAATGAGTTCTTTCGTTATTAACTCACAGCTTGTGTTAAAGTTTGCTTCTTCTATATTATCATCCATATTTACTTGTAAAAAACTTTTAAGTGTGAGAGTATCAATAATTTGCATTACTGTGTAGCATGTTTTATGTAAAATACTTTGTTAATACTTTTATATAAATTTAAATGTGTCTAAATTATATAAAATTATTAACAAAGTGTGTATTAATTTTATTTTGATAGATTCCAACTTTTTACTTGAATATCAAAATAATTAAATTGATATTTAATTTTTTAATAATTAAATAGATATTTAAAAGATTGTATTATGATATTAAGAATTGTATTAGAATATAATAATAATATAACAGATTTTTAAAAAATAATAAAATGAATTTAAAAAAGTTTTAATAAATAAATGTATATTAAAAAATGTTATTTAAAAATTAAGAGTTTTGAAAAATTAGAATAAGATGCATTCTGAATCGAAATAAAAATAGTATAATGACACTCAAGGCACCCTTTAAGTTAGATCTAAAATATATTAATGTTTTCTTTCTTTCTTTTTTCTTTTTGTTTTAGAAAATGTTGAGATACAGGGAAAACTAAAGCAAAAAATTTGTAACAATAATACAAAAATGAAAATGTATACATCAACGGAAATGGAGTCTAGACAAAAGTTTTCAAATAGGTTGACACTTTTGCCGTTAAGATTGAAAAAATAAATCATGTATTCCCCAAAAATATAAACTTTTTTTCAAATTTAAAGTGGATCTCTATTCTGATTAGTTAAATTGAACGCACACAAATTTTTCTGTCTTCCCATATCTATAAATAACAAGCATATTGTTTTGTATATTTAAAAGAAAAAAATTTATATATATATATATATATATATATATATATATATATATATATATATCCAAATGAAGAAAAACAAAGAATAAAATTGCAACGTTCAAAACAATAATTTAATACAGTGCTCAATATAAAAATAGACCAATGAATAGCTATTATTAATTATTACGTTAGAACATGTGAAAAACTGCTACAAAATAGTACATTTTGTTTCGACATTGAAAGAACAATGTCTCATCACGTAGTTAACAACGATAGTAATAAAATGGTCTATTACCATCATTGTTAACTACCTGATCTACTGTTAAATAATAATGCAGGTAACAATGAGAGTTTATTACCATCATTATTATTTTATGTTTTTGCAAAATTATGTCGTCGAGTAGTGAATAATATATATATATATATATATATATATATATATATATATATATATATCCTCTCTACTATAATAAAGACCGTTGCGTACTTATTTGAATATATTAGTCCTCAATAAGTCCTCGCTACTTTTTCAACAATTGACGTTCCCAGAACTGCGTGTGTGTAGTTTCAGATGGTTATGCATCTGTAAAGAGTACTATAAGCAACCTTGAAATTCAGTGTATGTCATTTTGCCCAAGTTTAAACTACTTTTTTTCATAACATTAAACATTAATTTTCTACCAAAGTAAGTTTGTTTGAGGGGAATTTTACTGCACTGATTTATTCAAAATAAGTCTGCAGCTGAAGCACACAGAATTCTTGTTGAGGCTTACGACGCAACATGCAGAGATTGGTTTAGACGCTTCAAAAATAAGGATTTTTATGTTGAAGATGAAGAACACTCAGGTGCAACAAAAAAGTTCGAAGACGAAGAATTGAAGGCATTACTCCATGTAGACTCATGTCAGGCGCGAGCTGAACTTGCAGAATAATTAGAAGTTGACCACACAACAGTTTTGAAATGTTTGAAAGCATTAGGAATGATTCAAATGCATGGACATTGGGTACTGTATGAGTTGAAGCCGAGAGACGTTGAACGACGTCTTGTCACGTGTGACAGCTGCTTTAACGGTAAGAAAGGAAAGGTTTTTTCATCGTAACGTGACCGGCGACGAAAAGTGGATACATTACGATAACTCTAAGTGTAGAAAATCGTGGGATAAGACTGGCCATGCATTAAAATCGGTAACAAAGCCGAATATACATTGTTCGAAGCTTCTGCCCTGCATTTGGTGGAATCAGCTGGGTGTAGTTTATTATGAGCTGCTCAAACCGATTGAAACTATCACAAGAAATCGCTATCGATTACAATTGATGCATTTGAGCCGAGCATTGAAGAAAAAACGGCCGCTTCTCGAGCAGAGACACAACAAAATGACTTTGCAAATTAACAACACTAGATAGGCTACATATTGCCAAACGGATTAAAACGCTTAAATGAAATATCCTACCCCACCCACCGTATTCACCAATAATTCCCCCATCCAATTATCTTTTTTCCGATCGATGGCACATGGTCTGTCTGAGCTATATTTCCATTCTCATGAAGATGCTAAAAAATGGGCTGACTCGTGATGTAATACTATTTTTGGTAGCGAAAAAGAAAGGGAGAAGGGAAAGAAAGAAGGGAAAAATGAGAGGTAATAACTGAATTCTTCTTCCTTTCTTTTTTCTTTCTTTCTTTCTTCACCGGTCACTGGAGCTAGGCGAGAGTTATGTTTAGACCACCCAAGAAAGATAGATATTTTTTTATGACTCAAAGATTCTTATCGCAGAAAATCGGAAAAAAACATTTTCACAAGAAGTAAATTTCCTTTTATTGAAAACTTTAACGACCATTGATGTTCCTACAGAACAGATTTGCCTAAGGGCATGGTAGATTTTATGACTCTAGTAACAGCCGCCTTTCAATGAGAAGAAAATAAAGTCTCTTGGTTCTCAGTGAAATTTTGAGGCGCTGAGAAAGAAAGGAGAAATATATGATTTTCTTTTCGCCCAAAGCTAGATAATTTCCTTTTTAGTTTTACAAAGGTTTACTTATTTATTGTGTCCCCCAGCTCCGTCTGGATCATCGATACTGCGGATTTTCGGCGATTTTCAACACGGACCGGCTTTGTAATCAATCAAATACAACATGGGCAGAGCCAGGTTTGGAACAAAGTGATGAATTATAGATCGGCCGCGAGATTTTGGGCGTCGACACGAATGACTGGTGGTGTGTTCACAGTGTTTAGCCTCGAAAAACGTGCCGTTTCTCCGGCGTGCAATTCTAATTCTGACAGAAAGATGGGAAAATGTAGTAACTAGCGAGGAACAATACTTTCAGTGACATGTTTCTTACTAATTTTGTAAATAAAGCATTACTTTTTATGAAAAATCAACAGAACCTATTCAAGGTCGTAATAATAATAATAATAATAATAATATATATATATATATATATATATAATCCGCTCAAGTAATTTACCGCCATTTTTTACGGCAGGAGTACACTCGTTATGCAATAATTAGCTAAGACGTAAGACAATTTGAAATTCTATATTTGAAAAAAATCGATTATATGAATTAGTCACATATTCTTTCTCTGCAATTTTATTGATGACATGACTTGGACTTACTGGTATAAAGCTTCTGCGTATTGAGAACTGGAGTCCTTCTGTGCATTTAGATGTTTACCCATGGATGTTTCTGTAAAGAAAACAGAATGCAATTTTTAAAATATATGTTGTAAATTAAAAGTAGCAGCAAAGAGAAAAGTATTTATTTATCTTTTTTATAAACAACAAGAAAAACAACTCAGTCAACATCGAAAAGAAAGCTGTGTGAAGCTGACGTGGGCGTTGCAAAGATATTCAATTTGTTCACAAAAAAAAGACGAAAGGAAGTAAATCCAAATTTATAAAAGCTTTTTTTTCTTTTTTCTTTTTTCTTAACTGTTTCTTTTTATGACGACAGATTTCGTACAACAGGAATTAGACAAGGCACAGAAAGATTCTTTAATGACTCTTCTGACTACTTCGTCTCAGACTGTTACATCAGTCCGCTTCACAGACAGATTACTTGATACTTTGTCTGTTTTGTTTATACCTATCGCGTGGACAGATTAGCAGACATGAATATACGCGAATATTTAACAGAATAATGCGCGCCTCATTTGAATAACACTACTTGAAAAGTATAAAGCTTCTAACATTTTAATAACTATTTATGTTTAAAAGCAGAAAATTTGAAGAAATAAAATGATATACGTTTTAAATAATGTGTATTTTTATCTTTCTTCATAAATTATAAGTTAATTCAATTTTATAAGTTTGTATTCACTCAGTCATAATAATTTTCAATAAAAAGAAAGTTTGATTTTGTCTGAAACTGATTAAGTGAATATATTTTAATTATGTGTCTTCTATAATTTGAACATAATTTTTTAATTTTACCAAATGTTAATTTATATATTTTTGCATTTTTTTTCTTCTAAACACGACAAAGCGAGAAACCCCAAAATATATTATTTCGTAAAGTTTCGAGTATCGAATGCAGTTCAAATCAAGGAGAGATAACGGTTTTTTCTTTATCCAAAAAACCCCGCATTTCTGAATTCATTCTACATAAAATGAGACTAACAGCAACTTGTCTGAAGATTTTTCAGTTTTCAAAATGAACGTCATCTGATTTAGTCTATGAAACAAATATAAAGATATATAAAGTGGAAGAATTTTTCTTTAGCCACATATTTGGCCTTTTCTTATCATCTAACCAATACTTTTAATAATTAATAAAAGAATGATGAACAGACTTCTGTGAAAATCGATGCATTTTTATATAAGACTTATGTTGGGATAATTACACATGGGACAGATTTTAACGCAATCAATTGAATTTTTTTTTAATATTGAGATAAGCAAAAAGGCAAAATGGAATCAAATATCTTCAGCTGAACTTCATGAAACAGTCAAATCATAGAGTGACAAAGTAACAAAAAATAATTTATGTGAAATAGACATTTAAAAAATCTGACGAGCTTTGCTAACTGCCGCGATGGTTACCAATCTTAGCAGAAAGCTATCAATGAACGAAATATTCTGTTACATTCAGAGCAAAATCCATGATACCTAAATCTTACCGATTTCTTCATTTACCAGAACCGCACTCTTTCCACAGATTGAAAATCTAAATGAATTTCTTACCACAAATGATATCCAATGCACAAAGCGTGATATACGGAGAAATATTAAACTCTTCTTGTCCAATATGTTCTTCCAGTTTCTCACACATAATTAACGCTTGCTCATTAAATATGACGATAAAATCATTGAGAATATTATAATGAAAGGAAGGTGTCAACATCTTTCTCCGTTCAGCCCACTTTCTACCTGTGCTAAAAAATATAAAACAGTTTTAAATATCAAGATAATTGAAAATCCAACAATTGAAATATTTCATTAACATCTTTTCAAATTAACTAACATACAAATGAGTTTAGATATCAAAGAAAATGTTTAAAATCTTGTCTTAAAATACAAAAATTTGCTCAGTAATTGGTTTGTTTTCACTCTTTAAATATGCAACTACACAGAATATACACATGGACTCATGTCGAGTTACATATCGATAGCACCCATACTATACAAAGGAACAGATATTTAAATTAAAGACGGCTATTTTGAAATAAAAATTACATTTTATTTTATATTTAATTCGTTTAGCTAAACTATCAGAAACTTTATTTCTTATAGAGTTTATTATTGTATTATTTACCTTGTAAGGAGTCCAAATTGCAGCCACGGATGCAAAAAATTATAAGCCCTGTTTTTGTCCAAATGCTTGCTACTACTGAGAATTTTCTGCAATTAAATTGTCATTTGTTGTTAGTATTACTTGTTGTTGATGTTTACAACATTAGAATAAGATTAAATTAAACGCTTATAATACAAAATCGAAAGTTATTAACAATGACCACCTATCAATTCTTAGTTGGAGTATTACGTAGTAAGAGTAGCACGTAGTACTACAAAAATCGATCAAATTGCATTCCTGTTGTAATTCCTTGAACTTATGATTTGATTTGATTTTCTCTGGGAAGGCAGGGTGCTTTTAGTGGAGTTTCCAATGATAGTTGACACAACAACATATGTTTTGCAATATAAATTTTCTGAAGCCAAGCAACTTTCTTCTCTGGCCTTCCTGACCACCCTCGAGATGCTCTTCTCTCAAATAAACTTTTTAGAAAAGAATCATTTGTACCTACTCTAGGGTCATCATTGATATAGTTACGATTGTATTTTCTTACATCTTCGGACACTTATTAGGCAACGACACTATAAATTAACCTCATTTCATTATCAATTGTTTTTATTTTTATCTCGGCTCTCATTAAAATTAGTCATGAATATAAAGAAGTTGACGGTAAAATCTCCAGATATGCATTGAAAATTATGAATCTAAATGAAATGCTCTCTTATTGAAAAGTTAACGATTTAAAACATTATATACAAAAAATACTACGAATCATATAGAAAATAAATTCAGATTATTTCATATTATTTGTCCACATTATTTTACTATATTCACATTTACTGTGAGTAATAGTGTCGTCTTCTACTTTGACATTCCTTATATGCACTTGATAAAATACATCATCGAGAATGTTTAACTTTATTAAAGTGATTATTAACTTCTGTGGAATTGTTGCTCTTTATTTAAAAGACATTGCTTTCCTTCAACCATTATAGTCACGTGTTTGATCATCAAAAATAAATGCATGCAAAATTTGTGACTTTTGCTTTTTTTCTTTCTCATGTAAAACTTGTTTAGAGTTCTTTTTTTTAACTTTAATTTCTCTAGTTATTTCGATTTGCATTGTTCCCTTTGAAAACATGCAAAATTCTTACTGATTTTGATTTTGCAGTATTTCCAATTTTCTCACCATTTACTTGCTGATTTCGAAAATTTATAATTTATTTTTTACTTTCACTCAATTTTAGGACATATATTTCTGTATAGAATTTAAAGAAGTCACTTCTGGATATTATTTTGAATAATGAATTTTTTTAAGTATCTTAATTTTCGATATTAATCAAGAAATAAAAATTATTTTTTTCTCGTAACACATGTTTTCACGTTTGAATCATTTCTCATTAGTACTACACTTGATCTGTGTATTTTAGTCTTGATGATCCTCTCTCACAAAAGGTAACAATCTTTTTTCACCTTCCAAAAAGAGGCGTATTTTTCAACTTTATAATTAATTTTATAGTTTAGAAAGATTAAGTTTACACTGAATTAAAAACATTCGGATATTCCACTGACCAAGATTCAAATAATTAAGAAAGTGTATCACTAGCCAGAACTTTTAAATCTGGACAAAGAAAAAAAGTTGCTAAATTCAAAAGACAAGGGTAAACTAACCAAAATGGTTTCTGCTCACATATAATCAATTCTTTGTTTAAAAGTTTTACTCGTAGCGAAAGAGGTGTTCCTTCTAGACATACAATAAAGAATTTGTCATTTTTATTTGGGATTGTAAAAGGCACACATTCAGAGAACGCTGTTGAAAGAAAAATAACAACAATGTTGCCATCTTCCTGACGAATAAAATATATCAAACTGGCATCAGCAGATATCTCAGAAGATAAATTAGAATACGTATAGAAGACTGCTTATAAACAAAAAGTTTGAAAGCATGCCTCAGCAAAGGATAGTGAGCGCGTCTGCTTGACTATAGAGAATAGGTTTTATTCTCATTTGATAGTCATGGCTTATCTCCCTCTAACCGGACTCTATGAATTACTTGTTCACCACTGCTGTAGCCTGGTATTGAACTTACATATCTTTGGGTCAAGTCATTGGAACTAACCAAAGCCTAAATTCACTGGGACATGTGTCCTTAAGAACAAGAACAACTGAATTTCTAAGACTTTTAAACCTAATGTTCAGTAACCATTTTTTGCCAGAATTCATATTGCAATTTTTTATGTTAATGGTTTTCTCTAGTATTTTTACCGGAGCTCATATAGAAATTTTGACACTAATGATTATCTCTGGCACTAAGTATTACTGGTCCCTATATTGTATTCAGCTCTATGCTTAATCAGCTTAGTGTGATGTTTGATGGAGATGCTGACTTTCTGCACACAAACAAAGCATTTCGGATTGGGATCAGACATATATCGGCAGGATAAAGGCTTAGCAATGGGCTCGCCATTATCACCATCACTTGCTAACATATACATGGAATACTTTGAAGAGGTGGCATTAGTATTTACAGTTCTAAAGCCAACTCTATGGCTGAGATACGGTGATGACACCTTTACACTCTGGCCACACCAGGAAGAGGTCTAGACGCTACTCAACAAGATTATCAATACAGTTCATCATGAAAAAGAGAGTGACAACAAACTGGCATTCCTGGATCTGCTAATAACTCGAACAGAGATGGGGTTTAAGACATACCGAAAGCCAACATTCACTGGACAATACCTTAACTTTAACTCCTAGCACCCATACAATGTAAAGAAAGGGATCGTCCGCTGCCTGCAACATCGAGCAAAAGACATAAGCGGTGACCCAGAGACATACGAAAAGGAAACAGTCAGTATAAGCAGTACCCTACAACGAAACAATTATCCAGGGTACATAAAAACTCCAACAAACATGGAAGGGAAGTGCATGAGGATAATAACTCTCAGAAAACAGCCTCGGTCTGTCTACACTAGGGGTTATCGGAGAGAGTACAAAGAATCTGTGGTCCATATAACATCAAGACGATCTTCAGAAGTGGTTCAACACTTCGCAGGTCCCAAGTCACACCTCCAACAGAGGATGACATGACTAAAGACTGTGTGTATGCTATTCCATGTAGCTGTGGAAAGAAATATAAAGGAGAAACAGGTTGCCCCTTTAAGGTAAGGCTACAAGAATATCGCAAGAGGAGATAGAAAAATCAGGCGTAGCTGACCATATATGGAAAAAAAAAAGGTATCACCGCTCACTATGGGATGAAGTTGAAATAATAGATAAAGACGCCACTGGAAACTACGTAAAATTAAGGAATCAACGCATGTGCTAGGCTTCAAAAATCTCCAAAAGCGATCAAGCATAAAGATGAATACAATATGGGAACCAGTAATACGGAATGCCAGAGAAAATAATTAGTGTCAAAATTGCAATATGAACTCTGGTAAAAATGGTTACTGAACATGAAAATGCAATTGTTCTTGTCCTTAAGGACACATGGTCTAGTGATTATAGACATTGGTTAGTTCCAGTGACTTGACCCAAAGAATTGTGAGTTCAATACCAGGCTACAGTAGTGGTGAACAAGTAATTTAGAGGGTCCGGTTAGCGGGAGATAACCCCAAAAACAGGCGTCACGCAAGTAATGCGAATGATATACCCCAGTGATTGTAATAAAGGGTTCGGTTCGAAATTCGTTGCACCTGAAGAAGGCTGGAACGTACATTTAAAAAATATAGACAAATACTTCGGCAGTATTCTAAAACACAACAGACACCCGAGAAAAACTGAGAAATACACAACCATAAAAATAGCAAAAATGATTAAATTACTGTGAATCAACTAAATACAATGAATGAATTAATTATTTTATCGCAATCAAATTCAGTTTTTGTTTTTGTCGTTTTTTACTTCAAGATTTTGTCAATTGTACAGTTTTCTTTCTTTTTTTTTTTGTTGTTGTTGTTTATTTATTTATTTATTTATAAATAAATGACATACCTGCATATAATCTGCCTGAAAAATGACTAACCAAGGTTCCATTCCCATCTGCAATACGAACATTCCATGCTTTCGGTACGTTTCTACTAATTTCAGTACCCCTGCATACATTTCTAAAAGAAAAGACAGATATTACTAAGATTATTTTAAAGTTAAATAGGCATGATACAAAAAATCTATAGAGATATTAAGTTCTGAAAATTTAGGAACTGAATATTAACTATATATAAATTAATTAATCATACGATTTTGCTTTCGATTGTTTAATGTCTTATCAACTTACGAACTTCTTAATTTCATTAGGAACAACATCAGAATTTTTTTTATAGTTTCAGTTTCATAAAAACATATTCCTCTTCTGTTCCTGATATTTAAATTTTCCAATAAAGATACTATTTGCTGCCAGAATGAAGCAGTGCATAGCATCCTCTGAGTTCGGAGCCAAAGACTACTGGCGCCTCTGTAAAAGCGTGCTCAACAAGAGTAAGTCCTCAATACCCTCACTAATCAACGAGTTTGAGGTCCTCACCTCCTAAGCGGACAAGCTTAATGCATTGCCCATAAATTCTCGACCAATTCGACTCTGGATTCGTCTGGAATCCATACACCCGATTTCCCATCTAGAACTGGGGTCCAATTGAATGACGTTCACATCACGCCCTCGCTGATTTCTAGCATAATCTCAAAACTGGACCCTCACAAAGCGAGTGGTGGAGATGGAATCCCAATCATAGTTTTGAAGAATTGTGCCCCTGAACTCTCCTCTATTCTTTCTAAGCTCTACAACCTCTGCCTATCTTCCTCCTGCTTTCATGCCTGTTGGAAGTCTTCTTCTGTGGTTCCAATATTCAAGAACACTGGTGAACCATCGGACCTCGCAAATTACTGCCTCATCAGCCTTCTTCCGATCTTCGGCAAAGTGTTCGAAGCCATTATCAATGCCAAGGTCGTTCAGCATCTCACAGCCCACGGGCTCCTCTCGGGCAAACAGTATGGCTTCCGCTTCACCAGGTCTACTGCTGATATGCTAACGACCATCACCGAGTATATATACCAGGTTCTCGACAAGAATGGTGAAGCCCGAACCGTCGCCTTGGATATCTCTAAAGCATTCGACAGAGGCATGCCGGCCTTCTACGGAAACTGCGAAGCTATGGCATAACTGGACTTTTGTTGGACTTAATCCGGTCATACCTCTCTAACCGCACACTGAAGGTGGTATTAAACGGACATGTCTCCCAGAACTACCCTACAAACGCGGGTGTATCCCAAGGCTCTATCCTAGGTCCTACGCTCTTTCTAATCTATATCAATGATCTCCCCGATGCCATAAGATCACAAGTAGGCATGTACGCCGATGATACTACAGTTTACTCTCGCCTCGATCAAAAATCTGGTGTTGGTGACAAGGCGAACCTCGCTGCCGAGCTTGAGAAGGACCTCCAATCCGTGGTGGATTGGGGTAAGAAATGGCTCGTAAAATTCAATTCTTCCAAAAAGAAGCTGCTGTCAATTAACCACCACAGACAACCGCACCTCCCTCCCATTAGCATGGAACAGGCTTGCCTCCCAGAGAGTAAATCACTACGCCTGCTTGGCCTGACACTCTCAGCGGACCTCAAGTGGAATGACTACGTCGAATCCATTGCTAAATCCGCAGCTATGAAAGTCGGCTCTCTGTGCAGGGCCGGGAAATTCTTTCCACCTGAATCTATTCTGCAATTATAACAATCCACCATTCGCCCGTGTATTGAGTACTGCTGCCACATCTGGTCGGGTGCCCCTTCTATTCTCCTCGGGGTTCTTGACAAAATACAGCGAAGAATCTGTAATGTGATTGGTACCGACTTGGCTGACCACCTGCAGTATCTCTCTCACCGGCGTGACGTGGCTTCCCTGTGCCTCTTCTATAAATACTTTCATGGCTTCTGCTCTGACGAACTTAAATCACTGGTGCCCCCTAGATGTGATTTTGCACGAGATACTAGATCGGCAACTAGGTCCCACCCTTTTACAGTGAAACCGATGAAATGTAACCGCAATTTCTACTCCAACAGCTTCTTTCCTCGCACTTCCCGCCTGTGGAATTCCCTACCGCATCTTGCTTCCCCGACGGCTACAACCTCCAGGAGTTTAAATGTAAGGTCAACAGACGCCTCCTAACACACTAACTCACACCCACTCTCTCCAACTCTCTCCCTATGTACATCCTAAGTCGTCTACCACCCTCCTTCTGACATTTCCCATACCCAATCGCTCTATGTAACCCCCTGCACTATAGTGGCAGTGGAATGCCTTGCTTGGGGTGACACGATTAAAAAAAAATGTTACATTTGGAGAAAAAATAATGATATCTAAATGACTAAATAAGTTATTCAAGAAGTATTTATTTACATCAGATATTTTTAGAATTTCATGAATATTTCTTCTTTGGTCCAATTCTAAACAAGATTCTTTTTAATCTTTTTTCGTATTTATTACACATTTGTAAAATCCTAATTTCACAGAGATAAAACGTCTGATATCATTTAAACACTAATATTTTCTCTCTCTCTCTCTCTCTCTCTCTCTCTCTCTCTCTCTCACACACACACACACACACACTCTCTCTCTCTCTCTCTCTCTCTCACACACACACACACACACACTTTCTCTCTCTCTCTCTCTCCAGAAAGTGAGCAGGAATTTGCAGGATGACCCAATTGAATTTTGTGTTAAATTGCTTGAATCTTTCTATATAAATCTATATACATATTTCAATAGAATGCCTTGAATATGTCTATTGAACTAATTATTAAAACACTTAGAATATTTTTAAAAAGTCAGTGAATAAAAGAATAGATAAAAAATGAAGAAATAAACTTACCTTCCCCGTCGCCCATAAGTCTTAAAGATGCACCAATAATCGGGTAGTCGTTTAAGTGCAGTAGCTTTTTATTTTCATCGTATTTGGAGACAATCACTTTGTTTTTTCGGGTCCAGATGAAGAACAACGGGACTAGCAGAAGAAAAGCAATGAACAAAGCAAAAAGTGCCATTAGTGAATATGTATCTACGTGTCCTGAGTTGTGTGTTGTTGTCTGTGTTCTTAAATTTTGTATGTAGGAGTAGTAGTAGTAGTAGTAGTAGTAGTAAACATTTTTTAAAAAGTGATGGAAATAAAAATGCCATGGGAGTAATCGAAATAGAATAAAACACAGATTAGAAGTCATATAAATGCATTTTTAATGTAAACCACTGTTCATAAAATAGCGATTAGTAAATTGGTTAGTTAATTGTTTTAATCAGGAAGTATTAATTCTCCAGGAAAGTAAACAAGACATGAAATTTGAATTTGAAATTGCTTGAATCTTTCGATAAAACAAGACGCCTATAAATATGAATTTTAAGCATTCTTTCCTAGTTTTTATTCTAAATATGATTTTTTTTATCTGAATCCTCATTGTTTCCAGTTGTTCGTATCATGAGACACTGTTTAATGATAACAAAAGCTTAAAAAAAAAAAATAGGGCATGAAATAAAAGTTAGCATTGTACAAAGTTTTTAGGTTCATGTTGAGCCAATCAGAAAAAATGCCAGTTCTGTCCTATTTTCCTAAATACCAAAGCGAAAGAAAAATTCTAGTAGTTACAAGTTTCAAGTCAGCCTACTTAAAATGTTAAAAATGAATTTTCCATTTCTTTAAATAACAATATCCGACTAGAAAATTACAATAACTATAAAATAAAAATAATAGTTTGTTTTGTTTTTTGTTTTTTGTTTTTGTTTTTTGGGTTTTGGTTTTTGTTTTTTTGTTTGTTTGTTTTGTTTTGTTTTGTTTTTCGTGAGAGTTGCTGTAAGGTTCACCCTATACAAGGCCTTGCTTTCACTCGCGGTAGAAGGTTACGTTAAGTGGCAGTTTATATGGATAGAAGTGGAAAATAACAGTTAATTCTAGACTTGAACAGATTAAATTTGTAGTGATCGGGAAACATCCTCTTGGGAGTCTTTTCCACAGGGCATTGGTTCGCGGAAAGAAAGCTGTTTGTGTGGAATTTACTTCTTGCCAATAGAATACAAGGGCAATATGGGTGATTAGCTATTATCTAAGTGGCTTGGCGGGTCCTAGCCGTGAAAGTTAAACCCAGCTGAATCAAGGATAGTTATAACCATACAAGATGGATATCAACTTGACCTGCATGGGATATCTAATATTAAATGACAGTTGTATAAAGGAAGACGCCGTTTGAACTTTACACGATTTGTATTAAATTAAATTTCGGTATGATGATGTTGATGACCATTCACCTGTTCAATAGACGTGGGTAGAGTGTGAACCGGGCGATAGTTTAGTCTCTCTACTCCAACTGAAAAAAAAAGAAAAGAGTGAAAAGATTGGAAAAGAGAAAGCCAGAAACCACATCCTAAACAAGGAACACGGGATGAGCCTCTTCACCTGTTCAATAGACGTGGGTGGAGTGTGAACCGGGCGATAGTTTAGTCTATCTACTCCAATTTTATATCGTTATTAAAATTAAACTTATCTCCTTTCGAATAACTACATAATAATTGATATTTTTTACTCATTTCATCCCAAGCAAGAGGGGACCACCACTAATTTGCAGTGAAAGAAAAGACTCGTTACAGGGGTATTGAAGAAAGGATAAAAGATTAAATTTATTCACGAAGACAGAAGATGGCAGTCGATATTCCATTCAAACTTCCGAAGACTATACCTATCAGGGAAGAAAGTAAACGGAAGGGAGTTATACAGGTGGGAAGAGCGAGAAAAGAAACTGTTAGAAAAGAAACGGTAAAAGTGTGGTACCTAAATGCCAATCTAGTAGCATGCTTAAATTCCCGTGGTCGAGGCACCAGGAAAAAATGCTTGTCAGAGCAGGTGTCATAAAAAATAATTGACAGAAGGAAACTACGTCATGTCGGTGAGAAAGTGACTGAAGATGAGATGCCAAGTCAGGACCAATAACATTGCAGATGCTTCTTTGGATTTTGTTGAGAAGCTTGAGATGAACAGCAGGAGCACTTGACCAGATATAGAAACAGCATTCAATAGACGGTTGAATGGTAGATTTATAAATGTGAAAGATTCTGTCGAGAAAAAACTTTGTCTTGTCACAGAGACTCAGTCTTCCTAGCAGTAGATGCAGCTATAGATCTGATATACAATTAGTATTGTGCAAAAGTATTAGGACAAAAACCACTTCATCTTTTATGAGGCCTATTGACAGAAAATAAACAATGTAATTAAAGTAATTTTATTTAATTCACTCAACAAATGCTTTAACAAGAAAAAAAACATTGTTACAAAATAAATTTAATATTTAGTATAATAGCCTTTTGCTTTGACCACAGCCTTCATTCTATCAGGTATTGACATGACAAGCTTCTTCAATGTATCTAATGGTATCTCCTGCCAAGCAGCTTGTATTTGTTCCCAAAGTGTGTCTTGCAAAGTAACATTAAATTTAGAGGGGGGAATAAGAAAAAAGTCAGTCACATTCAAGGATAATAGAATAATGAGTAGTTTCAAAATAACTTGTCTATTAGAAAATAGGAAAAATTAAATATAATTTAATTTTAATACATTTCTTTTACACCTAGTTTTAAATAATCAATATCTATTAGCAATTTACTTAGCTTTTCACCCTGTATTTGAATTTCAGTGAGGTTTTTAGGAAAATCACCCCTGTCCTAACACTTTTTCACACTACCGGTAGTGTACAAAAGTGTTAGGACATGGGCAATTTATTTTGACGCCTCATAAAAGATAAAATAGTTCTTGTCCTAATACTTTTGCACAGAACTGTATTCATTCCGCTTCATGTCAGTTGAAAAATTTAGGTCAAGGAAACACAATAAAACTGGCATCAGCCATGTTGATTGCTAACAGGAATGTTTCTCTGTGATGTTTAAACGAGAATAGATTTTTTTGGAAGCATTAAAATTTACAAGCCATTTCTTGCCTCAGTTAACCACTGATTGGGTATCCGTTCCAAGCAGTAGCCAGGTTTACTTTGTCAGCCTTGGCAGATTTCCTATTGAGACAAATAAATAAGTGGTGAGTAAATAGTGGTGTCATCTGCATAGATGCTTACTTAGGAACAAATGATATCAAGAAAAACATTGAAGAAGACTCGAAACAGCATAGAACCTAGGATAGAGCCTTGAGTGACTCAACTTTAGAGACGGGAGTAAATGGTGGTGTCATCTGCATAGATGTTTACTTAGGAACAAATTATATCAAGAAGAACATTGATGAAGACTCGAAACAGCACAGAACCTAGGATAGAGCCTTGAGGAACACCTGTGTTCGTGTGAAAGGATCTGGAATCCTGCCCGTTGAAAACGACCGTTATTTTACGATTTGATAGGAGCGATTGGATTGAATCAAACAATCGTCCAGAAATACCATAGCCCTGGTGCTTGTATTCAAAATCCTGTCAAATGCTTAATATGAAAAAATTTAATGATAGTAAGGAGTTTGTAGCGATAGGGTGCTGGTTAATGCTTTTTATTCGGCCTTGTGTCATACATAACCGAACTCCATACAACTTACAGTTTATTCGTTATCATCAGTAGGTTGTCAGCAGGTTGGATTATTGGATTTGTGGAAGAATAAAAATGTACATTTTGCATAATGAGAAAGTTAAAGATATCAAGAGTATGTGTGCATGTATGTTATCGTTGAGTAGGAATTTTGAGAATGGAGAAAAATAAGTAAAAGGAATCAGCACACGAGAAGGAAAGAGAAGAGAACGACCGTCCAGGTGGACTTGAAGTTTCTCTCCTGTTACATTTTAGCTTGTCGTCTCTGCTGCTTCCATGTGACTGTCTGGCTGACCTTAATTTCGTCTTTTATAACCATTTAGTTTTCCGCATTGGATCGCTGACTCTTCTCAGTCTTGTAAATCGCTTCCATTGGTCAGAAAATGAATTTAACATCTACTCGTGAAATCCGGCTTAAGCTTTTCTTTCAGCACGTGGTCAATCTCTTTTCTATTCGACAAAACCAGGATTTCACACGTCATTGTCAATTTTTGTAAAAGTGAAAAAGAAAGTTGCTTTTTATTCTTAATTTCTTATCCACCAAAGAATGTAATAATTTCATATCAGTCAGTTAAGTGCCATACGTGATGATTGGGCGATCATGTCTTGAAAGAGACATGACTGACTGGGCAGAAGATTATCCCGCAGTAGGTTGCCATTGCTTTCTGCAATAGACTGGTTGCCAGCCAAAGCTATAGAACCCAATCTGTCCTGTTATTTGACTCATAGCTAAAGGGAGAAAAGATGTATTAGATAATATTATTAAGTAGTAATTAGTGGGGATCAATTTATTTCTTCAAAACAATAGAAAACAGCTTACCCACTTTATGCCCAGTATCAGCTTTAAGTATGTTTCCAACTATTACATTCTGTCAGTCAGTTAAGTGCCATACGTGATACACGCTTGGGCGATCATGTCTGTATAAAGACATGACTGACTGGGCAGAAGATTATCCCGCAGTAGGTTGCCATTGCTTTCTGCGTTAGACTGGTTGGCAGCCAAGGCTATAGAACCCAGTCTGTCATGTTATTTAGCCTATAACTGGAGGGAAAAGAGTATTTGTGCAGATGTGAATGCAAGGAATTTAACTGGAATTCGAACTCGACTCCCCGATTTCTCGGTCCTATTCAATATTCATTGCTTCACAACGCATTTCATATAAGCTGTCAAATTTTGATGGCATCGGTAAACTAGTATTCATATCAGGTTTCAGGGGATAACCAGTTTTCTGTTGTTATCTAGTAATAAACTAAATATCCTTAGAGCATATTAAGATAATGATTCTAAGCTATGGGTTAAGTAGCAGCGTAGCGTGGAGACTATTACGTTGGAAGACAACTACTCTAGAAGAAGAATGACAGGCATGGAAACGGTAAATGGAAACCATTCCAGTATCATTCTGAAGAGATTCTGGCATTTCAAATATTATACGGTAATAAAATACACACAAAATTATGTAGCCATTTTTTATCTCCATGACCCCCTCCTCTTTCTTACCCTTTTTACAACATTAACCACTTGACTCTAGTTCTTTCACCACCCCGTATATCCTTTCCTTTCTCTCCACCTTTGCAACTGTCATCACACCTGTATTCCCATCCTTCTCTTGCTCCTTTCCAACTGGTTCGTCTTCCTCTTCACTCTCTTCTATTTAATCTTTTTACTCTTATGTAGCCCCCTGCACATCAGTGGCATTATATATATATATGAGAAATTTGTTGAAGTGAACTTTCTGGTGGCTCTGAATCATGTTATTCGAAAATAGTTTCACGCAAAAAGAAAAAAATTACTTAATAAAAAATAGTAACAACCTTTTTTACTTTTCACTCCACTAAGTCAACTTAATCCTTTCAAGAGACTGAAATTATAAACAGGTCCTTTCATTAATCATCATTATCGTGAATTTTAAAAGTGCGATTAAAACATTCTTATTTTGGACCAAAATATAATTTTTTTACTTCTAAAATCTCACAAAACAGGTTTTAGATTTGACTGACGTGTTCATGCAACTGAGCAGGGGGATAACGTTGTTAAATATTTCATAACTTTATATATAAGAATGTTAGTTAAACATCACATGACCACAAATTTCTGTTGGGAGCTCGATTCAACTCTCCAAATGAGTTATTCTGATTGCATATTCGAAAGATTAACTGGAAATGAAACCGGGGTGTGCGTTGAGGGGCAGTGGATATCGCAAAGCAGGAGTTCGAAATCCTGTTGAATGCGTCGCATTCACTTACGCGCAAATACCCTTGGGAAAGGTATTAATCCATTTCTTCTCCCTCAAGCTATCGGTTAAATAGCAGGACAGATTGATTTTTATAGCCTTGGTTGGCAACCAGTCTGTAAAAAGACAAATTATAGAAGCATCGATGAACCACTCGTTGTTAACGAGGGGTCGTCGATGGCCTATGCCCCACTGGAAGTGATGGGATTTAGGGAAGTGAAATGGGTGGGGTTTTTCAAATCTCTGTCATTTTTAATTCTTCGTTGAGTCTGTAATGGATATCTCGACTTTAGCTAAGTCAAAGCTTAGTAACCTATTTTTTATTATTATTTTAAATAGGAGTAGGTAGGCTTTTCTATCGCCTTGTGTATACTGCTCGCCTTCTCTTGAATAGGAGTAGAGGATCATCTCTTGTTTCCTGTTTAGGAAAGTGTTCCTGGTTCCTTTCATCTCCTCAAGCCTTAATAGTGGTGCTGTCTCAAGTTTTTTGGGATACGTGTAGATGGTGGTAACGTCCCTTTATACTCAGGGTAACGAGTTGGCATTTTTCTGGTTGCTTCTATCTGACTGGTAATTAGGAGCCCGATTGTTTGTGTATCGTCTAGAGAGGCTACTCTGATCAACAGTCGCATAATATCGGGGTTCTTGCAGTGCCATGACGTTCATAGAAGGGTGTTCCTGCAAGCACCTGTCTGCGCCATTTCCGTTCCATCGCATGTTACATTTGACGACTGACTGCTGCTACTACCCTAGGTCTTTTTCTTATCCTCATATCATAACTTTAAACAACCAAAGATATAAAACTAAACCAGCCCAACAAAAAATATCTAAATTTCTCAACATTTCTTTCTTCAATATTCATGTTATTCATACCAAATTCTACAGTGCGGAATCGTTCCTCTTCAAAAAGTTCCCGGACATCCTAGCTCTCTGTAAAACTAATCTTAACTCTGATTTCTCGATTCCTGGTTTTTAGGAAGGACTCTAATGTTTACATGCATGGCTAAGGATTTTATGTCCTCGGTTATCTTCCGCGGGGAAACTCTCTTCTTAAATCTGTCTCCGCCTATATCTACTAAACACAGTCAGTTATCGTTTCTATCACTCCCCTTCTTTCCATGACTGTTGTGTGCTAGACTGAATTTCTGAAAGCCTTCTCCCTAAGTACTCTGTCATTGAACTTACTAGCATCCAAACCATGAACCTCTCAATTTTTCATGCAACTGATAGATTTCTTCACACGTTTTCCCAGTTTTATTTAAGCGGATGCATTCTTGATAGTATTGAAATCTATACAATCGAAATATTTAATTTCTACAACAACCAAAAGTAAAGACAGCTATACCTACCCTTATCAACTCCCTGGAACTTTTACCTCCCTACACCCTGTTTTGCCTCGCAGCCGCTGACCGGCTTATCTGTCTCTATCCATTGAGATCCATCAAGCGTTTTACTACTACTCTGACATCGTTCACTCGCCTTAGCCATTTTTTCACTCTCTCTAACAACGCGCTATATTCATACCGCATCAAACAAATTTTCAATACCATTTTTTTTAATTAACAACACTAAAATATTCATCACAGGTTGTGGTGAGACCACTGCTTAATGCAATAACACAAATATTAGCATCTATCGGAAGCAGATATTGAATGACGGAGGACAACAACAAACAAAACGAAGACTTGAGTAAAAAAATATATTGCCTAGTGTATTTTTCTTTAAGAAAATACATCGACAATATTAAGGTTACGTTGCAGGAGGCAAAAAACATCCCTGCATGTTCATGTAGAGGGTGAGAAAAACGTTGAAGTGTGTTGTGTTGAAAAGAACAGTTTGTAGTCGTTGAAAAGTGTTGTCCTGAAAAGGACATTTTTGTAATTGTTAAAAAAGTACTGTCCTGAAAGGGACCGTTTATCGCATATCGTTATAGAGGATGGCTGGCTGTAGCTGACTGGAGCTAGCGACCTGCTAGAGACGGCTGGCTGACAAGCTCTAGTGGTTGATGATGATGATGCCTATCTGCTGCATGAAATAAAGAGGGAGATGAACCCCAAAACGAAATAAAGTTGCAAAAAATTAAAACTACAATAAAATATTGATAGTAAGACACATCCACCCTCACAGAAAAGTAAAAGCAGTCACTATTTTCTGCCGGTAGGCAGAATTAAGAAGCATACTCACTAAAGGTGAAGGCGGGGACAAAATAGCTTTTTGAGGTGGGTCAATATAAACGGCTGATTCAGTCATGATAAAAAGGGGATAAAAACAAACTAGGGAGACCATGACAAAAAAGAACACCGGGAGCAGTCCGAGAACGACAATCAGCCATATTAACCAGATAAACAGAAAGAGTTTAGCTTAACCAGAGAAGGGGTCTGTCAGGAATCCGCCCGTTGTGTCTACAGAGAACTAAAAAAGGAAATCAACGCTGGCTTCATTCACGCGAATTCATACGACGGTTACCCACTTTTCACTAAAATCTGCTGATAGCTGATGCCTCAAAAATCCAATCAAACCCTGATAAGAATAACGTTCCTGTCGTAAGACTCCCTCTATCCGCGTCACCCACACCACTATTCTTGCTACGGCAAGAGGAAAAATAACAGATGAATCACATCGTTCTGTTTCTTCGTCAAAAGAATCCGCTACTGGTGACTTCAAAGCAGTTATTCATGAATTGTTTACCTTATATTATCGATAAGCATCCGGCCAAGGATACATCTTAAAGTTTAACAGACTCCTTCCTCTCCCTTTCCCTCCCTCCCTCTCTCTCTCTCTCTCTATATATATATATATATATATAGAGAGAGAGAGAGAGAGAGTGACAGACAAACAGACAGACAGAGAGATGCACAGGATGTATCAAAAATATTTTTACAAACTTTAGAACAACAAAAACAAGGGTGAAAGTCCATATAAACATACGCTCGCAAATCCCTCGTTTTTCAAAGTATTTTTGATACGGCCTGTATATATAAATCAAAAAAGAAAATGACATGTAAGTTGTGGTGATATCGACCAAACAAAAACGATGAAGCGGATGTTTGCTCTCTCACAACAAAAAGGCAAATGAACAAAACTCGTCGTGCGCATCCGCGTTCGCGCAGATGTTCCGGTTGAAAAATAAAAATTAATCAAATATCAAATTTCCATTTCCCGATCCTACGCAAATTTTGTTTACCAGCCAATGGGAAGCCCGGAATCAAATACAAGCGTGAAATTCGAAACGAGCTGCTTTTGATCCAAAAGGTAGATATAAAAAGCGGAGACAAAAAGCATCGTCAGACAGAAGGACTGACAGGCTAGAGTAACCAGTGTCTCCCCTTGACTTAAGTCGAGCGGCTACTATGCTGACCTCTTTCCTTCTCCCTGCCTCAAAAGTACTTACTGACCTCAGGAGTGACCTCTTCAAACACATTCCTCACAAACCAACTTACTGACTTACGGACCTTAGAAGTGGCAACTTCAAAATGAACATTCATCACATACCTCCGCTCTCCGCATTCCTAAGCCTTTTATCTCTTTCAGCATTATTATTTTCCATGAACATTCTAACCTCCGTTGGACCTGTATTTCAAGTATTGCTTTAATTGTAAAGCATTAATTGACATGTGTATATATGTAAATGTTATTTTATTAAATTGCCTTTCTTGATTTTATAATCATTTTATGACTTATAGTGGGCTATTTTCCACAAGGCCAAATTCCGTTAACCTGCAACGGTATACAATTACCCTTCACTACAAACGGAATCCTACTACAACTAGAAAAAGAATAAATAAGATAAGATACGCGCTATAAGGTAAAATCCCAAAACATATCCTATTAATATTAATCTCATCAATATTAAAAATGTTTCTGGTAGAGGGCTCCGTGTAAATAGAGTTACCTTTTTGCAGAGCCAAATATGTATATTTTCAAATAAAACTCCGAAAATTACAAATGTCGTGTGGCCATTTCAGCGAGGAAAAACCTCACTTCTTCAGCGGCAAAAAATTCATTTAGTCTGTAAATACAGTAGAAAATTCATTTACCGGAAGTTTACTCAAAGAAAAGCACACTGGTAGTTTACATGAAAGCATAAGAAGAAAAAAAGATAATATCAAAAAGAATAAATTGTAGGGGTGTTAAAAGAGAGAGTAGATTTTGTTTGTTAGAAGGTTGTCGTGTAGACATTGATACGGAGGGTAGGAATGAAGGGAAAAAGAAAAGAAAAGAGAGACAGCGAAAAGGATTCAAAATATGATCATTGAAAATGACTTTTAGATTACATCTATGTTAAGAAATCTAAAATTTAGCGTGTTACAGGAAAGTAAGTGATGGAAAAGAGAAAAACGTAAAGAAGGGGAAAAAGACAACAATGGGGTAGACGGGAAAAGAGAAGAAGAAACAGGGGAAAAAAGAAAGAAGAAAAAAATCGCCCCAGACAGCCATCGAAAGATACGTCAGATAAAGAAGGGTGGGAAGAAAGGCATAGATACATAAAATGGAAAAAAAAAAAAAAAAAAAAAAAAGAAAAGAGAAAGGAAAAGGGAAATAGAGAAAAAGTTAACATGATGTAATATTCGGCTCTGCTAAAAGTTTTTCAAAAATTCGTCCGTTTTTAAAATAATATTGTCTTACTATTGCAGGGATAAAATTACTTTAAATTCTACTACTGGAATAAAGGGGGAGGAGCAGAAAAAGGCAATATTGTATTTTATCAAAAATAAAAAAGGAATATTTTTTAATGAACAAAAATAAAATTAAAATAAATTATTTTTTGTTTTAATAAAAATAAAATAAAATATTTCTTCAAAACAAAAATAAAAATAAAATAAAAGGGAATTATTGCATTTTTTCAAAAGTTTTTCCGTTTAAAATATCGTCTTACTATTGCAGAGATAAAATTACTTTAAATTCTACTACAGGAATAAAAGGGGAGAAGCCGAAATATTATCGGAGGGGGGATAAAAAGAGGATATTGATAAATAATAAGTACACACACACACACACACACACACACACACACACACACATATATATATATATTTGTATATATGTATATATATATATAATTATATACAAAAAAAGTTATGTAATACAGATGGAAGATTTCCGTAATTTAATTTTTGATGTATATTGTGTGTGTGTATGTGAAATGTGTATGTATAATTATATATATATGCAATTTATATTATTCATATATTATATGCGCGGTACTTATTTGAAAGCGCTCAATATTAGTGAATCAGTGATAGAGCTAACATATTCATATAGACATGGAGAGAGAAGCGACGGATTATTAATACGTTTCCCAAGAGTATTTTCGCGTAAGTGAATGCAACGAATTCAACTGGAACTCGAACTCGGTTCCTCAATGTTTCGCTCCGAGCCAATATCCACTGCACCACAACGCAATGATCAATCGAAAATTGAAAAGCTTGATACAAATCTTCATGTGCCAATATTTTTATAATCGTTAATAAAGGTTTTGTATGTAGAATTTTTTTTTTTTTTAGTATGTAATGCCATAATAAGTGACATATCATTTAAAAGGCATGTGTAAAAAGGCCGTTCCTCTTACGATACGTTTACTTATGTTTCATAAATTTATGTCAATTCTGGTCAACCATACTTAGCTTGTCCAAACATCAGGCTGTCATCAATCACATAACGCGTCAGAAAAATATGACCTCCGTGATTAAGAAATACTTTTATTCGAAATTTACTGTATAAGCAAGTAATACTTGTTTAAAATCAGATTAATTTAACTTCAAATTTGCTAATTTTCCAAAAATAATGCGTCACAGATGTATATTTTATTTTTGCAGAATTTTAAAATCCGAGAATTAACTTTTGTTTACAAACCTGTCAATTTGTCAAAAATGGACGAAAAAAATGATAACTTATGAAAAGCTGAGATTCCAATCAATATAATTTCTATTTGAAATACACTAGAGTATTTTGCTTACTGGAAATAGTAAAATAATCATTTAGCTTACAACTAAAGCTAAAATGAAAGCATCAAGAAAGTTGTTGTTTTTTTATTCATTTTAAAAATACATTAGCCACCTCCACTCGAAAATGGGTAGAGTTGTCTAATATATATATATATATATATATATGTGTGAGAGAGAGAGAGAGAGAGAGAGAGAGAGAGAGAGAGAGTGTGTGTGTGTGTGTGTGTGTGTGAGCTAGACCAACTTACATTGCTGGTTGTATATTTGAATTGTTTTTTGTGCACGAAATATAAAAATCATCGTTATTACATTGATATCTACTGTTATTATATTGATATTGTTAATTTCTGTTTGTGTTGAATTTTTTCATTTTGGGAATGTTTAAAGTTTCTATCGAATTTTGTTACTTTAAACAGTCCTCTATACAAATATTAACTTTTATTTCTCTTCAAACTAACTTTTCTATGGTTTAACCTAATTCTATTTTCACTTTTTAGAAATGCGCATAACGTCACTTTAAATAAAATATAACAATCAATGTTTAGATAAAAAGCGTCTATTTTATTACACAAGGCTTCCTCGGCTATTGCAACAAACTTTTCTTCAATCTGCTAACTTGTCAAACGGATCTAAAACCGGTATTCTCTGGAATCTGTTTAACATTGTGTGTGCCCGTCAGCATTTCGGTAAATGCCCATCTATAAAAGATCGATGAGCACCTTTCCTTCCTCCCGCCTTTCCTGCATCAAGTGAGTCGAACACACAAACACAAGGACGAACCAGAGTAATGAGTGCTATCGAATTATGTAGTGTCAAGATGCATTTAGGAGTATGAGGGCTGCAAGATGGTTGGTTTTCGCATCTCACTCTTATCACAATGGCCACCACACTTCGTCTAGGACCTTTCCCTATGAAGAATGATAAACAGGAATCAACTCTTCTCAGTGGGTATTTATATGCTGAAAAAAATCGTAAGTGGCACATTTTCTCTTAAAATTTACAATAAAGTTCTTCAAATAACCGTAATTTAGCTTCCATGATCGTCTAGCGTTGCCCGGGTTATTATCCAATTTCTGTCTGAATTTCTGGGACGAGGAGTTATAATTATTATCATTGTTTACGGGACACGGCATTGGTTTGTAAATCTGGTGACACAGTAATTGGGAATTCAATCCATGTGCTGGGTAGTATAAACTTAGATTGAGTGGAAACCAGACAAACAATAACAGGTATTAAATAAGAAGATATTTAAAGAGAACAATCTAGCTCCGTAAATTAGATTATAGGGATCATTTCAAAATTCCTTAAAGTTTACCCGGATCGACAGGCATCAGAATACCGGACAGCACAAAAGTCAAAACGTTATAAAAATAGCAAAAATGATGAGAACATTACAGCAAATGTAAATAGTGCAAATAATGTCATTCTAGTTTAATTTATTCTTGTTCAAAGTTTAAAAACAAAAATAAAAAACTGTGTAGAAAATATAATTATAGCATTGACAAGGATGACCGTTTGGGTTGTATTGTTCTTTTAATAATGAAGCATAAAATGCTGTTGGTCATTTCATACAAACGTCGGTTAAAATCTAATTCAACAAAGTATTTTTTCTTTCGAGTTCAAATTCCAGTGGAACTCATGGCATTCACTTACGCACAAATACCCTTGGCAAAGGTATTAATCCGTCTCTTCCTTCTAGTTATGGGTTAATAATAAGACAGATTGAGTTCTATAGCCTTGCCTGGCAACCAGTCTACCGCAGAAAGCAATGGCAACCTACTGCGGGATAATCTTCTGCCCAGTCACTCATGTCTCTTTCAAAACATTATCTCCCAAAGCGTGTATCACGTACAGCACTTAACTGACTGATATATATTTTAGTCAAATAATTTATTTATTTAGGAAAATAATTTTTAATTTTTAAGTTATATTGGAGCATAAGTTATAAATGAAACATTATAATTTCTTTAAAATTTAATTAATTATAATGTTTCATTTATAACTTATGCTCCAATATAACTTAAAAATTAAAAATTATTTTCCTAAATAAATAAATTATTTGACTAAAATAAATGACCCACACAATACTTAATTGGTTTTCTTAACCACAATATATCTAAGTATACCATAATTATTTGATCCTAATACTAACTTAAACACTCCAGCTCTTTAACTCATGAAGTAATACAAAATCTAATTGAAAAAACAAATTAAAATCCAACCTGCTGTTAAAAATTATTGTCTACCAATTTAAATAATCTATGTCCTACTAAAAATTAAAAATGACTTGTCTAGACACCAGGCCATCCTGCTTCCTTCCACGACCCAAACGTTAAAACACCATAGTTACTTAATTCTTATTTTTGATTGATTAATATTGACATACGTAAAAGCATTTTCTTCAACTACCATTCCCTAATTTTCTAAATAACCGTGAATTCATCTTATATTTTCAAAGTAAATCATTTTCATCATTTATTTTAACATATCACCTGAAGAAGAACAGTATTGTTCTGAAACATGGAAATTTTTGTGTAGTGATATAATGCTTTTATAAACTATTGTAATAATATATATATATATATATATATATATATATATATATATATATATATATATACTTACTTACTTATTGAAAATTACATATATCTTCAAATATAGATCGGTGTTGTTACCTTAGATAAGTTTCGTATCTGCATACTCTGCTAAAGATCAAAATGTTGCGCTCCTTAATGTTCTGCCTGTGATCAGTATAGTATATGTGCGAAACAACTAAAAATTGCTATAATATAGTGTGGTGCAGTGGCCATTGCAAAAGAAAGATCAAGGGGAAAACCAGCAAGAACATTTATCGATCAATTCAAAGAGCTATGGACGACAGAATAGATAGATAGATAGATAGATAGATAGATAGATAGATAGATAGATAGATAGATAGATAGATAGATAGTCAAAAATATATAAATACCCTTATTGTTTAGATACATTTAAGTTATTTTTGTCAAACATCTATTTGCATTTTTATTCAAATACAATATAAGAATGTGAAACAGGCATAATTTACAGTCTTTTTCGTCAGCTGTGTATTTTCCTTGCCTGTCCTTGTTTGTTTTTGCAAATGCTAGAAAGCTTGTACGGCAAGTAGCTGATATCGCACAATATTTTCCACCTTTTCATGATTTTTCCATAATTTTATAATAATCATTTTTATGCATCAGTACTACAATGAATCCTAATGGACAACTTCTTTTTTTTTCATTTTAAAATAATTTTTCAATTTTTTATATATTAATAATCCAGAAATGAAACGGCAATAGATGATCTCTCTATCTAACGTCCAATAATCTATGTTTAAAAGTGCTCATAGACGGGTTACAGTTTTGTGATGTTTCTCACAGGTCCTCACCCAATTTGGTTGCCGTTTCAACATCATGAATATCCAACAAGAATACAGCAGATTGATGCTGACGATGACTGGAACATTACGGATATTAATAGGTAAGTTTTTATTCTTGTATAAAAACATCTCATCAAAGTATAACAGATACCAGTACATGTTATGATGTGGGAATATTTCTCTGTGTTAAGACTGAAAAATGTTTTGCTATATTTGTGGTTTAAAGTATATTTAAGTGTTAATAGAAACATCCAGATGAGGATCACTGCATAAAAAAATACACTTAGGCTAAACGATTTCTTGTGACTAAATTAATGGGAAAATGGTTATCATAAGTAAAACTTAAGGAAACTTTTCCTTCTTTCATGGAATCATGTCAATGACTAGATAGGATCATGATAAATAATAGATGAATGTTTCTATCTTGACGACAATACGACAAAAGAATTGTCAGTAACCTGAAATTGAAACCCGTTTTTGTTTCAATATCTTCTTTACTTGCATAATTTTTAGAGGTATTCAACGCGATGATCAATGATTGATATCATCATTGATGCCTCAGCATATATTTTTTAATCCTATTTTATATCATTGTGTTTTATAAAATTTGTGATTACCTCTACTGTTAAGGATATAATATTGATTACTTTCATGGCAAAGATGATTATGTCTCTTCACAACTTTCTTTTCTTAGTTTCCTGTGAATTACCATAAATTTATGTCAAAGATCGAGAAAATATTTCCTGTTTCCTTCTCTATAGCTTAGAATCCAAAGTGTTTCTTTCTAGGCTGCTACCATTTTAGACTAGATAGCCCAGTCTACACTGTCGTTTAACCTATAGTTGAGGGAAAAAATAATGGATTGATTGCAAGTTAAATTCGCTGCACTGAGTATACTTTTTCGCATCGAAAATCGCTAAATCACTTGCATGTTCATTATTTCCTTTACAGTATTTAAATGATTGCGAAGATTCAAAAATAATAGAAGAAAAACGTTTCTGACTTGTATGAAAATGAAATCTAAAGCAAACATTCAAAAGAACTACAAAGTAACTTTTTATGAAAGACTTGAATCTGTCGAGGTTAGCAACAAGCCTTTTCTTCACACAAAACACGTATTCCAGTAGCAAAAATTATATAAAATATCAGAGACAAACTTCAAAACTTATATTTTGAAAACAGTGAATAAGATAATTTAATTTAACCTTTAGTAACAATAGTAATTCTGCAATCTACCTCCACTAATATCAGCTTTTGAAAAGCTAAAATCGATGGAAACTGAATCTGAAGAAATGAACTTTGCTTTTAGCGTCAAACTTTTTGTTATGTTAAAGATAATTTCATAAATATTCCTCTTTCAAAGAAATGTTTTCAAATACCTAGCTACTTCATACAATATTAATAATTTTATATATGATATAGTAAGTTGAATAATGCTCTATGAGAAATCGGTGTTATATATATATATATATAAAGGCAAGATGTTTGTGTGTGTGTCTATCAGTCTGTCCTTTATACAAATCCACAATTTTTATCCGATTCTCACCAAACATCACACAAACATTCTTTAGGCTTCCAGCCAGGTTATGGGCTACTTATTTTTTCCGATTTCCCCCCGATATCGGAAATCGATACCCCGATATCCGATCAGGATTTCAGCCCTTTGGTTCTTCCTGTGGAATTTGCTCTAACTTGGTAAAATTATAGTTTTTAGTCTCAAACATTAGTAGGTCTTCCCAGATGACTCATTTTCTCCGATATCGGAAATCGATACCCCCGATATTATATCGAATCTGATCAAAAACTGATATTCAGCCATCAATATGGCTCATTTTCTCCAATTTTACTCCCGATGGGTACGATAAGTTTTCGTGGACTTACTTAGGTTAGTTTATCCTTGGATGACTTATTTGACTCCGATATTGAAAATCGATACCCCGATATCCTATCGGGTCTGACCAAAATCAGGTTTTCAGCTCTTTTATTTTGGTTTTTGTTTCAGATTTTGCTCCAAGTAGGTATAATTATAGTTCTTAGTCTCAGCCATGATACCATTTACTCAGAGGACTTATCTAGCCTTCAAAATTCAGTTTCCGACGGTAAACCTATTTGACATCGATACCGGAAATCAAAATTTGACTTACATCCATTCATTTTTCTTTCAATCTACGGTTTCGCTTTGACCAGAAACAACTATTGTTTTTTAGTCTTTCGTGCCAACGTCCAAAGAGTCTAAGCTCCATGACCATGGATTAGTTTTCAAGCTTTCATTACACCTGAGCAACGCCGGGCTATACTGCTTGTACATCATAAAATTATATGTATTAAAATTGTTGAATCTGTTGAAAATGATTTCCAGCAACTTACCAGATTTTTAATCATTTTCTTAGTAATTCAATATTGTCATTAGCATGAAAAATAAGCTATCATATTTATTCAGTTACTACAAAAATACATTTATTTTATGGAAGCGGTGAAGCAAAGTTTCAAAAAATTCAATTGTCAGCGAGGTTTGGGTCGAAAACATCATCACTACCAACTGTGTAGATTTCTCCCTCTTACACATTTATCTTCTTGTCAACATTTCACATCATCTGGTGGGTGGGTCAAGGTAGCACTCTGACCTAACTGGAATGCAACGTTTGTGTACCTGAACTAAGAACCCGGGTCTACACCTCCATCAACCAATGAACAGCGAGTCGAGAAAGAAAACACATATGCGTAAGTAAATATTTCGGGTTTTGTTAAAAAAAAATTCTATGGGATGAAAATGTCATAACGTGACTACTTTCCCAGGTCAGTATTTGATTACTGGAAGTAATAGCTTTATGCTTTGGTAAATATTATTTAAAAGGTCATCAAAGGTTTTTAATTGAGCTATTCGAAACGAGATGAATGTTTTTATGCATTTGGAAGAAAAATAAGTTTTGTACGTATTTTTCCTTGAACTGACAATTATACCTACTCTACTTTGTTCATTAGGATAATTCGGTTGCATAAACATCACCGAATTTTATTTTATTTTATTTTAGTTTTCTTTAATTATTTAAAAGATTTTAATTAATTTCCGTTGTACGTATAATAACTGTCAATTTATCCGATCCTTGGCCGTGGAATGTTTTTTTTTTTGTCTTTAATCAAGACAGAACACAACATTAAAATATGTGTTTAGGCAGCACCTTTCTGGAGACTGTGGTACAAGTTGCAAAGGTTTGCCCAATTTTTGCCGCTACCCACAATCATACAGAACCAGTAAAACACTCAATAATAAATTCATCACGAGAGTAATCTCATTCGATTTCTCAAGAAATGTCAATTTTTCAAGATGTGGCAAAAAACGCTCTAGCTATGGAATCTCTTGAAGTTTCTTCACGAGTATCGAGTCCTTCCTATCAGGAAATATCATGAATGTCGTAGTTAATAACCAGTCTTCGGGAGCTCATGAGACAAACACACATCACAATGGCTCTCTCCTTAGTCATACCCTCTTTCTGCTTTGTATTCCAAAAAATATTCTCAGATCATTAGCAAATATCTAGACAGATGATCACAATTTATCAGCGCAAGAAAATCTAGATTATTAGAGCCTGTCTTCTGTTTCCTCCTGTCTCAGCCCTAACAGCTCAATGGTGGGGCAGATTATCGTGTAATAGTCAAAACATCAAAAGCCAAAACCAGCAATGTTCCATCATCACTTAACAAACCCTTAATTTTCTTCAGTTATGATGATCGGCTGTACTTTCAATGAGGCTTCTAGCCTTGAACGTCTATTTGGACTCAAGTTCTCTCCGAACCTTAATTAGAAATCTCATACACGATCCATCGCTAGATGCTGAGAAAATGATCGGTTCTTTGTACCGCTTCAGGAAGAGGAGCGTGCCAGGAAGGTACTTACTATTTGACTCTTACTACCATGATTGTCTCTACAAAAGTCAAATCAGACTAAAATAAACTATTGCTGGACTGGCGCTGCTTATTCTTCACTGTCCATATTTGACAGAGTTCGAAAGTGTTAACGCAGCCTTGTAGGCGATGAATAACTTTAATCCTACAGCCCCTTTGCCACAAATGAAACATCGTAAACCTATGAATATTTCTATGGCGAATTTTCAAATGAGCTAGATTCCTTAGTTCCACCAACTTTTACAGCTGGGACCCATCATGGCATGTACACAGTCGAATCATCCTCATGATCTTATTTAATTATTTGATTTTCAATCATTTTCGCTCTGTGTTTTAAAACTAAACATCATTTCTTTGGCATGAGTTTCCCGTCTACTTGTTTTTTTGTTTTTGTTATTTTTGTTTTTTATGTTTTGCTATACTTTCCATACAAGAATTGCTTGAAGTTTCTTTAAACTTACTGTAATTTTTAAAAAATTAAATCCATCTCTTCTTTAATTTTCTCGGCTTATCTTCAAGGCTAAAAAAGCTGTACACTATAACAACTTCGATATAAAACGTTTTTCTTATTTTTAACGTTTGTGCCTGATAATAATTTTTATAACTTTTCGTTACTCTATTGCTATTTCCATGGAAAATGTTCAAACGAGCAACATTCTTTAGTTCCACAAGTTCAGACTTTTACAACTAGGACCCTCCATGGCACATACAATAGATCGAATCATCCTCATATACTTTGTATTCTTTTGGTAAGGGAAAAGTTCCACTCAGACAGCTTCTTCCCAAAATCTTTTATTTTGCGGAACAGACTCCCGAGAGGATGTTTCCTCAATCACAACAATCTTAACCTCTTCAAGTCTAGAGGCAACTATTATCTCTCCTGCATATTCTCGCACGTCTTACTTCCTCCATTTAGGCCCAATAACTTCATTCGGTAACCCTAGACCTGGAGTTGCTCTTATGGTTTGTATTGAATGAACATTTATTTAAATTTAAAAAAAGAATTCACGTAAACATATAGGACCTCATATAAATTTCTTCTCGTGGAGAGACAAATAGATACCAACTATTACTACTAATCTAATAATATTGTTGCAGTAGTAGTAGCACTGATGGTGTAGGATGTGGTATTTATTCTTTCTATACCATCATCGATTATTGTGTTAAAAACCTTGAATTCACTTATTTTAGGCATTTTATGATAAATGGAAAAAATAAAGAATGCATAAAAAAATACATGTTGGTATTTATCCACCTCACCATACTGGGTTTAACAACGTGGGGTGTCCATAAGCATTCATAGAGACCACGGAGAGAAATTGTTCAGTCCGACCAGTTTCACTCTGGGGTTGATATTCGCCAACCTATCGTCTTTAGTGCAGCGAGTAAAGTGCTGCCAAAGATCTGGAATCTCATGGACCAAGTTTTCGTCATAATTTTGACCCTAGCCAAAAGACAAGAAAAAAGGCATAAGGAACAAAGATTAACTTGAAATTGGAATAATGAAGGTATTCGCGTCAAACTCTGATATATTACTTCACTATTACTTTACCGACACAATGTCAAACATAAAATAAAAAAATGCAACACGTGTCCTAAATATGGTAAAGTGACTTTTTTTTTTAGAACTAGGTATTTCAAACTTTGCAAAGTCTTTGACACTTATGTTCATTATGGTCGATCTGTAAAAGAGTGTAAAAGCAGCCATATGAACAAAAGGAAAATATACTTACGTGGACAAAGTAAAAAGCTTAAGATAATAAAGTCGTGGCAATAGTTTTTTTTTTCTTTTTCATTCTTAGTTAATATAACCCCGCTATTTAATCAAACATTCAAGTCTACGTTCATCGTGTTTATTCAGAAACAGAATCAATATTGGTAACCAATCTGAGAGTATCTTAAAGTTATTGGGCATCTTGACGTGGTGTAATGGTTAGCAAGATTGTCTCGCACAACTGAAGAGTGAGTTCTATCTTCACTGGGTACCCCATACAATCGGCGTTGTGCCAAATCTAAGCGGTGCTTAGAAAATCAATATCTTGGAGTTATTTCAATCATAGTAATCATGGGGTTGGGCAGACTCTGTGGAAAGTTAGTATCATTTAGTATCATTTAGCTTTCAGTAACATAAACGAGAGGATTCTCAAAATAAAATTAATATTGTTTTTTTGGTTTTTTTTTAATAAAGCAAGGGTAGTAGTGGTGTAGGTCGGATTTGTTTATCATTATTATTATTATCATTATTATTATTTAAATGAAAACGGACGCTTTATTCGTTTTCATTTAAATAACTGAAGAAAGTAACAGAACGGTAACATAGGGGATAATGATGATTGTGTTATAAATGCAATTTTTTGTTGTTATTATTATTATTATTATCACCACCATCATCTCTGTTCTTGTCATTTGATTAAAAGGATGACATTATTTGTTTTGTTTCATAGAATCAAAAATGAAACTCCTATGCTGCTAATACAGCAGTACAATGGCTTCAGTCAGGGCATCCGAAATAACCATCTTAGCAGAATAACAGAAGAGGAAATAGTGGACGTTGAGAAAAGCCAACGATCTAAGGACAGTCAAGGAACTTTGTACAGTCGTCACAGCCTTGATTCTACCACGGATTATGCATCAGACAATGAAGAAGAGTCTGAAGATGACGAAAAGCAAAGTCAAATGGATAAGAAACATGAAATATCAAATTTGGTACATTTTCAAAGAAAGATGGGTTCGGGTCTTCGACCCAAACATAAATTTACAAAAAAATCGAATGATAAATGGTTTCATAGTCATTCTGTAAATCTGGATAATTTTCTCTTACACAAACCCCTGAATTCAGAAAGAGCAATAAATGAAAGCATCAAGTATGGTCTCAATTCAAAGTCAGATCAATGTTTCCAAACACTGTCGGAAGAATCCGAAATATATGACTCTAAAGAATGTCAATCCAAAATGAATATTCAAATTCGTGAATATTGCCGACCGACACCGTCCAAGACAAACAATTACATTTCTTATGACTCACAGTCAAGAAAATGTCAATATCTCCCTGATGATGTCGATATCTATAAAGAATGGATAGAATCTTCTTTGAAATTTTTCAACCAAAACCAAGAACCAACGGATTCTTCTTTTCAAATATCAAAAAATGATACAAGTATTTCTTCTGAATCTTTTTCCAGCAATCTAACTGAAAGCATTCAGACATTAAAAACGAAGGTTAGAGACGTCGCATCCAGTTCAGATATAACATATGACAATTTTTATAATACGTTTCTTCCGTCTAGTCTTGCAGAAAACGAGGGCATTACTAAGATTAACCCAATCGCTATTCTTTATGCTAATCAAGATGAAGAAGAAAAGTCACTGAATGAAAAGGAAATGAAAACTATACCGACGATAAACGATGACAAAGAAAAGAGTTCTGAAAAAAGGGAAGTGGAATTTGTTTATTCAGTCGAAGATTTTCCACATCCGCCAGACTATTTTTTTGACTTCGACTCATTCTCATTATCATCAGATTCTCTTGTTACCGACAATTATCAAGAAGACAAGAAAGAAACCGAAGAAAATTATTGTTATTCAATGACAACAGATGGTCAAATTTCTCAAAGTAACAGACATTTTACTTTTATCGTAACAAATCAAAATAACAAAGTAGCTGTCGACAACTTCAGCGATAGTTACTCAGAGTTCGTGCGTCAGAACAGACGTGAGAGTGACTTCACTTTTCAATCTGTTTCAACCGAATTTACTTTTGAAACAAATCCTAACGAACAACAATCTAGCCATGCCATTCCAATGGCAACTTTGAAGACAAACCCAAATGATTATTTAGGAAACAACAACAGTAGTTTAATAGATTCATGCGCAACATTAAAGCATAAAATATCGGCTGAATTGAATAATAATGAAGTAGAATCCAGGCAGAATACAGAAGACGATGAAGACATGTATTCTGTACAAAAGACTGATACCATAAGTCAATCATGTATCTGTCGAAGCATCGATTCCGGAACGAAACACCAAAGAGATAACATATTGACTCAATGCGAAACAATTTCACAAAACAAATCAAGTTTCTTTGATATTATCTCAACTAAATATTTCGAGCAAACATTAAATAAAACAATGCGTAGCAGAAAGACAAACGGTAGATGCAGCAAATCTGATAACGCTGAATCGGGATCAGCTCCTTACGAGAATGCAAAATCCGTGTCAACGATTTGCCTTGACCATTCACAAGAAGATCAAAGTACAAAAGCCCGCCTTTCTGCAGTACAGAATATGTTACAAAGAGCCATCAATGTCGATAAGGTTTCTTATTGAACAGCCAGTTCCTGCCAAAAGAAACCAAATTCTTGTTCAGAATGTGAACGACTTGTAGAACCATAACTTACTTGGAAAATTACAAAATTAAATAAAACCATCTGAAAATAAAAACAAAAACGAAATATACAATAAAACACTACAGTAACTATTGTGTCATTTTCTTTTTCTTTTCTTTTGTTTATTTCGTCTAACGCGTAAAGTTCAAATGGTTACGAATTTTATAACTTATCGAATCGTAAAATTAATGCTATCTTAAACAACCGCACTTCTAAATCCTTTTGCATTAATGTAGGCGTCTCCAGAGCTTTATTCTTGAACCTAGCTTGTTCCTAATTCTTATCGACAAATTTCCTGGTGCCATCAGCTCTCGACTCGTTATTTATGATGATGATACGACTATCTACTCCTGTCTTTATATTATTAGCGGTTCGAGAAGGTCAAACAACTGATTAACATGGCAAGGATGATTTTCCCGCAGTAAGTTGCCATTACTTCTGCGGTAGATAAAGCTATAGAATCCAATGTATCCTGCTATTTAACCCACCTTTCTCAAGGGTATTTGAACATAAGCGAATACAACAAATTCAACTAGAATTCGAACACTGTTCTCCGATTTCTCGTCCCGAGTCGATATCCACTGCACCACAACGTACATTTTACACTGATTTTCATATACATGGAGGAAAGTGCCTTTTTGCACTGAAGGCTTCAACTGTTTGAAGATACACTTCTCTCCCCAGTCACTCGGAGAGGTATATTTGTTATTCTTATGTAGTAGTAGTAGTATTTTCACTTTACTTTTTATTAGATGCAATGTTGACAGATACTCTTACTTTTTAACTTGTATTTATTTCACCTCATTTTTATTAGCAATCCAATTAATGATGTAGAATGATGAACAGTTTGTAATTAAAAAAAAATTAAGTCAAAACATAAAAAACATGATAGTTCCAATATGGCATAGTTATTTTAACAATTATTCTTAAAGTCGCTTTTATTAACAGTGATGTTTTTTAATTTTTTTTTTAAATCGATAAAATTTATTTTGAATAAAACAATAAAACTGACAAAATATGACAGTCACTTTTTATTATAAGAAATTACAGAAAATCTGAGGACATCATTCAACTCATTGTTATTAAATCGAGGCCTTTGACTTTCCTTCTTTTTAATGCAAAGAGATATTACTAAGGAATAACTGCTCAGTAGCCATTTTGTTTATTTACTTTGAATGTTGGAGAAGCAATAAAAGTGTTCTGGTATTTTTATTATTTACCTCATGTAACTATCTTTTGAACTCTTTTTCAGTCCAGTTACGTTTTTTAATAAAACTTCAATATAAAAGTTAAATTTCAAACAAACTGAACGTTCTGAAATAAATCTCTGAAATCGAATAACCAAAGTTTCATACCCACCATTTTTATCAACAAGCCAAACAGTGACAGTTTCTTCTAGATATGAATTAGTTATTGTAGCAGAAGGACGTGGTCAAAAATGTTGTTTAAAGATGTTAGCCACGGCTTATCAGGAATTTGAGGCTCAAGATCAATGATGACACAGAAATTGCTCTGCACTAGATGTTTAATGATGGATTATACATTAGCTTGGTTGTATTGGCTGGATTATCACAAAATAAATATACGAGTTAAGGGATTACTTTTTTTTTTCATCCAGGTTCATAACACTTCAAAGAAAACATAACAATTGTTAAAAGCAACAACATTTACTCCTTTCTTCTGTCAATGAATCGAATAACAGAAAAGAAATTAACCTTTGTGCTTTCTCTTGCAAATACTATTTTACTAAAAATTGTACAAATACACAAGTGTATCTCTAAGTTTTTTTCCTTTACATATGAATAATTTACTTTGATTCAAGCCAAACTGCACAGCATTCTCTCTTGCACCTCCTTGTTAGTTTATGGCCACATCATTACAAAAAAATACCAATAGATACCATCACCTTTGCTTTTTTATAAGAACATAAATTTAGATTAAAACCTTTCTAGAAGTTTTGAATTGAACGAAAATGAACTTTGATTTGTTAAAACATTTTAATCAATAAGTGACAACAACCAAAGCGTATTCCCCAACAGAAGTTAATCCGACATAACCGTATAAGAGAGACTGCTAGAGCCTATATATCCTTAGTATAGACAACTAGACATATTTTTAAATAACATATTTTGAGCAATTATCTAATATTTTATTGATTTTTATTACTTTATAACAGGAGTGAAATGAAAGAATATGAAACAACCAAAAAAGTTTATATGAGGGGTTTTTGTTTTCCTGTAAGGGAAATAACCGTTGAAACACGTGAACCTTTCAATCAAAATATCCACCACACTTAAAAAAAAAAATAAAAAAAAAAAAAAAATTTATACAAACAAAAATTTAAAATAATTTTAAAATATTTCCGTGTGAAGACTTGTATTAAGCTTTTCAATATTCGATTAATAAATACAGTCTTCATTTAATGACCTAACCGCAACGTGACTTTGAAGAATTTTCAAAATATTTTAGTAATTTTATAAATTATTATAATAAAAAAATAAAAAAATGTAAAATTCATTGTTAACGAAAATAAAAAAAAATTCTTCAAACTATAATATTCTTAATCTATACTAAGAGAAGCGTCCATCCGTTCGTCACAATTTCATATCTATACTATAAGAGCCGTGTCTGTCCATCACACGATTCAACCAGTAATAAAAATATGCAGCATTTCATTTACTAATACGATATATAGTATTTCTTTCAGTAATAATTCAATTTAATTTAAACTAAAACTTAAACATAAAATTGAAAATTATAAACTTAGAACTTGAATTAATAGATTGTATTCCTTAGAAAAGATGGTATACGTTTTTTTGTGCCTATGAGTCAAGCGGAATCACTTGCAGATATTTATAATCCGTTATTACTTCTAACTAGAAATACCAGGGAAATTTTCAGTTCTCCTATTTTAATTTTGTGGTGAATCTTAATTCTTAAGCTCATGGCGAGTCCTAAAGCAAAATATCCGTAGAAATTACCCTATCGCATCGTTAAATATTATTTAAGCTTGACAACATAAACAAAATACTACAAAACCAATCGTAAACATGAATGCTGGTCGTTAATTTTAAAAAGTAGATAGAAATGAAAAGATTTGCAATCGACAACTTTCTTCACTTCATTGAAACAGCTGTTAAAGACTTATCTTCCCTTCGTTTTTACTTGCTTACCTACTTAACACATCACTCAATAAGTCCTGAGCCCGACATATAGATAACACCACTAATAAAAAAAAAAATCCATATGGTTTTTTTTAAGTGTACTAACCTACAAATGACACACGACAAAATTTGGGCCAATTAGTTTACAAATTACAGTTATTTAATTGAAGCAAATTTTCAAATCAATATAAAAATCTGAATTTCGTTTGTTGGTAAAGCATTGCTTTCTGATGAGAGAAAAAAAATACTGTTCAAGCAAAGCAATAGCTTGATAAGTTATTCGGACTCTGCTTTACAGGAAACAATGGTTAAAAGGTCGTATGCTGACTTTAAACGCGGTCGTACAGACACAAATAATGCTTAACACTCAGGTCGCCCAAAATCAGCAGTTGTCAGGGAAAACACCAAAAAAAATTCTCAAAACGTGATCTTTCACCAACACAATTCACTGTCACAAGTCGATCGTAACGATGGCAAAACTACATGAACTACACTTCGAATTGCTTCTGCATCCACCTTATTCTCCAGATCTGTACCCCAGCGACTACTGGCATTTGCACACCTCAAAAGAATGCTCCATGAAAAGAGATTTTGCTCTAATGGATAAGTGATATCGGAAACTGAGGAGTATTTTGAGACCAAAGACAAATTGTTTTACAAAAAAGGCATCGAATTGTTAGAGAAGTGTTGGAATCAGTGTATCAATCTGGAAGGATACTATGTTGATGAATAAAGTCGAATTTTGCCTAAAAGTTGTTTTTTATTAGTTAGGCCCGGGATTTCTTGAGTGAGGTGTTACTTTGTTTCTTTCATTTTTTGACTGAAAAACAAGTAATGTCTTTACTCCTCTTTCTTGTGATCAAAAGCTTATCAAATTAAATAATGTCATAGTTTTATTGCAGTTTTCATTTTACTATTGAGAGTAGATTTTCAGAAATTTAAATTAATTTACTTTGATTCAAGTCAAACTGCACAGCATCTCTCTTGCACCTCATTGGTAGTTTATAGCCACATCATTACAACAAATACCACCACTTTTGCTTTTTTTTTCTTTTTTATTATATACAAAATTTTATAAGAACATAAATTTAGATTAAAACCTTTCTAGGAGGTTTAAGTTTTAAATTGAACTAACAAGTTAAAACGTTTCAATCAATAAGTGACAACAACCAAAGCGTGTTCACCAACAGAAATTAATCTGACATTAACAGTATAAGAGAAAGATTGCTGAAGCCTACATATCCCTAATATAGACAACTCTACATAATTTTCATGTGCAAAAGATACTTAAATGTTTTCTGCAAACTAAGTTATTAACAAGTGCAAAAGTTATCTGGATTATATTCTATGAACAAAGGATTACACCAAGCAAACATGCAAAAAACTATGTTATCTGTTAATACATATGAAAATTACATATATTTTATATCCAAGTAGATCTTTATCCAGCCTTGAGAAGTATGTTTTTTACCATTCTCTTTTGGAATTCAAGTATTATAATGATTTAGATCAAGTCAAATTTTATATGCATTTCTGCATTAAATCAGTTTTCTTAATGACATTTTAGAAGTAAACTTTTATAGTGCACCAACAAATAACCAATAATGTAAGAAACATGTCATTTAGATATTGACCTGCACAAAATTCTCATTTTGGAAATTTCTTTTCAAATTTTACAGCCACCCAACCCCACTGTTTTGATGCTTTTCATCAGTCCTTTCTTTCCTGCTCACTTTATCACTTTTCTGTAGTTAACATTTGTCAAAAGAATCATTTTTATATAAATAACAGTCTTTAGTTTTTAAGCAATTAATGAATGTATTTTTAGTCCAAGAATATTTGTTATTGTTATTAACTATCATTATGCATAGTGAAAATACGCTTGAGGAGATATTCTTTTTTTTTTAATGATTTTGTTTAAAAAGAAAACTAATAAACCACAAGGATATCTACTCAAACATGTATAGCCACTAAATATAGCATTTATATCATTAAATCTTGAGTAGAATTAATACTAAAAAAATCAGATGACTATTCAATTAGAAATGTGTGTGCAGATGTATAGAAAATAAAATTACAAAATAGGGGTTATAAATAAGTTTCAATTTTTTCAAGAAATTTACAGGTAATATATCTGGATTATAGTAAATGATTATTTGCACAGACCAATATGGATGTAAGTTCCATAATAAAGGTGCATGTCAACAATATTCAAGTCCCATATTATACTATTTGGGGAATCTTATAGACTGGTTCCCTGGAATGTACACAATCATATAGATATCAAAATGCAAGCCATCATTTCATGCCTCTATTCACTTTTGACATAATACATCAAGAGTTGTACATGTTCAATGGGGAGTGGTGAAAACACTGGCAATCATTCTTGTAGCACATGCTGAGTAGCAAAGGTATCATATGGGTGGACATTATCCAGCAGGAAGATTACATCACCTTTTCTGTTGCTGGAATGGCAAAAGTATGGGTTGAACAATGTTTTAGATATACATAAAGTTGAAATTTCTACTCTCATCAGATGAATACTTATTTACAGCTAGATAAAGGGATTGGAGTTCTTATGGTTGTTACAAGGGCAGAATGTCATGTCTCTAATAGATAAAATAAATTACTGTTCGTGTTAACACAATACATGGGTTTCTTTCTTGAGTTTATCATTCTGCCTGGAATATGAAGTTGAATACCTGCATTCACACAAAACAAGGTATGTCTATGTTTGCTATCTAACTTAATTTGTAAATTACTTACACACAGTTCCCCATATAGGTACCACCACTAATTTTGATACCTTAGTTTTAAAATGAATTTTTTATAAATGAAAAAATTTTCTCAAAGCTTTCATCTTAGCTTTAATTGAAAACTAGATGATTAAATTTACTATTTCCAGTAAAATATTCTGGTGTATTTCAAACAGAAATTATATTGATTGGTATCAACTTTTTGAATGTTTTCAGTTAAAACATTAAGAAAAAGCCATTTTTTGACATATTCATAAACAAAAGTTGATTCTCAGTTTTAAAAATCTTGCAAAAATAAAAAACATCTGTGACATGTTATTTTTTAAAAAATTAGAAAATTTAAAGTTAAATTAATCTGGTTTGAAACAAATATTACTTGCTTATAGGATGAAATGTGGTATACAAGCATTTCTTAACTAATTCTTAGTACTTGTTTTGACATGTTGATTGATGACTAACAGCAAGATATGCTGACAAGCTAAGTATGGCTGACCTAAATTGACAAAGTGAACACTTTCATTGATTTTTAACTACCTAGTAATAAAAAAAAATGAAATGTAATATTTTATTGAATTTTAGTGACTTTAGCTTTATAACTGGAGTGAAATAAAACAATTGGATAGAGCAAAAAAAGTTTAGTGTTTTTTTTTGTTTTTTCCTGTAAGTGGAAAAACAGTTGAAACACATTAACATTTTTATCAAAAGGTCACTTATGAAACAGCATACATAAAATAAAATTTCCACAAGCAAATAAATAAAAATTATTTTAAAAACCTTTCTGCATGAAGATTTTTAAGTTTTTCAATTTCTAATTAATAATTCAATTTCTAATTAATAAATATTTTTTTCACTTAATCACCTAACTGCAATGAATTTTTGAAGAATTTTAAAAATATTTTTGAACCTTTATAAATTATTATAATTAAGAAAAGAAAAAAATGAAAACAATTCTTGTAAAAATTCATTATTCATTGAAAATTGTTTTTCTTTATAATGTTCATAATATATAATATTTATAAAAGCAATTAAAAGCTTATCTAATTAAATAGATAGTTTATTGCATTTTTTTTATTTTCCTATTCTGAGCAAATTTTCAGGAATGTTGTAATTGATTGGAAAAAAAAATCTAACATTTGTTTCATTTTTGCAAGAATTTCCAAATTAATGTGTTTTTCACTGGAAACAGATTTTACTATGATTACTTTATTCATAGTAAAAAATGTTTTTTTTAACAAAATTTCACACTTGCTAGAAAGGAATAATACGTTTTTATAATAATTAAAAAATACTTTGAACTTTCCTATTAATAATAAACATTTTAATGTAAAAAATTGTTTTTATTAAGTCTGGAGCCCTTTTTTCTTTATGCTATGCTGTTTTTCAGTGGATTAGTGGAGATACCTACCATATCAGAAGTTGGGCTCATGTGTCATGAACAGGTACATCTTAAAAGATAGCATTTCCCCTAACCCCAGATCTATGTTGCACATACAAGTGCCAATCACTTGCACAAATGCAGTGTCATTTTAACCCCCAGATGATATTCTTACAACATCACTCAAGATATGCATTAAGGTGGTGTACTATGTGGAAGTTTGGCTAGAGCCACATGTCTAGTTCTGATGCAACTAGACAATTCTCAATGATCAATGTTGACACTCTTGGGTCACATTTGCTCTGACCTGTACTGTGGACAATGTGCAATATGCCACTACTGTCTTTACACATTATCAATCCTGGCAAGCATCTCCACCCTGTGGCCACTCAGTACCTAGTGTACAAGTGTAGAAACATTAATTTAAGCCATATCCAACATGTGCAGCAAATCTCTGAAAATGACTGTCTAGCCTCTTGAAAACTTACTGCCAAATTGAACTCAAACAGCTCTAACTTAATAAAAAGAGCATATGTGCATCTCTGCAGTAAGAATCCTGTTTGTACTGGACTCTTTAACCACATTTTAACCAGATTAAGATCACAGAACTAAACAAATTCAATGTTGATTCTCAAAAGCAAAGAATCTATAAAAAATCTAATATGTAGGTAATTTAAATTTTCTATCATTAATTAAAAACTGGTTTCAATTAATTTTCAAGCCTCCCCATCCCAGCCACAAAATAATTTGAAGAAATGAAATTCTAATAGAATAAGAAAACAACAAAAAAAAAAAAAAAATTGAATTTATTACAACACAAAAGAACAATTTAGAAATGCATCTATGAAATGGTCAGCTTTTTACGAATATATCAAATCAAGAAGTAAATATAAAAATCATTGGAAGCTAAGGAGGTTTAATCTCTCTAAGTTCACGTATCTCCTGACATATAAAAATATGTGAAAAATGGATTCGAAATAATAAAGGTTATTTAAAAATTAGACAATAAGGCAACTTGAATTATGATCTTTTAAATAAAAATACCTTACATTAATATGGATAAGTGAAGCCAAAGGACCATCACTATGATAAAAATGCCAGGTGAAAATGAAGAGGAAATAGTTGAATACAGTTACCAGAGATCAGACTGAGGCTGACCTGAAGACCAAAGACAGTTTTATTGAATAAACCTTTTGTTTTCCAAGTTGAACATATGTACAATTGTTCATTATTGAAAATACTGCTTTTTTTTCTTTAATTAAATATCATTTGCCTTTCTTTATAATTTGTTTTATTACCATCTCACAGCTTCATTTCAGTAAGATAAACTTTTACAAAGAATATTTCATGCAATAGAAAGTGTGCCACAGAAATCTAAAATTGCACAAGAATAAAGAAAGATGGATTTCAGAAGAAAGGCCAAGTATTAAGAGAGTGAGAAACATGATTAGAAAAGATTCATTGCCATAAGATATGTCTTATATTATGGCAATGAATGTTGGACAATTTCTTTGCAGATGAAGAGATTGAGATGTGATTCTATTAACAAATACTAAAAATTAAGGTCATTCAGAAGAGAATAGATATTATTAAAAAAAAATTTAAAAGAACTGCTAACAATTACAAAGAAACAAGAAACTTTTGAGATACAATAAGGAATGAAAGTTTGGAAAAAGTTTACATATCGAAAGCAAAAAAAACAAAGGTAGCAGCAAGTAACTTGAATAGGAGAACAAATACCACAAATGACATTTAAATAATGAAAATCTATACCAATGAAAAAATGTATAATCCTAAATTATAGAGCTACATAAATGGACAGAATGAAAAGATCCAATTCAAAAGATCAAATGAAATTCTAGAAACAAAAGTAATTGCCAATTCTGCTTGCTTCAATATAATCACAAATGTGATTCAATAACAATGAATAATGACTAATATTTCATTATTTTATCTCTTTGAAAATCTGCATTTTTACACACCAGACTTTTTTTTTAGTTTTATTTACATAACCTCAACAGACTATGCAAATATATCAACTGTCTATACCAATAGCCATAGCAACCTCTTGGACATGTTGTCGAACAGCCTGCACAAGCACTTGGTAAATGTCCTTGCAGCCTTTAGTAGCCTGCTTCAAAACCTTTTTTAAATTGTCCTCATGTAGACGAGAGTTCATCTCTAGCAGAACTACTTCTTCAGATTGTGGCAAGATGGCTGTGATTAGTTCAGGTATTCCAGAAGATTCTTCCAAGTAACTCATATCCACAACAGGCATTTCATTAACAAAACCTGCTGAACAAGCACAAACATAGTCCTTTATTGGGATGCCTGCATCAATGATAGCGAGGGTAGCTGCATTTACACAAGCACAGTAATTGCCACCATCTGATTGTAATACCTGAAAAACAAGTATTGAGAGAAATACTCAAAAACATTAAAAATAACAGCATAGAGATGGGAGTTAGTGAAATATGTTCACAATAGATAGCAATACAGCCAAGAAACAAAACAAGCAAGACAATTTTCAATTTCAAAATAAATCCAATTTTAGAAAAAAAAAAAAAGACTTTAATAATACAGAAAAGATTGAATGCAAAAAATACACCCTTGTGCAAATTAATTGAAACAACTGCTTTAGTTTCCTTTTTTTACCATATGGTCAGTTTTAGACCCACTTGAGTGACAGAGTGTAATTTCAATTTTTTTTTCCTCAGATTAAAATCATTTGCAGTGGTGTGCAGTCATGTAAATCTATTTTCAGGATGTATAATGAAATTTGTTTGGCCTCGAAAAATATTGCGTCATCCGTGATTGCAGCAGATTTTTATCATGCCCAAACACTATTGTCTCGGATATTGTTGGGTGTCAGTCTTTCAACTGTCATCAAGGTAAAGAAATAAACTGGATCCATCAGTCCAAAATGTAAAGGAAAATATGGTAGGAAGAGAAAAACAACACTGTATACATGTTCAAAGAAATTGTGAAAGATCCTAGGAAGACATTATTAGTTTTATTTCAATTGATTTGCTCAAGGATATAGCTCTTCCTTGACAGACCTTAAAATAATTCTGAGTATTATTCATACAGAGATTTTGTAATATTTGCTTAACATACATAATTTTGTTTTTTTAAAAAGCATACCATTTTATAAAAGATAGAATAGCATGATCTTGATGATAGGAAAACAATTTAGCAAAATTTAAAGATGCTTTGTTTTTTTAATTTAACTAAAAACCAAGTAATTTGAATTTTATCTTAACATTTTCAGATAAATGAATTTACATATACATACATATCACACGCAAGTATTCATGTAATCAAAAATGATAGCAATTATTAAAGTTTTAATATTGAGATGTAATAAAATAAAAGTCATTAAGATAAAGTATTGAGATTTAATAAAGAGAAGAAAGAATTCACAACTAAAATACTGACCAATGACCTGTTTAATTAATCTGTTCCGTTTATATTTTTTTTTAGACATTCGGTGGTATCTATGATTTATTGATTACTCCTGGTATTATAGAAATCACTTTTTGCTCAATGAAGAATAAAGCAAATGATTAATTAAATGGTTCATTTTTCTTTTAAATTAATTTTGTGTAAATGCAGATAAATATTTTAGGAAATCAAAACCTTCCATATAATAATTATCAATATGTATTTATTTATAAATTTAGTGGATAGTGCCAAGACCACGCTATATCCCTTATAGTGTGGTCTTGGTAGAGCAGTATATCATTAGTGAGAAGAGAGATAAATCAACTTAATTTATGAACAATTACATTTCTTAGTGTTATAGTGGAACATCCTGCCTTCCCCTGAGAATAGAATGCTCTACCTGATAAAAGATGGTAATGAGTGGTATGAAGAGGGAAGGTCTTAGGCGAAGGCATTCACTATTCGATAGTCTATTCCACTCCAACCCGTTGCTTGCCGATATGTGTATTATTGTTAATTGTACCTTAGTACAATAAATCTGTTATACCTTATTCCTGGTGTTGAGTACCGTTCTTCAACTGATCTATTTACACTGTATTCCTTTTCGGGATATATCAGTTTGGCGACGAAGATGACTGCCGCCCGATATCAGTTTGGCGACGAAGATGACTGCCGCCCGATATCAGTTTGGCGACGAAGATGACTGCCGCCCGATATCAGTTTGGCGACGAAGATGACTGCCGCCCGATATCAGTTTGGCGACGAAGATGACTGCCGCCCGATATCAGTTTGGCGACGAAGATGACTGCCGCCCGATATCAGTTTGGCGACGAAGATGACTGCCGCCCGATCATTTCAGTTTGGCGACGAAGATGACTGCCGCCCGATATCAGTTTGGCGACGAAGATGACTGCCGCCCTTTGGCCCGCGATATCAGTTTGGCGCACGAAGATGACTGCCGCCCGATATCAGTTTGGCGACGAAGATGACTGCCGCCCGATATCAGTTTGGCGACGAAGATGACTGCCGCCCGATATCAGTTTGGCGACGAAGATGACTGCCGCCCGATATCAGTTTGGCGACGAAGATGACTGCCGCCCGATATCAGTTTGGCGACGAAGATGACTGCCACCTGATATCAATTCGCGACAGAAAAAAGCAAATTCACATGAAAATTTCAGTTGTCGTATAAGGATTATGGCTCCTAAAGAAATACAACTGTATTAAAGGAGATGTAAAATATGAGCGCTAAAGAAAATATTTCAGCTGAGAATTTAAGTAAGAACCTTCAACAGTGATGACCATATATATATATATAAAAAAAAAGTTAAGTAGTTTTCTGTACCCCTTCATAAAAAAAAAAAAAAACTACATTTTTTTCTTGCCAAATTTTTAACTTATTGGTCAACTGTATGGTTGAATTTTTATTTTTCCATATACATATTTTTGTTGTGTACGGAACATGGAGCAATTAGCAGAATTTATGAAGACAATAGGTGTAGCGATTACAATATAACTAACACAACAAGAGCAAAGTCAACAAAAACAACAAACAGATCTTCAACAACAAATTATACAACAACAAGATGTTTTGCAAAAAATATTATTTAAGCAAGGCGAACCAAAAGAAGGTTCCAGAATTTTCTCTGCGGAAGGTATATCAAACTCTTTCAGAATTTTTGTACAAACCCGAGGAAGGAATAACTTTTCCTGCGTACTTTAAAAGGAAAAGGTACTAAACAATTTTTTCAAGAAGGTGCAAATCATGAACCAATGAAAAAAAAAAAAAAATTATGCTTTTGTTACAAAATCAGTGCTTAGGAAAATACAAAGTACATGAACTTCATTTTGCCAAAGAAACCAGAAGAGATTTTGTTTGATGAAACTGTTGAAATAATAGCGAAAGTGTTTGCCGAATGGGACAGTTTATTTCATACATGGTATAAATGCTTAAATATCGTGAAAGAAGAGGATGAAGATTTTGTTTCGTACGCTGGGAAAGTTAACTTCCAGTGTGAACATTTCAAAATTAAAGAAATCAAGGAAGATATGTTCAAATGCCTAATTTTTGTGCAAGGTTTAACGGCGCCTAAGGACAAGGAAGTTCGTTCAAAAATTTTAGCAATGTCGGAGCATGATACAGACATAACTTTGCAGAAAGTATCAGAGGAATGTCAGAAGTTGATTAATATTAAATGGGATAATTTATGTATTCAAGAGAAGAGTATTACCCGAATACATAAAGTAAAACAACGTGCTTACAAAGAAGAAAGACCATACTGCAAATCATGTGGCAACACGAATCATGCTACAAGTAAGTGCTATTTTAGAAATATAATGTTTTGAATGTGCGCAAAAGGGTACAAGGCAGTAATGTGTAGAAAGAAAAATTATTGAAAGCCTAAAAGGATAAATACGGTTTTATCTAAAAAAGTTACAAAGGATTTCGGTACAAGAAAGTACATAGACATTAAATTAAATGGTCGAAATATCACTTGTTTGCTAGATACCGAGATTGACATTTCCACAATTGATGAAAACACCCGGAGAAAAATAGGCTGACCAGAGTTGCAGAACACTAAGAAAATTGTGAGAAGCATTTCGGGTAACAAGTTGAAATTCAAGGGTGAATTTTTTTAAGGTAGCATTTGACGGCAAAATTGATTTAATTGTATTATTTAATTTATGGGAGAAATCCATGAATATGTTTTGTAGGAAAATGAATGCGTCGAATATAGGAAAGTCTAAACAGACAGAAAAATTTATGAAAGTGAAATTCATGTCTGTGAAATTTTCAAAAGAATTAAGAATTATGGATTCAAGGTAGGACTTGAAAAGTGCAAGTTCTGTATGAATAAGATTGAATATTTGGGTCAAATAATTGATCATAAGTGAAGGAAACCTAACCCAAACAGAACTGAAGCGATAAAAAATATGCCTACTTCGGATAACGTGACTAAGTTACAATCATTTCTGGGCCTCACAATTACTACAATCTATATATTCCTAATTTTTTTTATTTTTATTTTTTTTAATCATTTCACCCCAAGCAAGGCATTCCACTGCCACTATTACGCTTGGGGCTATATAGGGGAAGGTAAACAGAAAGAGTGGTTAGATATAGGAAATGTCAGAAGGGGGGGTGATAGGTAAATGGGAGGATGGGAAAAGTGCTTGAAAGAATGGAAGCGAGTTATTGTGTTAGGAGGTGTCTATTGACCTTACATTTAAACTCCTGGAGATTGTAGCCGTTGGGGAAGCAGTCATGTGGAAGGGAATTCCACAGTCGGGAAGTACGAGAAAAGAAACTGTTAGAGTAGAAGTTGCGGTTGCATTTTATCGGTTTCACTGTAAAAGGGTGGGATCTAGTTGCTAATCTAGTATCTCGTGCAAATTCGAACCTAGGGGGCACCAGTGATCTAAGTTCATCGGAGCAGAAGCCATGGAAGTATTTATAGAAGAGACACAGGGAAGCCACATCGTGCCAGTGAGAGAGAGACTGCAGGTGGACTGCCAAGTCAGTATCGATCACATTACAGACCCTCCGCTGTACCTTGTCAAGAAGCCCAAGGAGAATAGCAGGGGCACCCGACCAGATATGGCAGCAGTATTCAATGCACGGGCGGATGGTAGATTTATAAATGTACAGGATAGATTCAGACGGAAAAAACCTCCAGGCCCTGCACAGAGAACCAACTTTCATGGCAGCGGATTTAGCAATGGATTCGATATAGTCATTCCACTTGAGGATATTGAAAGAATTTCATTTGGCTCATCTGGGTATATCCAGAATGAAATCATTAATGAGGAGCTATACATACTGGCCTAGGATGGACCAGGACATTGAAGATTTGGTGAAGCATTGTAAAGGCTGTCAGTTAGCAGCAAAATCACTACCAATAAAAACTCAGCCATGGCCAAAAATGGACATTCCGTGGTCACGGATACATGTTGACTATGCAGGACCATTAAAGGGAGACTATTACCTAATTATTGTTGATAGTTATTCTAAATGGCCTGAAGTTTATAGATTTAAACACCCAACAGTGGCAAATACGATAAAAACGTTAAACGAAGTATTTAGCCGTCTAGGGTACCAAACACAATTGTGAGTGACAATGGTACTATGTTTACGGGAGCTGAATTTAAACATTATTGTGATTCGTTAGCAATCGAACACATAACAATGCCTATGTATAATCCGAGATCGAATGGACAGGCAGAAAGGTTTGTTGACACATTTAAAAGAGCTATGAGAAAAGCTAATGGGATCAACACCGAAGATAAGAATATTCAAACATTTCTGATGGTTTATAGAATTATGCCAAATAAGAACATTAATGGAAATTTGTCACCTGCTGAGGTCATGTACGCGAGAAAGATTCGATTGATATTTGATAGACTGTTACCAAAGGAAAAGAAGATTTTTATAAAGCCAAACTCTGATGTTAAATCTTTCAAAGAAGGTGACAAGGTCTTCTTTAACAATTATCAAACTGGAAAGTGCTTTTGGGAAGACGGTTTTGTAATTAGAAGAATTGGGAGAGTCATTTACATAATTAAAGGAAAGACGTTTGTCTGTAAAAGACAAACCAACTGAGACACCGATACATCGAAACCATTACAAATGACCAAGAGATACCAATGGAGGTAGTATATAACACATTCCAGATTAAACCACCCACTAACAACGGAGTACCTATGGAGGTAACACCTACACAAAGAACTACTGATTCTCCTAAAAGTGAAGACACAGGGACGGACAAGAGAAGAAGTAACAGAAAAAGTAAAAGGACTAAATGGCTATGTCCCGATCCTAAGAGAAAAAGATATTAAGAGCAAAATTCTAGGAAGAATTTAGCTCGGAGGAAAAGTGTTATAGTGGAACATCCTGTCATCCCCCAAGAATAGAATGTTCTACCTGATAAATGACAGTAATGAGCAGTACAAAGAAGGAAGGTCTTAGGCAAAGGCATTCACTATTCGATAGTCTGTTCCGCTCCAACCTGCTGCTTGCCTATATGTGTATTATTGTTATTTGTACCTTAGTACAATAAATCTGTTATACTTTATTCCTGATGTTGAGTACCGTTCTTCAACTGATCTATTTACACTGTATTCCTTTTTCGGGATATATCACTTAGTCATTTTAATAATCTACAAAATATTTATCTGCATTTGGGCAAAATTAGTTCCAAAGCAAAACGAATCATTTAATTAATCAGTTACTTTACTCCTGAGTTTCTTAGATTGCAATTTTATTTGTTCACATCAAGCATTTAGATACTTTTGTCTATTAAATAAATGTCTTGCTTTGACTTGGTCTTGAAAGCCTGTCATTGCCGTTTTTGTCATTCCATTGCTAATCTTTATTCTGAGCGATATTTCATTTCACTGTTATATTAATCATAAAAGTTTTAACATGAAAAGATATTGAGCAAATGGTGTTTTATCCAATACAAGAAGTAATCAATGAATCATTAGATATCCCTGAATGTCTAGAAAATATAATGGGAACAGATTAATTAAACAATTCATTGGCGTCTATTTCAGTTGTGAATTCTTTACCTCTGCTTAATTGAATCTCGCTAAACTTTTCTAACAATTGCCAGACATGTTGATAATTATTAAATTATTATAGGGTTTGATATAAAATAGTAATTTAATATTAAATATTTTAACTGGTTTTCATATAGTTTATTTCATATACTTTGTTTGGATATTTCACATTAATGATTTTATCTTAAAAGTTTTGTTAAGACTTCCAATCAATAATTGAAAACATCCAAAACTCTAAGTTAACCTTCAATAATTATTGAATGTTTTTAAAGTTATCATAATAAATCTAGTATAATATCGATAAATTTAATAGCGAAAATTGTTAAATTTGATAACCATTAATTTATATAATTCTACATTATTCACTAGTATTAATAGCTCAAATTCCAGTTGAATTTATTGCATTCACTTACAGGCAAATACCCTTAGGAAAGGTATTAATCCCGTCTCTTTCATCCAGTTATGGGGTAAATAACAGGACAGATTGGGTTCTATAGCCTTGGCTGGCAACCAGTCTACTGCAGAAAGTAATGGCAATGTGGGATGATCTTCTGCCCAGTCAGTCATGTCTCTTTCAAGATATGATCACCCAAGCATGTATCACATATGGCACTTAACTGACTGATTAATAGCTAGCATATAACAAAAATTATAAATTTTTCCAACCATTCACACAATATTAATTACTCGGTACCAAGATATTTTACTGTTCTGGTAAGAATCTTTAAACACACAAGTTTATACTTTATACTGAAAGTTAATATAAAAGCAAAAATTGCTCAATGTCTCTTGAAATGATCAGATTTTTTTTATCTTATCTGCTTATTTAAATAAAATATGGTTTAAATTGTAGTTCAAAGAAAATAAATTTCTTAAAAACAATTTTTTAAAAATTAAATATTTTAGCTGAAATGTAAATATTTTAAGACTATTAGAAATTAATCGATTTAAACAAAAATTCTCAAAGAATACCAGCTATTTTTAAACTGTATTTTATTGCAGTAAAAGAGCCAACCTTATAGAGAAATCTTTTTAGTTATATAGAAGTTTATATTGATAAAAAAAAATCAGTTCATAACATTAATTTCCATAAATTCATGAATAATTAACAACATATTGCTTTTTTAAGTTTTTTAATAGAATCCTTTTAGAAAAAGAATAGTAAGCAAAACCATATCATGGACTAGTTAAATTCATGTTTTTATATGACCCACATTTAAGTTAATAAACCTGAAAATCATTTATATTCTGAGAAAATAATTAAGACTTATTTTTTCTTTTAAATCTAAATTAAGATTAAAAGATCAATTTTAATTTCTTTTTGCCTGCTTCTATTACAACATTGTTTTTGAAGATGACAAGGATTTGCTAGTTTTTTTCTATTGCAATGGTCACTTTCTTAAGAGAAAATATTTACTGTTCTTTTCTATCTGGTATAAAAGGAAAAATATTCCTGTTCAATTCCTTTATGTATAATCATTTCTCACCAAACAAAAGCAAAGCAAAAATAAAAAGGAAAAACCCAATAATAAAACAAAACCTCTTGTATCTGTTGTCGCTGATGTGCAAAAACATTACTGACCACTTAGCCTCCCCCTCTCTATTCCTCTTCTTGGGCCATTTTTAACCCTCTTTTCTTCATCCACTGTTAATCTAGATGCTGCAGTTGCAGCAGCAATCATACTGACCACTACTTCTCTCTATTTTTCTTTTAGAAGCCTTACTTTTGACCACTACCACTTCCTCCTACAACCACTTAACATAAACTGCTACTGCCACTGTCCACTGCAGATTTTCTTTGCACCAAGTTCTCAGATATGTCCACTGGAATCAATAATGAAGAAGTTGACCAATTACCCAGCAGAAATTAAGGATTTTGGTTGAACCAAACAACATATTTCACTTATAGTCTTTTTGTTTTAATTATTTAAGTATAAAGAAACATTAGGAAAAAAAATGACCCGACAATGAAATAGATCTAAAATTATGATCAATACAGTTATTCCAGCACAAGAACAATCTATGTCTGCAGGACTTGAGGCCATTTGGTTCATGAATTTGGCAATATAGTATTGTGGGATCAATCCCTTGGATGAACAGTGTGTACTTCAACTCAGTGGAAATAGGGAGAGCAATAACTAAGCAGTACTAAAATTAGGAACTAGATGAGATATCCTAACATGGGCAGTGGAATGTTAACAGTCTACAAATTTAAGCTTTGTAGTCATTCAGTCAGTCAGTCAAGTGCCATACATGATACATGCTTGGGTGATCAAGACATGACTCACAGTAGGTTGCCATTATTTTCTGTGATAGATTGGTTGCCAACCAAGGCTACACCCAATGTGTCCTGTTATTTGACCCACAGCTGAAGGGAAGGGACAGATTAATACCTTTCTTAAGAGTATTTGTGCATAAGGGAATTCAATGAATTCAACTTAATCTCTCTCTTTGACAAGTTAAAAAATGTAATTTCACAAAATTTTTCCAAATTAGATATACTTGAGAGAAAAATGTATTATTGAATTCTTCATTTCAAAATTAATAAAGTTTCAGGCATGTATCTCTAATGAATAGCTTTTGATCTATTTTACTCAACTTACAAATTGAACTTCTGCCTGTTTATATATGGTGTAAAAAAAAAAAAAAACTTGCTTCATTTTTCTTGTGCTAAATATATGTCAAGTTGCAGAGTTGAAATTAAATTTATACAAAGTTGAATGTGCCCTGCTGGATCTTGACGTAATTATTTCATTTTTGAAGACAATTTTTTTCAGGATTTAGGCAGTTCTGATTTAATGATTATTGATCCCATTACCATCATATTTCTTTTGCTTCAAGACCATTTATAATGAATTTTAACCAATCTGAAGCATTCATCTTCAGTTAGCCACTAATGAAATTGGCTTCTGGCCCAATAGCACACAAGAAAGAAAACTAAAGAACTTTGTTAGTTTAGTATTTATCAAGCTACCAAGATAAATTTGATACCATATTTTATTCTGTCAAGCTCTATGCTTATATTAAATGTTTTTAGATATATTGAAAATAAAATTTTAGTTTGATATTAGAGAAATTCTCTGAAAAAGAAAAAAAATGCTATCAGAATTTTGCTATTTCCTAAAACTGATATTTGCAAAATAAAAGCAAAGCACAGCATTGTTTAATTAATTTTTTTTTTTTTAATTTCATAATGCAACAAAAGAAACAGCACTAAAATTTCAGTATGGTAAAAACTATGGCATTAAACTTAAAAATGATATAAAAATTGTTATCCTGAGTCTTATTGTTTTGTTTCTAAAGAACAAATTTTACATTTTTTATTAATGAATAATTTTTGTAAAAATTAAATTCACTTTCTTATTAATTTATACAGGTACATTTTTCATTTAATAAGAAACAACAATAACCGATTCCACATATTAGGTAGAGTCATTATTTACCTATTAAATATCAGTAACAAGTTCTGTGTTAAGTTTTATCAGGTTAGTATTAATTTAGGACTAACATATAGGTCTCAGTCAGAGACACAAGCTCTATGGTTATTAAGCCAGTATTTGAGATAAGCAATGGCTACCAACCAAAGAAAAATTGGAGATATAGTTTGTGATAATAAAAGCCAACAATTTATCTTTCAAGTTTAGCTCTCTTTAGCTGTTAATAAAAAAAAAAAAAAAACCATAACCAGCCGGAACCTTTTATTGTTGGCATCATCACTTAATTTTTTTTTTTTTTAATCATTTCACCCCAATCAAGGTGGGACCACCACTAGTGCTCAAAAGATTACTGTGAGAGAAAAGAATGGATACAAATAGTCTTGAAGGATAAAAAATGAATAGTATTCAAGAACATAGAAGATGGCAATTGACATTGCATTTAAATTTTTTGAGATTGTAGCTATCAGGGAAGTAAACAAACAAAAGAGTTCCACAGATGAGAAGTGCAAGAAAAGAAACTATTGGAGTAAAAGTGGCAGTTGCATTTAAATATTTCAATGGTAAAAGAGTGGGACCTAGATACCAATCTAATTAAATTCAAATCAATAGGGCATTAGGTTAAATTCATATGAATGGGGCACCAGGGCAAAAAAGCTCGTCAGAGCAGTTGCCATGAAAATATTTGTAGAAAAGACAGGCCATGTCAGGTTGACAAGAAAGTGATTGGATTGAGATGCCAAGTCAGGACCTATTACATTGCAGATCTTTCTTTGCATTTTGTAAAAAAATCACAAGATGAATAGCAGGAGCACCCAACCAGATATGACAACAGTATTCAATGCACAAACAAATGGCAGATTTATAAATGTGCAAGATGGATTTTGATGAGAAAAACTTTCTGACCCAACCTTCCTAAAAAGGAAGGTTTTACAAAGAAAAAGGAAATTTTTATAGTGTGTATCAAGATTTCTTTATTCTAGATAAATTTTCAGGTTTCAGTGAACATGTATGGAATAACAGCAGAACTAAAGAGAGTAATTGTTTACACCATGAAAACTAATGCAAAACTTTCATTTTGTAATTATATCTAAAAATACATGCATATGGCCATATCATCAGTGATGTAATCTAGAGATTATTAGTTATTTTAATTAATCTCTCAACATCATACACCTTGATCCAGTTGCTACTGATCAAATATGAACTTATGGCCGGGTAACATGCTATCTAACACCATGTCATGAATTATGTTCACAATATGGCCAACTTTGAGGCTTTCTTATGTACACAGACAGCAAATCCTCCAACCAAATATATCAATGGGCTCTCCCACTCCATCTGAAAAGAAGAACCAAATTCACAGGATTTCTCAAATCCCAGAGAGAAGTTCATGGTGTCTACTCTGCATTTTCATGACCAGAATGGATTACCTATAGGTAAATGTATTTCTTTGTCTTATATCAAAAAAATAGAAAACAATCAAATTTAAACTCTTACTCATCCAATAATTTTTTTTTATATACAAAACTGTTAAATTTATAACAAGATCAACACCTATGAAGTAAAAGAAAAAAATTGTTCAATAATAATTTATAAAAAAATGCATGTTCCTATAAGTATCATGTAATAAATCCTCAATTCATACAGAAAAATTAATAAAATTTTTAAATTGTTTTAGCACATATCTTAATAATCATGCTTTAAATAATAAGATATATATATATATATATATATATATATATATATATATATATATATAAATAAAATATTATTGTCTACTAATAAAAATCATGTAATATAACTTATTATGAATTCAAATAAAAAAATAACTAAATAGCAAAAGTTGTATTTGTAACTACTTTAAGTGAGAAAATAATAAAAAAAGAGTAAATAATTGAAAGAAAGAGCATATTTGTCGAACATCTTTGACAACGTATGTATTTAAAAAAAATTCAATGATAGGAAAGTGAATAAATAAGACCTCAACAGTTATTACTTAAAACAACAGCAGTCATTGTTCTGGTTAAAATATTAGCATGCAAATTACAGATCCTTTTAATTCACAACCCTCTAGAAGCTTTCTTGGTTGCTTCCATGATGGAGCAGATTAATTTTCCCTTTTCACTGCCTGACAATCCTATTTCTGTTGAGGACTTGCATAGTGACTGACCTGCAAAACCTTGACACCCAACCTCAATCAGCTAACATCTTTTCATTTTGCACTACTCTACAATACCTAGTAAACTTTCTCTCATTGACTTCATCAATGTTCTTTTCTTGCGGAATTGTTATACACAATCAGTTGCTTTATCACATTTTAAAAATTAAAAAACAAAATATCTTATTTACTTATTCCTGTATGTTCTCTATAGCCTGATATTCCAGAAATTCCATCTTTCTGAATTGACTCGTCAACATACTTGTTAGAAATAAACTATTTTTTCAGTCACAAGGACAAGATCCTAAAGAAAATCTTGCTCACAGTATCTAAGAGTGAAATAATATAGAATTGCTCAATTTCTGTAGAATTCTCCTTTTTTCAAATTCCAGGCTTCCTTAGTGCATCTCCAATGATCTGCAACTTTACTACTTGTACAGATTGCTCTTAAAATCCTCTAGAATCACCTAAAGATACTTAGGGATTACTTATATATAGTATACATTATGCCACTGTCCCAGAACAGAAGTTGATATTGATGCCTTTATTATCTTTTGGATTTCAGATCAACTTTGTGCACTAGTATCAAATCCTGTAGTAAGCAATTGATGTGTCATGATTGGGGTTCAATCTTTCTCTTCAATCATCACTGTATGTCTTTCTATAAAAGGAGATGACGTTGCCTGATGAACACATTAACTGACCACGCTGCTTATCACCAAAGATCATCTTTGTTAAAAAAAAAAAAAAAAATGTTTAGAGATTTTGGGCTCTCTTTTCTAATACTATTTTTCTCTGCAGATGGGTTTCAGTTTGTGTCTCAAAATATCTCAAAGTTACACTTGTGGTTGTCGGCTTCACTACTGCCTTTCTTTAATCATTTCTTGAGGGTTTTCAGTTCTTGTCTTTTTATTTTTAATTTGTATCTCCCAGTGGTTCTTATTATAGGATTTCTTGTTCTGCCTAACTTCAACTTGGCCAAATCTTTTTTACGCAAAACTTGTGATGATGATGTTTAATGTTAGTGACAGTTTCTTCACACCTCCATTTGTTGTGAATCACATCTTCAAATTTCAAACATTCCATCTTAGTGTTTGATGAGGTATATTTAATAGACTACTTAATTATTCTGTCTAGTGATTGAGGGACAAATGTCTGAATGGACTGGGCACAGTAGCAGATATCAGCTGACATGTGATAAATAACCTCAGAATGAAACAGAATAATTGTTTACACCATAAAAATAAATGTTTCTTCAATTTTGAGAAACTTATTTTGTAATTAAAAAATTATATGAACCCCCAAAAATAGTTCAATGAATTTTTTTAGTAACAAATGATTCAGGACTAATTTGAATAACATTTTTATGATGAGTATGCAAGTCTGAAAGTTTAAAAGACTTCAACTGAAAAAGGTTTTTATTTTTTAATACAGAAAATTTTGAGGGGGAAACATATTGGTCAATTTGCAATGTAAAAATTTTCAAGAGGAATATGTATAATCTTTTTTTCTTCTAAAAACCGATTTTTAAAAAGTTTGAGAAAATAAATAAATATATATATTATAGGATTATAAATTAATAAACATTCCACTATTTAAAAACTGCAAATAAGGAGTTTATTTTTCATTTTAATATCAAAAAGTTTCTTTATATATAAAACACTGAATTACTTCCCTTACCTAGAATTGATTCTTAAATGTTGAAAACATTTGGTCAGAACTTGAAAGACCAATTTAGAATAAATAGATTCATCTATTTTTTCAAGAGATTAAGCAGTTGCTACTTTAAATAAATTATACTGCGTTTTTTATTTTATTTCTGATGCATAACTTTTCATAGGATGTGCGTTGTGGTGCATTGGATATTGGCTCAGAACAAGAAATCGGGTAGCCGAGTTCGAATTCCAGTTGAATTCATTGCCTTCACTTACACACAAATACCCTTGGGAAAGGTATTAATCCATCTCTTCCTTCCAGTTATGGGTTAAATAACAGGACAGATTGGGTTCTATAGCCTTGGCTGGCAACCAGTCTACCACAGAAAGCAATGGCAACCTACTGCGGGATAATCTTCTGCCCAGTCAGTCATGTCTCTTTCGAGACATGATCGCCCAAGCGTGTATCACGTATGGCACTTAACTGAACTTTTCAAATTCAAAAGGATAACTCACAATTTTTTTATTTTACAGGAAATTTAGGGGAGATAATTCAGTGTTTTGTATGCAGAAATTATAGCAAGACAAATTCCAAGATAAAGAAATGCTAGTTAAAAAAAAAATTAATAAATAAAATAAAAACGAAAATGAATAATGGATGTAATTTTTTTTTTCATCATTTAAATATCTGGGTCATTTTGCATTTTACTCCTGAAATTGTTGATATTCACCAGTTAATTCATAAATAAAAAAAAAAAATAAAACCACCTAAATAAAATAAAAAATCATGTTTGCAAGAGCATGGGAATATACAATAAAGGATTAGAAAATGTACGCTGTTTCATTAGAAAAATGCATTTTTTGTAAGGAATTTTATACATTCAAGTCATCAATCTTTACTTTTTGATTTAATTGAATAACTATGGTATTTTGAAAACATGTAAATATTTTATCACTCACAGAAAAAGCCAAAAATTCAGTGACATTTTTTTCTAAATAAAGATTCCTGTAATTGAAAATAAAGTTGAAGTGTTAAACATAATTTGGTATTCAAGATATTTACATAGAGAACACATTCCAAAGAGACAGTTTTTCTACTTATCATTTAATTATTTACCCAAATATTATGATTCATCACTAATGATAAGTTCATTTCCATGATGTACAACAGTTAAAAGTATGTTTTTTTTTGTTTTTTTTTTACCCATTTATTTTTTTTAACTTTCATACAAATTTTTCACAAAAGTTTACACTGAAGTTCAAAAGATACACTTACCTCAACAAAAATGTCAATTTGTGATCTTGGGTAGAGACTGGTCATTATAGCTGCATTGAATGTTTGTTGAAGATAAATGGTCATTTCTTGAGATTTCCTGTCCCCACGTGGACGGCGTTTCCTATCCCCAGTGCTGAAAGTTGCCATACTGTACTGACAATTCACAAGAACCTTATCATACTGGACCTTACTTTTACTGCCTCGAATCTAAGTTCAAAAAAACAAAAACAAAACTGTTTTTCTTATGTATTCATGAAACATGAAATTAAAAATGTTAATGACTAACCAGTGTGTACATGCATTGAAGCTAAAATTTAAGAATAGTTTAAGGTTGTAAAAAAAGAAAAAGAAAAAAAGACTGACATGTAATGCATTACATGAAAGGGAATTCAGAACAATTTTGTCTCAAACGAAATAAATACTTAATGCAAGCAAGATGTGGATCAACCCTAAAAAGTTAAAAATAAACAGATTAAGTTTGAGGAGAATAGGTACTACAAAGAAACTGTTACTAACAATCAAGACAGCTAAAACAATAACACCACACACAAGAATACACTTAAAAAAACACCATTTGCTATGCATTATCACCTACAATAAACATGATTTTACATGCTGTTCATATAAAAATTTGCACCAAAAATGTGTCACTCATATCCATTTTTTGAACTTCATAAAATGTTAATCTTTCTGATACTTTTAGTTTACATTCAAGTTAATAGATTAAATTTAATATTTCTAATAAGCAAAATACTTTGCTCTATTTCAAAACATGGGATGGATTGAAGAATTGAGACAGCCCAGTTTAAATTCATTAGATTCACTTGTGCTAATAGCATTAGGAAATGGTATGAATCTATCTCTTCTCCCTCCAGTTCTGGGTAAACAGCAGAACAGACCCGGTTTTATAGCCTTGCGTGGCAATTGGTCTAGGAGATAGAAGCTCTGAATTCTAAATTAGTTTGGAGAGGCTTAATAGCAGGACAGACTATATATAGCTTTGGTTCGCAACCAGTCTACCACAGAAAGAGTTGGCAATATACTGCAGGACAATATTCAAGCACTTTCTTTCAAAATACTTTGAGCCAAAATGAAAAAGTAGGCTCAAAAAATTAACATGAGAATATCTAAAGTTGATGCATAATATGCAAAAAAAAAAACAAAAAAAAAGTAAGCGACTGATAATGATTTAAAACTAATCTAAATTAACTGGAAAGAGCTTTTTTCATCTGGTTTTTGCATCATTTTTAGTGATCGGTGTCATCAGAATGTAATTGTCTTTATTAAAAATTATCAAAAAGAAAAAGAAAAATAGCACTCTTCTGAAACTGAGAAATATTAGCAGATTTAAAGTATAATTAATCTGATTTTATAAAAATATTATTTACTTACATAGTTTAAACTATCACAAAATGCAGTTTGATTATGACTCTTAATGTCTGATAATGTTGTGCATGAACTTACATATCTACAAGAATTGGCAAGGACAAAGGAAAAAGAAAAAAAAAAAGAAAAATTCTTTTAAAAATACTGTTGTTTGATGATTTGTACTAAGATGTTCTTTTTATGCTTAGTAAATAGTTTTTACTTAATAATAACTTCTAAAGGATTAATTCAAAAATTATAATTGGAATAATTTTAAAAATTTTTAAAATCTTTATAAATTATTTTAATTAAAATTAAAAACAAGAAAAAATTCATTATTCATCAAAAAAAAAAAAATATAGTGACCTTATATCTGATTTATAAAAGCAATTTCTAATTAAATATAATTTATTACATTTTTTGTTTGTTTTGTGTTTCTGTTTTACAAAAAAAAAAAAAAATGATGATATTTATTTAAATTTCTCCACGGAGTCATGCTTTTATGAATGGTGTGAAAATTTAATTTTTTCGAAATTTCATAAAATTACGTGGTGGCAACATGTATAATAAAAATAATAAAAAAAAAACTACCATGAAATTCTTAAATAAAAAGAAATAAAAAATATTTAAAAAATAATTTAATTTATTTTTGAATATGTCCAGAAAATTTCATTAAAATCTGACTGATTTTTTCCCAAGAATTTCGAAATAAATATTTTTCACAAAAAAAAAATGAATAAATAAATTTTAACAAAATTTCCTATTTGCCACACCTCCCCCACCCACGAAGACATGATGAAAAAAAAAAAAAAAGAGTTTTTTTAACCAAATTTTCAACGTTCTAAATAGAATTTTAAAATATATAAAATTTAAAAAATAATAACTTTTTGTTTTGTTCCCCGAAAGGCCTTTACCCCGTCAAATCTTTTCTAAACTTTCTTAATTACGTGCAAATGTATATGCTGTGAACTCAAATCGATAATTGTTTATTGAAGAAACATACTTTTTTTCCTGTTATCGACCAGAATAAAATCGGACTATATCTCACCCCTTAACACCGTTCTAATATCTGATTCACCACTGAATGACTTAAGGCGTAGGATACTTATTTCGGCCTGTTTACTTCCTTTGAGCAGATACTCCGCGATTTGCTTGGTTTCGGAACTCAATTTCCGCGTAGTAATTGCAAAAAGGATGTAAATTGGTCGAAAAATCCGCAAACAACGCGTGAAGTCATTCTGCAGTGAATAACATTTTTTGAAGCGTGGTTACGGGATGAGATAAACAGCGAAAAGAAGTTCGATATTTTTCTGGTTGTAAACTTGAAAAAAGGTAGGTTTCGTCAATAAACAATTATCGATTTGAGTTCAGCATTTACATTTGCACGGAAGAATGTTTTGGAAAGATAGATTTGAAGGGGTAAAGGCCTTCGGGGAACAAACCAAAAAAATTCTTTGGTTTAGTCATTCCTCTTAATTTTGAATGATTTTGACGATAAAAATTTGTTTTTATTATCTTACGTTAAGAAGATATAAAAGAGCATTTTTTTTATCACGCTCGCGGCTATGCTAATTAAAATTGTGTTGTAGCAAATCAATGGTGGTAAAAAAAACTTTTTTTAATAGCAAAATATAGTAACCGTGAGAGAGATGAAAAGTACTCGTTTCAATTCACTATTGAGAGTTAAAGCACCAAAACTTTTCCTAGTATTTAAGACTATAAGTTTAGAATGGGAATCATTCATTTTCTCAGTAGTATTCAATTCAAATGGGCATATCTGCAAACCCACGTGCATAAAGCAAACAAAAAGTAAAAACAGATATCAGCAATAAAGTCGCTGTCTTTATGTTTATATTAAGATTTGAAAATATTTTTTTATATTTTTATAAGTGACAGGACATTGAGGAAACAAGAAACTTTACGATTTTAGCGCTACCTAAGTAAACTTATTCATTATTTTTAAACTAATTGCCAATCATAAGTTATTCTTAACTTACTTCATGCGGTCCATATACTGCAGCTAATACTTTAGTGTTGCCCATTTCCAGATAGGCTGAACCATCTGCCTGTCCGAAAACTCCAAGACGGCACTGAATCTTCCGTAATTCGTGTGGTCGACGTCCATCAACGCGAAATCCTTGCTCGGAAAGAAGTTCAAGGCCCGCCATTTTGGAAACTAACAAACGGTGTAACTGTAAGATTTTCCCTTTTATTTGAATAAACTTTAAAAAAAAAACATTGAATGCAACACGTTATGGGTACATAAAAAACAACACTCTTTTACGAATTAAAGTTCAATTAAGTTGGTTTTTTAATCAATTATGTTTTATTCAAATATATGTTTAATACAGCATTTCATTAAATCTTTAATTTATAAATGATAAAATGTATATTTTAATAAAAATGATAATTTAAAAATGATAATGTATTATTGATTGTATATATTTTCAAAACAAAACAAAAAAGTAGATATTTTTTTTAATTTCACATCTTAATCATTTTTAACGCTCTTAGAAAAGAAGTATGGCAACTTTTTTTTAAAACGCTCTTTGAAAAGAAATATGGTTTCAACTTGGAAAACGTTGTGGGAGTGACTTCACATTTTGTAGACAACCGGAAGTTGAGACCTTGCGTCCTCAAGCACACTGAAACGAAGAACAGAAATATACTAAAACTACAGTTCTAAAACTGCAGTTCAAATAACTTCTGGCCCAGAGAAGCAAATTAAATTTCAACTAAAGGAAAAAGAAAATTATAATTATACCAAGCAACACGATATTGGATTTACTGTAATTAAATTATTTAAATTCTTTCTTCTTTTATGTGCCATGCCCTTTCAGGACGTAGAGGACCATGGCTTTCTTTCACATCTCCCTGTCCTTGGTGGCTGTTAGCGCGCTTTTTCCTGCTGCACCATGCAACCCTCGTTCCGTTTCCACCTGATCATGTCCTTCAGATATGTTATCCGCTGCTTTCCCCTGTCTCTTTTTCCCTCTATCTGGCCTGTTAGTAACAGGTTCTCCAAGTCCTCCTTCCTCATTGCATGTCCCAGGAACTTTAGTTGTCTCTTCCTGATGCTCAGTATTAATTTCCTTTTCGTCTCCATCCTTTCCAAAACCTCATCATGTTCGGTCCATGATATCCGCAGCATCCTTCTAGAGAACCACATTTCAGCTGCTTCAAGCTTTTCCTTCATCTTCGAAGATATTGTCCAACATTCACTGCTATATTGAAGAACCGACATCACATAGCAATCCAGTACTCTCCTCTTTGTTTCTAGTGAAATTGTCCTGTTTCTTAATACTTACTCAACTTCTGGAATGCTTCTTTCGCCATGCCAATTCGCTTTCGGATCTCAGTGTCGCACTTTCCATCTTCTGTTAGAACACTTCCTAGGTATTTAAATTTCTGTACCTGCTCGATTTTAGAGTCCCTGACCTGTAATTGGCATTTGGGGCTGCCCTTTTTGCTGGTGACTATGAATTCGGTTTTCTTGCAGTTTATTTGTAGTCCTTTTTTGTCACTCTCTTCCAGCTACCTTCTGTAGGAGGTCTTGTAGTTTTCTTTCTGTGTCTGCTATCAGCACTGTATCATCTGCGTACCTTATATTGTTTAAATTGCGGCCTCCGATGACGAATCCTGGCATAACTTCTAGGGTTCTCAGAATAGTCTCGCTGTATAAGTTGAATAGATCCGGTGAAAAGAAGCATCCTTGTCTTACGCCCCTTTCAATTTTAGTATAATTGCTGAATTCATTGCCTGTCTGTATGCAAGCAGTTTACTGCCAGTAGAGATTCTTGATTACTCTTAGGTCTTTCCCAATTATGTCAAGGTTGCATTGCCATCAATTCTTTGTGGCGTATTTTATCAAACGCGTTTGCATAATCAATAAAACATAGGTACAAGTCATTCTTCATTTGTATTGCCCTTTCAGAGAGCATCCTAATCATAAATATGGCGTTCCTTGTTCCTGTGTCTTTGACGAAACCGCACTGTTCTCGTCCTATTCCTGGCCTGATTCTGCTTCTCGTTCTATTCGTCAGAATTCAGACGATCAGTTTTGTTACATGGCTCATTAAACTGATGGTTCTGTGGAATTCACACTCGTTTGCTCCTAGTTTCTTAGGCGGCGCTATAAAGATCGACTTGCTGAGGTCACCACTATTATAAATTTCATTTATTATTTCTGTAATTTTCTCTATGCCAAATTCTCCCAGGGCTATCAGCAGCTCTATGACTATGCCGTCTGGTCCCACTGCTTTGTTTCTGTTCAGTTTGGCTATTGCAGATTTCACTTCAGACTTTAATATTTCTGGTCCGTCCATATCTTTATGTATTATCTGTTGCTCTCTTGTCGTGGAAAAGATCATTTATAGATTCTTCCCGTCGTTGCAGTATTTTCTCTTTCTTCAATATGATTGTTCCATCCTTGGATTTTATACATCCTGTTGACGAGCAGGTTTTTTTTCCAGTCAGTTCTTTTATTTCTTTATGCATGTCTGCTTTATTATGCCTGCTCAGTCTTTCTACTTCTGCACATTTGTCATTGAGCCATTCCTTTTTAGCCTGTCTGCATTTTCTCCTTATTTCTTTGTGTAGTTCCCTGTACTCCATTCCATGTCTTGATATAATTTTCTGCTTCCTTTGCATCATGTCGAGAATCTCTTCAGTTATCCATTCGTTTTTTTCTTCTGTATCTGATTTCCTTTGAGCAATGTTGTTTGCTGATGTCACTATCGCTTCCTTGAGTGAGTCAAATTTCGATTGTCCTTTTCCAAATTTTTCTTCATATTGAATTTTCACGTTAGTGTATTATTTCTGTAGGTTGAGGTCATTCACGAGCGTGTTGTATTTCAGTTTTGGTGCTGCACTAGGCTTCTTCAATCTACGGAGTTTCACCTTTAGTTTGCAGATGAGTGGTACGTGGTCGCTTTCACAGTCAGCGCCTGGATAAGCTTTGCTTTGAACCACTGCGTTTCTGAATCTCCTGTTTATGGCTATGTAGTCTATTAAGTCACCTAAATTGTTTTTTCACAATTCAGATATAAACAAGACAATAATGTAGAGACAGAGGACAGACGCACGTGTTGCCTGTTTAACAGTTTATTAACGACTGCTATATGTGTACAAATATAAGGCGGTCGGAGATCGCAGAACAACCGGAAGTCTAAAGTTATAAATGTAAAGTAAAGTATGAGTATATATGTACCGATACTCATTTTTCTATACCTAAAATTAAATTGAAATTTTAAATAAATAAGTTATCTTCAAGCTTTAAAATTAGCTTTAATTGAAAGCCAAGGGATTAAATTCAGTAATTTTATTAAGCAAAATACGCTGGTGTATTTTAAACCGAAATTATATTGATCAGAATCAAAAATTTTCTAAATTTAAAAAAAAGTTTCTAAAATTTCAAATTTTCCGCCATTTTTCATCGAATGTAAACAGAAGCCAATTCTCGGTTTTAAAAAAATCTTACAAAAATAAAATACACTTTGCTGGCATATTATTTTTTTCAAATTACCGAATTTAAACTTACTTTAAGCTGACTTAAAACAAAAATTACTTGCTTACTGCTTGAAAGATGTTTCAAAAGCATTTCTCAATTACTTGCTATCACAGCAACACCTTATTAGCAGTCACCAGCAGCCGACAACTGATAATTTACAGTATCCAGCCAAAAGTATGGAAGACGAATTTGGTATAAATCTTATTCATACAAATCGTTTTTTTTATAATTTTGAACTATGTTAAAATTAAAAATTTAACACATTTTATCAGCAATTATCCAATATTTGATGGAATCTTAGTTAGTTTAGCTTTGTAGGCTTACGTTTGAAGATGTTTTATGAAAAATAAAAATTAAAATAATATAAAATTTTCTTTAAAAAAAATTTACAATTTAATGACAGAATGAAAATAACGGCAGAGGCAACTCAATAATTTATGAAATGATGAAATGTTATGGCATTTATTAATTTTTATTTTTAATATCTATTTTTCATATTATTTTTAGGTACCTCCACAAATTGTGAATTTCACAATTATTATTATTATTTTAACAAAATTAGAAAATTAAGAATTAAAGTGCAAAAGTTGCTTTAAATGTTTAAGGAACGACTTGCAAAACAGGCTGTTAAATTTTATAAACGTCTTGAAGAGACTTGAATCAGAATCAATGTGCGGTTTCTGTCGTTTTCCATGTAAGGGGAATAATCCAAAACACTTGTTAACTTCTAAAATAAATACGACCCCTATGAAAACTTGTTATGACCTCTGTGGAACATCGTACTTAAATGAACATATTTATTTATTTACACACAATTTTTTTTTTTTTTTACTTATTTTTAAGGGGTGAAAAATTTTTATTATTTTTTTATTTTTTGATAGGCAATATAATCATCAATTTTTAACTAAAAAAAAGGACAACAGTTCTTTAAAAGATTTTTAAAATATTTTAAAAACTTTATGAATTATTATAATAATAAAAAAAAAATGAAAACAATTCTTTTAAAATTCTATTAGTAATCGAAAATGTTTTTTTTCTTCAGACTATAATGTCCTTAATTATTATTATTTATTCCAGCAATTAAAAGCTTATCAAATGAAATTATAGTTTTATTACATTTTCTGTTTTACTCTTCGGAGCAGATTTTCGGATAGTGATGAATAATTTTAAATAAAAAAAAAGTAGATGGTTTATATTCTCCGATGAGTTCTGCGTTTTACCAATAAAAAGATAATTTGCAGAAATTAAAATTTATTAAAATTTCATGAATTTACGTGGAGTGGGGTAACAGAGTTAAAAAAAATTCATCAATATTTTTAAAAAATAATAATTTAAAAAATAATTTCATTCATTTGTGAGTAAGTACTGAATGTTTCATTAAGAAGGGACACACGAGAGGCCGCGAGGCCTAGAAGTCCTAACCTACCTAACCAACCAAACCAAAATCCGCCAATTATTTGATTTTTGCGAGAATTTCCAAATTAATGTGTTTGTCACCGAAAAAGTTAATTTACATAAAAATTACGTGATCGATTGTAAATAGTCGTAACATTTTCTGCAACGCTAACTCAAATCAAAGCAAAATTTTCTGCCAAAATTTCGAACATGTTAAAAGGGATTAAAAAAATTTATAAAATAAATAAAAATTACTTTGATCTTTCCTATGGAAAAAGTTCGTTTTATTAAGTTTTGGACCTTTTTAAATTCATACTATTCAGTTTTTTTTTTGTTTTTTTTGTTTTTTTGCGATGTAATGGTCTACAACATCCCCGGTTTTTTATAAAATAATTTTTTCTTTAACATTTTATTTTGTTTATTTATTGTACCTTAAGAGTGTTTTAACTAATATACCACTTCTGGTAATATTTTCTGTTGTATTGTTAGTTGGAGTGGGGTTGTATATTTTATTTATTTATTTATTTTATTTTATTTTATTAATTTTTTTTTTGTGTGTGTGTGTGTGTGTGTGTGTGTGTGTGTGTGTGTGTGTGTGTGTGTGATTGAATATTTTCATAATTGTGTTTGTTACTGGATTGTTTTTACTTTCTCTTGTGTTTTTGTAAGTGTCGTCTATTTCTTTTTATGATTAGTCCTTGTTTATGTTTTAAGTACGATCTTGGTTGTTGAAGTTTTTTCAGAATTATACCTTTTCTTTTCCATTTTCCTTGGAAATATATATATATATATATATATATATATATATATATATATAGTGAACATGAAATTAAAAGTAATTCTCTTCTCTTCACTTTTACAAAAATTCGCAATTATGTGTGAAATCCTAATTTTTTTTTTGACAAATACGAAAAGGATTGACCTTGTACTGAAAGAAAAAGATGAAGCCGGATTTCGCGATCAGATGTTAAATTAATTTTCTAACCAAGGAAAGGAAGCGATTTTCAAAACTGAGAGAAAAGTTAACAAGCCTATGTTAAAAGGTCTTTCAGTATAAAAAGAAAGAAAGAAAGCCGAATCAGTCAGAGATTAAAACAGCTACACCAGCAACATGTGACAAGAGAAACTTCAAGTCTGACCCGGACGTAAGGTCTCGTCACACATTTGTTCTCCTTCTTCACTCGTGTTAATTTCCTGACCGTCCCTATCACATATCATGACTTTATCATTTAGTTTTAGCATTGATAATTCTCCGTTTTTCTTGTTATCATATCATTCGTTTGTTTGTTTTTTCAAATATATATTTATGTTAGGGAGATTTGTTCGTATTATTCTCATCATCATCTGCTGAGATGGTGATGGTGATCCATCTTTTAAAGGTGCAGTTTTTGGCGATGATAGAACTAAGTACGAATCTCGTTTACTTTCATACGCTTTTGTGGGTGTTTTTATGGTTTATATGTTTCTCTCCGATAATCCATTTACCTGAGGATAATTTGGGCTTGTGGTTGAAGTAGGGAATGTTTATTAAACTGGACTTGCGTCAAATATAACCGAACTCTACACAATTTAATCCATATCAGAAGGTTGAAACCATATAAGTGTTTTGTTTGTATGTTTAAACAGAAATTTATTTACAGAACAAAATCACATGTAGGAATTGAAGTTATTAACTGTGTAAATGTTGAAAGAGAAAATGTAGTACTGAGTTAAATAAATTCAGAGTTTGTAGTTGTAGCGAAATGTGTGTATGCAAATATTAACAAGATAGTAATAAAGTCTGTGTTCCTTTCTTTCTTTTAGCGGACGGCGAGAAAGTGAAAAGAAAAGCAATGAAGGAAAATTGTACTTATCGATGTTAATTTTAGAAGTCAGTTGAAGTTTCTTACTGCTGCTGTCTTCTTCTTCTTTTTATTCTTTGTTGACGGCGAGAATGGTGAGAATGAAGGAGAAGAGATAAAGGAAAATAGCACTGAAGGAGAGAGAGAGAGAGAGAGAGAGAGAGAGAGAGAGAGAGAGAGAGATATGCATGACGTCAAGACATGTCCCGTTCAGCGGCTTGAAATTTCTCCTTTACATTGTAGCGGTGATCTGATTTTTGCTACTATCGTATTGATTCCAGCTTCTTTCGCTGTACATATATCAAAGAACTTTTTTCACACAGGCTTATTAACTTATCTTAGCTATGATTGATTGTTTTCCAAGAATGTACATGAATTTAAATTCATACTTTTGCAATGCCATTAAAAAATTTTGTATTCTTGGCGGTGCATTTAATATTGATTTCTGAAAATCTGCTTCAGTGGCTTGTGAACGTTTTCGATAATAAATTTCTAATTGATAAAACTTTTTGCACGTGAACACTACACTTAACGTTTCTAATTCGATAGGACAATAATTTTGTTCTATATTAGTTGTACTCCTGGATGCGTAAGCTATAGTTAACCAGTTATTTTGGTGTTTTTGTAATAGAACAGCACCTAGTCCTTTTTTACTTGCGTCTGTATTTATTTTTATTTGTAGTTCAGGGTTGCAAAATTGTAATATAGGTGTACTTATTATTATTATTATTATTATTATTATTATTATTATTATTATTATAAGGTTTTCCCCGGCTTGTATTTGTGATTTGTCAAATGACCAGAGTACATCGTTGTGTCGTAACGTTTTAAGTGGCGTAGTTATTTCAGATTAGCTCGGTATAAACTTACATAAGTAATTGGTCATTCCTAGTAATCTTTGTATATCTTTTTTTTATTATTTTCAGGATTTTGCATTTGTATTATTGCCTATATTTTATTTGGATCAGGTTCAATTTTATTATGTGATATTATATGTCCTAGGTATGTGATTTGTATTTTTGCAAACTTATGGTGAATACAGAACTAAAAGTAACTCTATTCTCTTCACTTTTTACAAAAATTCCCAGTCCTATGTGAAATCCTAATTTTAGCAAATAGGGAAAAGGATTGATCTCATACTGAAAGAAAAAGACGAAGCTAATTTCGCGATCCGATGTTAAATTAATTTTCTAACCAATGAAAGGAAGCGATTTGAGAAAGAAGTTAACAAGCCGATGTGAAAAAGTCTTTAGCTATAAAAAGAAAGTCGAATCAGTCAGTCAGATGGAAGCTAGATTAGACATTCGTTCTCCTTCGCCTTCACTATTCTCGAAGTCAAAAAAAAAAGAAGACAACAAGATACTTCAACTGACTCCTAAAAATTAACTTCGATAAGTACCATTTTTCTTTATTGCTTTACCTTCTTTTTCAGTTTCTCAACAAGCAATAAAAAAGGAAAGAAACACAGACTTCATTTCTATCCTCCTGTTAATTCTGCATAAACACATACTGCTACTTACAACTATAACTCTGGATTCACTTAACTACGTAGTACATTTTCTCTTTGAACATTTAACTCCTACTACAAATTGATGTTATTCTGTTCAGTCAATAAGTTTCTATTTAAACATACAACGAAATATTTTTATTCTTCCAACCTTCAACCTTCTGATGATTCTGATAATCCTAAGTTGTACGGAGTTCGATTATGCTTAACACAAGGCCAATTTAATTCACGACTCACATTTTCTTCTATTCAGTTTTAGACCATTTTCACATATTCTGCTGAAGAATTTCTTTAATTTCACTATATGGTCATCCAACGTTTCCGACCAAATTAATATGTCGTCTTGGAAGGTTTTCGTTCCGTCTATTCTTTCTAATATCTTTGCAATTTTGACCTGAACATTTTTCAGAGGTACTGTGTATTCCATACGGTAATCTGTAAAAAGAATACCGTCTAAATGGTGAATTGACTGTCAACAGCTTGGAACTTTCTTCATCAACTGGTATGTGCCAATATCCATTAGATGCATCCAGTTTGGTAAAGAATTTCGGATTTTTCATCTCTGCAAATATTTCTTCGGCTGTTGGTAGCTTGTAGTGCTCATTTTTATTGCTGTTTTTTTTTTTTTTTTGGTCCTTAGGGTCCAAGCAGAGTCTTACGGATCCATTCGCTTTCTCCACAATGACCAGCGAGTTTACTGAATCTGTCGGTTCCAGTATGAGATTTATTATCCCATTTAATTTTGTCCATTTTTTTAAATATATGCTTCATTCCAAATGGAACGTTTGATGGCGGATTTATTATTGATTTTACCATTGGGTCGACGGTTATGTGATGAATTTATGGTAATCTGCATGTTTCTCCAAAGCATTCTTCGTATTGCGTTAATAGGTCTGTTAGGGTCGTTGTTTCTATCGTTGATATTATTTTTATCGTTGATATTTTATTTTATTTATTTTTTTCATTGATAACAGCGTTTGAATTGGTCTATGCTATTATAAGTTGTGCAGTGATATTTGCCTTTTTATTTCTCAATGTTACTGTACATTTTCCTATTATGGAATACTCGTGTTGTTGTATGCGATTAATTTAATTAATGTTTTTGTTATTTCTGGTGCTTTATGTTTTTGTATACTTTCATGGTTATCACGTTTAGTTCTGCCCCTGTATCAATTTTGAAATTTGTTTTCGTATCATTTATGTATAGTTCTGTCGACCATTTATTTTGCGATACAATGTTTACATTTTTTTCTAATATGGTGTCCATGTGGTGGTGTTCATACACGTGGTGGCTTCTGCCATGTATGTTCAGTATATGAGAGTTTTTTGTTTTTGCTTCTGCACATTTTTGTGAAATGACCACGCTTACTACATTTTCCGCAGTTTTTGTTATATGCTGGGCAGTTACTTTTGTTATGTGGCGTTGAGCAACGTGTGCAGTTGTTTATCCAGTTAGGTTTTCTGTCTTCTTACTTTCATGTGTCAGCCATCTTGTATTCTTCATTTCTTGCATGTTTAAATTTCCCGCTATTTCTACCACACTTTTGGATGCTATCAATATTTTCTGTTTCGGGTGTTTGGTCATTATTTCTATTTGTCTTCTCGTTTCTCGTTTCTTCCGCACTTTGTTCCGCTTGTACTGCTTTTTCTAGAGTTAAATCTGGTTTCAGAGCTCTCTCTCTCTCTCTCTCTCTCTCTCTCTCTCTCTCTCTCTCTCTCTCTCATTAGTACTTTTGACACCATAGTATATTTCACCATTTAGGAAATCAAGTGCTAGAAACAAAACAATAATGTAGACAGAGGACAGACGCACGTGTTGCATGTTTAACACTTTATTAGTGGCTACTATATGTATACAAATAGAAGGCGGTTGGAGGTTGCGGTACAACCGGAAGTTTTAGTATGTGTAGTATGAGTATACAACATAAATGAAAGTGACCAATCATAAGCCTTAAAACATAAACAAATCCAACTTCAAACACTTCCAGGAAGTATGACCAACTAAGACAAGCATAGTACCTAATTACCGCATGTTGTGTCTGGGTAAATTTTTACTCTTGGACCGAGAAGACGCGCTCGGATTCCGCACATTAAAAAACTGATCTTGTGCCACAGCCTGCTTCAGTGGTCTAGGTAAATTCATTACGATTGAGCAGGCCAAAATGAAAACCTGTCGAGGCAAACAAGCATTTTTTATCCAGCCTTTGTTTCTACTTTTGGGCAGTTCATGTTTAAGGAGCTCAGTAGAAACGGGGTAAAAATAACTTTGTTCTCTTCCCTCTTAACAAATTTTGCGAACCAGTGCAAAAACCCAATAGGAAAAAAAATTGACTCCGTACTGAAGAAAAAAAAAACGAAGCCAAATTCGCGATCCAGTGTGACTTATTTTCTAACCAATGAAAAGGGAGCGATTTACAAAACTGAGAGAAGTTAACAAGTCTACGCGAAAAAGTTCTTTAATATAAACAAAGAAATAAAGTGGAATTAGTTAGATGGGAGCAGAGACCAGATAGGATGCCACCACAATGTAAAAGAGAAATTTCAAGCGGCTGAACCGGACATGTTCCGTCGACATACATTCGTTCTTCCTCTCTTTCCTATTTTACTTTATCTCTTCTTCTTCGTCCTCAACATTCCCGCCGTCAACAAATAAGAAGACAACAACAACAACAGTAAGACACTTCAACTTACTCTTAACATCGATAAGTCCAATTTTCGTTTATTGCTTTTCCTTCCTTTTCACTTTCTCGCCATCTGCTAAAAGAAAGAAGTAGAGAGTAAAACACACAGACAATTGTATGTGTTTTTTGTATGATGTTGCTAATATATATGATAACTGTTGTTACTAACATCCAGTATTTGTCTATTGAATTTATTTTCTGTTCCATAAATCTCTGTGAAATGAAAGGGAACTTTGTTGTCCTCACATACATCATTACATTTTAGAAAAATAAGGGATTATTAGTAAAAGTTAGTTCCGGGGCAGCATTGTATATAACACCCTCATTAAGATAATAAAATAATGTCATGAAGCAGTGTTATAAAAACTGGAATAAAATACAAATGCATTAACTCCACGAAACATTCAGTACAATATAGGAAAATATAATACCACCTACAGGCTAATTAATGCATGCGTACATATCAACATCCAAAGATGCTACTTATGACCTAATGGATGTTGACTGCCCGTCCCTGAGACTTTGGGCAACGAATTTCCTTTCTTCTGAATTTCTTTCTTTAATAACACAAACTCTTATAATTGGTGCTTATTTACTTCCCAGATTTTAAGTCTATCAGCATACATCTCTTTGAAATTCCACTCATTCCAAGAGTCTGTCGTATTGTAGCTTAGATGTTGCTTTGGTTTTCTTTAATTTCCATATTATAATCTGAATTTGCATATAACTAGAAAATATTCCACCCACAGTTTGCACTTGGATAGGTTTTACAGTGTTAAAGCTGCATTCCTCAATCTTTTATTGATTAATATAACCGATCTTGTTCTTCGTGTCTCCTCTAGGGTTTCTCTATGTCCACAAATATCGTGAGTGCGCTTGAAACCAAATGTTGGTTACTAATGGCTCAAGACATAAGTGCCTAATATTGATATTATCAGGAATTATCAAGTTTGTAGTGGAATACGGCCTTATACTCCACACATTTAAATTGTATAGCTTAGGTGAATAACAACGAACAAATAATATTTATATTCATAACATGTCCAAAATATGAAGTTGAAATTATGTGTTGAGAGAGTCAGTAGAGAAAGTAACTGTTACTTTAAAATTAGTTGTTCATAAATTGATGTCAGAATAAATTCTCTTTTTTATGTTCAATAAAAAAGCAAGTACACAAAACAGTCGAAAAAAGGTTGCTTAAAAGTGAGTTCGAAGGTGTGTGTAGAAAATGTTGAATGATTGCTCTTTTGAGTAAATTAATATAATTGTGTGAGTTAGTGAGTATATTAATTGTATGAGTGAGTATGTTGCAATTTTAGTATGTGTATTAAGAGTTACTTGGCAAAATTCAACAGTTCGTAGTTGTATGGATTTCTCTGGCACTCGGTTGGCGTTCAAATTCTCACTGAGGATTAATATTGAGTGAGTAAGAGTTGAACTTGAAGTGAGTGAAAAAAAGTTGAAAAGTAAATTTCTCACTTGAGGATTCAGGTTCGCGCCGCATGGCTAATGAAGTTGGTAATTGTGTCTTCTGCCTGTTACATGTTGACTTACGTGGACGTCTGCTTCCTAGTCCGAAGCGAAAGGTCTGCTAAGTTACTTTTTTTCATACTGTCTGGGAGGATCAGAATGCATGTTGAAATTTCGAGTGGGCTAAACGTGTTCTAACGTATTCTCACGTGCCTTCAATTTATTGGCCAATCAGAGAAGTGTTAAGAAACACGAGTTATCGTTGTGAAGCAAGTTTTGTACTAATATAAGTTATTTTATATGGACTCTTATGTGCGATATGTAAATTGTCGTAACTGCTTTTTCAATAAAATTTGCTAGGTAGATTCCACAAGTTCAAGGAAAATTTCGTCGTAATTCAACATCCACTTTTAGAATATTAAACCATTTCACAGTACGTAATGTGTATTTCTCAGGACTTTTCAAATTGTCATTTGATAAAGGTGGATTTAAAGAGACTTGTGTTCCACTATAAAACAAAAATCTTAGGTAGGTACATACTCTAATTCACTGAAAAAAAAAACAGCATAGTATGAAGGAAAAAGGCCCTAAACTTAATAAAAACGATTTTTTCCATCAACATGTTTATGTTATTATCAAGAGGAAAGATCAAAGTATTTTTTAATTATTTAAAAAAAAATTATCTATTCTAACACGTTCCGAATTTAGGTAAAAAAATCTTGTTTTGATTTTCGTCAGCGGGTAACCAATTCGTTACCAGATTATACAATGGATAATGTAATATTATGTAAGTTAGATTTTTTTCCGGTGAAAAACATTAATTTGAAAATGCTTGCAAACATTGTCGGATTTTAGTGGAAATTTTAAGACTTATTCACAAATAAATGTAATTGATTTTGAAAAAATCTTGGTAGAAATATTTTTTTACATCCACGTAAATTCATAAAAATTTCAAGAAAATGAATTTTGTAGTGAAAATTTGTTTTATTAGTTAAACGCAGGACACATTGGGAATGTAAATCATTTATTATTTTTTTCAAACAGTTGGCTACCAATAGTAAAATAAAAAATTTAATAAAATTATGACATTATTTAATTAGATAAACTTTTAATTGCTTTTATAAATAATATACATTAATGACTATCTGGATTGAAGAAAATCATTTTCCGATGAATAATGAAATTTTAAAAGAATTTTTTTTAATTTTTGCTTTTTTTAATTATAATAATTTATAAAATTTCACTTTTTTTTTAATTATAGAAAGCTTTGTGGCTGTTAGATTATTAAGTTATTCAGTGAAGATTACTAATCAAAAATTGAGAAGTTTAATACAAATCGTCGATCCTTCGTATTTTTTTAATTATTTTTTTTACTGTATTTGAAGTTTGTTTGTTTTTAGTATAGTATTTTCTGCCTTACATTAAAGATCATGTGTTTCACGGTTTCTTGCCGTTACAGGAAAAAAATTTGGACAATTATGTCAATTCTTGTCAACCATACATAGCCTATCTGGTTGTCCTCGTACATCTGACTATGATCACACATCAATCATTTACACCAAAGATAAGAAATATCAACACTCCGTGATTAAGAAATAGTTTTATTCTAAATTTTATGCTATAAATAAGTAATATTTGTGTAAATCAGATTAATTTAACTTTAAATTTGCTAATTTTTAAAAAATAACATTTCAGCGATATTTTATTTTTACAAGATTGTTAAAACCGAGAATTAATTTTTGCTTACAAATGTGTCGAGCGCTTAAAAATGGCCGAAAAATTTCAAAATTAAAAAGAATTTCAAAATTTTAGATTCCAATCAATATAATTTCTATTTGAAAATACATCAAAGTATTTTGACTATTGGAAATAGTAAACTTAAGCATTTAACTTTCACTCAAAGCTAAAATTAAAGCTTCAACAAAAATTTTTATTTATTAAAATTCATTTTAAAATTTAGGTATCGCCAATTATCATAAAAAAAGTGTCGGTACTTAATCTTACGGTACTCCTTTAGTCAGACGCATTTTCCGTATCCACTGTGAAATGAACTTTAGCCATTCGGTCTACATTTCATGGTATGAATTTATTACCAGGGTTTAACTTTTTTTTTAACTTTTTGATTTGGGTGCTCCTGGCTGGTCGATATAAAATAGCCTTTAGCGTGCGATCTAGCTTTCATGTGCTTGGCTTATTTTTTATCCTTTAGTCTGCCCAGTCAATAGGAAAATGATAATATAAAATAACACTACAATGCTTTTGATTGATGCTTCATTTTAACAGAGGAAACAGCAGTTGCATATTTACGGGAAAGCAGTCTTCTGGGTGCACCACAAGAAGCAGACCTTTACCATCGATGTGGTAGTGTCATGCAAACAAAAATGAAAGCGCGACAGAGTTGAGGAATCAGTCAGTCAGTTAAGTGCCATACGTGATACACGCTTGGGCGATCATGTCTCGGCAGAAGATTATCCCGCAGTAGGTTACCATTGCTTTCTGCGGTAGACTGGTTGCCGATCAAGGCTATAGAACCCAATCTGTCCTGTTATTTAACCCATAACTGGAAGGAATAGACGGATTAATACCTTTCCCAAGGGTATTTGCGCGTAAGTGAATACAATGAATTCGGCTCAGTTCCCTAATGATTGAGCGGGAATGTGAAAAAGATTCAGTAATTTATTTGGACAAATGGTTTGCATAAGATAATCTAGATGCCATGGGTTATTTCCATCTTAAGAAAATTATGCACTCACTCAGGCTATTAAACGATCATGGTTGGATAGCAAAACAAGGATTTTAAAGAAAATGTGAGACGAGACGTTAGTAGTGAGGCTTTTTCAGTCACACCCGATCACATTTGCCGGAAAGTAATAAGAAAAAATGAATCAGATTTGTTTTGAACATTCCTAAATGATATACGAAATGTGTATAGGTTACGCAGCACCAATGAATTCCATCATAATGATGACTATTAATATATTATTTAGTTTATTATTATTATTATTATTATTATTATTATTATTATGATGATGATGATGATGATTACATGTACGTCATTAATGATAAATCATTATTCAACATTATTCAATTAGTTTTCATCATACTTGCGGTAGACTTCATATTAATGTAGTGCCAATCTTAGTTTAGAGATACGTTTAGAGACTAAAAATGACTTTTGTCTTTTTTTTTTTTTTTTTTTTTTTCGTGGGGGATCTATATTTGCAGGGAGCTTTATATTTAGGCGCCTACTCGCCGAATTTCTTTACTAACTACTGTACTCCTAAATTGTCTGCTTCTAGAAAAACCGCGATGAAACCTTTTTTTGTTCTGAGGTTGATCTCTATTGCTAATTCCTCCATCTGTAGAGCTAAATTTCGCTTCTTTTTTTTCTCTCTTTTTTTTTTTCATTATTGTGCAACCAGTGGCCGTGATATCATTTTTTGAAGATTGCGTACTCAAAAGTAATTGCTTGTGTAGCAACTCATGTATTCTTTCTTACCTTCATTATTTAGAGATATCTATTCAGTTTATTCTTCCATATTTGTCAAAACACTTAAGAACTCTCGAGAAAGCCTTTTAATGAAAATGTAGGTTAAGACACTATTATCTACTTTATAATCCGATAAGCTTTGGAGATGTCATCGTATTGAAGGTATTTGTTGCCTAATTCCTTTGTTTCCAAAAACTGCTGAAGCTTTTTTTCTCAGAAAATAAAGTATGAAGTATCGTTTCTTTTTTCAGCTTGTCATACAGTTTACTTTGAGATGGTAGCATTAAAATATCAAGCACAATTTTGGTTTTTCGATTAAATATTTTTGGATCAGAATAAATGATCGAAACTTTTTTAAGTGAATTTCCATGACAATATTTAGATATTTGTACATATATATTTAATATTAGTCAATACTTATGAGATGAGGTAGTATTTACTCTATTTACATTGTTCAGAGTATTGTTCTCACCTTTATTGCCATATGTATGACGTTTCGACCGTTTTACGCTCCGGTCTTCATCAGGTGCTAGGAATTTCGAATCAAACTCTCGATTTCGATCACAGGGTATATCATTCTCATTCCATGTGCGATGCCACTTCTAGTAGTCATGTAGTTATCTCCCTTTAACTTAAGTCTTTTAAGTTATTTGTTCCCCACTGCTGAAGCTTGGATTCAAACACACAAGTCTTTAGATGAGGTCACTGGAACTAACTAACGTCTATATCCACTAGACCAGGGGTCCTTGAGGACCCATGGTCCAGTGAATATCGACTTTGGTTAGCACCTGAAGAAGGCTGGACTGTACAACGGCCGAAACGTCGTAAACATATCAATATGATGAATAGTCCGAACAATGTAAATAGTATACATATTAGCCATTTTGTTCTACTACCCTTCGCTATCTTTGAAACACATTCCTGATTCCGTCCTCTCAGAACTTGGCATCTTTTTGGATGATGAACTGGTCTAAGTGATTCTACCGGAGAATTTAAATTTTTCCCATTAAGAGAATAAATAACTGAGAATCTGAATGTGCAAGTCACGGCGGCTGTAGTAATACATCTCAGCTAAGCTGTGCCTATTTTGTTGGATCTTTAAAGAGACGTGAGGCCAGGCGTTGTCCTGCTGACAAAAATACACTTCCTGTCTAAACAATACTTATCTGAAGTCAACATTTGATTTTCCGGAAGAAGCTAGCAATCCACAATGTTCTTCCAATCCCGCCAGATACACGACATCATATTCTTGATATGTAGACCGGCTTTTGGAGTGGTTAATGATGGCGCATTTCGTTTTTCATAACACCTTCGTTGGGTTTGAGCAAAGAATCGCGGGTGAAAATGCACCCCGTTATTTTTTTTACCGTTAAATCGTGAAACACTTAAAAAATGGTAGCAATTAATTTCTCCAAGTACTTTCAATACTCATATGATATATGTGGATTATTTCTGAGATGTCCTGTGTCGTGAGACATGAACATTTTTTTAATCAGCCTTTCGACTTGGTCATCATCAACGACTGCTAGCCATTCGGAACGTTCTCAATTTTCTGATCGAAATTTCCACTTTTCAATCTTACAAACGTACGGAGAGTAGACTCAACAATTGCATTATATCCATAAATGCATATATCTTCTTTTGTTTGTTTGCTTTATTTTGTTTTCTTTCTTTTCGGAAGAAATATAAGATCAGCAAATAAAATGCATCTCATCTTCCTTCATAACATAAAAACATTTAAAATTTACATTTCACACATGAATCGTATCGACAGACGAGTTCAAATCATTTCCTTTAACTTAATTTTTTTTCAGTATATTTGTATAATATAAGAAATTTCCACTGACTGAGCATGCATCGTCTGCATTTCTGAGATAAAGCAACTGCTGCGTTGGGCACTTGCTGAATTTTGAATTCCAAAAATATTTTTGGTACATTTCGATTTATTGATAAACAACTGTATTTGTTTTTCATCCTGAACCAATCAAATAGCGGCTGACCATCGTGTGTCAGACAGATGCTTGACCATAATATTTTTTCTTAGAGATGGTGTCAATACATTCAAACAATGAGTAGAACTAACAAAAAATGAATACAGATGCTGAAAAGAGTCAGAGTTTGTTTTTTTTTTTTTTTTTTTTACAGTCTGTTGACAACAGCTGCTTTTACTCCCAAGTTCAGGCTGTGTCCAGCGCAGGGGACATAGATGGCAAATTCATTGAGCTGATGAATCTGTGCATGCAATCCAGTATATCGTCCAAATCGTCCAACATATTTGAGGCATTATCGTACGACTGACCACAGCGGTTTGATAGTGGAATTTTGTTCTCAGTAAGAAAATCCATAACGATGTCTATTAGATCTTTTAGTCCATGAGAACAGATGGAGATGAAACGTTCAATAGACTCACAGCCTGTAATGTATCGGACAATAAATATCAGTAAATTTGTGTGAGATATCTAAAGGGGAATTTACACTTATTGAATAATACTTTAGTTCTTTTACTTCTTCAAAAATAGCACAAAGAACCTGTGGTTCTTTTAATTCAATAAATTCCTCACAAACACTTACAGATAAATATGATGGATCCTCTTTTTCTATGATTTCCATACATTTTGTGAATAAGCATTTTCCAAGAAATGGTCAAATTTACTCATCAGTTTTAGTATACTTTAATAGTTGCCATTTTTGCTGACCCAATAATCTGATTTTCTCCACGAAATGGCATACCTCTGAAGGCAAGAAAGCGAATTACAGAAGCTACACGTGTCAACACTTTATACCAATATTCCTGTCCTGAGTAATAACATAATGAAGAATCTACATTTCCAGTTTCCTTATCAAATATGTTGTCACGCACTTTCAATGTCCTTCACCATTTTCATCTTCTACAATAAAATTGTTGTACTTTCAGTCAATGAACTCCGATGTAGAATATGGAGATTATTTCATGGACAACAGGCGTCATACAAAGTAATACAAACGACCTTGGGATGGTGAATAGAGAAGCCATTCACGTTTTACACACTCGCCATTCCACAGTTCACGTTTGAGCACATTGATAAATAATCTGCCTTCATATTCTCTACTCCAGCTGTTTTATACACTTCGCGTGAGTTTGGAAGGTTGCTATCATGATTCTTACATGATGATTGCCAACTACGAATCTATTGTGTTAGTATCATTAACGTTCGATAGCCCCAGATCTGTCTCCTGGGTTGTTGTTAGAGATTTGTGTGTTTCCTTTTGCCAAATATTATCAGAAACCGCAACAAGTAACTGAAACTGGTTGATTGGTAGCAGGAATGAATGCAAATGTGGATGCTATATCTGAAGGAACAGTTCTAGTGGCTGACATTGTAGGAGTGGATTATGAAAGAATGGCATTAATTGCTGTCGTTGTGCCTGTGTTGTGCCAACCTGTGCTCCAATCAAAATATTACTTTTTATTTCTAGTTCAAATACATATTCCGTCTTCTTTTGTGATCCACTCTAAACATTACGTTTTATTTCACCTGGAAATATTTATTTAGTCACATACCAAAATGTAGTATTATATTATGTAAGTGTGCTTGCAACAAGACTTAAATATTTAAACATTCTAGTTCCATAAAGAACATGTTTTTACTTTAATTGTACGAACAGTATTTATTCTTTATACAAATTCGCTACTGTGCAAAAATGGTTGCAAAAATAAGAAAGAGAAAGAGAGAGAGAAAGAAAGAGAGAATGTGAAAGAAAAGCAGAACAAAGAAATCATATACAAAAAGTAGAAATATAAATATAATACAATTAAACATTCAAAAGAATATTGATTCACTCTAGTGGAAATTTTAAGAATTAAATCGAACTAGAGAAAAAAATGAAAGATAATATTGTCTCCAACAGAAAGTCAACAGTAGTTTTGGTCACAAATTAAAAGATAGAAATGAGAGTTTTACCAACGTGTCTGTGTTAGAACTATGCGAAAACTGATAGTTGGAAGCCAGGGTCAGTTCTTTGATTTCTCCCGTGATAGCGAAATTGTCTGCAAGGGAACTGAATTGGTGAGAAAACCAGCCCTTTCATCTATATAGGTCAGCGGCCTCTTTGAAGAAATTCAACGCAATTTCCTGTGTCTTCTAGGTCAAAAGGGGACATTCTCCTACTTTTTTTTATTTGAAAACCAACTCAAATGAACTGGATCTTTCTATTATAACATACTTTTACCAATTGCAATACGTGTGGCTTGTAATAATTTCTATTTTTCGAATTTTCAAGAAAGTGCTTCTGTAATTTAACATGCACAAAATAACATGAGGCTTCTATGTTTGTGAGGCCCATGTGTTAAGACAGCTCTCTCTCTCTATATATATATATAGAGAGAGAGAGAGCTGTCTTAACACATGGGCCTCACAAACATAGAAGCCTCATGTTATTTCATATATATATATATATATATATATATATTCCCTACACTTAATGAAGCTTATAACATCAGACTTTATAAGAACATTCACATGGTTCTGTCGCTGTAAAAAATGTTACTGAAGTAAAGAGTCATATTGTAAAATCCCTTTGGAACACACAGAAAAAGTTTGCTATTATTTTAAGATAATATATTTTGCAAGTTCTTCTTTCAGGGGAGATAAATGAAGTGTAACTTAATTGCAATAATTACATAAAAATAATTACATAAAAAAGGGAAAAAACTAGTATAATCACAAAAAGAGAAGTGTTATAGGAAGTATGTTTAGTGTATATTTATAGTTTTCGTGCACGCGCATGTGTATGTATCTACAAAAGTTGTGTCACTATAGTTAACAGCTTTTTAAAATCTCTAAAAAAAAAGGCCAATTTAGTACGATAAATGATATTAAGAAAAAAATAAAAATGGGGAAATTTTCAAATTGATCGGGAGAAAAGTGTAGGAATACTTCAACTCGGGTTTTTGTTTAATGTCAAAATTCTGTGTGTCGGGATTCGATACAATTGTAGCGGACGAAGGGTCCATTACTAATTTAGATTTACGAGTCGACTCGACCGACGTAACATGTGGTCATGATTTAAAGCAGGATTTAAGAAAGAACAAAAAGGCGAAAGTAACCAGAAAAACAATATATTAACAAAGGTTACATAGGGTTGAGAGAGCATGCATAAGAAAGTGAAAAAGAAAGAGCTATTCCCCTTCGTCTGTTCGTAGAAACAAAATAAGATGTATGAAGTTTTTTTCTCTAGCTGAAAGAAAGGTTTGAAACAATTGTTAAGATTATCGTCAAGAGTTCAAAGTTCAAATCCTTGATGAAATTATTCCGACAGAAAACAAGGTTCTGTGTCTGTGTATGCGTTTAGGCAAGAAAGTCAGACAGAAGACTAAGTTCTGTGTCTGTGTGTGCGTTGAGTAGAGAGAGAGAGAGATTTACATGCGAATGTATTAGTCTTAGGCAGTCTGTGGATTTCTACTGACGAAGGTTGGAAAAATTGCGAATTTATGTGTAGGAAGTTATTTTATGTAAAGTCCTGTTTGAATGAAAGTTAATGTGCATAGTGTTAATGTCGGTGAGAAGAAAAATTTAAAAAAATTGCGCCACTAAGTGCGCGTGTATTTGTGTGAGTTAGGGAGACATGTCTGCTCTTGCCCCGGGACGAAATCCTAACTAGCGTACCACGTGATGTTCCCCGCTTTTATTAGCATGCGTTTACGCGGGAAACTAAGTTATCACGTGAACGCTGAGTGACCATGTGTGTGTGTGTGTGGGTGTCAATGTATCAAGCCCCACACAATACATTGTTGCTGGACTGTTCGTAATTCAAATAATCCTACAACTTTCTTGGGAAGAATAACAATCAATAGGGGGAAAAAAAAACAACGTATTAAATAACAAATAACATTAATTTTATATACAATAAGAATACAAAAAGTCTAAAATAAAAATACAAAAAGAATACAAAAAGGTTGAAAATATTGAATGAGTAGTGTCATTTTTTGTTGCTGTTGTTGTTAGTAGTGTAGTACCCCCTTACTAGAGGTCAAAAATAATACTACCTAAACATATTAACTTTGTCTTCTTCTCCCTCCTCTTCTCCATGTGCTTCCACTTAGGTCACGAACTACTATCCCAGAAATCCCTTCATCTCTCACTCCCTCTCTTTCTCTCTCTCTCTCTCTCTCTCTCTCTGGCCCATCCCTACTGACCAACAACTAGTCGCAGTTCAGTTTTTTTAGTTCCTCAAAAGATTTCACTCGAGACACACGTGCTACTCCCGCCAGCGGACATTTTAGCCAGCCACGAGAGACTCACACAAGAATGTAGACGAAGTTAAATAAAGTTTGTTTTAACAGGTTAATATATGTATCTCTTAATTATTATCCAAAACATACTAGGTACAAATATTAAAATGTTGACCCCGACTTCAAGGATATAAACGCAACCTTCTCGAAACTTCAGGATAAATGCAACATTTCAACTTCACGTCGCAAACGTTTTAAGAGAGAACCTTTGACGTAAGTAGAAAAAAAAATTCCTCTTTTCTTCGTCTACAAGAACACAATATATATATATATATATATATATATATATATATATATATATATATATATACAAAAAAATGGAAGAAGCCTATCTACAGCAAATTAATTCCACAGTTCATGGAAACGGCAGTGAATGGCTGGTTTTCCATTCTGGAAGCGCAATTCCACCTGCGCAATATAACGGCCTCCACAACAAAATTTTACACGGTCATATCATCTCTGCCTGCAGAGGTGGTAGCAAAAATACCTATAGCAACTTTAGAATCAAGAAACTACGAGGAAATAAAATGTTCACGAGTTGAGGCCCACGAAAAGACTAAGCTGGAATTGCTCGACAAATTAATGTCAACAACTACCATTACCGGCCGTCCCTCAACATACTTAACAGGAAATGCTATCGATAGCAAAACGGATAGGTATCGGTGAAGAAATTGTAATACACAAATTCTATCAGGCCCTACCAGCGACATTTTCCCCCATCATTGCCTCACAAAAGGAGTTAAGTCCAATTCAACTTGAAAAGCTAGCGGATGAGCTCATGTCTTTGCCTAACAACATCAACGCGACAGCGTTCACCGCTCAGCATTCAGTTTTTACTGTTGGCGGTGGCGCTGTAGTCTGTCGCGGTTTCTTTGTAGTTTGGTCAGTGCTGCTTAGTTGAGCGTAGCTTTTGCGTGTATACGTGAATGGCATTTTGAATATCAGAAGTTAGAGTGACATTGTCCTTGGTGGTATTTGTGTGTTACTTTGTTTGAGCCAAACTTCGTGATATTTATATTTTTTTCTAAGAAATAGACTTCAGAATTATTTTTATTTTATTTACTCCTAACTGGTCCTAAAATACCACGTGGTATGTTTACTACTACGTCCACGCGATATTTTAGTGGTATCTATCTAAATTATAATGACTAAACTTTCTGATTTGTATTCTGTGGTTTTGTATTGTACGGTTTAATTAATGTGTTTTAATATGTATGCACTTTATTGCATGTTTATATATATATTTATAAACGTGTTTTAATGTTTATGTAGCTATTGTATTAGATATTTAAGTAGACACAACAGAAGTTCTGACTTTATCTGTACGTTTGGTAAAATATGACACATAAGAAGCAGTGTTCACAAGTACAATACATAAAATGTGTTTTATAATTTTAAAAAAAAAAGAAAAACTCCAACGAATGTGGAAGGGAGGGTGCATGAGGCTAACAACTCTCAAACAGCCTCGGTCTGCCTATCCAATGTGAATGAGTTATCAGAAAAAAATGAAAAGTATTTGTGGTCCATAAAAACATTAGGACAACCTTCAAAAGTGATTCTACACTTTGCAGATACAATTAAGACTTCCAATAGAGTTGAGCATGTAGCTGTGGAAAGAAATATATAAGAGAAACGGGCAGCCTCCTTAAGGTAAAGCTGCATGAGCATCACAAAGGTGTAACGCAAGGGAAGATAAAAAATATCAGGCATAGCTAACTCCATATAGAGGGAGCAAGGAGATCACTGCCACCTATGGGATGAAGTTGAAATAATTGATAGAGAACACCACTGAAAACTACATAAACTTAAGGAATCAGCATATGTACTAGGCCACAAAAATCTCCTAAGCCAGCCAAACATAGAAATGAGCACAATATGGGAACCAGTAATACGGATGCTAAAGAAAATCATTAGCTTCAATGATTGCAATATGATCTTTAGTAAAAAATTTTTAAAAAACTGTTAAATAAAATCATTGGCGTCAAAGACTGCAATATGACCTCTGGTAAAAAAGATTGTTACTAAGACATTAAAGTCCTACAAATTCATACACTGATGTTCTCAAGGACACGTGGCCCAGCAGATGTAGATGTTGGTTAGTTCCACTGACTTGACCCAAAGAGTTGTGAGCTCAATACCAGGTTACAGCAGTGGTGAACAAATAACTTAGAGAGTTAAGTTAAAGTTACTCAAGTTAAATTGATGGGAGATAACTACATTGCTACTGAAAGTGGCATTGCAAATGGAATGAGAATGATATACCCAAGTGATTGAAATAAAGAATTTAGTTTGAAACATCATAAACATGGCAATAAAGATGAGGACAACAGTCCAAACAATGTAAATAATTTAAATACTACCTTATTTCAGAAGTATAGAGAAATAATAAAAAAATATATTAAAAAAAAGAAAACAATAAGAAAGTATCAAATAGACAATAAAAGAGAAGATAATGTAAGTTGGATAAAAATCTTAACTATAAACATTGTTCTGGTTCACCACCACATATATAATTTTATTTCTATCAAAACAAAATCTAGATTTGAATTTTAATCATTTTATCATTTGACTGAAAAATTATAGCACTAAACATAACCAGATTTTACCTGATGTTGTTTAAAAATGCAAATGACTACAAAAATTGGTATAACACAAGAAAAGAACTGATTTCTAATTGAATTTCTGGGATGAATACTTATCATTATTTATTCTATTTGTATTCCAGCTGTTGTCTTTATATTTGTTATCATCACAACATTTCAGTCCTTGTACCCCTTCATCAGGTATGTCAGCTGGAGTAACCTCCAGAAATTCCAAACTGAATCCTTTATCTAATCTACAGGGAGTGGGGTAGATTGTTCTCACTTCACTGAATGACTGTGCAGTACTAAATTAAAATGAACAGACTAGAGATGAGATATCTCTTGACATTGGCAGTGGAACAAGACTAATCTACCTCCATCCACATACACACACCATAGATTAAATAAAGGGTTCAGTTCAAAATTTCCTGATGGTTAGTCAGATCAATATTCACAGCAGAGGACACAAAGGCCGAAACATTGTGATAACAACTAAAAAAAAATGAGAATAATAATCCACATGTAAATAATGTAAAAGAATTTATATTGCTGATAATGATGTTTTAAACAAAAAGCATGGGTAATGTTCACTTATTTCTATAAATATATTATTGTAATTTTTCAAATGATAATTATCTGATGAAATAGGTAACACTAGGTCTCCAAAGATCTGTGGATATTTAATTCTAAAAACATTTTTTAATAGATATAAAATACATTTATGAAAAAATTAACAGTTGTAGAGTAAAATATAATTGACTCATTGAGTGAGTAGAACTCCAATAAAGCATAAATTAACTATGAAATTAAAAGACTCATTTAGATCACAGAAAAATTTATCAGTAATTTATATTGTCTGGCAATGCTCCATCTATTTTAATAATGAATAAATTCAAGATTATGTAGCTAATTTAAAGAGAATGTAGCCTATAAAATAAAGTAATTCTAAGAGATTTCTTTATTATATTATGTGTTAGGACCATACCCAATTATATTTTTTAATTTAATTAAACATTCTTTTACAATGTTACCTAAACTCTTGAAAAATAAGGTTTTACAGTTCTCACATTAATTAACATAAGTTAACAGTATAAAAAAACGGTTTATGATGTTAAAAACTATCAGTGTTGTACAAAGTTGTTTTTAATTAGTTGTGTGACAATTCAAGTCAACTCTTAAAATGAAATAACTAATGAATTTGGGATGTATACTGACATGTAAGGAGGACAGCATTTCATAAAAAGATTTCAAAGTGAAGTGGATGAGGTAGGGCATATGAAAGAAACCGAAGTTGATGAATCGTAGTTTCTGACCAAAAGAGCGGAGGAAAGCAGTGTAAGACCAGAGAGAAAGTGAGATATAGAGAAGTAAGTCAGAGAGAGAGAGAGAGAGAGAGAGAGAGAGTGTGTGTGTGTGTGTGTGTGTGTGTGTGTGTGTGTGTGTGTATGAGTGAGTGTAAGTGTCACTGTAATTTTCTTTTTAATCTTGAAAAAATAAATAATCGAATAATGCTACTGAATAATTCCTCAGTTTTTAATTCTATTATATTTCTCTCTACTTTAATTTGAACCATTATTACTTTAACAAACTTAACAATTTGCGCCCCCGTTTAAAATTTTTCGTGTCTAACAAATCCTTAGAACGGATAGTTTTGCCTGCTTGGAACAAAATCACATGATATAAATTATGAAGCGACACCGTTCTCTTTGACGCCATCACCTTACAAATAGCAAAGCTAATGCTACGATAGTTTTCATTTGTTAAATTTTTCTTTTTTTTTTTTACTAAAGTCTTTTCAAAGTAATGGTGAGTTTAGATTGTTGTTTCTATTTACATCAAACTCCTATCTCGTCAGAGACAATTTAGTTTTAAATAGTTTTAATTTTGTCAGTAATTCATTTATGATCGACTGTCCTCATGAGATTTCAGCCGGTGTGAACGAGAAAAAAAAAAAGATTTCTGTTATTGTTTCTCTCGCTTTTCCTCTCATGTGGGTTCGAATCCCACTGGTTCACCCGTGTAAATCATACTTTAAAGTTGTTATTTTTCTTGATGACATAGTTATTTTAATCTGCATTTTAATGTTAATTTTAATTTAGTGTTCTCTAATTGTGTGTAACTAAAAACACTTATTTTGTGAAGTGAAAAAGTTTCGTTTTGTGTTGAAAAAAGTTAAATATTTGTGATTTGTATTGCTTTATTTATTTAAACTAAATTTTTAAATATATAAACAAACTTCAAAGCATTTAGATTATTACTTTTTAACATTATTGATCAGATTTACTTATAAGATTTATTTATTTTTTAAATTTATCGTTTTCTTTATTAATTAATATCGGAAATGTTTTTAAATCGATGAGATTTGTTTCCAAAGAAAATCTGTGTCAGCATATATCACCAGACCAACAACAACAGCAGAAATTGAAATCCTTGTCCTCTCATCATGCTACTACTACTAAAAAACGAAGCTATTGTTCTGTTTACTATTTAATTTACTTTTTTTAAAAATTTGTATTCATAACGTAGTTATTTTGACGCTTCTGCGTGAAGTAATGGTCAACGAACTAGTCTGGTTGACCGTTGCTACTGAGTAGTGAGTTCGATTAACACTACTCGTGGCCTCATGCCAAACTAAGCTTAGTCAATAGCAGGACGCTTCAACGTGATAATCAGCGACCAAGACCTGTAGATTAAGTTGTTTATTCGATCCTCACTAAGTGCCTCATACATATGGCTTTGTGTTAATGCTAAGGCGCACTTAGAAAATAAATTTAGGGTTAGTGGGGTAAATGGTTAACGAACTATGAGTCTGATTGGCAATGGCTGTATTGTTACTAAGATCCCCACCGAGTGCTCCATACTGGCTACCTTGTGCCCAACTTAAGGTAAAATACCCTTTTTCTCAAATACTCAGTTTCAAGTAGCCTTTTTCCTAGGCTGTACCTCAGCCATTGCATTTAGAGTCAAAGTTCAAAGTCAGTCCCAGTTGCTTGAGGTGTCCCACTAGGGAATTGCCAATGGAATCTGAGCAATTTTTGCCTCTACCAATTATGTGTATTTGGGGAACTCATTAAGCATAGAATTTGTGTTAAATTTGCTTTTGTACAGCGAAATACACATCATTTTTAAGCAAGTTGTATTTTTTTATGATTTACAGTTCTATGCACTTATTTAAACAATTCAAGTAAACTGATTATTGTTTACTCTTTAACTCATATTGATAATAATCTACATATTAAAATTGAATAATCTTGAATATATTTAACATTTAAATAAATATCAACTACAATAATATCCATTCCTCTCCATATCTCATTTTTTTCATATGAATTCAACTCCAATTGCTATAACTGTCAACAACAAAAAACATTTAAAACAACCATCATTCATGAAAAAAGTTCAATGTTTAGAGGAAAATTGTTGAGTTTTCCTTGACATATTTTTTACAAAAAAGAGGAGTGTTATTAAAACTTAAATTATGTTATTTTAAATATGATTATTCATTTCCAATCATGACACAAAAATATGAAAATAGAATCGATCTAGTAAGAACTTGCTTAAAAATACATTAAAAATTTAAATTAGTAAATATCAGTTAACTTAGAAAGTCCTGTGTATATTTTCATATAAGGGCGAAATTTTTGTGATATAAACAAAATAATTTTATTCTGTTATGGTGCCCTAATCTACATTGGAATGAACTCTTCCTCCTTCATAAATACTAACCTGCAAGACTTCCTGAAAGGCAGTTGAGATGCAGTGTAACTCAACAGTTTGGATGGACACTTCTATCTGTGAATTAATAACATTTTATTGAAATTATTTTAGAAACAATCCTCTCTACAATAATACAGACTGTTGTGTATTTATTTGTAAATATATATATTTCCCTCCTGTCATGCTCATGGAGAGAGAGAGAGACAGTAGCAAGTCAGTATGAACTCAGTCCATTGGAGAGACAATAACAAAGCAGCATCAACTCAATTCATTCTCTTTACCACCAGTTATTAAAGCTCTTGCCACATGTTTGCTCTTTAATAATGCCATATTATTTTTTGCAATAATTATATTGTTAAGTAGTGAAGAATATATATACTCTCTATTATAATAACTTGTAATAATTTGTAACTTTTAAATTTATCATTATCTTTTAAAATAATAATTTCTAATATATATTCTGTGGAATAACTGAATTTCAAAGAAAGAGAAATCTGGAACTGGATCATTTTAGCATGTAGAAATCATTAGATACAAATAAGTTCACCTAAGAATAAGATATATTATTGAGAATTTATCTGATCTTTGTAGTAAATTTAATAGTCTGTTATAGAAATAAGAATGAAGTATTAAATTTAATTTGAATGTTCTTGTATGTGTTACTCTCAAAGTTGATGCTTAATGTAAAATACATTAATACAAAAATAACTTTTGTCATTATGCTAAATGATCTGCTATCATATTTTCATGTTAAACTTTAAATTTCAACTTATGAAAGTAGTCTTGTCCTGGCAAAATACATATAATTTACACTCACTTTATATAGAAGCATTTCCATTATTTACAAGACTTTGCCAAATGTAAAATCTCTTCTGGGATAATTACTGTCATAAAGTTAATTAATGGCTTACTGAATAGAGAAGAAATGCATTTATACATTGTTAATATTTCAGATTATGTCAAATCTAAATCAAGAATAAAGATTATTAAGATTTCTTTTTCATAGCATTCTCAAAATAAAAAAAAATGATTCATTTTAAAGTACAGAATCATTCCAAAGAAATATGTAGTATTTCACCATTTTATTTTTAATAAAAAGACATTAATCATTACATAATAGAATTGGAATTTCTATCAAAAGCCATCATTAAATTTTTATAACAGAAATTTCAGGAATCTTGAAATATATATTTTTTTCTTTTGATCTTTGTAAAATAAAATTTTCTCCTTTGAACAAATAAAGTTATATAAAGTTCCCACATATAAGGGGTAGCTAACAGCATTTTGTTAAATTTTGTCAATTCTTGATTAAATTGTATTTTTTTATTTTAAAATTTATGTTACACTTAAACAATATCAGAAAATAGCCGAAATATTTTATTTCTTTATTTTTGTTTTAAGAATTAATTAAGTTCAATTATTATTATTTTATTTCATCAGATCATTTAATAAAAATTTATACCTTAGATTATGGAAATTTATCTGATCTATTTTTATTATTAAAAGATCTTCTATTTTTAAAACATATATTGTTAAATATAACAGACAGTGAATGTCTATTATGTTTAATCATGAACCGTTCTAAACATCATATTGTGGCTTTAATTTTTGGTGAAAATACAGCCACAATACAGTATTTAGAACAGCTCATGATTAAACATAATAGACATTCATTGTCTGTTATATTTAATAATATATGTTTTAAAAATTGAAGACCTTATATATATATATATATATATATATATATATATATAAAGTTTTTACATCACCACAAGTGATCATTACATAAAAACTGATAGGCTTTATCAAGAGTTGATAAACCAGTTCTCATACAAACACCAAAGTTGATCAATGTTAAGCCTGGTCAGTACCTAGATGGATGACCTCTGGGGAATACCAAATGTAAGCTTGGATGTGCAGGTGGTGTAATGGATGATACCTAGGAACTGGAAATCGGAAGACGAAGCTCCAATTTCAGTCTGGTTTAAATAATCAGCAAATTTTTGGTTTGCTATTTAATTAAAAAGAAACATGCCTTTTCCATAGACATTTGTATGAAAGTGAATGCAAAAGTCTCAGTTTAAATTTAGACTCAGCTTGCTGGTCTAACTTTCTATATGCATCCATATTCTGAATTTTACAAATAATTATTTTGGTAAAATATTTCAGTTGTTGCCATGTCAAATATCCTGAAGCGTCTAAGTTACATGGACTTTCCTGAATGCACACGGGAAGCCCTCCATTATTTAAGTCGATGTCTGCGGAAAGAGGCTGGAAGCATTCCTGGTCTTGGAGGTGGCAGTGAAGATTATGCTGTAGAAGTTTCCAGAGATTTCATTCATTTTGCACGCAGTCCAAAGGTGAGAGCAGTTCTTCTTTTTTTTCATCTTATCATTTTTGTTGGTTGTCTTTTACTTTGGGGCACAGGCATTTTCTTTACAATACAATTTTTCAATTTTTTCAATTTAATTTTAACCAAAATATATTTTTACCCATCATCACATAATGTTAGTTTCTTGTACATTATAATTGCAATGGTTTCTTATATGGAAGGCTTTGAATTGTTTTATTTCTATATTTTTAAATTACAGTTTTTCATTCTACAATATTATATTTAAGATTTTGGGTAAGCCTACAAAATAATTCAATTTTTTTTATTAAATGGCATTAGAAGCATTTAGTTGTAAATGTTCAAACAGACTGATTTTGATTAAATTATGACAAATGTTATATCTTTAAATATGTTTTCCAAATTGGGATTTATTTTTTGTTTATTGATTTTAACATTAAAGATGAAAAAAGGTAAATAATATTTTGAGCATATTATACTTATTTAAGAAAGATAAAAGTGCAACTGATAGACTAGTAAAGGTTTGTGTTGAGAAGATATCCCAAATGATTAACCACATTAAAAGTTTTGTACTGGAGATTTCTTGCTGAATGATGTTCTATGATCAGGTAAACTAGTTGAGGTTAATACCAATCAAATAAGACATTACTTGAGAAAAACTAACATTATGTGATATGGGAGATAGTCATCATAAAATATCGAAATCAATCATTGAAACTTTTTTGCACTGGCTAATATGTAACTTCCACATAAGTAAGGAATATCTATTGGATTGTATTTCTCTGTAGCTTAAATGAAAATATTTTTTAATTATGACTGATGATGAAAAGTGAACATTTTACAAGATAAAACAGAACATTGTCAAGCAGGTAAAAAGAACCTTCACTAACTATACCAAAAGTTGGTTATTATTCAAAGAAGTTGATGTTGTGTATATGACAGGATTGGAAGGGAGTTCTTAGTTTTGAGTTCCTTTGCTAGAAGCAGTTAATTGATTTGTGCTTGTTCACAAAGTATTATTTTCAACTGTACACATTTGGTGTTGTATTATTATTATTATTATTATTAAATTATAAAATAAACTAGCAGTATAGCCCAGTGTTTCTCAGGTGTAATGAAAGCTTTAAAACTAATCTATGGTCCTGGAGCTCAGACTCTTTGGACGTTGGCATGAAAGACTAAAAAGCAATAACTGTTTCCAGTTAAAGTGAAACCGTAGACTGAAAGAAAAATGAATAGATGTAAGTCAAATTTTGATTTCCTGGTATCAATATCAAATAAGCTTTTTTCATCATAAACTTAATTTTGAAGGCTAAATAAGTCCTGTGAGTAAATGATATCATGGCTGAGACTAAGAACTATAATTATACCTACTTAGAGCCAAACCTGAAGCAAAAACTAAAATAAAAGGGCTGAAAAAAATACAGACATGCAGGCAGATAAACAGACACACACAAACATCTTTTATATATAATAATACATATATATAATCAAATTTGATTAAAATCGAACCATTCCTTCTATAACCCAATTTTTTCGATTATTGATTTTTTGATATTTATCGGAGGTACCTCGACACAAAACCTAGCTAAGAACACTCGCAGATGCTTATAGTACAATTTTCAAGAAACTCGGTTCAACCATTTTGGAGTCTATAAGTAACGGACACACACACACACACACAGAGACAAAGTTCCATTTATAAATAAGTTTAGGTAGATTTAGATTTAGATGAGTTAAACACTATTTTAGAAATTTATTAACCTTTAAAAATTTCTCAACCAAAGTTTTACTAGTGGAAGTTCCATATGATCTCTTACTTCAAATGTTCCATATTCACTTACAACAACATATTTTTTTAACTTTGCATTTTTCAGAGACTGACTGCCATTCAAGAACTGCAACTTTTGGAGATTCTTTGTTCTTATATTGCTGAGCAGAGAGAGACTGAACGAAATGCTGTGTTTGGAATTATGTTCCATGGGGAACCAGCTTTGCTCAAAGTGAACCTGCTCACTAAAATTGTTTCCATGGCAATGTCTATTCGATGCACACCTGTGCTTGATTGCACTGCTCTTTGGATGCAGGTAAAAGTATCATTTTTTTTTTTTCATCAATTCTCTTTTGTATATTTTCAGCTATTGATTCAGGATATATTTGATTTTCTTATTCACATTCAAACTAATATCCTTATCTTTGTAATTATTATCACAATGTTTCAGCTTTTGTGCCACCCATCCTTCTTCAGGTATCTGCCAATTCAGGTAAATTTATGATTATTAATACGAGTAGATAGGCTTTTTATCTTTCAGTTCTTACTCATCCCCCTTCCATTGAACAGGAGTAGAGGTTCATCCCTTGTTTCCTGTTTAGGTAAAGGTTCCCAGTGTTTCTTCACTCACCTCAGGTCTTAATAGTGATGCTGTCACAAGTTTTTGTGATGTGCATGAATGGTGGTTCTTTATACTGAGGGTATCGGGTTGGCAGTTTTCTGGTTGCTGCTTCTGACTGGTAGTTAGAAGCCTGATCTCTTGCATAGCATCTTGGGGAGCTGCTCTGATCAACAGTTGAATAATCTCAGGGTTCTTGTAATGACCTGTTGCATGCATTATGCTGCAGCTGCATTATGCTACAGTATGCACCAGTTCTTTTCACACATGTTGCATTTAACAACCAACTGCTACTGCTACTCTAGGTCTCTCCTTACTGATATAACTAAATCATGACGACACATAATCAAAGATATAAAACTAAACAAGCTAAACAAAAACACCTAAACCCCTCAACATCTCTTTCTCTAATGTCCATGGTATCTGTACCAACTTTTGCATTCTGGAATCATTCCTATCAAAAAGGTCCCCAGACATCTTAACTCTATGTGAAATTAACCTCAACCCTACAATTCCCTCTGCTGATTTAGTGATTCCTGTATTCCTGTATTCATCTCTTTAGGAAGGACTCCAATGTACACAGGCTGAGTGCTTCACTTACAGATTCTCCACCAACTCAACACTGGACTTGTCTGGGTTTCCTGTACCTGACTTCCCACCCCTAACTGAAGCCCAACTGACATGCACATTACCCCCTCAGTGGTCTCTAAATTAATTTCAAAGCTTGACCCCCATAAAGCAAGTGGTGACAGCAGAATCCCAATCATTGTCTTGAAGAGATGCTCCCTTGAACTCTCCTCTTTTCTCTCCAAACTCTATAACTACTTTGTCTCGCTGCTTCTTGCTTTCCTGCCTGCTGGAAGTCTTCCTTCATAGTTCAAATATATAAAAATACTGGTGACCTCTCTACTTATTGCCCTATCAGCCTCCTAACAATCTTTGGCAAAGTGTTCAAAGCCATCATCAATGATGAGGTTGTACGATACCTTACAGCCCACAGACTCTTCTCTGACAAACAGTATGGTTTCTGCTTCACCAGGTCTACTGCTGATATGCTCACAACCATCACTGAGCATATACACCAGGCTCTCAACAAGAAGCCCATACTGTTGCCCTAGATATTTCCAAAGCGTTCGACAGAGTCTGGCATGCTGGCCTTCTATGCAAGCTGCAGGGCTATGGTATAACTGGACAGTTGTTCAACCTAATCCAGTCATTTCTTTCAAATCGCACAATTAAGGTAGTATTGAATGGACATGCCTCTCAATACTATCACACAAACACAGGCATCCCTCAAGGCTCTATTCTAGGTCCTACACTTTTCCTTATCTGCATTAACAATCTCCCTGATGTAATAAGATACTCAGTAGGCATATACGCTGACAACACTATGGTTTACTTTCGCCTCAATCAATAATCTGCCGAGGCTGACAAAGCAAACCTCACTGCTGAGCTTGAAAAGGACCTTCAATCCACAGTGGACTGGGGTAAGAAATGGCTTGTGAATTTTAATACTTATAAAATGAAGCTGCTATCTATTGACCATCACAGACAATCGCCCACCCCTACTTAGCATGGATCAGGCTAGTCTCCCTGAAAGTAAAACACTGTGTCTCCTCGGGTTAACTCTCACAACAGACCCCAAGTGAAATGTCTACATAGAATCTATAGCTAAATCCACTGCTAAGAAGGTTGGTTCTTTGTGCAGGGCCAGGAAGTTTTTCCCATCTGAAACAATTCTGCACATATACAAATCTACCATCTGCCCATGCATTGAATACTCCTGCCATATCTGGTCGGGTGCTCCTGCTATCCACCTAGGGGTCCTCGACAAAATTCAACGAAGAATCTGCAATGTGATCGATCCCGACTTGGCAGCTTGGATACAGTCACTTTCTCACCGGTGCAGTGTGGCTTCCCTGTGTCTCTTCTACAAGTAATTTAATGGCTTCTGCGCTGATGAACTTAGCTCATTGGTGCCCCCTATATATGAATTTACTCAAGCCACAAGATTAGCAACTAGATTTCACCCTTTTACTGTGAAATTAATAAGATGTAAGCGCAAATTCTACTCCAGCAGCTTCTTTTCTTGCACTTCCTGCCTGTGGAATTCCCTTCCATTTACTTGCTTCCCTGACAGCTACAATTTCCAAGAATTTAAATGTAAAGTCCATAGTCATCTCCTATTTTTTATAACTTGCATCCTCTTTCTCATGCTCTCATCTCATTTCTTCAGTATTCTCATCCCTCTCTTACCCACTTCCTGACACCCCCTGTATTCTTCTCATAACTTTCATCCTATGTAACACCCTGCACATGCTTTGAGCGATACGATTATAAAAAAAAAAAATGCATAGCCTTGGTGTTTGTCAGTGGTGAACATCACCTTCTCTTGTCCACTCTTACATGTGTCCATTTCTGCTAAACTCAGTAAGCTATTTATTCTTTCTCGACCACTCCCCTTCCTCTCCTGACTGCTGCATTTTAGATAGTATTTCAAACAATATAAACAAGGCTATTTACCCATATGCTAATATATTTGTGATTGCTGACTTAAATGCCCATCATGCCAAGTGGCTGGATAACTTTGTCACAGATCTTTTTGAACTCCAAACATTAAACTTCTCAATCAATCAGTCTCTCATATAAGTGGTTGATTTCCCCATGCATTTTCCTAATAATCACAATGGACATACTTCTCTTCTAGATTTCTTCTTTACTTTTATCCCAGATTTTTGCCATGTTATCCAGCTCTGTCCTCTTGGCAACTCTGATCATGTGGTGGTGTCAGTAAATGTCTCTTTCTACTTCCAGGAACCTTCTACCATCAAAATATCTTACTGCTATCAGTGAGCGGACTGGTACTCAGTCTGTGATTTTTGTTGCGATGTCCCTTGTTTTTAGTCTCCTAAGTGAAAGCTGGCATTGATGCTTTCATCCCAGCTAGAAAATTTCAATTTATTCATTTATCTCCTTGGTTCTCTCCTGCTTGCTCAGCTCTCATTATCCACAGGAATCACTTCCAGCTTTACCAGAATGACACATTTGATCACAATAGGTGGCTCATTGTCTCTGCTCATAATAAATGTAAGTGTGACCTAAATGATGCTGTTGTTTGCTGATAGAATGAAGCAGTGTATAGCATCTTGCAAGTTTGATTTTAAAGCTTACTTGTGGCTCTGCAAGAGTGGGCTGAACAAAAAAAATCTCTCAATCTCTCTTTTATTCAATCAATTCGAAGTCCTCACATCCACAGTAGACAAGGTCAAGTGCTTTGCTTGCAAATTTTCATTGAGGTTCAACTGAGTAAAATATATATGACTCTGTCTTTGGTCTCTAGCATAATTTCTAAGCTTGACTTCCATAAGGCAAGCAGGTAGGAAATGGCTCGTAAATTTTAATGCATCCAAAATAAAGCTACTCTCTTTTAACCATCATAGAGAAACATTCCTGCCTACCATCAGAATGGATAGCACTAGTCATCTAGAGAGCACCTAACTGCACCTCCTTGGCCTAAAAAAAAATGTTTACATTGAATTCATAGCTGCATCTACTGCGAGAAAGATTGGTTCACTGTATCAGGCCAGGAAGTTTTTCTCATTAGAATCCATTTTGCACATTTATAAATCTACCATTTGTCTGTGCATTGAATACTGTTGCCATATCTGGCCATGTGTTTCTGCTATTCATTTTGAGGTTCTCAACAAAATCCAAAGAAGGCTGTGCAATATAATTGATACTGACTTGGCAGCCCACCTTCAGTCATTTTCTCACCAATGTGGTGTGGCTTCTCTCTGTCTTTTCTACAAGTATTTTCATGGCAAGTGCTATGATGAGCTTTCTTTTCCTGGTAGCTGGACCACATGTATTTACTCGTGCTACTAGACTGGCATTAAGGTCCCACTCTTTTACCGTTGAACTAGTGAAATGTAACCGCTTCTTCTACTCTAACAGTTTCTTTTATGAAACTCACTTCCATTTGCATGTTTCCCTGATATCTGCAATCTCTAAAAGTTTAAATGCAATGTCAGATCTTTTATCTACTAGATTCCTATTCTTCTTTTATCTTTTCTTCAACATCCTCTGTACCTTTTTTATTCTCTCACCACCATAGAGAAAACATTCCTGCCTACCATCAGAATGGGTAATGCGAGTCTCCTAGAGAATGGCATTTCTGCCTTGCTTGGGATGATATGATTATATAGTAAAAAAAAAAAAGCCTTGTGAATTGAAGCATTTGTTTTTTTAATTTGGTGACATCGTAATTGTGAGTTCAATCCCTGATCCAAATAGTACAGACTCAGTAGAAACAGGGGGAGTAATAATTGATCAGTACTAAATAAGAACTAGACAAGATATCCCTAGGCATGAACAGTAGAATAAGAACAATCTACTTTTATAGATTAAATAAAGGGTGAAATTCAAAATTATCTGACAGTTACCTGGAGTGGCAGATATCATTGTGATGATAATTGCAAAGATGAAGACATTAGTTCAAGTGTAAAATATTTAAAATCATGAATATTCCTCATTACAGAAATGTGATTTTCTTGAGTAAATGTTGACAAAATAGTAAGAATTATCAGAAATTAAAAGCATTTTTAATAGCACTACAAATATTTTCATTTTGGTTGTAAAAATCAGATTCAGTTATTTTCTTGCATTTAAAATAAAGAAAATTATATGTGTACCATTCTAACTTTTATCTTATCAAGTTTTATATTATAAAACTTGTTTAGCTACTAATGAAAATAAACTGATGATATACCCATTCTGTTGAAAATTTATAAAGTAAAATTATTTTCTTATTTGAAACTTAAAAAGGATCCTTTCTTTACCTTTGTTTTTCTTTTTGAGTTCTGTCAATTAGTTCTGTTGTTACAAACATTGGTGGCAGAATTGAATAATGGTTAACACATCATTTCACACATTGATTTTCATTCAGTTCTCTACTACTGTGGACTTGTTCCAAATACAGTTTATTTTCACAAATGTCTGCAAATGTTCATATATGTATGAATTCAGATGAAGAGGAAGTTAAGAATTTATTAAATAGTATTTTAATCAAATTTTAAGGTAAACATGTTGCCTTGTGAAATTCATATTTGTTCTTCCTCCTTTCATGTGCAGGTTTTAAAACTGGAATTTTATGAAGTCATTTAGGTTAAAACTTCATAATTTTATTTTTCATGTTTTCATTGATTAAATTTAATAACTTCCTTTAATAACTTCATCATACCTGCCTTTATTTAAAACAAAGTTGGCAATATTTTTCAAGTTTTTGTTTACTCATTGATTTAAATGTTTTCTAAATATCATTATCATTTATTTACTTTATCATCATTTATGGTTAGCATTTTTTACCATTTTTAGATTTTGCAGAAATTGATTAAACTCTTCTATTTATTGTTTACATACCAAATGGAGGAGCAAGAACACATTTCTAATTTAGGATTCTGTTATTTATCACTGAATTGTACAAATATTTATGTCTTCAAACTAATATTGACTTTGGAATAATAAACAAAATCAGCCAATCAAATTTAAACAAAATCAGCCAATCAAATCATGTTAGATGTTTTTTCACCTCTTCAATTTTATTCTGATGTTAATTAATTTTTTTTTTTTTTTTTTTTTTTACTGTTATATGCCCATTCAAGTTGTTTATTCGTAATACTCCACATACTGAAATGTTACTGTTAACACTGCATTCACTCCTCACTTGTCTGGCTGTTAATTTTGAATTGTCTACTGAGACTCTCAGTCATTCTTTCATCTCTCTTGTCTAACATTTATGATCTTCCAATTTGTTTTCCAATAGAAGCAAAACATCTTTTGGATGGTTTCAACATTGTTTCTCTTGTTGAGTCATCTTTCCCTTAAATGTCATAATGTTCATCTTTGTTTCAGCAGAAATTTTAGCCATGATTTTAGTGTAAAATGTAAATTAATGTTTAACTACACTGACTTGCCAAGGAACCTTACACTCATATTAATAAGATGGACCAATTCCTATTTAAGAATTTGCTTATTATCATGACTTTATCACCTCAGATATTTTATAGACCCAGTAGTTTTACATGTTATTTGACCCATAGCCGGAGAGAAGAGAAGGTATTCTTCCCTCCAGCTATGGGTCAAATAACAGGACAAATTGGGTTCTATAGTCTTGGTTAGTAACCAATCTACTTCAGAAAGTAATGGCAATCTACTGTAGGAAAATCTTCTGCCCAGTTATATCTCTTTAGAGACATGATCACCCAAGCATATATCACATATGGTAATTAACTGACTGAGTTTTACATGACCTTTTTTCAGTTTTAAACAGTGTATCTTCTGTTACATGGCACCTATGAAAATACAACTTATTTTCCAATCTTTAAGGTCCACAGACATGGCTGATAAAATCATACTGATAAACAATTTTAACTTTTAATAAAATAAACAATAAACAATTTTAACTTTTTAATAAAATAAACCTGCATAATCATTTTATGTAGTTGATCCAAAACTTTTGTACGCCAACATATATACACTTTAAATTCTTGCTAGCAATTGGAGAAGATTGTTTTGATTTTATAATCACAAAAAGGAAAATAATAGCTAAGAAATGTCTAAAATTGTTTGTCACTAATCTTACAAAATTGATAAAGCTCCGGATAGACTCATTCTTGCTCTAAAATGCACAAGGATGTTCAAATATTTTAGGAACAGTCATTAAATATCATTAAATATTTTAAAAACTTGTGATCTTCTAAAAAGAATAAAATATAAAAAACATTCCTTTACTCAGGATAATCTATTAGAGAGTTCAAATGTTTCAGATAATCCATTAACAGGTTAATGCAAAACATCAAAAAGTCATAACAGATGCTCATTTTTTTTTCTTATGTAACAAGTATAATTTCTGCTATCACTGATTGGCTTTAACAAAATTAAGGGCAGTTCTCATTAAATTTTTGGTTTAATTTTTTTCTATTAAGGCAAATGACTTTTTGATGCACACCTGTATTTTTTTTGTTCTACCTGTCACTTTAATGTCTTAATTTCATTTTTCACTTATTTATTTTTAACATTTATCAAGGAGCAAGGATGTGACAGTGAACCTGTACGCTGTATGGCCAAATCTATGGTGAATGATTATTGCCAGTTATTTCCTGGGGTCATCCCAACCTTCCATGCCTTGCCCAGTATCTCACCATTGTTTGCCTGCAATTTTATTGCTGCTGTTACATCTCTTTATCCATGTAATTGTAAGTTTCTTCTCTTTTTTTTTTAAAACTCTTTTTGCATATTTTTTCTTCATAGATGAAGAAATACTTGTGAAGTATTTTTGAAAGCCAGGTTCCCAAAGCAAAGCAACTATATTTTATCCTATTAGGATGATCTATTGAATTGTTAGATCGATATATTCACCACAACACCTCTGAAAATGTCGGAGCATCAACTTTTCAATTTTTATACAAAAATACTAATATTTATACTTGTTGTACAAACTGGGATTAGCAAAGTCTTTAGGAATGAATGAGTATCAACAAAATAAAAAAAATTATCAGTTATATAATTACATCTCTTACAGTAGACTGAGATGTTTTGTAAGGAGAAAATTAAAAAAATAGATTTTATTAATTGATTGCTACATAGATTTTAGAAAAAGTGTGATGTTTAACCATAATAACTACAAAAATCTGTGTCAAAAGTACAGGTATTTCATCAATACTGTTATTATTACTTTTAACTCTGCTGACAATTTTTATTTGCAAGATAGTAAAAATGTGAACCAACTACAATGCAATATTTATTATTTATCTTTTTATAAAGAAATAAATTTGAAAAGAAATACTTTTTTTTTAAAAAATCATAAAAATTTACAAAATTACTAAAATATATAAGAGGAAGAGATGCTCTCAGCTTATTTTAATGAGTTTATGAGAGGAGAGCAAATAAAAGAAAAGCTGGAAAATGCATTTATTTCAAAATTTATAATTACAGTTACTCATTGTTATACATACATTTAAGTTTTCTTGTTAAAACATTTTTATTAGTTTATGAATAAAAAAATTATTTTCCTATTTATTTCTTTATGAAATGCTAAATAAATATTTCATTATAGTTGGTTCACATATTTTTATATTCTTATAAATATAAAATTATTCTTGTTAATAAAAAATCTAATGAATAGTGTTTAACATCTTTGTTGTCAGTTCTCAAGAATTAAAAAAAATGTATAAATCCTGTTTCATATGTTTTGGTTTTATTGAAATACTAATCATTGTTTTTTCAAACAATAAACATTGCTGAGGGAGTTAAAAGTGTATACAGTAATATCTGTGTCATTGGAATAACTGTCCTTTTGACACACCATTTTTTTGTGGCCATGAAGGTTACACATTGACAAAAAATAAATAGTTATAAAAGTTACAATTGTTATATAATGCCTCTTTTTTTCTTTTTTCTTTTTAAGACAAAAGATATTAAAATGCATCACAATTTTTTTTGTAATTTCTTTTAGCCTTTCCATAATATAAAAGTAACACTCTGAAATGGCTCAGATTTTCAGATGTAATGGATTTATCTCTCTGATCAAATATTAGTTACATTAACAAAACCGTAGCAAACTTAGTATTGATAACATCTACTGATATGTCAGATTACCTGTTGCCAGTCTATATAGATTTTGGGAATCAGAAGTTAAATATCTCAATTAATTTGTCAAAAATTTCATTGTTCAATAAGACAATTAATTTAGCTTTTTATTTATATATATGTGTGTGAATGTTATTCTATAATTAGAAGCAAAAAGTTGTATTTTTCTCTCACTAATATGTCAAAATGGTTGCAAACATAATCGTTTTCATGGAAACGCTTCAATTTTTAGTTTTCACATCTGAGTTTAGTAAAACATTATTATTCAATTTTCAGATGAATTCTCAGTCTTTTCATTTTTCGGCATTTTTTTAAATGCCATGTCCTTCAGGATGTAGGCAATCATGACTCACTACAGATTACTTTTCTTTATTATTTGTGAATTGCTGTAAGACCTTGGTAAAGATAAATTTTGGATTCAGTGTTTTTGGGGGATTTTTTTTCTGTTAATCATTTTACCCCAAGCAAGGCCATAAAGCTATAAGATGGAATGGATTACTGAGGATAAAAGACAACATAAGGATGACAACTGACATTGCATTCAAATTTTTGTAGATTGTAATTAACAGGAAAGTAAAAAAACAGGAAGAGAGTTCCACAGGTATGAAGTGCAAGAGAAGAAATTATTATAATAGAACTTACAGTTACATTTATTAACTTAATGATTAGACCTACCTAGTTCTACGCTTACATCTTCTTCCAGACTGGCTGCCACCCAAGGCTATAGAGCTTAGTCTATCCTGTTATTTAATCCATAGCTGGAGGGTAGAAGGGATGGATTGAAGCCTTTCATAAGAGTATTAACCTGAAAGTGAACACAACAGACTAGGTTGAGATTTGATCTTTGCTCGACAATTCCATTTTCCACACTGATATCCATTATATTACCCACAATTTCAGCTATTTATTATGTGTGGCATTTTCATATGTTTGGTTTTGTATTGGGGAATGTAAAATGTGAAATAACTTTTGTTTTTCATTGATTTATTGTGGAAAGCTTTTGAAATTTATAGTAAGGACGAGAAATTATAGGAAAATAAAAACTTCTTCTAATTTGTATAATTTGGTAAATTGTTAAAATGCAAAAACTTCATAATTATTTTTCTGTTGAAAAATTTTAAGTAGCATGAATCTCTGAATTTGTGGCTAAAAATATGTTGATATAATAAAAATTCACCACTTGAGGAAGGTGAAGCATTCTCCTCAGTATTCTTTATTATTTGGACTCCTTATGTTTTCATACCAGTAATAACTGGTGGCTTTCATTGGAGATCAAGATATTCATCTCACTACTACTTTTATTACTGTTATTATGAACTAATGAATGAATGTAATCTGTTTATTTTTTTCCAGCTATTGATGATCTACCTCCTGAGACTTTAGTTGAGCATGTCACCAATTGGATATCCTCAGACAGCAACTTGTGTTCAATGTCAATGCACCCTCCATCTGGGGTTGGTAACTATCGAATGTTTGCCTATCATGCATCATCTCCCTTCCCAGGCCTGACCAACTGGTGTGTTAAGGGCCCTGTACTTTGCTTGAAATCCACAGACAACAACAATAAGAACAGTTGGGGGGAATCTGCTAGCAGCTGTACAAACAGTGGATCTACTACAGGAGGAGCTGGCAGTGGTGGAGGAGGAGGAGGGTCAACAAGCAAACCCCACCAACAGCTTTTCTCTCGTCTGCAGCTAGGTGTCCTGCAAAGTCTCTTGGCCAGTCATGCTGCCAATGGAATCCACAGTAATGGTACCAGCAACAATGGAGCCAATAACACACCAACTTCGACTGGCTCTGGTTCATCCACTCCTAATGCCTCAAACACAGCAGATGATCCATTTACTGCAGCTGATCTAAAAAAGACTTCACAGGAATTGATAGAGATTTGCAATCGGCTTGGATTGTCTCCTGATGATGAGACTTACCTGTGTTCTGTCGAAAGATTAGGACAAATTATCCAGGTTGCACTGGCCAGTGCCACACTGCGTGCAAGACCAGGTTAGTCTTTTTTCCAGTTTGGTTTGTTTTTTTCTGCTGCTTAGAATAAATAATTTTTTTTTTCTTTTTTAAGACTATACTCTTTCAGGACATAAGCAATCATGTCTCTCCACAATATCTTTTTTTTTATCTTTAAATTACCATGTATTCTTGAGAAAGATACTGGAGTGGTTTCCAATTGCCTTGTCTGTAGTTTTAAATTCAATGTTGTCATTCTTCTAGACTGGTTTCCATTCAAGGCTAGAGAGCCCAGTCAACTCGACTATTATCTCATAGTTCATGAGACAAAAAATGAGTTTATGCTTTTCTCAGGGGTATTAAGAATGAAAGTGAATTCAATAGATAAGGCTGAAATTTGAATTTGGCTCACCAATTACATTGTCCATGCTGATAACCTTTATGCTACCTGCACATTAAAACCATCATCCTTTTAAAATAACTCTTAGCTTCAATAATAATGCCTAACTATTGTTAGTGTGCAAAATTAAAATACAATTTACTAAATTAAATGAAATTTATTTTTAAACATTTTCAAAATTCAACTAGAAGCTTTCAGTTTCATAAAAACCTGCTCATGTCATCCATTCTCTGTCACTGTTTGGCTTTGCAAGAATTGGTTGAAGGTGAAAGAAAATTTTTTTTTTTAGCACCTTCTGTACCATGTCTGTCATGTGTAACACTTCATTCACTAGTTCAACATCAACTGCTTTTTCCACCATTGAAGTGTTTGGGGTTAGTCATGCATAGTCTGGGTCCTCATCTTCGACCTCACCACTAAAAGTGGACCCACCAGGAGTTTTAGAACTCCTGACGACATAATGCTCAGAGTCATTGTACCACACAAGCCCCAACCATCAGAGGTACTAGATAGGATATAATAATGTTAACAAAATAATTGTTTAAAAACAAAAATTACTATTTTGTAAGTATATTTCTGTTATTAAAAACATCTGGTATTTTTTTTCTTTATGAAAGAAGTTCAACTTAAAATCTGAATAACAATTGCGAATTTTATTTATTCAAAAACCTGGGTTTTTTTTTCATTTTTCATTGGAAAATGACTGCAGGTGAGAAATTACCAGTCATAAAACTTGAATTTGAACTTTGTTTTTTAAACCTGTCCAAACCTTAAAAACAAAACTAATTTTATAAATCAGCAATAATACACTTTTTAATGCAAATATCTAAAAATTAATCAATTTGCTATTATTTAATTTATCTTTTTATCCTTTATTCCCCTACTCTTTTCTATGCTGAAATTCTATCTCTTTTATGATATCAATACTAAACTCTAGCCTCTAGAGGAACCAGAGAATATAAATACAAATAAATGTCATAATAGTCTAAAGTTAGAAGGTTTAAAGGCATATACACTTTTAAATAGAAAGCATCATAAAACACAGCAAAGCAAATGTTACTTTAACTGATCAACACATTCTACTTAAACTTTAATTCAAAATGTTTTTTTAAGAAAATGTTTCTAAGGAGAATGTAAGTAGTGTTTATGCTGAATATGACAAAATTCCATGAGGATTCACTATTACTGAGCAAGAATCTCTACATTTTATATCAGGCTTGGTAAGGGGAGCATAAAAAACTTAAATTGAAGGATTCTAAACATAATAATTATAATGAAGAGTTCATTAAATTAAGATAGCAATAATTATAATGCAATAAAAAAATATTGATTAAATGTAAAGTAAAATGAATAGATTGAGTTTTTTTTGTTTTTTTTTTTAGAGTAATGAAAAAATAATAGTTTTATGAGTTGGACCAAATTATGGAATTGGAAATGCAGTGAGAAATGAAGATATGGATTTTGTAATTAAACAAAATTGGTTTTGTTGTGTTATAATGAAGACAAGATTAAAATGACTAAAACAAATGATGAGGATAATAAAAACATATAAAACTGAAACTAAAATCTTTTTGAGGAAGAAAAGGTTTTATGTTATAAACATTACATGTGGAAGATCTGGTGGTTTTTAAACTGTTAAAGAATATGGCATAAAAGACAACTTCAAAATCGAATAAAACTTTAAAATCTTCCTTTCTTTTTTTATTTCAGCTCAATTAACTGAAATTCTTCAACTACTACCAGCCAACAGGTAAGAATTATCTCCCTTGCTTCATCCAGACACTACTTTCTTAAACTTAGCCTATTCTATTAAAAGTTATATGGCAAGGAAAAATTATTCAATGAAAAGTTGTTCAAAGAAACACAAGGAAATAAATGACCAAAAATGAATTTTTTCAAGTGTTTATTCTCAAATAATAGTAATGAATAACTGAAACACAAACAGAATAACTTTTTATAGCACTTAACTAAGCTTAGCTTATTCAAGCACAAAGCCCACAAAAATTGAAATAATTGCTTCACTAACAAATTGATTTGTAAAGCTTGTTTAAAACTCACTATGCCATTTTTTTTTTTTTTAATCAAAAATTCATATGAGTTGATTTCATTTTCTTTCATTTTATTTACAAACTGCTTGATGCAGCATAAAAGGTTTAGCATATTTTGTTTTAGATTAATAGCAGAAAAGTTTACATACAGTGGGTCCTAATCCAATCAGCCTTTAAGTGATTTCAGTTGTTAAATCCCTGGAGTCCTAACAAAATTGTTGAAAATCTGAATGTGATATTAGTGCAATTAAAATGATATATCTATAAAATCTTTTGAAAATCAAGTATTACTAGTTGGTTTTATATGATATTGAATTGATTTCTTTTTCAAATTACATCAAATTTAGCCTTCTTGGTATTACTGGTTGAGATATGGTTTTAAGAATCTATATCTTTTACAAAGTTGTAGATTTCCAGCACTTCTAGTTGATCATGTGATGAACACTTTGTATTGAAATATAGTGTTATATAATTATAGATATGTTCAGTTGCTTTCAATCTGTAAGCATGTGAAATAATAAGCCATAATAAATATATTTAATATATTTATACATATAATGAACTGTTATGTTAGACAAATAATAAAATGTCTACATGAATATTTATTAATGCATTTTCTCTTTGTTTCTGAAGGTTACTAAAACTGATGAAAGTTCACCAAAATAGCTACTCAGCCATGTGACACACTTAAGGACTCTTCTACACTTCATTTAGAATTCAACTAATAGTTGTTTTCACCTGCAGACTGACCAGCCAACATTCTTGCCTGAAGATGAGTAGTGAGGCTACCAAGGAAAAAAAAGATTATGACACAACACAACTCAGGGTTTTACTAATCTATTGCTCATTTCTTACTGTTACAGGATTTAGAAATTACTCTGTATTGATTTTACTATTTGAAATAAAATTAAAACTTTTTCTTTCATTAAGAATTAGAAGAGAAAAAGTAGAAAGAATAAGACAAAGTAATATTTAAACTTGTGTCCAGTTATGTTCAGTAACATTCTAAATTCTTATTACAGTATAAGAATAAATGTGTTTTTCTGTCTGAACTTATTTTCACCAAATATTTTCTATTTTTGATGCAATGATTAAGTATCTAAAATAGAACAGTTTTCTAAGGGTTGTATTGTTGTCCAATGAAAAAAAGTGTCAAAGTAAGAATGCCAGTTGCATTTATCATAGTTTAAGTGTTCCGATGTTCTTTTTTTTCTCTCAAACTAATTCAATATTTTCAAAATTTTGTCTATGCATTGTATTTGTATTTACAGAGTCAGTTTAAAATCAGTTCAGACATCTTGAGCAAGAATTTCACAGTGTATCTAAATTTGTACATTATATTAAAAGTATAAATATATTTGCTCACTGGAGAGACACACAGTTCAACATGGTACTATTATTTACACTATGATACTAGTAACTGTGTTATATCTAAAGGTATTTTTATAAATTACTGTAAACCTCAAAGTGACTAAAAAGAATTAGCAGTTTGAAATTGAACTTAATAAAAAAGTTACTTTGAGATATAGAAGATACTTCTAGATCACAGCTCAGTCATAAAATATCCTCATGAAAAGAACCTAGTTGAAATAAATAAGGGTTAAAAATTATAAGCACTAAACTGACCTTAATAATATGAAAATAAAAACAAAATAACCAAAGCTTTTATTGTGGTGGTGGTGTTGCTGAAAAGGTTTCAATCAGAACAAATAATGGGAGAAAAAAGAAAAGTCTCATATTTGCTTAGATTTGTGGGAATTGAGTTGAATCAAAAACTTTTCCATACTCCCTTCAGTGTAAATTAAAGAAATAAAAATGGATCAATACATCAAAATATTTTATCAAAATAAAATACAAGCAAAAAAAACAAAAGGAAAGACAATATTAACTCAGACCTATTGTGTTACATCTAAAATTGCATTAAATTGCAGTATTTAAAATTAGTGTTTTATTGTATAACTATCATTTCTTTAATGAGGACTATTTTATATATTCAGAAAGAAATAAGAGCAACAATTCTCTCTCTCTCTCTCTCTCTCTCTATATATATATATATATATATATATATATATATATATATATATGCAGGTTCCATTAAAAATGACACAAGTTTTTTTATGTAAATTTTCATGTGATCTCATGGTTTTTTTCAGAACATAAATAATATAAAAAAATATAATAGCATAATCCACATGCAAAAAAGGCTAAAAATAATGTAAGCATTATTAATAAAAAGAAAAATCCAGTATCTGATAATATCAACAACAAACACTTCAACAATGTGCTTACTAGTTTCGAAATATAAAACACACACATAACTCTACACAAATACATAAACACTACACATATTCAATCATACATAAAATAAGATTCATCCTCAATAATGACTAAAAGTACAGTTGATAGAAAAACAAAATATTTGAAGAATTTTTGTATATGTTCTAAAAAGAAAAAACTTATAATTTCACATGAAAAATTACATAAAAGACTTAACCATAATAACTTGTCTGTCATTTTTAATGAAACCTGCATGAAAGAGAGATTGCTGCCCAAATACACTATATATATATATATATATATATATATATATATACATATTACACACAGACTACCGGCCATAATTATTAGGCCACCCCAGTGTTTCAAAAAATTATGTATTTCATACTATTTATTAGTATTTATTGCCAAGTGAATAATTGTAAATGAAAATAGAATGATTCTTTTGTTAATATTACACAATAACATGTGCATTAAATGAATTTATAAATATCTAATAATTACCTATATTGCAGTTTTATCAATGAAGGAATGAAGAAAATTTAGGGTGATTCAGATGAGTTCATCTTTGCTTCCTTGCCTTGTAAAATTTTGCAAAGTAATAATAACAAAAGAACTATTCTATTTTCATTTGGTAATAAATACTAAAAAATAGTATGAAATACATCATTTCTTTTAAAAAATCTTGGCTGGCCTAATAATTATGGCTGGTAGTGTTTATATATATATATATATATATATATATATATATATATATATATATATATATATATACACACAACTTATTTTTTGATTACAATAACAATCATCATTTTTTTTTACTCTGTTTAACTTCATCATTGGATAATCTTATTTTAATTAAGATAAAAACGAAAATATACAGGATGAAGACATTTGTTTGATTTAAATTTATGTTCAATGAAAGAGTCAACCTTTTACCCAAAACTGAATTTTTTATACAATGGGTAATTTTTGGCTCAATTTTTAAAAAACCTTGAGATATTGGGAGTAAGAAAGAGATTGCCGTGTCTAATAAAAATGTTATCTGTCAGTCTGTTAGTAAATTTTCAAGAAAAAGAACTAAATGGTTTCTTGGCTGTAACATTAGTTACAGAAATAAGAAAATTCTGTTTTACTTTTTTAATTAAATCAAATATTTCAAGAAAGAAATGGAACTCATTCATTTGTTATAGTTGTACTCAAATACATTCCTAAGTGGCACCATTGCTAAATTCTTCAGAGAAAAAATATTGCTGGAAAAATCTTTCATTACAAAAACCAAACTCTAATATCATTTCACTTGTTTACAATTGTACAATAAATTCATCTTCACATTCACTGTTCTGTCTTATTTCTTTTTATTTTCAACATTCCGTAGAAATTGCTTTCTTGATTGTTGATATATGATTATCTTATATAAAAATGCATTGTTGTTTGATTTATCTCCTTACTTCCTATGAAAGATTCAGATATTTTGCACTGGGAGTGGGGAAGGGTATATAAAATGTCTTATCATTGTCCTTGATCTTAGCAGTTTTTTTTTTTTTTTTAATCGTATCACCCCAAGCAAGGCGGTAATGCCACTGGTGTGCAGGGGGCTACATAATAGTAAAAAGATTAAGTAGAAGAGAGTGAAGAGAAAGACGAACCAGTTAGAAAGGAGCAAGAGAAGGATGGGAATACAGGTGTGATGACAGTTGCAAAGGTGGATGAGAAGGGAAAGGATATACAGGGTGGTAAAGAAAGAACTAGAGTCAAGTGGTTAAGAGATGAGTATTGACATTGCATTTAAATTCCTGGAGGTTGTAGACATCAGGAAAGCAAGAATATGGAAGCAAGTTCTACAGGCGGAAAGTGTGAGAAATGAAGCTGCAGGAATAGAATTGTCGTTTGCATCTAACTGTGAATGGGTGGTACCCAGTTGCCAATCTGTTTGCACGAGTAAACACCTGTTGCAGAGGCACCAGTGACTTAAGTTCATTGGAGCAGAAGCAATGAAAGTATTTATAGAAGAGACAAATGGAGGCCACATCTTGTCGGTGGGGAAGTGGCCAACCCTACTCATGCAAGAATACGGCATGATGACGGCCGGGAGGATTCAGTGACGCTAAGACATTTGGCTCGCTTTCCACGCTCTGATGAACATCAGGGTCCTGCTGAGAATACTCGACCCGACCTTGCAAATGCAGACCCGGCCCGTTTGATTGAAACAAGTCCAGTTGACACTACACTTAATGCGGAGGAAATAGAGAATCAGCCTTCCCAGAGACCTGCCAGTCCTTCGAATAGTGAACTGCCCCCGCGGCGGTCTTCCTTAAAGTGACGTCTCCCTCCACAGTTGTAACACTTGCCACGAACAGGAAGGGCAGCAGAGAACAGTACAGAGTCACACTTCATTGGAGAATCAGTTAGAGCAGAATTTTTAGAAATACCAGTGGCCTCCTCGGCAGAATCGGTCAACACATTTTTAGTTCCAGTAATAGAAGTAACGGCGGCTGCTCCAATCTGGGTGGCATACGATTCCGCGCGAAAGTGAGCTTGTTCTAAAGCCCTAGCACATTGAGTAGCTTCTGCGAGAGTTAGAGTGTCAGTTTCAAGGAGCCTAGCACGTATCAATGAGGACCGAAGACCACGAATAAATGCATCACGGACAGATTCATCCCTGTAAGTGGTGGCCGTTACGTCTTTAAAGCAACAGTCAGCGGCAAGTCGATTCAAGGCCTGAAGGTATTGGTTGACAGACTCGCTTTCTTGTTGCAAACGCGTAGAAAGCAGATGTCTATCATGAATAACACTTGGAGACTTGTCGTAGACACCTTTCAGTAAGTCAACAGCATGTTCAAAGCCAGAACAACCCTCGATAACGTCAGCAACAGTGGGACCGATGTTTAAATAGAGAACTTCGAGTTTATCAGGGTTTAACGAAGCAATAGTTGAGAGGTAGTAATTAAAGTTACGATACCATAATCTCCAAAGCTTGCTGGCCTGTGGGTCTGCCGAGGAAACGTCAAATTTGTCCAGGCGAATTATTTTCTCCATGAGGAAAATAGAAAATTAGTTCTGTAAATTGTGGTGGTGTTTTAACGTAACTGAAGACGGAAACAAAACCTCTTTAATAGGCTTTACAGAACTAATTTCGCAACACAAGAGCATGCAGTAAACGCAAGAGCAGGTAAACAAAATGCCGAAGAAAGAAAAGAACTCAGCCTTTTTAAAGGAAAAGGAAAGTGTGCAAAATCACGTGCAATAGAAATTTTTACGAAAATATAACAATTGTATGTATGGAAAACAATATTTTTTGCTTTGTATTGTAGGTATCTTCAAGTTGGAATGAAACTAAACCTGTGTGTGAAGAAAGTATGTTGGAATTTGTGAGGGATGGTTAATAACCTTATACTAAAACCAGGAAGTGTTTGTCTTTGTGTCTTGAAGCCATTAACATGTCCTGGATTTGAAATGAACCTACTCTGAGTAGATCTCTGTTTATTTCACTATTAGTTTGCAGTGATCAGCAATATTGTGCACAAGCCCAGTCTGAAGTTGACTATGGATAATTGTGAAATAAATAACTTTCAATAAATCTTCTTACATTCTGCTTGCATTATATTTGAGAGAACTATTTACAGTATTTACAATAGTCTGCACAAAATAAATAGTTACAATACCTCATCTCACAAATATACAGATATATTTGAGAGACTTCTAATCATCTCTGGGGTAGTTATTTTTAAATATCCATCTGTCGAACATTCTAATAATACTGGCTAGGGTCACATGCAGTGTGAGTTCTGTACCTCAGCATTCAGTGTCTTGGAATAACTCTAGGTTAACTTTTCACCTGGTCTCCTGTAATGTTTTGGTTTGAAATTTTGAGTGCAATATTTATTCTGGCATAATACAAAAATTAGATTAATATCTGAAGAGCTTTGTGGTTATTTTGTTATTTGAAATCTTTTGATAAGTTAGGCAATAGTCATATTTTAACTGTCTTGTATTAATATTTAACTTATATTTTCTTAGTGACCTGTAACTTTTTCCCAACCATAAAAAAAAATTCCACTAATAAACTGTATAATCAAATTTGAAAAATCTATAATTTTACTCTTTACATACTAACCTAAAATATAAATCTACTTCAAAAGACAATTCTGCGAAGGTGAATTAATTATAAAACTTTCTTGTTAATAAAGGCTGTTGTGTGTGTGTGTCCTGTCATGTTTGGGGCAAGGAAATAACCTGTGAGTAAAGAGCTAATAATTCAGCTCAGTTCATTCTCTTTACTACTAGTTATTAAAGATTTTGTTTACTGATTAACAGTGCCTTTTTTTTTTTTAATAATAAATATGTTGCAATTAGTGATGAATATTATATACCTTCTCTATTATAATAAAGATTGTTGTATATTATTTGTGTGTGTGTGTATGTACAGTAGCAGCCATAATATAAGGAATGGAAACAACAAAGACATAAATATGTGTATTACTTAAAAAGTAATGCATGATTAGCAATGAAATTTTTATCCAAATAAAGATCAGGGTGTAATGCATAAATATTATACAAAATTGCAAAAATTTACATAATAGTTTTTTTTTTATAATAAAGATTAAATGAAACAAAGGAAATAAGCTACTGGACAAAAGTTAAGGAATGATGTTAATAATTTGCATAAACGTTTAATTTACATTGTTAAAAAACTTGATGAAGCTTTTCAACAATAAGTAAAAGTTCATTTATCATTTGAACTTTATTTTTAAGCAATATGGTAAGTTCTACATGCAAAACGCTCTCTTTTAAAGAAAAAAACTCATTGCTAACTATCAAGAAAAAAATTCAGTTTCAGAAATTTCTCATATTGTTCATAGGTCTAAAAGTGTCGTTCCTCGTGTAATTAGCAGGTATAAAACCGATAAAACGTTAGATGCAAAACCAAAAATCAGCAGACCTCAAACGAAAACATCGCAAAGAGAAGATCAAAGAATTGTTAGAATATCTACAAAAAACTGTTTTGAAACTTCTACATCAATTTCCCATAAATTTAATGAAGAGACAGATAATAAGATCTCAAAGAAAACAGTTGCTCGCAGGTTAAAAAATGCAGGATTGCATGCCCATATTTCAGCTTCGAAACCTCTCATTTCAAAGTGAAACAAAAGGGCATGCTCCGCGTATGTGAAAGAACATGTTTGGACTAACGCACAATGGGATACAGTTCATTTCAGTGACAAGTTCAAGTTTACTATATTTGGTTCTGAGGGCAAAACTTCCTACACCGAAGAACAGGTGAAAGACAGTCTTCTCAATGTGTCAAAAAAGTTTGGTGGCGGCAGTATGATGGTGTGGGGAATGATTTCATCTGCTGGAGTTGGCCCTATTATCCGCGTACATAGCAATATCAATGCTGAGATTTACATAAGGCTTCTACAGCAGCATGTGATACCAAGATTACACCGTAATCTGTATGAATCTCCTATTTTCATGCAGGACAATGCACCTTACCACAAGGCTCAGAAGGTTATGGCTTTATTTGAAGAAGAAGGAATCGCCCTAATGAAGTGGCCAGCCCAGAGCCCCAATCTGAATCCAATAGAAAATGTTTGGAAGATAATTGGAGAAAGGGCTCAGAAAAGAAACCCCAAAAACCAGGATCACCTATGGGAATTATTGAAAGATGAATGGGAGGAGATTACTGCTGATTTTTGCAAGAAATTAATTAGATCATGTGGTTGATGATGCAGAGAAGTCGTTGAAAATAAGGGGATGTTTATAAAATATTAAATTTTGTTGATATTTTGTTCACAATCAAGTATTAACAAGATTGTTCCTTAACTTTTGTCCAGTAGCTTATTTCCTTTGTTCCATTTAATCTTTATTTTTAAAAAAATCTATGACGTAAATTTTTTTTAACTTTGTATAATATTTATGCATTACACCCTGATCTTTATTCGGTAAAAATTTCATTGCTAATCATGCATTACTTTTTAAGTAATACACATATTTGTGTCTTTGTTGTTTCTATTCCTTATATTATGGCCACGACTGTATACATATATTTAAATATATTTCATTCTTGTCATGCTTACATTGGATAATCTGTAAGGAAACAGCTAATAATCCTCTGAAAAATTTTGCTGTTATGTTTTTACAGTAGAGATACATGTAGTTTAAATAAAGATATAATAGTCCTGTTTTTGAAATATATTTTTAAATTAAACATATTTTCCATAGATTGTAAGATTAATTTACTTAATTGTATTTAAGATTACCATGTGTTGAAGAAAAGTTATCTCAAAAGAAATACAATGTTGGGAATTATGAACAAGTTGATTAATCAAAAAATAAATTTAAAATATTGATAAGATTAGAATAAAAGAATCGGCTTTGAGGATGTCAAAAAATGTTTGAGAAATCAAGAGTAATAAATGAGAAAAGTGGATTGATTATCATAAAATATTTGAAAAAAGCTGGTATTGTGAATGCAAATCAAGAGAAAAGATACAGAATATTAAAAACATTAGCTAAGATATGAAATCAACCAAAATATAAATTTTAAATAAACATCACTGTGAGAAATATGCCTTACTAATTTGATGGCAGACACAGAAGGAACTCCTAGACAATGTAGTTGTCAAAAGAGGATGATCAGTTATAAGGAAACATAATATATAATTAAGTCATGTTGGTTAAATGTTACCATGAAGTAACACTCAGCCATTGATATTCATTGCTAAAACTTTTTAATAAAACCAACATTATGAGCTAATATTCACATATTTTTGTTATAAGTATATCGTGAGAGTTTTTACCAATAATTGTGAAAACAATGATTTGTGTTTGACATTAGTTTTCACACTCTAAATATATATAAATAAATTTATGAATATATAAATGAATTGCAATTGAAAGGGAAATAACTCTTGTACTCCAAATGTATTCAGTTGAGTTCAAATTCAAATTGTATTTTATTGAGTTCAAATTCTAGTCAAATTCGTTGCATTCATTTACACACCAATATCCTTAGGAATAGCAGGACTGATTGGGTTCTGTAGTCTTGACTGGTAACCAGTCTACCACAGAAAGTAATGGCAACCTACTATGGAAAAACCAGTAAGTCATGTCTCTTTCAAGACATAATCACCCAAGCATGTATCAAATATGGCAATTAACTGACTGACTCTGAAAATAAACTCTACATAACAAAATAGAAAGGCTTGAAAATCAACATTTAAAACCAAAAAACCTGAAAAACGGTCCTAATGGAAAAATTATGCATTTTTAAGGAAGGATAACAAAACCAACAAACAACATTGTGAATTTTCCAACATGAACTTCTGAGTATATTAAACTTTTTTATTCTATTACTGCTACTACTACTACTAGCAGTAGTAGTAGTAGTAGCAACAGTAATAAAATAAAAAAGATTAATATCCTATAAAGGATTAGGTAGTAGGAGCAGTAGCAGTAATAGAATAAAACAGAGTGGAGGGGTACTCGGAAATGACCAGCCTTTTTTATTATTATTATCCTGATGACCCTCTTAATATCACTGTTTTTTATTTAATAGTAAGTATTGTGTTTGTCAAGTCTATCTACTTCCATATTTGGTTTATTTAAACCTGTCACAGAAATTACTTTTCATCACAAATTCTATCGTTGGCCAGAAGTTTTCCACACTGACCCACCATTACTTTACCCCATTTTTCCTTGCATAATTCTTCTAATTGCTTGATATTTTGTGGATTCTGCTTATGAACTTTAACCTTCAAAGTATTCCGCAAATTCTCAATTGGATTCAAGTCAGGAGACTGACTTGGCCAATTGAGAGTACTAATACCATTATTTTCAAGCCATTCCTTTGTAAGTTTGCAGCATGTTTGGGATCATTGTCGTGTTGAAGCACAAAATTAAAAATCATAAATGTTTTCAAAGTCTACGCCTCCTTCCACACAACAAAACAGTTTAGTCAAACTTTTCAGAAAAGTGCCAAATGTGGGATATAGAAAAGTGAAAGGTTTTGTTCTGTGATGGGAAAAAATTTTAACATGGTCCAACATCACTGGCACAATAAGGATATCCTACCAGACACATTTTCTACAGAACACAGTGGAGAAGGTTCCATCACGATCAACATACAACAGAATTTCAGGTTTTACAGAGTCATTAAGCCGTGGTTGGTTACAATGTCATGTTGGAGAGAGCATCCTTATTAACTGAAGGCCCATCACTTGTGTAGAGATGACTGGTTTTTTAGGAGAACAATGTTGCATTCCATAATACTTGCAGAATGAAGGATTTTTTATGGCAAATAACATGATTTTTCAACCCCCCCCCCCCCCCCGCCCAAATATCTGTGAATGGATGGCAAAGGAAGTCTTTAGAAATGGACATTAATTCCAAACAGTGAATAATTTTCATGAAGCCATCTTCACCACTTGGAATAATATACCAAGCGTCAGCCTTCTGCAGGTGCTTGTATTGACCATACCAAAGCAAATTTTTAAAGTTATTCACTGTGACATCTGTGCAACTCAATCCTGTCAGGAATTTCCTACTTTTTTAGGACTTCTCTTAGGTATGGTCTTAAAACTTTTGACCAGTTAGCATTTAGCTTAATTTTCCAGTATTTAAATTAAATGCTAAAAAAAAATAATATTCATTTTTATTTTCATTTTTTTGAAGCTCCACTCAAGTAAGGGACGTGCGTTGTGGTGCAGTGGATATCAGCTCGAAACAAGACAACGAAGAGCTGAGTCCAAATTCCAGCTGAATCCATTGCATTCACTTATGCACAAATACCCTTGGGAAAGGTAATAATCCGTCTCTCCCCTCCAGTTATGGGTTAAATAGCAGGACAAATTGGGTTCTATAGCCTTGGCTGGCAACCAATCTACCGCAGAAAGCAATGGCAACCTACTGCAGGATAATCTTCTGCTCAGTCAGTCATGTCTCGAAAGAGACATGATTGCCCAAGCGTGTTTCACGTGTGGCACTTAACTGACTGACTGACTCAAGTAAGTGGTTGAGTCTAAATAGCACAAAAGTTATATTTTCCATTGATCTTAAGATTTTGGTCAACAGTGTGTATATATATATATATATAATTAAGTAATATCCTTAGTGAATGGTAAAGTTAATTCCACAGAGGATCTTACTCTGATGAGTATATATATATATATATATATATGTGTGTGTGTGTGTGTGTGTGTGTGTGTGTGTGTGCGTGTATTAAATAAAAACAGAAACTGCAAGTGTTCTTTTATGAAATATATTTTATTTTATTATTTTATTTGATATTCTGCTACTTGTATTTTTAGTCTTGCTACCTTTTTCAGGCAGAGAATGGTTGCCAGTTATCGTCTTGCTTGTGAGTGGTAGTAGTTTACCTTTTATACTCGTGAGGGAATCTCTTTACACTTTAAAGGGTAATAAAATAATTTAAGATGCGTCAAATATCAGGCGAAAGAAGGTTTTTTTATGTATATATTTTTAATTTATATATACATAGACACACACAAACATATACACACACTTCTTATGTCATTTAGAATTTCGTGTGTGTCACTGCATTTGTTCTTGCTAGTATGTGTACATACTTGTATGTGTGTGCGTATGTGTGAGTGCACGCGGTCTGGTTAGTGTATCTGGTCATTCTGAGTGTGTGTCTGTTTGTGCATGGGGGGGGTTATGCCATGGCCATCGCTATAAAAAGAAGGCCTATCTACTCAAATATGACGTCATCAAGTGTAGTCAAGCTAAAGGTCAGATACTGATTGTTAAGTTCAATGTTTTACCAAGTGATATAAATTTTCAAAATTGAATTAATGACAATAAAAGAATGATAAAACACAATACATATATAAAAATGTTTTATTTATTTGTTTATTTATTTATTTATAAAATGTTTCCAAATTATTTTTTTTTATATTTAAATTTTTTCCCATTATGTTGTCATTTTTATTTTTGCAAAAATTATTCAATACAGCATTTGTAGAAGTCCACACCAACATTTTTTTCTATTTTGTTCTATATTGTGACCATCATCACAAAAATCTACATGAAATAAAATATCATAATCTGACAAAATATTCAAAATTATGTACACAGCTAAATGTTGCTGATTTACTGAATAAAGAAAAGAACTGACTTTTGTTAGTTTTTCCAAAACTATATAAGAGAACACAATTTGCAGTCATATCATTGAGGTGTAGCAGGGAGCCTCCATTAATCCCCTGAAGATAACAGTTACTTTCAGGGATTTGTTCTACATTGTCTGTCATTGCTCCAGTTATTATGTCTTTGCAGCTATTGCATTTTACTTTCTTGAAAACTGCATGACGACAATAACCTGATAAGCAGACTATTACAAGAAAAAAACTTCCCTACATTTAATAATATCATCATCTGTTATATCTATATTAAATTTATGAATATCTAACTGTTGCACATCTGCTATACCATTCCAGTTAGTTTCTTGTAAAATACTTTTGTTATTAAATGGCAGATTTAATTTGAAAACTGACAACATACTGATTTTTTTCTCACACTTAAATAATTGACGTATCGATATATTATACTGACCACCTGCAAATTATCGATGCTGGCCAAATCTTAACACAAGGTGATTCGTCTGGAATTTGCCTGGTAATATATATTTCATTTTTAATTCTTCTATGCAATAAATAGCCAGTTGTAGAATTGCATGTGTGGTATGACGTAAAGCTGTAAAGGTTTCCCTTGTTAGCCTCTCTCTAATCTCTGGAATGCTATTCCAGCTCTCTAACCAGTTGTATTAAGAAATAGAAAATTTGCATCGTTGTCTTTATTAGTAAGTGGGTTTGCATATTTATTGTTAAGCTGGTGATCTTTAAATGGGTTTTTTTACATTTAATATTGTCCACCAAGTATGAAATATATTTATATATTCTGCAACTTCTGCAAAGTTTGGTAAGCATTTCTGTTTCTCTAAGGTCAACAGTCCTTGAATGGTATATTCACTAAAAATTTGCATTACAAAATTTACATTTTGCCTTTCCAAATTATTAGGATAAAGGGCCTTTGAAGTTAATCGGTAGCAATAGAAGTGACTCTCATTCAAGTTTGAGCATTTCCTGTAAAGTATTAAATGGGGCTTGATTATCTTCATTATCATAAAACTTTTTTTGGTCAAGCCAGTTGTTTCTTATGCACTTATAAAATGTGAACAGAATCAAATATGAAGAAAAGAGGCTTAGACTTAATAAATGGCTGTTGATATAAATGTTCACATATAAATTTTAGGGTTGTAAAATTTTTAAAAGACTGGTCTTCAATCAATGACAACAAGGAAATTACTAAATTCAACAAAGCAATCACATTTGGACAGTTGGCTTTGTGTTCCTCAATATCAAGTTTTCTCATATTATTAAATAAATCTTCAAGAGTGATAATGTCACTTACATGTGTAGGAATTTTATATTCCCCTATAAATTGTATTTGTACATCGCCACAGAAAACATGTATTGTGCAGTCAGTTTCAACCTTAAAAGAGAGACTTATTTTTGGATATGGGGATTTGATATTGCGACATATAAAAAGTGTCCCCTACTTTCTAATAATACTCCAGTATTGTTGGTCCAGAAAGTTTAATTTTTTTCAAGACTGTCAAGGTTTTTAAACCCCTTTTCTTTTTGATATTCTGCCTCATCAGCGATACTTTGTGCCAAAGCACTTTCCAATGAGGAGTTTTCCAAATGCATTTTCCTAGAATCTGGTGATTCTCTCATAGAGCTTGTTGAGGTCATGTAGGAGGGGCAATTTGGTAATTTAGTTGGGATAGCCCCTTCCTGTATGTGTGGATTCTTAAGCTTGGCTGTTAGTCTTGTAGTGGTCAAATAATATGTTTGTACTTTCCTGATTTCAAACATACTCACCGTAATGGGGGCGCTAGAGGGTGTCATCAGTGATGTCATCGTGAGGATCACTAGAAAGTTTCAGGTCTTTCAACATCATACCCCCCCTCACCACACCAACCCGACCAGAGATGATCAGCCTCCAGCCCACCCTCGATAAGTGCTTTCAGACACTGGAAAATTACGTTTAGGCCTGGTACGAAACCTTGCAAATGCTTCTGATTGGCGACAGTCAGAGCCACTTTCCATTTAGAGGCGAACCGCACATGAGCTTGTCCGAAACATTAATTTAGACACAGAATTTTGGGGAATTTTAGCTAACAATTTGGAATCCAGGCACTCTCTCTTTTGATCCATAACCAATTAGCTGTTCTTTCCGCTGTTTCGGTTATGGACTTGAGTGCTTTTCTTTTTTTTACTCCCACTATCCCAATATCTGTTAAGGCTTTGCATAAGGACCTTGCTACAAATTCTCTCGTCCCCACTTCTATAGGAGTACAGCTAGCCCTCCAGCCTTTAACCCTGCAACTCTCCAGCAGTTCGTCATATTTTAACTTCTTCCTTTCATGAGCTTCCTCTGTGTTTTCTTCCCAGGGACTGTCAGTTCCCACAAGACTATCTTTTTCTATTTATGTGAGAAGAAAACTATATCTGGGCGAAGTTTTGTGATGGCAATTTGCTCTGGGAATTTCAATCTTGAGTCTATATCGGCCCTTAGTTCCCAGTATGTTGCAGGAGATAGCAGGTTTGGATTTACCTTTCTATTTCGTGGGATTTTCGTGCCCGCTTTAATAAATTTTATCTGCCTTGTGTCTGGGTTGTAAACATTCTCTTTGACAGCATTTTGAACTATTTTCACGATCTCTTTCAGAATTTCATCATGGCGCCACCTGTAACGCCCATCAGCTAGTGCAGATTTACAGCTACTCAGGATATGTTTTAAGGTACCTCTGCACCCACAAAGATGACAATTTGGCGACTGGGTTTTATACCATAATTGTAAGTTTGTGGGGCTTGGCAGGGTGTCGTATACTGCCCGAATCAGAAATTTTAATCTGGTGTCACCGTGCCATATTTCGGACCATTTGATTTGGCGTTTCAACATAGAGCTCCATTTGGTCCATGCCCCTTGCTGTCTCATCCCGACTTGGATTGCTATTCGTTTCTCTTCTTTGCCGTTTCTGATTTCTTCCTGCAAAAGATGACTTTTCTTTTTTCCTTGCAGTTTGTCATATTTTTCTGAGGGAAAAAACCCTAGGCCTGCGCGTCCAGTAGCTATGGTCCCTAGTATTGCCTTTTCTCGGATTCTTTCTTTTGCTGTATTCAGTTCTTTCGATGCGTTCCGTTTTCTACCTGTATATACTGATATTCCTGCACCGGCTACTTTGGGATCTTTCGAGCACTCGTACTGGATTGTAGCTCTCACTTTAGCTACTTTAAATTCTTCGTGTAGGCTTTTAAACGGGAGTTTCCGTGTGTTTGTTTTCCCGTATAACGCTGCGCTGCATAGAGATCTTGGCAAACCTAACCACCTACGTAGTCGTGATGTTATGCTTCTTTCCATTAGTTCTACCATGGAGGAAGTAAAATCATAGATAGTTACAGGCCAGAGTATTTTTGGAAGAATAGCGTGTTGATAAATCCAAGCTTTATATCTGCTAGGTAAGCAAGACTTATCAACCCTGATTAACCACCCTTCTAGATTCTCCTTTGTTAATATTACGGATCTTGAATCTTTTAGGGTTTGTCGAACTGCTTCCCCAAGCTCTTTACTGGCTTTTGATGTATTGTAGGTATGTCATCTCCAAAGAGCTTAAATCTTTCGTTTTTCGAAAGCTTACCTTTCTTCATTACTAGGGAACGTGATTTGGAAGCGTTAAAACTCATTCTTGCCCAGTTGATGAGTTCTTCGATGTCCTTCAGCAACCGCCTTGCCTCAATGGCGGACGTGCTGGTTATGGTCATGTCATCCATATACGCGCGAATCGGTGGTTGCCTTACACCGGATCTGGAGACTGGTCCTTGACATTCCACTTCAGCCGCCTTTATCAGCATATTCATTGATAATGCGAAGAGAGTCGCTGAAATGGTGCAGCCTGTTATTATCCCTCTTTCAAGATTGTGCCACGTTGAAGTTGAGGTCTTTGTTACTGCCCTCATTCTAGAATCCTTATAGTAGTTTAAAAAGAGCTTGGTGAAAGCAGTGGGTATATGGTACCGGATTAGAGCTTCTTCTACCTGAATAGTAGTGAATATAATTATACATGTTTTGAATTGTACTTATAAGATAGAGATAAACATTTTCATGTAGCTAATTGCTGAATGCAATTAGCCCTGTATATGAGTTGGAAGAGACTGTGGTGATACCACCGACCGAGCAAAAGCGAGCAAACCGGATGTTGGCTCTATGCCGACCAGAAAGCGAATGAATAAAAATCACCCCTGTGCAAGTGGATTCGTGCAGATGTTCCGGTTGAAAAATAAAAATTAATCAAATATCAAATTACCATTTTTATTTGCCAGCCCAAAACCAAATACAAGAATGAAATTCAAAACTAGCTGCGTTTTGATCCAAAATGCCGATATAAAAAGCGAAGACACAAACGCTTCGTCAGACAGTCAGGACTTGAGGAGAAGAGTGTAACTAATTCCCTTGACCTAAGTCGAGCGGCTACTATGCTTGCCTCCTTCTTCCTTCCCTGTCTCATAAGTACTATTTTGACCTTTTACTTTCTCCCTGTTCTCAAAAGTACTAACCAACCTTTTCAAAGACATTCCTCATAAGTACTTATTGACCTGAGAACTTGAAAATGAACATTAATCCCACTACTAAGCCTTTTTACCCTTTCAGCATTATATCTTCAATGAACATTCTTTTATCCCTTTCAGCTCATTATTATTTTGCCATGAACTCTCTCTAACTTCCGTTGGACATTTATTTCAAGTATTGTTTTAATTGTAAAACATAATTGCTATGTATATATGTATAAATGTTATTTTATACTCTAATTGCCTTTCTTGAATTTATAATCATTTTTGAATTATAGTGGGCTATCTTCCCACAAGGCCAAATTCCGTTAACCTGATACGGCATACTGCTACCCCTTACTACAAACGGAATAAAATAAGTGATACCCGCTATAAGACGAATATTATTCAGATTTATGCTCTGAAAAACTGCCTCCAACTGAGTAAGCACGTGTGAAAATCAGTTTATATATTTCTTAATAAACGCGGGAAAAAAGTATGTTTCACATGCGGTCCTTATGTAACAGTGTGTGGGTATATGTATACGAAGTGTGTGTATGGCGATGTATATGTAGATATGTACGTGCATGTAGAAGTGATTCTACAATCATTTTCCACTTTTTTCATCGAAATGGTAAGTTTTCCATAAAATGTCCTTAGCATTAAAATGCATTTCACACACCTAAAGAAAAAAAAAAAGAAAAAAAAAGTAAATGACATAGCAATTGATCCATAAAATCAGATAAAATGTAAAACAAAAAATTAAAATTTTCTTTTTATGGACATCAATTCATTTTTTTGTACGTGTAAAGGTTTTAAATGAGAGAGAGTAATGTTGTTCTGACATAAGGCCATTTACTGAGCATTCATAAAATAACTTTTACCGACATAGATTCATTTTTTTATTAGCAAAAGTCTTGCGTGAGAGAATAATATTCTTCAATATTATCTGACACAAGGCTAATTAGCATTCGTCAAAAAATTCAAACTTTATTTTTATGGATATCCATTTATTTCGTTATTTTTACGTGCAAAAAGAGACTCAGAATCTCTACAAAATTAAATAATTATTCGAATCTCATAAAAATTTTAATAGAAAAAGAAAATATTTTTTTAAAGAAATTTTAGTTTATTTTTGTAAGGACTGGATCTAGTAGGAATTTTTTTAAAGAAAATAAATGTTTTAATTAGATTTTACTCGGTTCAAAATTTATTATAGCTGCTTAAATCCATTAAAAGTGATTTTAAACAAAAATCATCAACAAAGAGAAAATTCAATTCAAACAACATGTTAAAATTTTAAAAAATCTGGAATTAAATAAAAGTTTTCTTCACATAAATTCTGAAATTGATTTTAAAGCATAAAAACGTTACTAAATAAGAAATTGCTGACTTACTCTGCTATACTTGGTAACTGAAAAATCTATGTGTTTTCATGGCCCGAAGCCATTTGTTGCACATTTCTTGATTTTCGGGAAATCTGAACACGCTAACTTTTGGCCCTTTAGGACAATTTCCTTGGTAGTTAGGAGTAGGTACCTCCAATTTTACCGTGGGAAAATCAGCATAGTCTGAAGTAAAAGACCTCAAACTAAATAAAAACAAAGTTTTCCCGGCAAAATGTTTATGCTATCATAAAGAGGATAGATCAAAGTATTTTTTAATTATTTTTACAATTTTTTAAAATTGTTCTAACAGGTTCTGAAAGGCTCATTTAGTGGTAGAAAATCTTTTTTTTCTCTCGTCAGTGAAAGGGGTAAATTGACGCTAGATTTTATTACGTCAACAGCGAAGGCATTTTTTGACTGTGAAAGACACATTAATTTGGAAATTCTTGCAAAACTCAAATAATCGTCTGATTTTGATGAAAATTTCAGGACTTATTCACAAATGACTGAAATGATTTTTGAAATAATTATTTTTAAAAATATTGATAAAAAATATTTTTTTTTAATTTCCAGAAATGTCGAAAATGCAACTCAAAAAATATAGATAGTTTTCATTAAATTCAGGAGTCATTAAGGAAAGCTAATCAACTGTTTTTTTCTTCAAAACAAGCTACCTTTTAGAAAATCAGCTCTGAATTAGGAAAACAAAAATGCAATAAAACTATGCCAATTTTTATTTGGGTAAACTTTTAATTACTTTTATAAACATAAATTAAAATTGTGTCATCGTCTGAATAATTTTTTTTTCCGTTAGTAATGAATTTTTACAAGAATTGTTTTTATTTTTCATATTTTTTATTAAGTAATTTAAAAAGTTTCATAAGTCTTTTACAATTTTCTCCTTATAGGTCTCTCAGATGTTTTAATTTAAAAAGTTACTCTAAAAGAGAAGCTTTTTTTTAGTAATTTAATTCTGTTGTCTGATAATTTCTGTTGTCTGATAATTTGATGTTGCTTTTGTGAAAGGAAACTCTGTTGTTTAGTACTTGGCTGATTCCAATATAAGACTTACATTTTGCACACTTGAGTGCATATACCACATTTTTGGATTTGCAATTCAAATTTTTGTTTATTGTGAATGTCTTTGCGGGGTTTTCAAAAGTGTAGGTGTTTCCTTCTATAATGATATCACAAGCCCCACATCTTTTTTGTTACATTTTGTTACCCCCAGTATCGTGTATTGTTTAAATTTGGATGAGGTTATAATATGTGTTTCAAGCTTTTTCGTTAGCGTGTGCTCTCAGTTATTTTGATAATTTTTAATGTTTTTCATTTTATCATTTTTGTTTAGGAGTTCTAAATTTTTTTAATTTTTGTGAATAATTCTGGGTTGTTCCTGTTGTATGCTAAGACATATGCTAGAGTCTGTTCGATGTTGCGTTTTTTTTTTTGTTTGTTTCGTAGTTCGTTTAGAGATATTTTTCTGCCAGTTCAAATCCTTTGTTTATAAATGTTATGGGGTAGCCTCGTTTTTTAGAGTTTCATGTAGTTCTTCTAGGCAGGTTTTTCGGAGGTGTTTGTCAGCCATTACAGGACAAACCCTACGTGCTACGGAATAGTGGATAGATTTTAGACAGCTTTTTGAGTGATAGCTCTTAAAATGATGATATTGATAAGTGTCTGTAGGTTTGTGGTAATTATCTCTGATTATGTGGTTGTTCTTATTTCTAATGAGTATGTCTAAAAATGGTATTTCGTGGAAATTATATTCTTGGGGGAATTTGATTTTCGGGTGTGAGTTGTAGAGTAGATTGTGGAATCGGTTAATATCGCCTCATGAGGATTTCCAGAAAATGAAGCAACCATCTAAGTATTGTTTCCCAGACGTAATGTCGTGGTTTTTCATATTATCTCCATATATTTGTTTTATCCTTTCATATAGGTTTTCTTTTAGTTAAGGTAAGGTTAGGGTGACATATGTTGGTGCCATTTTTGTTCACATTGTATGGATGCAGTTTTTGCTGTCAAATTCAAAGGTGTTATTGTTTAGAATTAGATCTATACTATCGATGATGAATTCATTGCTGAATCTGCAGTGTAGTGTTTCTGGGTGTTTTTAAATCCAGAAAGATATTGTCTAACTCATGGGGTATGTTGCTATATATGCTACATATGTCAAATGTTGCCATAAGTGTTTCCGGATCTACTTTTTGTGGTATGGAGCTAAGGAAGTGAATATAATCTCTGATGTAGTTTTTAATTTGGTTCGTGAATGGTTGTAGTATTGTGTCTATTAAGTTACTGAGCCTACTAGTTGCACGGGCTGGTCCTGCTACTATTAGTCTGAATGTAAAGTCATAAAATATAATTTTAAGGTTTGCTATATCTATGGGTTAAAATGTTCAATATCAGGGATAAAGTAGACACTGAAGTCAACACCTGTTTCCTTATTATTCTAATGGTTATTTTGGTGGGCTGTAACGGTTATGTTTATGATAGGAGCTATCGAGCGAGAATATTTGTGGATCTGAAATGCAATTTTAAGGCTGTTCATAATGTCATTTGTTAATATTTTTTTATTATTGATTATCTTATTGTTAGTTGTTATTATTGCGTTTACTTGTAGTTATTTATGCGTTAGTGGTTTGTTAATTTTTTTATTATTTAATTATTTCATTTATTTGTTGTTTTGAATTAATTTATTAATTTATTTTAATTATTTCTGATAGAGTTTTTTCTTTATTCTTTTTCATCTTCATTTTTTGATTTTTAGATTATGTTGTAAAAATTGTTTTTTGTCTACATTTTGATAAATGATAAATTGTCTGATCATTTATTTAGTAGTACTTTGTGTTGTTCTGGGAAGGTAATTATAGCTATTTTCTTCTCTAGACAGCACTTACAGTTTTTTTTAATTTATTGTTGTAGGTTGATGGTATTTCCTTATTTTCCATAATATTTTTGATGTGATTTGTTTTTTGTTTTTAATCTCCCAGATATGTTTTGAACCATTGTGCTATTCGTGTATTTACTATTTCTAAAGGATGTTTTGTGTGCGTAGTTACTTTGTTTCCAGGGTCCTTCAGTTACTCCTATGCATATTTTTTCTTCGTTATTTACTAGTTTTACAGTGAATTGGTATTTTTTTTACATTGTTCTTCAAGCTATTGCCGTTTAAGAGACATTTTCTTTTTGTTTTTTTTACCGAAACACGTTGGCTTGATTTATTCGAGTAATTTGTTGGTTGCTTAATTTTTAGCTTTTTTATTATTTATGTTACGTTCTCAGTTCAAGTGTAGTTGATTTTTACTGTGTTTTTGTTGGATATCTAATAGAGAGTGCTTGGCACAGGGAAGTGTATGAGTTTAATAAATATTTTTCCTTGCATCCGGACTCACAATTATTTCCATTCAGATGTACTTACTTGGATTGTTTTATGAAAAACTGCTTCTGATTATAGTTTTAATAAATTTGTGGATAATATCCTTGTTTTTATTTCCTTACTTGCACAAACTACAAAACATATCCAAGTGCCGACTGTAGAAGTGATCACCTACCAGTGATATGTAAACTTAAAGTTGTTACGGATATAGATAGTCACACACACACACATATATTGAGATTGGTCTCCGCGTGGTAACAAGGGGATGATCACGTGGGAGCCTAGAGTCAGTTTTGAGATAGCAGGTCCAGGTTGGTTGACCCAGATACCCTTATTAACACATGTCTAGACGGGAAATAGACAGAAGCTAGACATGAGGTCGTGAGGCAGCAGGAGGTAGAATTCGCGCCAAACACAAATCACTTGGAAAGCAAAGTTTGGAAATCAGTTGCAGATCAAATCTTAGATGTGCAGTCTCGATTCGTGGGCGCTGACAAATGATGAATGAAAAGAAAAACGCATTTGAGATAATAGCATAATTTGACCAATTCATCTTAAGCAACTCCCAATAAGAAAAAACAAACTTATAAATTCTTATTCGTTAAAACAAGAAGACGAGGCAGAAATGTTTTTTTCAAAGAAGAAAGGAAGATAGCGACGAAGATATAAAGATAAATTATTATATTCTTAGACCCATGTTAGAACACGCATACACTTCCACGAATATTATGTTACCACATACATCATATCACATGTGCTTATAAATTATATTGTTCTCCCAATTGTTATTTTGTGTTAATCTCTTGCATTCGTATTCGCCTGTATTCGTTCATAGTTGTTGATATGTGTTGTAAATTGTTATTTCGACTACGTTGGGTATCCGAATATAAGTTTTGAGGTTCAGATCACTGGACAACCTTATTCATATTTAAATTTTCTTTTATTTTAATATTTTGTTACTTATTAAAATCTTATATAAAAAATCGTCTCGTCTTGTCGTTCATCCTTGAATTGTTGATCAGCGCATGTATTGATATTGAAGCAGACCTGGGAAGATTGCAGTTCGATTATATCAATCGAACAGTAATCTCATTTCCTTATTTTTGTTTATTATTGTCCATTTGTCGTGATCTAGGAGAGATAACCCGTATCTGTCCATAGATGTGGAAATGTAAATATTCCCGAATCGACGTGTAACCATCTTGATGGTTATCGTCGAGGCAGGCATATGACAGAGTGAAACTACGGAAATTTATAAGGACTAAGGCAGCATTAAAATAACAAATTTGAATCTGAAGTAGAAATATATGGACAGTGTGAAAAACAGATACGTGAAACAAATGGAAGCTCGAAGTGGGACATTTTAAGAAAAGTAACACCAGCAATCTAGATCACCCAAGAAGAAATTAGACGAAGAAAAAATGAATGGATTGCAGATAAAATTCTCAATATGATGAAAAAGCGACTTAATAACCATACCAAGACACAGAAGAGAATATAAGACACTGTAGTAGAAATTAAGAATTAAAAGCAACTCTCTTTTTCAATGACGTGTGAAATTCTGGTTTTTCCCAAATAGAAAAAAGATTGACCATGTGCTTAAAGAAAATATCGAAACCGGATTTCGCGAGTAGATGTTAAATTGATTTTCTGACCAATGGAAGTGATTTGCAAGACCCAAAAGACTTCGCGATCCAGTGCGAAAAAAATTAAACGGCTATAAATGACTTCGATCAGCGTCAGTAAGTCACAGATAGAAGCAGGAGAGACGACAAGCTAAAATGTAACAAGGCAGAAATTTCAAGTCGATCCGGACATAAGGTCGCGTCGCACATTGTTCTCTTTCTCCTTCTTTCTCGTGTGCTGATTAATTTTACTTCTCCTCCATCCAAAGACATTCCTACCAAACAAACGCTCATACATACATACGTACGCATAAACTCTTTCCAACAAGTTACTATTACGAACATTCTATAACACTTGATACCCTCAATTTTCTCATTGAACATTAATTTCTGCTAATTCTTGTTATTCATTTCTTTTAATAAATTTCTGTTTTAACATGAAAATCTATACTTTCATTCTTCTGCACTAATCCACAAATATACACAAACTCCAGCTTCCTCCTGATGAAAACCTTCTGATAATTTTGATGATTATAATTCTGAATAAATCTGTAAGCTCTAGAAAGTTCGGTTATGCTTCGCACAAGACCGAATTAATAAACATTAATCATCTCCACATAGCTTCAAAACTGCACAAAGAAATAAGAAACAATTACACACAGGCTAAAGAGGAAAAGTTTAACGAAAAATGTGCAGAAATAAAAAGGAGTATCACAAATAAAGCAGATATACATGAAAAGACAAAAGTCATGCTCATCAACAGGATGCATTAAATCCAAGGACGAGACAATAATGTTAGAGAAAGAAAAATACTTCAGAGATGGAACAAATACATCAGAGAACTCCTCCACGACGAAAAACAAAACAAAAAAAAACAAAACCAAAAAAAAAAAAAAAACAACTAGCAATACGCAAGAAATATCGACGGACCGGAAATATTGAAATTTGCACTGGAAAAATTAACAAAGCGACAGGACCAAATGGAACTGTAATAGAGACACTGGCAGCCTTAGAAGCTCTCGGCATCGACAAGATTACAAATATAAATGAAATGTAAAGTAGTTGTGATATATCCGAAGGCCTAAGTAGATCTATTTAATTATTTTCATAGCACTGACTAAGAAGTCAGGTGCAAGCGAATGTGAACTCTATCGGACAATCAGTTTAATGAGGCCTATAACGAAAATTTTGATAAGCAGAATCAAACCGGAAATAAAACAGGAAACCGTGAGGTTTTGTCAAAGACCCTTGAACAAGGGACGCGATATTTATGCTCAGAAAGGGAAATACAAAGGCATTCGATAAAGTACACCCCAGATAAAGTACGTCAAAATCTATTAGAACTGCTCAGCAACCTTGATATAATTGGAAATGATTTTAGAATAATCAAGAAACTATATTAACAGCATAAAGCTTCAGTAATAAGTTCAGCAGATATACAAAAATCGAAAAGGTGTAAGACAAGTATGTGTCTTCTCACCAAACTTATTCTATCTATAAAGTGAACCGTTTCTGAGAGAACTAGATGTCTTATAAAGATTTATTATTGGCGGACAAAATCGTAACAACATATGTAGATGAAATAGTGTTCATTCCAGACACAGAAAAAAACTACAAAAACTACAAAAACTTCTACAAAGTTAGTGAAATAAAGTGAGAAGAAAGGGCATGGTTGTTAGAAAACGATGAGTCGAAAGTGCAAATTGTAAATCGGAGATACGAAAATCAAACAACTGCGGAAATTTAAATATCTGGGAAGTGTTTTAACAGAGGGCGGAGAGTGTGACACTGAAACCCGATGGTGTATTGGGATGGCCGAGGATGCATTGCAAAATTTAAGCAGAGTATTAAGAGACAAAAAAAAAAAAAACAAGAAAAAGAGTACTAAAATGTTACGTGATATCTGTTACGTATGACAGTGAGTTCTGGACAATCTCTTTTAAGATGAAGTAGAGACTTGAAGCAACAAAAATGTAGTTTTACAGAAGGATGCTGCTTTACAGAAGGACTGAACATGTTAGCAACAGCGAAGTTTTAGAGAAAATGGAAACAAAAAGGAAATTATATTTAACACCATGAATAGACACTTGAGGTTTCTAAGAAAGGATGACGCTGATACTCACAAGACATGAAGGCAAAAGAAACAGTTGAAAGCAGCGCATTACATACTTAGTGAACTTGAGTAAATGGATAGCGGAACAGGGTTTAAGAGAAATAACAGAAAAACAAAATTTATTAAGAGTTTTTTTTTTATAATCGTCTCACCTCAAGCAAGGCAGATTTACTGCCACTGGTGCGCAAGGGGTTACATAAGAGAAAAGTGATGAGAAAGGGGAACAAGTTAAAGAGGGTGTCAGCGAATGGGTAAGAGAAGGATGAGAACACTGGTGTGAAGAGAGCTGATGAGAGTAGAGTGGACTGGGAAAGAACATGAGGGAAAGGATGCGAGTCAGAGAGATAAGAGATGGCAATTGACTTTTCATTTAAATTCTTGGAGAGTGTAGCTGTCAGGGAAGCAAGTATACGGAAGGGAATTCCACAGGCGGGAAATGCAAGAAAAGAAGCTGGGAGAATAGAAGTTGCTGTTACATTTTATTGATTTCACTGTAAAAGTATGGGACCTAGTTGCTAGTCTAGTAGCTCGAGTAAATTCATGCAGTGGGGACACCAGGGAGCTAAGCTCATCAGAGTAGAAACCGTAAAATTATTTGTGGAAGAGATAGAGGAAAGCCACATTACGCTGGCGAGAAAGTGACTTCCACTGAGCTACCAAGTCGGGATAAATTACATTGCAGATTCTCCATTGGATTTTGTCAAGAACCCCGAGTTAAATAGTAGGGGCACCCAACCAAATGTGACAGCAGTACACGGGCGGATGGTAGATTTATATATGTGCAGGATGGATTCAGACGGGAAAATCTTCCTGGGCCTACACAGTGAACCGACCTTCCTAGCAGCAGAATTAGCCATGGATTCGATGTAGTCATTCCACTTGAAGTCGGCTGAGAGAATTAGATATGAATTATTATATTAAAAAAATCTTATATTATTTACAAAGAATTTTGAGGCGATTACAAAAAAAAAAAAAGATACAGCTCCTACACATGGTAAAATATGAAAATAAAATAAACATGTACTAAAATAACAAGAAGTATTTTACAACACCAAATTGTACAAAATGTGAAATAAGATTTGCATAAAATTGCCAGGGAAGGATAACAGTTCTTGTCAGTACAAATTTATGTTTACTTTTAGAAATCATCAGATCATGAAAATCATAATTTTTCTTTTTTTTTCTTTTTTTTTTTAATCATATCACCCCAAGCAAGGCGGTAACGCCACTGATGTGCAGGGGGCTACGTAAGAGTGAAAAGATTGGAAAAGAGAAAGCCGGGAACCACATCCTAAACAGGAACAAGGGATGAACCTCTTCACCTGTCCAAGAGACGTGGGTGGAGTGTGAACCGGGCGATAGTTTAGTCTATCTACTCCAATTGAAAAAATAAAAAAAAAATAAAAAGGAGTGAAAAGATTGGAAAAGAGAAAGCTGGAAACCACATCCTAAACAGGGAACAAGGGATGAGCCTCTTCACCTGTCCAAGAGATGTGGGTGGAGTGTGAACCGGGTGATAGTTTAGTCTATCTACTCCAATTGAATAAAAGAAAAGAAAAAGGAGTGAAAAGATTGGAAAAGAGAAAGCTGGAAACCACATCCTAAACAGGGAACAAGGGATGAGCCTGTCCAAGAGATGTGGGTGGAATATGCAAGAAATGGACTATTCCATTCGGAATAAGAAATAAGTAAAAGTAAAAACTAATTTAAATAATACAACACTTTCCTTTCCAAATATTTTATTTTGCCACGTTACAACACATCATCTCTGAAATGAGCAGAAAATTTTTCTCGTTTTGATCTTCATGATTCAGTTTCAGGGTCTCTGATTTGTTCAGAAGGGCTGGCCCAAACTTCTGATGATTTTGGTATATTACTTGGGATTCAGCGAGTTCAGATTCCAGCTGAATTCCTTGCGTTCACTTACGCACAAGTACCCTTGGGAAAGGTATTCTATCTCTTTCCTCCAGTTATGGGTTAAATAACAGGACAGATTGGGTTCTATACCCTTGGCTGGCAACCAGTTTACCGCAGAAAGCAATGGTAACCTACTGCGGGATAATCTTCTGCCCAGTCAGTCATATCTCTTTTGAGACATGATCGCCCAAGCGTGTATCACGTATGGCATTTAACTGACTGACTGTATGTAATAGAAATATAGTTAAAACTTCTACTGGGTATAAAGTGGGGGATCAGTCTTATATTGTTATGAAGTAATAAACTGATCCCCCACTAATTACTACATAATAATATAATACAGCTCCTCCCCTTCTAGCTATGAGTCAAATAACAGGACAGATTGGGTTCTATAGCTTTGGTTGGCAACCAGTTTACCGCAGAAAGCAATGGCAACCTACTGCGGGATAATCTTCTGCCCAGTCAGTCAGGTCTCTTTTGAGACATGATCGCCCAAGCGTGTATTACGTATGGCACTTAACTGACTGACTTGGGATTCATTTCACCATCTGCCTCAAAGTCTTTAGCCAGCTCACCTACATCAAGTATAGGAGTTTCCTCAATTGGAGGTTGAAAAGATACAACTTCTAGCAAATTCAAGGTGGTCTCTACCCCACTGGGTAGTTTTATATGAGCATATTCAGGGTTTACATGTGGTAAACTAGTTGGAGTTACTGGGGCATCATACATGCTTTTGCGGGCACAATTTTTAACAAAAAGTGAACCCAGGACCAACCACGAAATGACTGATTTTCCCGAGCTTGCTTTCCTGCTGAAATTAGATAGACTCTTATGTGGCCTGGTGTTGGTAGCAGTACAAAGTAATGATCTAATGGAGTGCAAGGCATCCAAGTAAAACCAACTCCCATTCTGACTGCTTCATTTTTCTCGAGTGCAAAGTCACTTAAATGGCCTTCCATAGTATCCCATTCAGCCACTCCACCTGCCCATTGCCTCATGGATTATATCGACTTGTATTTGAGATTGCCACTCCTTTACTCTGCAAGTTTGTTTGTTCTTGAGGCTTAACAACCTATCAATCCTTATGGGATCATTTTAAGGTCATAACCAGTGATTTTGGGTAAGGCTATTTATTTTTACAACATTTTTTTTTTCACGATTCATTGGGATTTGTTTTTAAGAGCAGGGTCCCCAAGTCCTACCCTTGTTATTTAACCAATAACTGGAGGGAAGGGACGGATTAATACCTTTCCCAAGGGTACCAGTGCTTAAGTGAATGCAGGGTATTCAACTGGAATTCGAACTCGGCTCACCGATTTCTCTTTCCGAGCCGATCTCCACTGCACCACAATGCACAATGCACATCCGTCACTATAAGCTTACAGTACCTGGTATTCCCAAGCGGTCACCCATCTAAGTACTGACCAGGCTCAACATTGCTTAACTTCGGTGATCGAGCGAGAACCGGTGTATTCAACGTCATAGGCCGTAAGCCTACTCTGCAAGTACTGTTTCATATCTGAAGACATAAAATTATTAGCTGTAGCAATGAATCATATCAGCCATGCCAAAAATAGAGAACAGGTTGTTGTAACACTGAGTTACTGTATTTGTAGTCATGGCTCACCAAGCTAAGGGAAAGGAGAATCTTGTATACTTATCTATTATGGTCAACAGGTACCTGTTGTCATTCACAGATATTGGCAATGAGACCTTAAAATAAACATTGGGTCTTTAAGAAAGCAAAATTGCTTGTACAAGTTTTACCCTGATCTCCTTTTATGAATTTTGGTTTGTGGTATTGACGGGAACTGCATAAATCAATGACAGTTTTTACTTGTTCATGGCTGAAAGGTAAACTCCGAGTTCTGACAAAATGCACTTCATGTGTCATTCCTGGATGGCAGAGCTTCTCATGCAATTCTCCGAGTTTAGAAAGAGAATGATTTACTGTAGCTACTCTTGAAAATGTATCAGCTGCCGAATTTTCCTTCCCTGGTCCGTATTTTATATTATATTTGAATTGCGACAATTCGATTTGGCACACTGATCAATTTTGTCATTTTTTATTTTGGATCTACAGCTTTGGTGATACATTAATTGAATATTTTTCTGATTTGTGACCACAGTGAGTTTTCATCTGAGAGGTAGATATCTGCAGTGACGAATGCTTAAACAATTAGTGCTGCTTCTTTGTCCATATCATAAAATTCACCTTTACTGAGTAAAAATTGCTTGCATTTGTTTCTAGTTGAAAATCATTCTTGCTATAGTGAAACATCCTGTCATCCCACAAGAATAGAATGTTCTACTTTATAAAAGACGGTAATGAGCAGTATAACAGGAAAAAGGTCTTCGGCGAAGGCATTTACTATTCGATAGTCGATTCCGCTCCAACCTGTGGCTTGCCTATATGTGTATTATTATTTATTGTACCTTAGTACAATAAATCTGTATTTCTTATTCCTGGTGTGGAGTTCCATTCTTCAACGGATCATTTTATACTGTATTCCTTTTTTGGATATATCAATTCTGATCAATGGTAAGGAGCGTGGCATCTTTAATACTATCTTTTAAAGAGTGAAAAATCTTCAAGACATATTCCAGAAGTGGAAATTCAGAATTATGATTCAAAACAAATTTTCTTTGAAAATTTGCCATAATACAAAAACATACCAACAACTCTTACCTTAGCAAAGTTAATTTAGTGACACCTCTTATGGTGTCTTTCAAAGTGTAGCTTAGATATAGCAAAAGGCCAAAATTAAGGGACACAAACTGACTACTCAATTGTAATGATTCTTGTGAGACAACCTTGCTAACCATTACACCACTTCAAGGTGTCGACCTCTTATAGTGATTAAAAGTAATATTGTATTTTTAGCTGCATCATAGTAGGCTTGAAGATTTTCATCATGTTCCTTCTTCGTTGTTCTACACATAGTGACACTATCAACATATGCGAACAAACTGGATAGTTTCTCCTCCTGAATTATCTTGTCAATCGTTCTCTGAAAGCACTAACACCATTGATGACGATAAATGGGACACGTTTAAACTGGTAAAATTTCCCCCGTGCTTTAAAATCTCTATATTTTTTTGCCTCCATCTCAGATTGGTAATTTTTTTTTTTTAATCATATCACCCCAAGCAAGGTGGTAATGCAACTGATGTGCAGGGGGCAACGTAAGAGTGAAAAGATTGGAAAAGAGAAAGCCGGAAACCACATCCTAAACAGGAAACAAGGGATGAGCCTCTTCAACTGTTCAATAGACATGCGTGGAGTGTGAACCAGGCGATAGTTTAGTCTATCTTGGAGATGTGAACTCTGGTAGGAGAGTCAAATGGAAAAAAGATAATGAATACTTTTATTATTACTAAAAAAAACCAAAAAAAAAAACACTCCGTTATCTGGTAGGAGAGTATTGTAGGAATGAACCAAAATGACCTCAGGTCAGATACTACTACCATGCAGAGAATACATTGTTTCTTTTATCCTCTCTGTCTCTAAATAACTCCCAAGAACTAAGATACCTAAATCTATTCCCTTTTCTTTCTCTGCTACTATTTCTCTTTCCCCTACTCTCTCTATCTCCCTGACCCATGTTTGACCTAAAGGATTGGCAGTCCCTCTCTGGCTTCTAAGCAGGCAACATGTGTTCTGTTGCCAGCAGACACTTAACACGAAAGTATGTAAAAAAAAAAAAAATATATATATTCCTCTCAACGCTAATATTTGTATCCACTTCTTTGTCAATTATTTTTAAAACTAAAATTTGCAAACCTATTTTAAGTTTTAAAAATATAAAGCAATAAAATCTTTACTGTGATTTTTAAGGCCTCTTACAAATTAGAGGCTATTAGATATTTTTTATTTGTAATAAGCATTTGGATTTTGGGATAAGTTTGTAAATGTCTTTTGAAAACATTGCAGAACCCTTTGTTGTTTCACGAGAAACCCCATATGAGACAATTAGAATAAATTTACTTTTTATCAAACACGCAGCAGTTGTAAAATCAATTATTATACAAATGATTAACCTGCTTGCTGAAAACAGTTGAAGTAGAATCGAAGAGAGAGAGAGAGAGACAAATGAAAAAAAATCATTGAGAATTTTTAACGATATGTGTGGTTTTAAAACTTGTTTCGCTTGAAAACAGGGGAAATTCTTTTTTTATTTTTTTTCAGTTTTATGTTTTATTTTAAAAATTAACCATTTATTAGTTACAAAACAAGAAAACAAAATCCTTGAGCAGGTAGGTAAAGAAAATGACGCAACTCATTAAATGAATTTATTATACCTTAATGATAGAATTACAATTCCAAGCATCCAAACAATGTTAGAGCTAAAATACTCGCGGATCTCCTGAAAATTATTTTAAATAAATAAATAGCTAGAAGTCGAAAATGCACACATGTTCAGTTATTGACTGTTTTTGGATGATGAACGAACGAGTTTTTCTTTCCCCACCTGTTTCGCATTCTAAATCGTTTTAAATACAAAGCAAAACAAAAAAAAAAAAAGTAAAGTAAAATAAAACCACTAGCGCCCCTCCTCCTCCTATAACTTTAATTGTATGGGCAAAAATATATCGCAACTTATCGCTAATATTAAAACTAAAACAACTCTACGACAGCTAAAACTATTTTGATATAGTTGTCTCAAGGTTTTACGCTTTTTACCCAGTTTTTACAGACGACATTATTTAATGGAAAATAATCGCAAGCAAAACGAAAAATTCATCTGTCATTCATTCAGTTAATAATTGTTTGTAGTTTCGGCATATTTTGAGAAAAATTCAACTTTGTGGTTTTTTAAGCATTTTCTTTCTTAGGAGTTCAAGTGAGAAAATATTTCAGTTATAATCTTCTTCATGCAAATCAGGTAAGTGGAACAAATCTAGCTATATTTCTATGTTTATTGCATATGTGCTAACATACCACGCGCACATACATACACACGCACACTCACGCACGTGCACGCACAGATGCACATTTCTTCATGTACTCTAAAATATATATTAAGATATTTTTAAGTTTTAAATTTAAGAAAAGATATGCTTCCATCGAGGGTTATTTATCTCTGTCTCAAAAAATGAACCAGATCCTAGCATCGGTTAGTGCATAAATTGCACACCGTAATTTTGTTGCTACATTATCAATTTAAAAAAAAATTTCTCTGACTTAACTAAGTACGTAAAAAAGATAACATATTTGAATGTTTAAACGTATTCAGGCGTCACATAGAGACAGACAGAGAGACAGACGGATAGATAAGTTATGTGTATTTGTGCATAGGAATCAACACACTATGGTGACTGTAAGTTTTCTTCGAACTGATATTTAGCACTCTTCTTTCATAAATATAGTAAATTTTAAACAATATATGTATATGTGTGTGTGTGTGCGTGCGTGTGTGTGTGTGTGTGTGTGTGTGTGTGTGTGTGTGTGTACGGAGAGCACTAAAATATTCTGGGGCTGACCCACTTAACGAACAAAATCATTACCAGTGATGTCTGGTCATTGAAATACTTATTTTGGAAAGACGGCCGAGTCGAGAACTTTCGAATACACTTTCGTGCGTGTTCGCTCCCGTGTATGCTCATAATTATCTGTATGTGTATGTGATATACGCGGGTACACTTTTAGTAACATATAAATATTACTAATCTGAAAGGGAGCCAAGTTGGGTAGATCAGGGTTCAACTATTCCAAATCTTGATTCACACAACCTCTTCTTGTACCCAGTTATCTCATCCACGACAGCAGGCATCACCAGCTAAGACAAGCTTAGACCAGCTAAAGATAAATTTAGTATCTAGTAAATAAATATCTAATCCACGGCAGTCAAGCATTTTTTAATCATAATCAATATGACTTTCATATATGGAGCTTTTAGGAAACGCCTTCTGAAATTCCATCCACTATTTGAAAACTTTTATTTGTTGTAATTAAGCAATGTGGGTGCTGGCTATAAGTCATGCCAAATAAAAAGCATAAAAAACTTTGTTAGGTTTCCAGAAAAATGACTACCAGGTTGGACTTTTCAAGTTTATAAAATTTGTGTCTTGAATTTGAAATTTTTAACCATTTTATCTCTTGTAGAAATACCTAAAAAATAAATAAATAAAATTTATTTTATATAAAAGAATTGTTTTAATCGATTTAATTATATTTAGGAAAATTTTTCATATTTGTAGCCAATCTAAAATGTTCAAATTAAACCTTTTAAACTTTTCTCCCTCTATTCAAAATCGGTTGAAGACGTACAGTGATCCAACATGTATAATTGTAAATCTCAATTCATTTTCCTTCTTTTTTTTATATGTCGATTTTGATTTTTAATAAGCAACAGAATAGAACACATTTACTTAGATAGTGCTAGAGTTTAAGTTTTTACATTTATTTTAAAGATCAAATTCACAATTAAATATTAATGACTTGCAAGCGATTTATTGCATTGTTCTGAATGAGATATATAACAGACAGAACTGGAGTGAAAGATACCCAGCCTAATGAAGATACTAATATCGGAGTTTTATGTACAATAACCAATATTTTATTCTAGGATTGTTAAAATAATATAACAACAATTGGACATTTAATGTGGCTTCTTAAAGTCCCAGTCTTATATGTAGCATTTCACTAAGACTTATTGATAATGACCTATCCCCATGAAATGTACCCCACAACACAAATATATTTGAAAGTAATGGGACGTATAAAAAAATATTTCTATGTATATGTTCTTTATAAACATCCAAAATACGTACAGGCTATAGGGAGGTTATCGTGTAAGTGTATACGTGTGTATAAGTCTGAATGTGTACAATGGTAGAACAATAAATTCGTATCTTGAAACGAAGTTGTTGACTATATTTATCAAAATTTTCACTGAAAGATGTATTATGTGATCTATGGAAAAGCGTTTAAGTGCATTGACAAAGAAGGAGATTATATTGAAAAATAAACATTTGCTATGTAAAGTAAATGCTATTTTTTACACCTTTAAGCTACTTATCTTGGTAAGTGCAATTTCTTTTGATGTTTACAATAACGTTTTCAATTTTGTTTCTCCTTTTTATCCCACTTTACCCAAAAATGCACCCAACCCCACTATGAGGTCTAATTCTCAATAATATTAATGTATATCTGTTACCGATATCTAGAAATTGTCATTGCAAATTCTATTTTCCTTCTTTTGTTACGATCACAATCAAACTTTATGGGATTCAGCAGGTGTTGCTGACCCAAACAAACTGGTTAGAATACAGAACTGGGTGTCATAGGATCCTAGGTTCAAATCACAGTGCCACATAAGACTAAACTTCTCATCATAATCTAATGTTGGAAAACGTGAGTTTAATCGATTTATGCGAGCAGCGAACGGGACCATCAGAAAAATCCTAACAATCAGACACTTGTTTCAATTTAGTAAAAATGCTTCTAGCAGAATTCCTGCCAAATGTCTTGATCATGTGATGTTAAAAACCGAGCATAAAGAGAACGTTATTGCGCATCCTCTATTTTCATAGCAAATATTCAGACAAACTCCATTCTTCAATATTTGTACTTCCGAGATGAGGTAGTATTTACATTATTTACATTGTTCGGACTGTTGTCCTCACTTTTATTGCCATCTTCATATTCATTAACTTTCGGCCATTGAACGCTCCGGCCTTCACGAAAAAGCATACAACGGTAGAAACGTTGTGAACATGAATATGACAATAAAGATGAGGACAATTGCCGAATAATGTAAATAATGTAAACGCCATTATTTAGTTTCTCCAATTCGAACTTTTACAGCTAAAAATCCACCATACTGCTTTCACTCTAACTCGTTCTATATTCCAGTTGACAAAGAGGAAATTTCACGTTGCTTTGTGTAATAGACTTCCGTGTAGGTACTTTACCGAACGCTATAATCTTAACCCGTTCAAGGTTATCTCTCCTACATATTCTCATAATTCTCACTCACTACTCTTACATTCATATCACACACTTCACTCAGTAACCCCCTACTTTGAGTGGCTCTTGAGTTCGACATGTGTTACCTTCAATGCTTGAAAAAGTATATTTATCACTTCCCTAATATCAGATTGCATGGACACGTAACCGAGTGGTTAGAACGTTCGCTTTCTGATCACAAGATCCTGGTTGGAATCTCACCATGGTCGATATGTCAGGAATGTCTTGTTTTGGTATTAACAGAGCATAACTATAGTTTTATAGTAAGCAATTAAGACTTGTTAGTAAAACTGGTTAAGCGATGGTGTATTGGTCGTTCAAGTCATTGTGACCGATATTTTAAGCATACTAACCTCGTTTAGACTTTTGATCAAACCAGATAATGCTCTCTCTTCCAGAAACTGTAACTAAGATCTACTCAGCATAATTACAGTATGAACCGCAGGTGGGCTCTATGGGTATTGAACAAACACACATGTGCCTGAGCAGACGTCTGCCACAGGAATTGATTAATCGCCTTAGTAAAGAAGCATACTCAGACGCGAGCGGTCAGTCATTATATATATTATATTATCGTTGTATATATAAAATGGATATGTCTGTCTGTCTGTGTGTTTGTGTGTCTTCATTCTAACGAAGCCTACTCCTCCGAAATCCTTGGTCCGATTTCAATCAAAATTGCGTCACTTGTCGATTATAGCATGAAGCTTTGATGTACGCAAAACTTTTCAAATCGATTTGCAGAAATCACCGAAATGCTTAGAATTTACGAACTCTTCTCATCCGAGTGGCCTTATGCGAATTCAACCAAAATCGAACAACTTGTAGATCAAGGTTCGGATCAATGTACAGGGTTTGTCAAAAATCAACGACAAACATAATTTCGGGTGATCTTTTGCGCACTTTTATGCATTTCTCCAAGACGCTTCACTCAAACTCAACCCAAAACGAGTCACTGGTAAACAAATGCCTGGTGCCTTGATATGCGAACAAAAATTTCAATTGACACATAGGGTGCGGCAACAATTAATGGGAAATGTTGCTTTTCGCGATCGTTTATTTCTCCGAAACGTTTAGTTGTATTCCAACAAAAATCGGTTCTTTTTTGTAACTTCTACCTTATCATATGCTATAACAATTTCACGTTTTCTACAAGGTGCCAACCTCTCCGACGTTGCAGAGACAATGCATCCACTTCTTCTGCGTCACAACGTTATCGCATCACATGGTAGGCTCTCGTAAACCCACCTCCGTTCTTCCAATTGTACATACACTATTCCTGTTTATTGGTAAAATTTAACCAAGTATGAATCCTGTTTTACAAATACAACAAAAACCAATACTTACTTCGCATTTTTTAAACTTACGCGTCACGGCAACCTGGAGCTTTTTGAATAAGCATTACCATTTCAACATAATCACTAAAAAAAAACCCGAGCAACGCCAGGTTATACGGCTAGTATAATATAAAACTGTTTAAGGATTAACGTCTGATTAGTTCGGAACATTGGGTTTACAAATTCAAAAGCTTAATTTCAAAACCTCTACGTTATTTACTTTGTTTTATGACTTACTTATTTGATGTTCCCTGTGCGTAGTTTTAATGAAAACTTGAGACAAAACTGCTTCGGCTTTTTAATCTCTTGATTTATTTACTCTGATCATTTGTTCAATTAGACTAAGTTTTGGGGCCATCGTGGATTGGTCCCGTTAGTCAGACATACGCCTATTAAGCGTTGTTATAATGTCGTTATGGTTTGGAACATTTTCGTTCCTTGCCGTAAAGATGTTTCGTCTGTCCATCATAGTAATTTAGTTATTTATCCATTCAAGTTTCGATGTGAGGTCGACTATGTGGGCAAAACTATCAAGAAGCTGGAAACTAGAATCGCCCAACATGTCCCGGGCCAGATACATAGGCATGAGCCTGTGATATCCAGGTGTTTGCTGACTCATGCCTCTGAACTTGGCGAGCATTTATGAAATTCTGTTGCTTACAGGACAAATTATTCTCCCGATTTTTTCTCGGTATTGCACAGGGCACGGAACAGACTCCATCTTCATATTCTTGCGTCTGTTATCATTAATATACGGAAGCCTGCCCTGTACATACAACGAGAATTGATATTTAAATTGGTCCACTTTGGGGAAGCCATTACTTAATGTAGGAAATTGTTTCTCTCTTCTCCATCTAATATATATATATATATATATATATATATATATATATATAACTAAAACAGGATACAAAATGCATCAACGTATAAAAAAATGTTAAGTGCCTTTCGACCAACACTTTTTCAAACAACAATCGTCAGTAATTATTAAAATTAAGTGGTCAACAAGAATAATTTTTTTTGTTGACCACTTAATTTTAATAATTACTGACGATTGTTGTTTGAAAAAGTGTTGGTCGAAAGACACTTAACATTTTTTATACGTTGATGCATTTTGTATCCTGTTTTAGTTTGATATGATCCCCTTTTTCTTTCTTAAGTGTTTGATTTCATGGTGTTAATGACATGCATTGAAGTCTTGTACATTATTACAAAATATTTTCTCAGAACTATTACTGTCAGTGAAAGCAACCTTTTTTTTAATTGTTGGCCTTAAATGTAAATATCCTGGACTATCTTAAACTGTTAAGTTTTATTCTCTCTCTATCTCTCGTCTCTCTGCGTGTTCCAGTTACTTTTTCATACTTATTTGGTTTGATATTGAACAGATTAATGTTCTGTTTACTTGAACCAAGAATAAGTAGTTGCATCATTGACTCTCCTAGCATTCTACCAAATAGCTGTCTGCAAATTAAAAGCAGCAATAGAAAGATGTTTAGCACATCCTGATAATATCTTTTTTGTTGGTTTATTAAATCTAGTTTTGATGTATCGACTAGTTTCTGACTAAACATTATATGATACTCCCTTTTTTAGTTGGGAAGTATTGTTGTCACATCTGAAATCAGATCTTTTTTTCACGTTTGAACTTATAGGATAATATATACGACTTCATGATCATCAACCTAACTTTCATAATCTTTTAGTGATCTATGATTAACGTGGGTCAGTTTTCTAGCATTCTTGGATATAAAAAGTGGCATTTCAAGTAATACTCCTAATTGAATTTTGTATTGATTTCACCTTTATCTGGAACGTTCCATTGTTAATTCAACTTGTTTTCATTGAACAGTTTTACAATTGAATAACCTAATGGAGAGCCACGAATAAAATTCTTTTGTTTTAGTCAATTTTGAACAACGGAGAAAACATATTTTCTTCGTCATTATACGAAAAATAAATTATTTGATCTATTATTACAAAACAAAAGGTATTGACTCACTTTCCTCTCTCTCTCTCTCTCTCTCTCTCTATATATATATATATATATATATATAATAGCTAAAAGAATAGACAAACTGCAGAACTTTTGGACAGTTTTTACACACTTCCTGTCCAGAAAATAAAACACTTGTACGAACACAAGAAAAATTAAATAAAAACCTTAATCGCTGTCAGCCGTCTTTAACGAAACATGTATAAAAGAGGGATTACCGCCCAAATACATAATACATACATACATACATACATACATCATATATACACACACACACATATATATATATATATATATGTGTGTGTGTGTGTGTGTGTGTGTGTGTGTGTGTGTGTGTGTGTTAAAATTCGTTAACTTTTAACAAGACAAGTCTCAAGTTTATGTTAAAATTTGCCGCAAAACATTGTTGCTATATTTAAGATGGTATGATCTATTATGACAGGTCTCTAATTTGTATTTAGATACAATTTATTTATTTTCAATTTTTATAAATGAATTGCTTACTTATATTGCATATGATTCAATATTATACGTGTTTAAGTTATAATAAAATTTGCATTTTATATGAATACTAACTTATGAAATTTGAGATGTAGTAGAGTGAGATTGGCGTATCATATGTTATGGTGGGTTCTGTCATATATTGGAGAGGGACCACGAAGCCCTTGCACCGGCCCTGTAAATAACACACATAATAGGACGAATAAACGCATGCCGTGTCTAAGTATTTGAAAAATTATCGCCTTCAGACTTTTTACTAAATTTTACTTGAATAATTCTAGTCGTTAGTCAGTTGTTATGTCGCTGCTACAAAAATTATCCAATGATATTGGTAAAATGTGTTCAATGACATGACGAATGCTGATTTACAGAAAAACAGATTCGTAAAAGCGCTAATAATAAATGTCCTTCATTGATCTCATTTTAAAACCTTTTGATAATGCTGTTTACATCCTAATACTCGTACGGCAAAATGCTGATATTTATACAGGGAACAGTTACAATGCAATAAATGTAAGAAGCTGCGTACGTTTTCTGAATAACAAGTTTTCTGTCGTTAAGAATTGTTGAAATGGCTAAAAAAGAACAAAAATATTTTCGAACGTGAATTTTCAGAATTTTTAAAAGACTGTAAACATATTTTGAAAACGATTTTAAATATGTTAAACTTTTACAATTTGTTCGAAGTCGCAGTAAATCTCGCTATTCGCTTTTTCTCATAGCCAATTTAAAACGTTTTTATATCCATACTTCTTAATTTAATGAGACTTGATAGTTTACCCAAGTAAAAAATATCCTTTATTTGATTTTCAATTAGATTAACACATTGAATATACATCGTTGTTTTATTTGGTTGCGAAAAACTTCTGATTTTGGTGTCAGAATATTTGGACACTCGTATAAAATACTATTCGAAATGCTAGAATACATTTGGTTAATAAAATACACGACATTAAAAAACCGTATAAACGATAGACAAAGTTATTACAAATAATAATCGATTTTGTTTGAAAAAGAATTGATTCGTTTTTAAAGGTATTTTTCATAGTTTCCGTTTCTTCACTGCAATGCTAATTGCTAGCAATGTTTTGTCTTTCTTTCCAATTAAAAGCAATTTTTCTCTTATTTCATGTCCATCACGCTTATGCAAGAGCCACCATATGTGGTGACAGATCGTTTAGTAAAGGTCACGTTGACCTTTTGGGTATACAGTGGTGAAAGACCTTTAATTTTAAACCCTTTCAAATAAAATAAAAACTTTTCTCCACTTTTTTTAAAAAAGAAAACATTCACAAATGTAAAATTATAATTTTTTCTTGCCTTTCATTAGATGTAATTTCCGTTTTAAACATTCTTTTTATTTGTGTCATCGTTAACGAATAAAATGCTTCATTCATCCTGATATCTTTTTTTATCGAATATCTCGGGCTTTTATGCTCACTAGGGGTATTGAATTAATTTTTCATTTCACTGGTGAACAACTATATACAAATGACATTCATCGCACGTAAAATGTATAAGAAATCATGATTTCTTCGTAACAACACTTAACGTGATGAGGCTGTGGCTCTATAAGCCTCAGGGAGCCTATAAGCTAGCATATTACATTGCATACTCGTGTTCTCCTAATTGTTCTCTTCCTCTTTAGATTTTTTCGCTGAAATAAACTGACAGCATAAATTTCTATTAGGCCATCAAGATTTTTTTAAAAAGTTATATTATCGACAGATTCGCGATTAACTTAAATTATAATTTAGAATTTTAGAACTGATATTGAATGGGAACATCTGTCGCATTGGTAAACAAATATATTAATGATAATATCCAAGAATAATATCGCTATGAATTTAATCATTACCATTTTTGTTTCTCTAAAATCTATATGATGTAAAAATATAACAACTCCCTCTCTTTCAAGCTTTCACCGACAAGAAAAATCACTCTACCATATATCTCGATTCTCGTTCGTATCAGTGTGCAAAAGCATTGGAAAATTCCCGTTGTACGTTCACAAGGTAATGAAAGGTGAAAAGATCCCCATTATCAGAAATTAAAAGTGAATCCTGTTTCTAACACATTTGGTTGTTTATTAAAGGGTTCATTTGTATGTTTGTTTGTTTTTTTAAGTAGTTGATACTTGGATCATCTACGACTTCTGTCAATCAACTAAGCAATCAGCTTTTGCATTCAAACTAGCGAGAACTGTACCCAGTCAACAAGCTCTATCGGAACTACCTTAGCGGACAGCCTGCACCCTCCAACGGGTGCTCTGGAACTCAATTCTTACTATAATTGCTTATACAAACTTATGAGCGGAACTTTTTAACTTCCGGCTCTGTGCTACTAGTTTCCGAAAGTTTTCATTTATTTATTTATTTTATCTCCTTTTAATAAATGTCCGCTTTGAAGAGTGGATTTGACAGTGTCTTTTTTATGTCAGTTTCACACGAATATGGATCTTGCCTGATAAGTTGTTATGAATTTCTTTTTCGTGCATAAAAGAGATATATTATTTGATGGACTTGTTTGCACAAATCTGGAGACTCAGAAGGTTTTCTAAAAGGAGCGACTTCTTGAAAGGCTTATTATTTATTTATTTCTGTTATCAGAAGACACCCTCAAAAAAACTACAAACATTAAAATATTGCTTTTTAATTTTCGAAATATTGTAAAGGAACGAAATGGATTCGAAAAACGTGTACGCTGTAAATATTTATAGTTAGAAACATTTAAACATTTTTAAATGTTTTTGCACGAATTTGTATATTCACAATAATTGTTTTTTTTTTAAATATGAAAAGTTTTCATAAGTTTAGATTCGTTACGATCCTTATTTTTTTTTTTAAAGATTTTCTTCCTTATTCGGAAAAAGGAAGTGGTTCAGGTGTAATTAATCTAAAATTTCAATTTGAATTCCCTCAACGAACTACCTGCATCTGCCAACAGATGGCCTGGGACTAAGTTCTTACTAAAATTGCTTATATAATCCTGTGAGCGGAACTTTCTAACTTCCAGCTAGGAGACATTAGTTTCTAAAAGTTTAGTGATTAGTGAATAAATTTAGCAATTATTATATAGACCAAACTCTGCAGTAAAAGGAAAAAAAAACTTTTGTTATTTCTAATCGATTTTACCCAGAACTCATCGTGGCAATGTAGATAAATGCATGAAAAGATTACCTGAAGATTCAATGACTTTCAGGGGAAAATGTAACCTCATTAATTATCTTGGTTTAAGATAGTGTTTATTAAAAGCAAAATTCAAATAATTGTTGTCGTTTGTGTGTGTGTGTCTGTGTGTGTGTGTGTGTGTGTGTGTGTGTGTGTGTGTGTGTGTGTTTTCATTAAGATTGCGTAGTTTTTCTTTGAAAGTGAAAATAATAAAATTCTCCCGATTATAAATAAAATAAATATCCTACTTATGGAAAAAAATATGTTATACATAATGTAATTAGTTTAAGAATTTAAGAATTTCCCTCTCTCGCTGCTTTCCTCAGCTTCTCTTGCAATTCCATGAAGCCTATGGGTGTTAAGTTCTCCAAGTCTTCTTTTCTCATCAGGTGTCTAATGAAATATAAGACATAATAAAAAGAATTATTGATAAAAAATCATTGATAAAAAAATTGTAAAGAAGATTTTAAAGTTCTGATTAAATTTCAAATATCTATTGGTTTCTTTAAATAAATATCAACATTGAGTTAAAAGTTGCTCATATTTTTCTTAAACTATATAGTTTATTACACCAATGAATGTGTTTAAACAAATATATTTTCTTTTCTTTTTTGCAGGTAGAGGTGAGCAGAGGGGTGAGCAGATTATATGGACTTATAATGTGATACTGGCCACAAGATTAGTTTGTAAATCTTATAGATTACATTATTATACTGTCTGTAATTTTATAGATTACATTATTATACTGTCTGTAATTTTATAGATTACATTATTATATCCCTGTAATTTTATAGATTATATTATTATACTGCTTGAAATTTTGTAGGCTTTATTATTATACTGTCTGAAATTTTATAGTTTACTTTATAGTTTGAAATGGACGCGGAATAACATGCGAACCATAGGTTTCCTTTTTAAAATAAATCAAAATAATTATTTAATATTTTTCACTTTTGTAATTTAATCAGCAAAATAAGTTGAAAATATTTCTCTGCATAGGAATTGTAAAAGAAATATCAGGTAAATGAAAGGTAACATCGAGTTTTTGCTCGCCTTTTACTCGGAAAGTTCCAATTATTAATTTAATTTTTCCCTTTACTTTACTTCCTTCACTGATATTTATTTTGCTCAACTTTGAAATTATTGAGTAACGTTTTCAAGTTGAAAAATTTGGCAATAAAAGCGCGGTTTAAATTTTATTATTTTTACTTTGAACTTTTTTTTTGTGGTCGTAATGATAAAAACAATACTCGCATAAATAATAACGTTCAAAAAAGAAAAATGCGGTGCATTAAAGTTGGTGATACTAGTAACCACCACAAATATTTATGCTATATTTAAGAGATATTTTTCTTAACCCAGTACGCAATCTGTTAAGAATCTTAATATCTTCTCAGCGTTTTAGTTTTCAGTTTATCTTTTTTGTTGCTAATCTCTAATGACATCATTCCTCATGAGAAGAACAATAAAAATATAGCAAAGAAAAAGAACATTTTTATTTATTTGTTGGTAACTTCATACCTTAGGAAACCCTTTTTATTTTTTCAGTGAATCTATTTTCAATTTTAAAAACTTATCACCGTAATTTTAAAGACTCTTGACTGATTTCAATTTCTCATTTATCAAAAGAGAAGAGTGTGTTCATAAAACAGATGGTACAACAACAGGCGGGTTGCTACTTTTGTTGTTAAATTCATGCAAAATTAAGATCTCTTAAAAGACACTAGGTTTTTCGGTTACATCGTGAATGCTACACAAAACATATAAGATAGAACCGACTGTATCAAAATACATCCACCGAAGAACACATAGAATATTGTTCATGCCATCAATGCAAGCTTTTATGAAAAAGATAAAAAAAACAAAACAAAACACGCTGACAAAACGCTGACATTTTTGACAAATAGTTGTAAGATCAATGATCGAACAGTTTGTTGATCAATAACTGAAACTATTTAGAAATACTCATCATTTTCAAACAATAAACAAGTAAAAAATCAGACGGCACTCTGTGCAAAACACACAGTATGACATATGATAGCAATATATTACAGTACACACAGAAAACGCTAAACGTTTTAAAATACATATTGCAATAAATAGCGGTAAAAAAAAAATCCAGTCAGTACAAACATACGATACAGTTACAATATATAAAACGAACGTACAAGAAAATGTACAATTAACCCGCGTAAACATTCATGACAATCACTTAAATGATTGTGTGTCTTCTTAAATACATAATTCTGTACTTATAACATTCAGCAAAAAAAAAAAACAAAAACAACAACAACAAAAAAAAAAACACGCAGATAGCACGAATAGTGAAAAACTTACTAAAAATTATATATCCATTTAGGCAGAAATTTATTTAAACAATTCAAAAGCTTACAGGTTAAATCGCCTCATCGGAGCTGATTACCATTTGGCTTGGCTGATATTAAAGTAAAAGTCCTTCGGAGATGCCTTGCGATCCAGCGTTTGAGAATGCCGGCAAAGAAGTCGGACTGGAAATCTGGAGAATTGAGGTAAGTTGTTGTTGTTGTTGTTGTTGTTTGAGTAGTAGTAGTAGTAATAGTATTTTATTATCATTTTGCTTTCTTTTTTGTACAATATCTTACCGGGTCATTAGTGAAGACCTGAGATGTAAATATATTTGTTCTGTTTGCACAAATTCTAATGTTAAGTGATAGTTAACGTGTACAGTGTTTATATTTTCTTTACATTGACAAACTTCTAATAAAGTGATGAGTAATTCCATACACAGGGCAGGGCATTTTTTAAATCTCTTGTAAACAGGAGTTATCAGGATTCTTGGCAATGTTCTTGTTAGTACCTTTTTTATTGTATCCAGGGGGGGTCAATAGTTATAAAAGTAACAGTATTTCTAAAGTGCAACATTTTTGTTTTCAATTTAATCCGTCTCTTCCCTCCAGTTATGGGTTAAATAATAGGACAGATTGGGTTCTATAGCCTTGGTTGGCAACCAGTCTACCGCAGAAAGCAATGGTAACCTACTGCGGGATAATCTTCTGCCCAGTCAGTCATGTCTCGAAAGAGACATGATCACCCAATGCGTGTATCACGTATGGCACTTAATTGATACTTACTTAAATTTCCATATTCTTTAAAAAATATACTCTTATCTGATGGTACTATCTATTAGGAAACATTATTTGTCTTTAATCTCTATGTCAGGTCTGTTAAGCGTTATGTGACTTTCAGTATGAATGGTAATGTTCCAAAGAATAGGGACATTATGGGCTTCTAAAGGTTTAGAGCGATGTTCTAACCACTTTTTACTATACGTCGGATTCTTCTTCTTCTTCTTCTTCTTCTTCTTCTTATTATTATTATTATTATTATTAGTAGTAGTAGTAGTAGTAGTAGTAGTAGTAGTAATTGTAGTAGTAATGGTGGTGGTGGTAGTAGCCCTATGCAGTAGTAGTAGTCCTATGCATTTGGAGATTCACCCCAGGGGACATGAGGTCATCTCCAAATACTGAATAACATCAAGTCTGCTCAAATAGTCATCGGATTTCAACTATTCACTTTATCATTTGCTTTTTTTTCCTTGTTTTATTTTACTTTAGTCCACTCAATAAAAAGTCTTAGAGCCACTCAAGGTAGATGGTTACTGAGGGAGATTGTTGTAAGTTAGGAGGAAGGAATGTATATTATGAAGATACGTAAGATTGATATTGATTGATCCTTGACTTGAAGAGGTTAAAATTCCAATGGCCAGGAAAGCATCCACTCGAGAGTCTGTTCCACAAAGTAGCAGTTCTGAGAAAGAAGCTATCTGAGTGGAACTTACTTCTTACCAAAGGAATGTGGGTAATTTATCATATTATGTGGGTAATTTATCATATTATGATTAATTTATCATATTATGACCTTGAAGGTCTGAGCCGGTGGGACTAAGGAATGTAAGTCGTTAGAACATTTGGCATGATAATAGAGATATAGTAGTGAAAAGGATGACAACGTTTTGCTTGTGTGGAGAATTATTCATCAACCACAAGGCCGTATAACCACTTTCGACCTTTTTTTTCTTTTTTTTTTTCTTTGTCAAGGCTGGAAAGTGTGGGCTGAGCAGCACCATTCTTAGTCTGCTGATCTGACCCTTTTAAAGATAGAGTATGATAACAGGTGTTAGGTATTATATTTTTAATGCATGCTAATGTTCACCCAATACAAGGCTCAGGATCCACTAAAGGTAGAGGTTTTCTGAGTGAGTTTGTATGCACATCCAACAACGCACAAAAAAGAAAGCAAAAAGTGCAGTTCAATTGTTATGTAGTAAAGATAACGGTTAACTCTAGATTTGAAGAGGTCAAAATTGTAGTGACAGGCAAAACATGCTGCAGGGAGTCTGTTCCACAAAGCAACAGTTACTGGGAAAAATATGACCGAGAGAAGCTTAATTATTACTAATAGAATATGAAGGGAATGAGGATGATTCCTTTTGTGTATGTGGCATCACGGGTCCCAGCTTCAAGTGGCAAAGCTGGTGGAATTAAGGAATGTAGCCCGTCAGAATACTTGCTGTGGAAATAGCGATAGAGTAACAAAAAGGCTAGGAACATTGACAGTCTGTAGGAAAGGAGTTCTAGGGTGGAAACTATCTTTGTTCTGACTCATATTAAACGAAACCATCTATTTTGTACCAGGAAGCATAATGTTTTAATTCTTTGTTTTTTATCTCAAACCTTGCAAATGATGTCAGACTTGATTGAACTCACGACTTCCAAGTAAGGAAACCAACGATTCTTAGTCAAATAATTGTGTTTAAAACAATACTCTTTCAATAAAGTGCATTCATTTTTAACTATAATATTTCTGAACATAATACGATATCATCATTGTAGATTAGTACCTTGAAAATCACATAAGGTCAATATCAGATGCTGAGTCAGTTTTTTTTCTATCAATGTCTATAAAATAAGATCAATAATGTAGATAATCTCGCAAACAAATGATATTGACAAAAGCATTTCATTCTTCTTTTGGTAAATAATTTAAACGGTTTCAGAAGCTAAACTATTAAATACAAGTGGCTTTTTTATAGATTATATGATTCATTATTGTCAAAAGACAATAATACACAATATATTATATCCATATTATTAACTCCTAGAAGTTTTTTCAAAGTTATAGGCAATGATCTTTTTTTCCAAAATCTGACTAATCAATGCAAAGTCGGATTTAATCTTAAAACGTCATTGGGCTAATAAAATTGGGAAGCCCACTCACAACGTATTTTCGCACCCACAAACACATCTATAAAAAATATGCATTTTTAGATGATTGCTTATTTGTTATAAATCTTGAAACGTTTCAAGTAAAGCTTTAATGAATTAAGAACCCATTCAGTTTATTTCATTACCAACTTCGTGATATTTTTGGAAACATCATACAGAAATATATCTAGAATGAAGGGTCTTTATTACATTGAAATTCCAGTATTCAAATTCACTAGAAAAATATTTGAAGGAGCTCCATTAAATCTGAAAACACAAATTTCATCTTCTCATATCTTTGTTTCTTAATTCATCAGGTGCCCAAGACTTCGGTTGCATATGTAAACTGGGCACTGAATCAATGTTTGATGTTTAAGACTACTTAATAGACCCTCCACACTCATATCTATGTATGTATGTATGTATGTATGTATGTATGTATATATATATATATTAAATGTTAAGAGACCAAAAAATCGAAAAGTACAGCAGCACATACCCAGAAACAAACTTCAGTCAAGAAAAATAACTGAATTTTATATTTACCAAGATGTGACCTACTCTAGCTACGCCACTTTATACAAAGAAATATATTTATGTTGCAAACCAACAGTTCATATATTTGTAAAAAATGTTTTCATTTGCGTTTGCCTTTATTCAAGAATTATAATAAAGATATGGATTTGGTTGAGTGAGTTAATTTAGTTTTCCTAATGCAAATTTTTATTTTTTTATTTTTTTGTTACCCACCAAACATAAACCAACACAGGTAAATATGAATTATGTAAATATTAGTTCATTCTCTAATCAGCTGTCGCATATATATTTTTAACCTATATTATCATCTTCTGATTGTTTTTTCGTGGCCTACTTGTAGTCACACCTAGTGGAAACATCAGTAGATAGTTCGCTTTGACGTTTTCGATTTTTAGACTAAACACATTCACCAAGCTGTGAAATGAATGTGTGCTGAAAAGTTTTCAGAATAATAAGCCTTTCCTAAAAACTAATCTAATGTCAGATTTTAGAAAAGTTTTAGATCAACAAATTTCACTACCCAATAAATAAAAAGACTTAGTCTAGTAGCAATAGTAAAACATAACGAGGCACCAAAATACAAAACAAAACAACTCCTTCGTAAAATTTTAAGAGGAAACACATTTATTATACAATTAGGAAAAAGGTACAAATACAAAGTACAAATACAAAGTTTACAAAACATTTTTCTTTTGGCAGGATAATAAATTCAGGTAGAAAAGATTACCATTGAAAAAAATGGGAAAAAATGCAGCTTTCGAAAAATGCAGCTTTCGAAAAAGACAAAAAGAGAAAACAATAAAAGAAGGCAGTAAAAACAAAAGGTGCAACCATCTTTGAAAAAAAAACAAAAAACGAAAAGATCTGCTTTCACTTTTCCCATGAGTATCTCTGGGACAGAGTAATTTTTTAAAAGTCCTTTTATCTTCACACCGTTCGTGCATGGAAAAATTTCTTGTAATTCTTTCCATTTTAGGCTGTGAATGAGAATTTTCACTGGAACTTCAAATTTCTTTAGTCTCTCTGGTTGGGTGGCTAGCTGGCTGGTAACTGGTGCCATCTTTGATGATCCCTTCTTGATTCCAGATGCCTTCTTTGATGTTGACCTGCTTTCTTCCATTGCTGTCAAAAGGTTTTCTTCTCGAATCTACTGACCTGAGCTCTAATTATATAAGAAATTAGCCCCCACTCTGTCCTATTCGGGATGTTATTAGAGTTTGAAATCATGTCTCTCATTGGTCAATATATACGAAAAAAGCATTTTCCATAAATTGAAAATGGATCATTCACAATCTTTGGCGGATTTTAACCTATGCGACGAAAAAAATATATACAATTGTAACAATTTTTACACAAACTGTCTGACTTTCATAAAAATTCAGTTCTTTCAAAAGAAAATGTATTAGAAAAACCTAGACCTTTATGCATTTCAACAAGGCTAAGATTTTTAAAATAATAAAAATAAAATTTTTATACTTCCCCTAAGAGAATGTGCAGTAAACAAATTTAGTTTATTGCAACAAAGTTATTCTTAATAGAAATGTTTGAAAACATCTTCAATATATTTCCCAAACAGTTGATTACTAAAAATATAGCAAGCAGTTCTGAAGTGGGTAAGGTTTGGGATTTTAAAGTGGCTTCCTTTGCCTTAGCAAAAATTAAGGTAAATTTTTCATTTTGAACGATATTAGCCACAAACATATAATCTTTTTTGGAGGTATAACAAAATACGTACAAGTCTGCAGGATATGTTTCATCCACAGGACATCTGGTAAATTTTAATAGATCAAGTAGAATTAAGTCTTTGGATAAATTCGACGAAACATCCTGATTTTCTGACGCCATAACTCACTAATAAGTATTCTCTCTTTAATTGTAATAGGTAAATCTAAAAGCAAAGAATCATATATGCCAGACATTTGAGAGAAGAGGTTTTTGGGACAGAGTAATTTTTAAAAGTCCCTTTTAACTTCACACCGTTCGTGCATGGAAAAAAATTCTTGTAATTCTTTTCATTTTAGGCTGTGCAACCATATGAGAATTTTCACAGGAACTTCAAAATTTTTTATTCTCTGTGGTTGGCTGGCTAGCTGGCTGGTAACTGGTGCCATCTTTGATGTTCCCTTCTTGATTCCAGATGCCTTCTTTGACGTTGACCTGCTTTCTTCCTAGGTAAATTTAAAGGCAAAGGATCATATATGCCAGACATTTGAGATAAGAGGTTTCTTTTTGTTTCGGCATTTTCATCAATAGAGCTACTAGTTGTATGGTGTTACAAAACCGTCTGACTTTCATACAAATGCAGTCAGTTAAATACCATACGTAATACACGCTTGGGTGGTCATAACTGGCAGAAGATTATCCCGCAGTAGATTACCATTACTTTCTGCGGTCTCCCAAAAGAACATGTGTTAAAAAAACAACCTAGACGATTATACATTTAAAGAAGTTTAAAATTTTTAAAATAATAAAAATAAAATGTTTATAACATAACTCGCAAGACGGCAAACACCATGATTATTATGCATGATGAGCAAAACTCTTATTAACACCAAAGATGAAGACAAAGATGAAGGCAAAGATTATGGCAGCATTGACCAACTTAAACAAGGAGACCGTCGAGAAGAGACGCAGGATATTCCGAAGTTTTCTGGTAACCGTAGTCGAAGCCAATCGCGATTTTATTGAATAAGTTTACTCTTTAGTATTTCAAGATATTTTTGAGTGATTTTGGTAAATATTTCTGTTAAAATGAGTTGTCAGTTAGTTGGAAGAACCGAATATAATGAACCTGTTCACATAGTGCACCACAAAATCTCTAAACAAACCTTCTTAAGTTTTAAATACAGTGTGGTCTTTCTACTAGACTGTTTGCCACCTCGTCTGTGCTGCTATTTACCCATGGGGTGGGGTAGAAGATTCATTTATACATTTTCCAAGTAAATGGGATCAACTCGTCAGGAATTCGAAGTCAGTTCTCCTATTTTCCAATCAATCAATCAATCATTGTCCTCAGACTGACACCCAAACACTCTGAAATTTTCATATTAAAGCTTCTGGTGAGAATGCCAAGTAGTACGTCATGTTTCCAAATTTCTAGTAGAGTGAGTTGCGACATGCCGCTATTTTTTTCTTACAGACGGTGTCTAACTGATTCTACGATACTGTGCAGTCGACTAAATCAAAAACAAACGACGGGCTTGCTCGAAATTGAAAATATAAAATTACGAAAATTTATCCATTGCACCCTATATATATATATATATATATATATATATATATATATATATATATATACCATAGATATTGTGCTGGTGTTAAGAAACAGTGTTCAATTTAATAATCAGTCAGTTAAGTGCCATACGTGATACACGCTTGGGCGATCATGTCGCTTTCGAGACATGACTGACTGGGCAGACGATTAACCCCGCAGTAGGTTGGCATTGCTTTCTGCAGTAGACTGGTTGCCGACCAAAGCTATAGAAACCAATCTGTCCTGTTATTTAACCCATAACTGGAAGGAATAGACGGATTAACACCTTTCCCAAGGGTATTTGTGCGTAAGTGAATGTAATGAATCCAGCTGGAATTCGAACTCGGCTCCCCGATTTCTCGTTCCGAGCCAATATCCAATGCACCACAACGCACATCCTCCCAGAGCTATTAAGTATCTATTAATAAATATAAATATTATCTCTTACTGGTAGCACGACTAATAGTTTCGTTCACAGCGCAATCTTCAAGTGCTGAGTATAGACTCTATACTCAGCACTTGAAGATTGCGCTGTGCATGAATCTCCGACTCGTGCTATTGGTGAGGGATAATATATATATATATATATATATATATATATATATATATATATATATTGTTAAATTTAACCGACAAATCTGTCTCATCAGGCCAGAAAATTGCGTTCAAGCATGAAACAGACTGTCGCCACTTGATATTGACTTCAGTGCTCATTTTTGCAATTACATACGCCCTTGGTATTGCACATGTTTACTCATAAATGTAGAATAACTCTCCACTATATATATATATATATATATATATATATATATACATATATATATATATATATCAGCTCTTATTTCCACCTTGTCAATATATCTGTCTATATTTCATCATCGTATCTATTAATCACGTTCTACACATATCAATATCCGTATCATTTTAATTAGGGACATATGTGCATATATTGTTTTAAAAATTGGATACATAATCCCGCAATTTCAATCAATTTTGTGATTATGGGAATGTGCGTGCAAATGATAATTGCAGTTTATACTCACTTAGAAGGTTATAGAGGAATCATGCACAAAATATCAAGTATAACTAAAATCTGTAATCAAAAGCTTCATATTCTCAATAACATTAATCTGTACATTTTAAACTATCACAATTGTTTAACTTCTAAAATTTGATATAATTTTAGATTTATAAAATTTACATTTTGTCTTATACGTCACATCGTATTTTTCATTGCACTTACTTTTACTTGAGCGTGGGTAAATGAGAAAAAAGCGTGAAAAACAGAAAAAGAAAGTTACAAAAGCCAGGGAAAAAAAAGAACGTAGACTGAAATAGAAAAAAGTGTATTCGGATGTAGTTTATTTCCTTTCAGCACCAGCAATAATAGCTGATAGTGAGGTCAAAATCATTTTTTAGAATGTCGTTTTTATTGCCAATAAGCATATTAGTAGGAGTCTAACAAACTACAGAAAAGATACATAGAAATACAATTTTGTAAATATATAAAAATATTTACGTGCGTAACATTTTTTAAACAAACACATTCGTATATGAACGTATATATATATATATATCATTTCGCCCCAAGCAAAGTGAGACCGCCACTAGTTCGCAGAGAGAGAAAAGACTGGGTACAGGAGATATTGAGGAAAGGAACGAGATTCAGGAAGATGGTAACTGATGTTGCATTTAATTTTTTTGAGATTGTATTTATCAGGGAAACAAGTAAACGGAAGGGAGTTTCACATTGCGAGAAAATGAACTGTTGATGGTTACATTTAACTATTTCAACTGCAAAAGTGTCGGACCTGGATGCCAATCTACTTTACTTAGTTTCTAGTGGCATTCTCTATCCATTATTTCTGCTTCATCCCATAGGGGGCTGTGATCACCTTTCTTCATCCATCATCGTACGACTAGCTGAAGACAATGCAACTGTAGTTATGAACAAAACTGAATACACCAAGAAGCTGGGAAACCTCATTAGAAGTGGTAGCTATAGCAAGGTAAAGAAAGACCCCCAGTTGAAAATGGAACGACCGCTGTCGCAGATCCTATTCAAGAACAAGGACCACTTCCAGCCTAGGATATACAGGCAGTTGTCTCAATGTTACACCAAGCTACTTCACATGTATGGTCTGCCTAAGATTCATAAAGACGGTATTCCACTCAGGCCGATTGTTAGCAGCCTTGGTTCGATGTGCCACACTCTGAGTCGCTTCCTTGTAGATATAATTGACCCGCTGATAGGAAAATCACCATCATATGTTCGAAATTCTGCCCACTTCGTGGAACTTATCAAAGATGCTCCCATCCAATGCAACCAGATGGTGAGCCTGGATGGAGTGAGTCTGTTTACCAAGGTACACACGATGGAGGCACTGTCGGTAGTCAGGGACAAACTGGCATCGAAGAATGTACTAGTATTCCACTAGACAACCTGATGGAAATGCTGACTTTCTGAACTTAAACAACACACTTTAGATTGGAATCAGACATATATCGACAGGATGAATGATTCGCAATAGGCTTATCATTATCACCATCACTGGCTAACATATATATATATATTTTTTTTTTTAATCATTTCACCCCGAGCAAGGCAGAAACGCCACTGATGTGCAGGGGGTTACATAAATGTAGAAAGATTAATTAGAAAAGAGTGAGGAGTACAAGCTAGTTAGAAAGGAACAATAGAAAGCTGAGAAAGCAGGTGCAATGACAGATACATGGGCGGAGAGAACGTGAAGATTATACAGGGGAGGGGAGAGAGCTAGAGTCCAGTGGTTAGTAGGTGAGTATTAACTTTGCTTTTAAATTTCTGGAGGTCATAGCCGTCAGGAAAGCAAGAATACGGGAGTGAGTTCCACAGGCGGGAAGTGCGAGAGAGGAAGCTGCAGGAGTAGAATTGTCGTCTGCGTTTGGCTAACCTGACTGTGAATGGGTGGGACCCAGTTGCCAGTCTGGTTGCACGGGTAAACACCTGTAGAGGAGGCATCAGTGACTTAAGCTCATCCGAGCAGAAGCCATGAAAGTATTTATAGAAGAGACAGAGGGAGGCCACATTTCGACGATGGGAAAGTGGTTGCAGACGAGTCGTCACATCAGTACCTATCACATTACAGACTCTCCTTTGGAGCTTGTCAAGAACACTGAGGAGAACGGCAGGGGCACCTGACCATAAATGGCAGCAGTACTCCATGCACGGACGGATGGTTGACTTGTATATATGCAGGATGGATTCAGGTGGAAAAAACATCCTGGATCGACATAGTGACCCAATCTTCTTAGCAGTAGATTTTGCTATGGATTCAATATAGTGCTTCCATTTGAGGTCTGAGGACAGGGTAAGTCCGAGGAGGCGTAGTGTATTACTCTCCGGGAGAATCATCTGGTCCATGCTTATGGGAGGCAGAAGAGGTTGCCTGTAATGGTTGACAGACAACAGCTTGGTCTTAGAGGAATTGAAGTTGACAAGCCACTTCTTGCCCCAGTTCACCACAGAGTGTAGATCCCGCTCAAGGTCAGCAGCGAGATTATGTCTGTCCGCCACGACAGGTTTCTTACTGGAGCGGGAGTATATTGTAGTGTCATCTGCGTAGATGCCTACTTGGGACTTGATCTCATCTGGGAGGTCGTTGATGAAAATAAGGAAGAGCGTCGGGCCCAGGATAGAGCCTTGTGGGACACCGGCATTCGTGCTGTAGGACGAAGAGGCACGCCCATTCAGAACGACCTTCATTTTGCGGTTATTTAAGAAAGATTGGATTAGGTCAAGCAGGCGACCGGTAATACCATAACCGCGTAGTTTGCATAGGAGGCCAGGGTGCCAAACCCGGTCGAAAGCCTTGGAGATGTCCAGAGCCTCGTCAGACTCATCAAGGGCCTGTAGCATGTACTCCGTTACAGTTGTTAGCAGGTCGGCTGTGGACCTGTCAAATCGGAATCCATATTGCCTGTCGGAGAACAGTTTGTGGGCGGTGAGATGATGAACTATTTCAGCATTGATTATAGCCTCGAACACTTTCCCGAATATTGGTAGAAGACTGATAGGGCGATAGTTGGATGGGTCCGAGGGTTCACCACAGTTCTTAAAGACAGGAACGACTGAGGAGAATTTCCAGCATGCAGGAAAGCAGGAAGCAGAAAGGCAAATACTTTGAAGAAATGGCATTAGAATCCACAGTTCTAAAGTCAACCTTATGGCTGAAATAAGTTGATGGCACCTTCATACTCTGGCCACATCAGTAGGAGGTCTAGATACTACTGAACCATGTAAACTCGACAAGATCATCAATAGAGTTCAACATGGAAAAAGAGAGTGACAACAAACTGGCATTCCTGGATGTGCTAATAGCACGAACAGAGGTGGGGGATTCCAGACATCCGTATACCGCAAGCTAACATTCACCAGACAATACCTTAACTTCAACTCCCACCACCCATACAATGTAAAGATAGGGATCATCCGCTGCCTGCCACATAGAGCAAAAGACATAAGCGGTGACCAAGAGACATACGAAAAGGAAATGGTCAGTATAAATAGTACCCTACAACATAACTATTCAGGGTACATGACAACAACTCCAACAAACATGGAAGGGAGGGTGAATGAAGCTAACAAATTTCAGAAAACAGCCTCGGTCTGTCTACCCTCTGTGGGTTATCGGAGAAAATACAAAGGATCTGTGGTCCATATAATATCAGGACGATCTTCAGAAGTAGTTCTACACTTCGCAGGCACCTCTCCCGTGTAAGACCCCCCCCCCCATCAAACAAAAAGAGGACATGACTAAGGACTGTGTGTACGCCATTCCATGTAGCTGTTGAAAAAATATAAAGCCGCTCCCTAAAGGTAAAGATACAAGAACATCGCAAGGCAGTAACACGAGGGGAGATAGAAAAATCAGGCGTAGCTGACCACAAATGAAGAGAGAAAAAGGATCACGGCCCCCTATGGGATGAAGTTAAAATAATAGATAGAGAACGCCACTCGAAATTATGCAAACTTAAGGAATCAGCCATATGCTAGGCTACAAAACTTTCCTAAGCCAACCAAGCATAGAGACAAATACAATATGATAACCAGTAATGCCAGAGAAAATCATTAATGTCAAAAATTGCAATATGATCTCTGGTAAAAAATACTAGAGAAAACAATTAACATCAAAAAATGCAATATGAACTCTTGGTAAAAAATGGTTACTGAACATTAGTTTTATAAGTCCCAGAAATTCAGCTGTCGTTGTACTTAAGGATACGTGGCCCAGTGGATATAGACTTTGGTTAGTTGCAGTGACTTAACCCAAAGATTTGTGTGTTCAGCTACAGCAGTGGTGAAGAAGTAACTTATAGAGTCGTGTTAGAGGGAGATAACTTATGACTACCAAAAGAGGTTTCGCACAAGGAATGATAATGATATACCCCGGTGATCGTAATAAAGGGTTCGGTTAGAACTACCTAGTACTTGAAGAAGCCAAAATGTCGTAAAATGGCAACCAAGTTGAGGACAATAGTCCACATAATGTTAATAGTGTAAATATCACCTCATCTCAGAAATATAGACACATATTATTAATTATTATAATATGTTGGTATCGTACATTAACATTAGTCAATGGAATTCTGTTCTTGAACCCTGGTGCTTACAAGACCCCTCACAAACCAAGACTTTTCAGAGAATTTGCGCACAATAAATGATAACATTTCTAAATTCTGCAATCTTGGTTTCAATTCCAGTATTCCCTCAGAGAGTTTTAGGTTTTCTAGATTATTATTATTATTATTATTATTATTATTATTATTATTATTATTATTATTTCGATAAATATTATTTTTAGTGGATTCACATTCCTATTTTTCTATGTTCTTAAACAGTGAAACTAATATCCACAAATACCCATCAAAAGTCTGCTTTGTATGTACATGACCAAAGTAAAGAGTAATTCAGAATTCGACTAATTATCTGGAAGTGGCTATATATTTTTGGCTTTAAAATAACTCCTATGAGATATGGTTAACCCTCTAGGGCCATTCGTATCATATTTGATACAGTATTTCCCTATAAGGAAACATTTGGTATTCATTGACTGAGCAGTCAGTACTGCTTTCATTTGAAATTTATAAAATATTTCTCTTAAAAAAATTTTCAGGAAAATATTTCTTTCAAGGCTTGTTTTCATACTGTATTAAATATGATACGAATGGCCCTAGAGGGTTAATCTTAATTCCCTGCTCGATTTTATCATGATAGAGGATATTTGAACTCATACTAGTTAAAACTTAATAGGAAATATCAAATTGTCAGTTGCCAAACTCTAACGTAATGCCGAATATATTCAAAGCAGTTAAACTAACTACTCTTGTAACGTTTATTTAATTTTGTTTATTTTTTACTAATGGTTTCGCATAAGCAAATTTACTTCTCTTATTTATCATTCAAACAGTTTTAATATCAATAATAAAAAATAATCTTATAATCTTACACATATAAATAATATTATACTAGTTATTTATTATATATATACATATTCTTTTCATATTTATTGACTTCCATTATTCTGAATAATAAATGAATTTAAATAGAAATTATGAACATAGTAAGAATTAATGACCCGTTTGATTCAAAAGTTTTTATTCCGATGTCCAGTGTAAAATCTACAGCATGTGTCTGTCCTGTGTTTGTGTGTGTATATATAAACTTTAAAACTAATTTTAACTTGATTAAGTTGGCGGTGTCTCTATATAAGCGCCTAGCCTTCTCTGATGTGAATTGGGGTACACAGGTTCGCCTATTGCCCGGCCAGTACTCATTTATTGAGCAGGGATAGATATTTATTCCTTGTTTCCTGTTTAGAATATAGTTTACGTGTTCTTTCTTCTCCTGTCATAATGATTTAATTGTCTTAGCTTTTTGGTGATCAGTGGCTGCATCTTTTCATTATGACGATACCGACTTTGCAGTTTTCTGGTTGCTGTATCCAACTGGTAGTTAAAAAGCCCGAACTTTTTGGTAGCGTTTCGAGATAATATAGGAGTACTTGTAGTATCATGCTGCTCATGAATATATTTACCTGCATGGTTTCCCTGAGGCCTCATTACGCTTTAGCACCTTCTGGTCAGTTTGTAGTGTTATAGACGAGAGACAGTGTAATTATTTAGATCACTGTTTCTTTTTAAAACAAAATCTTCTCATGACAGATATAGTCAAAAGAAATACGAGAAAACCAGTAAAGACCACCTACCCCGCTCAACCTTTCTTTCTCAAATAATAGTAGAATATGTTCCAATTTCTTTTGATTTGTGTATTAGTAAGGAACCTCCTAGTCACAAGAGTTCTTTCTGATACCAGCGTACGATTGTTTTCTCTTGATACGTTCAGATATCTTCACACTTTTAGAAACTAATTTGAATTCTTCCTTCATTTCTAATGAATTTTCTGTTCCAAACTAACTTTCTATTTGCCGAAAAGATTCAAGGATACATGTGCATGACATTAGACATGTACATTTATCAAGAGACAATTCACTTGCAATTGAAAAAATTTCCAATTGCTAGTGAATTGTCTTTTGAGACCCTAAATTATTCTTTCATGTGCTTTCGACTTTCGTTAGTGCGCTCTGTTAGCTACCGCGTTTCTCTTATCGTTCTTCCTCTTCTAAGGACCGTAATATATTAGACAATTTTTCTGACAATACAGAAATGCCTCATTTCTACTTTCATCAGTGAACATTTTTAGGTTGTTTTAATGCTTATCACGTCAAGTAGCTTAAGTGCTCTAATGTTCTTGATGTTGTCGATATTCAGACTTTCAATTTCTCTATTGCTTAGTCTCTTAGTCAAATAGTGGATTTCACCATTCATTTCTTAATAAATCTGATCAAAATTTATCTTTACTTGATTTATTTCTTTCCGCCTCTCCTAGCTCTTGTAGAGTATCACACTCTTATCCTCTTGGAAATTCGGATCACGCAGTAGTATCTGTTGATATTTCCTTTGATTCGTCTATTAGTAAGGAATCTCCTATTCACAAGAGTTCTTTCTGATACCAGCGTAAGATTGAGATTAATTTCGTAAATTCCTACGAGATGTCCCTTGGATTGATATTATTAAACTTTCTATTGCGAATTGCACCACAGAAATCTCTTCTTGGGCTAAAGCCGGTACCGATGCTCTGGTACTTTTTCGGATATACTAAGTGAAACCATAATCTTCTCCTTAATCCATATTGGCCTCTTCAGTCGCTATTCCCCCACAAGAATCATTTATTCCGGCTGTACCGGGTGTGATAGTTGTGACGTCTATTTATCTCTGCTCATAATAATATTAAACGTATCTTCAAAGATCTTTGCTGATAGAATAAGGCGACTCATAGACTTAAGTTTGATTCTCGTGACTATTGGCGGCACTGTAATAGTGTTTTAAATAAGGGTAAGCCTTTTATCCCTCACGCAATTTGAGTTGTTAACATCTACTGATAAAGCAGAATGTCCTGTTCGGATACTATTTTCAAATTCTACTCTTGATTCATTTGAAGTATCTTTGCCTTACTTTTTCACTTATAATTGAGTCTGTATTTTATAATATGCATATAAACATTCCCATAGTTTTTGCTATCATTTCTAAACTAGATCCTCTCAAAGTATGTAAACCGGATGGAATTAATTTTCTTGAGTTGGCTCCCGTTCTCTCTAAAATATAAAATAAATGCCCTGTTGCTTCTTGCACGTCTGCTTGTTGGAAATCTTCGATAGTTCTAATTTTTGAACTCAGGCGAAGAATTTGATCTTTCTAACTATCGGCCTATTAGTTTTCTACCACTTTTTGGTAATGTACTAGAGTCTCTAATCAACTCTGAATTGGTTAAACATCTCAACTCGCAGGCTTTTCTTTCAGATTAGCAATATGACTTCAGCTTCTCTAGATCAACAGCTGACGTATTAACGATTATTGCTGAAAGAGTTTATGAATCTTTAGAAAATAATAGTGAATTTTGGGCTGTTGCTTTGGATATCTCGAAGGCCTCTGACCGGGTTTGGCGAACGTGCCTTCTTCACAAGTTGGAAGATTTTGGTATTTTTGCACGAATTTTTTAACTGATTCTTCATCGAATCGTGAAATAAAAGTTGTCTTGAACGGCTACCATTCTAGATCGTTTTGCATTAAGACAGGTATTTCCCATGATTCTAATATATCTTATCTATTTATAAGTCTACAAATCGTCCATGCTTTGAATATTACTGTCACATCTAATCGGATACTGCTGCTATATATTTAGAGAAATCTAATTTCATAAAATCTAAAAAAATAATTTAGTCTTGACCTAGGCTTCAGTCATTTTTCCACTGCTGTAATATAGATTACTCGTGCCTTTATATTCAGGATAATTGTTCTGATGAATAATTGGTGCCTGTTTTATTTTTATTTGATGGAATTTCATAGCCGTAGTGCAGCCCATTTTTGAGAACGAAAATTCTAACGAAAACAAACAAAAACAAACAAAAAATACAGAGATATCAACCATTAAAATTAAAATTTATATTAATAAAAATAATGTCGGATTAAAAAAACTACCATTTAAAAATCACGCGCGCGCGCGCACACACACACACACACACACACACACACACGAGTCCTACTTTGTTTTTGATTTTCATTATTGACCTTGTTCGTGGCGTCAGCTCTCAACTTGCTATCTACGTTGATGTCATAACCATTTACTTCGGTCTCGATAGTAAGTCTGATCAGTTTGATAAGGTCAAAATAGCAGCTGATATCCAAAACGCCTTTCAGTCTGTTGTTAACTGGAGAAAAGAGCGGCTTATTAATTTTAATGCTGCTCTCTATTAATCTTCTGAGAGAACCCTTTCTGCTTTCATCAGCATGGCTGATGCAGACCTCCAGAAGAGTGACTCAGTGCGCTTTCTTGGGCTAAGGTTCATGAAGGGAATAGACAATATTGAATCTGTTGCAAGAAAGTTGGTTTACTGTGTCGTGATACACAATTTTTCTTCCCAGAATCTATCTTGCATATCTATAAGTCTACTATTTGTCCATGCTTGAAATATTGTTACCGAATATGGTCCGGTGCTCCTGTTATTTATCGATAGCTCTGTGATAAAATCCAAAGAACAATCAGCAATATTATTAGCCCTGATCTAACGCCTCGACTTTCCTATATTTGCCTCCTTTTGCCTGTTCTATAAATACTTTGATGGTAATTCTTCAGATGAGCTTTTCGCTATGGCGCCTAGACTCTTTGCAATACTAAACTGGCAATGAGGTTTTAGCAATTCACAGTTGGTTTAACTGTAAATTCTATGCTAAAAGTGTATTTTCTTGCACATCTCACTCGTGGAAGTCTCTTCCGCCTCCATGCTTTCCAGCCAATTTTAATCTACAAAAGTTTAAATGTAATTTCAATCGCTCTCTACCATCCTGATTACTTTTCTTTTCTTCTCGATCCTTAGCAATGTTTCTGTTTCTAACCCCTCTTTCACACCAAATAACTTCTTGTGTCTCAGTGGCTTTATTGCTTTGCGTGAGGTGAACACGATTACACCCCTCCACACACACACACACACACACACACACATATATATATATATATATATATATGAACAAAAATTTGATTCCACAAAAACATATATACTGATCTGAATATGCTTGAAGGCATTCTTTAAAGATCAGAAGAAATCATTAGCAAAATTGATTGACAAACGGGAAACAATTCGCACTTCAGGAAAGGATATCTAAAGAGGAAGAAAAAGGAATGACTACTAAAATTGAAATTTATTAGTGAAATCTTCGCTAATAAAACGAGGAAGAGAGAAAAAGAGAGGAGATATACGAATAAAAACTTGGTTGCAGGTGAACCTAAAAAAGAAAAACTATTGCTCACACACCTCCTAAAAGACAGAGAGAGCGAATAAAATAATATTTTTATTTGCACAGAAAGGGTTGATATAATTTTATATGGAGGACATCTTGTAAGCACAAATGCTGACCGCTCAATATTACTAAAGGTATCTTCTGATGTGTTAACCGAAACAAATCTCTAACGAATACCTCCGTGAATATTCAAATCTGTATAACTTTATAACACCCAGAAAAATTATTCTCTGAGTCATACTACTTGACTTCGTGTTTATTTGTTTTTTAATGTTCTGAGTGAATTAAATCATTTGTAGTTTGCGAATTGAAGTGATGGGTAGTAAAAATTTACCCGTGGAAATAAATTATAGTTTATAATCTCCTTATATGACGTTATGACAAGTTTTTCTTTGTATATATATATATAAAGCACTTTATAAAACATAAATATTAAAATGTGAAATATATATCCATTCGTTTAAACAACTTACATATCTATGTGTGTTCGCAAATATATAAAGCATATATTAAAGTCAACACGCAAAAGAGAGAGTCTGTTTCATGATAACCCGATGAAACAGACTGAGTATCCACTATTATATTTTATATTATAAACTTATTTATAAATGGAACTTCGTCTGTGTGTGTGTGTCTCTGTGTATGTGTGTCTGTTACCTATAGACTCCGAAACGGCTGAACCGATTTTCTTGAATTATAAGCGTCTACGATTTTATTGTACTATAAGCGTCTGCGAGTGTTCTTAGCTAGGTTTTGTGTCGAGGTACCCCCGATAAATATCGAAAATCGATAATCGAAAAAATCGGGTTTAAGAAGGAGTGGTCCGATTTTAATCAAATTTGATACACTCATAGACAAAGACATAAGAAACGATATTCAGAAGTTTCAAGGTTGCAGTTCTTACAATTGTGCAGAAAATCGATAATATATATATATATCTAAAAGGCAAGATGTTTGTGTGTGTGTCTGTTTATCTGCCTGTATGTCTGTAATTTTTTCAGCCCTTTTATTTTAGTTTTTGCTTCGGGTTTGGCTCTAAGTAGGTATAATTGTAGTTTTTAGTCTCAGCCATGATACCATTTACTCAGAGGACTTATTTAGCCTTCAAAATTCAGTTTACGATGAAAAATCTTATTTGATATCGATACCAGGAAATGAAAATTTGACTAACATCCATTCATTTTTCTTTCAGTCTACGATTTTGCTTTAACTGGAAACAACTATTGCTTTTAGTCTTTCGTGCCTACGTCCAAAGATTCTGAGCTCCAAGACCATGGATTAGTTTTAAAGCTTTCATTACACACAAGCAACGCCGGGCTATACTGCTAGTATGAATATAAAATGAAATCCGTTTTTGCGAAGGATGAGAATTCTTTAGGTTAGTTCTCAGAAGCAAACAGCCAGACTATCCGCACAAATAATTTGATGATAACGGTAAATATTTGTGTAGAACAAACTAGACATTTCGGAAAAATCGAATACAGGGAACTGGTTTGCTGAGTATGACACAATGTCTTCAAACGAACCTCCTCGGGTTTTGAATTTAGTGGTGTGTAGCATATATGCGCATGAATTAATAACGCCCCTTCCTACAGGACTTTTCCTGAACGAGATTATTTTATTTAAATAAAACGAGAACTGATCGCGGGACGAAAACACACAAATATGCATTTTTGAACACGTGAACTTTGTATGAACAACTGTCAGCCGGATCTCCTAAGCTGTTGTTTTCTTTCACACAGAAACAGCCCACACCCAAACTAGAAATATTATTTGAAATTAGAAGTGAAAACACACATACATCAATGTATATTATTCAACCTCTAACACAGTTGTTCTTGGAAGAAAACTTTTAAGAAAACTACAGAAACTGGTTTCAAGAATTTTAATTGTATCTTATGTGGTCTGAAAAAAATTACTAAATTGGATAAAATAAAAATAAAATATGCCTTATTCCTGCATACGTCGAAGAAAGGACAATAAATGTATGTAATGGTGAATGCTAATTCCCTGACACAGAAAAAAATAAAATATAAGGCATTAGTGAGAAAATTCCAAGTATGTTCAAGGCAATAAATATATATAGCCCACAAAAGGTATTGGTTTAACATAAAGACTCACCGAGATCGAGAAACTTTCTTATTGTTTCTCACAAACACACAGACACAAGTAGTGAGCTATGAGTACGTATATATGATCGGACATAGAAAATATACACGAAGGAAGAAAAGTAAAACCAGAAACATTGTCCAGCGAATGTGTGAAATGTGGATATCGCTCCATATTTTGCCCGGCAAAAGGACAGACGTGAAAGAAGTACCCAAATATCGGACATTTTAAAAACATGTACCGAAAAAAAAAAGTACACTATGTAAAAGAGTCTTCTAGAAACTTCAAGGCATCAATGTGCCATCAAAACTCGAAAGAAAAGAAAAGGTACGTTCCATCAAATTCTTTTTATTATCACGTCAAAAGACGTACAGACTAATCTAGGAAAAGACTGACTAAAATTAACCAAAAGAGTTAATATTATCAGTAATTCCGAAAAAAAAAAAAATGAAGTACTGACAGAATACGAAGAAGGTGATTATATCGTGCAAAATTGCGACATTTGCCAAACGTCTAGAGATGCGAAGCCGAAACAGTCACTCTTAAGCCATGAAGTACCTACGCAGCCCTGGCAGAAAAACGCAACCGATCTGTGCCATCGCAACAAAATGACTATCTTATTGTAGTGGATAAATATTTCAGTTACTCAGATGTATACCAAACATCATTGAAGAAAAGTGGGGCTGTGATTAATGGTATGCAACGTCGCTTTAGCAAACGGGGAGCTCAGAAGCTAAGAAAAAATAAACCCAGAGGATGCATTTCGTATCTAAGAACTTGTGCATGGAATGAACCAGGTGTAGTAATGCCTGATTCATCCTATGCACAAAGTAGGATTTCCATCCCAGTGTACGGTTTTTCTTACAAGCAGAAATAGCGCATATATCATGTACCGTTCAGACTAAAACAGGAGCAGTCCTTCAACGAAACACATTTGACTTACTAAAACTAAGCAAACACCATTCAAATGAGGACTACGCATGATTTCCACTGCTGCCAGACACGAACGAATTTGATGAAAATCGAAACCAACAAGTAGTTTGGTTTGTTTTGCTTTGTTTTACACCATATCAGTCTCAATTGGTTATTTAATGCCGACAAGATTTTTTATAATAAATTTATATAAATAGAATGTGTATTCTTTGTAAGAAATCAGTTTGTAGATCAGGGTTTGGGTTTATTTTGTTTTACGGCATATCAACCTTAATGGGTTATTTAATGCCGGCAAGATTTTTAGGATAGGTATTCATTGTCAGAAATCAGTTTGTAGATCAGGTTTTATGGACGTATTTTTTGTAAAGAGGTTTTTGTCTAGAGTCAGATGTATTATATTTCTTTAAAAAATATATTGCTTGTAATATCTTTTTTCAAAATATATTGCTGGTAATACATTTTTTCATTCAAAAATGTATTGATGATATTTTTTTCTTCAAAATGTATTTTATGCTTTCATAGTGTATTATCCAAAGTTTGGGGGGGTTAACTATTTGCCAATAGGAATCTCTTGCATTTATTCTTGATGGTCTCCTTGTTTAATTTGGTCAATGCTGTCATAACCCCTTGCCTTTAGTTAATATTTTATGTTAGAAGGAGTTTTGTTAGTCTCTTGCTTAACTGCGCCCCACACCCTTTGGTTACAAAGTGGTTACAAATCTCGGAAGTTAGGTGGCTAAATATAAGGGGTGATGTGGTCGTAGAAATTGTCTGTTTGCCATAACTGGGCTCTTCTGTTTGCTTGGCATAGTGCAGAGATCTGTTGCCAGATATAGTGTCTTCAAGAAGCCATCCTCTTGACCCAGAGCTGCACTACCTCCACAAGACACTTGATGTCTGCCTTCGTATTGAATCTGATGCCATTTACCAACAAATTCGGAACTTTTTTTCTTATCAAGATTATCAGTTTTCCGAGTTGCCATACCTTCGTAATTCTTTCCAAATCCTCTACACTGTTCTCTGATTGTCGGTATTGGAGATTTCGGCAAGAAGGCCGAGCAGTACAGCATGTGGGTTCCACATTTCTGGCGCTCTATTTTTCACAGACGGGGGCCCAACTGATCTGTGCAAACAAAGCCTATGCGCGAAATTGCATCATTTTGCCAGATTTTGGTATATGTTAAATGAATATAAAAACAAACTATGAACTCATTGAAATATATTTTGCAATTTGATTTTAAAGTTCATGTTCGAAATTATATCTTAGCGAACGAAAATATTTGAAACGGTAATGTCTGTTTCATGAATTCTTTTGGTATTGCAAAAATGTTGCGTTTTTGGTGATCATTTCAGATTTAAATGTTATTCATGGCTATAAGTAAGACCGAATTGAAAAGGAAGAGATTTAGATCACCGAAGAAACTCCAAAAATATGTCATCGTTTTATGATTTTAGAAAAGTTTTATTTGTCAGTGTATTTCACTTATAACTGCTGCCTGCTACAAACAACTAATATTGATTTTCTAAAATCAATATTGTTAGGTGTATGCTGGGACAATGGTGACTATAATTACACCGTAGGGTATACTCACAGAGACTTAGAGTAGGGAAACAGATGATGAATTAAAGAAAATAACGCATTGATGAATAAGCTAGTAATGTATGTGTTTTCTTGTATGGAACATTGTTATGAAAATAATTAGCTTAACTAAAAGAAAAATATTAAAAAGCATTATTTACACTATTTACATTGTTCGGACTTTTATCCTCATCTTCGTTGCTATATTCATGATGTTTCGGCCGTTGTACGCCTTCTTCCAGTGATGAAACTTTTGAACTGAACCCTTTATTTAGTCCACCTGGGTAGATTATTCTAGTTTCGCATTCCATGCCTAATCTGGATGCCTTAGTATCAGTTATCTCCCCTTAACTCAACTCTCCACGTGTTGGTTCTTCTTTGCATTGAACTGACAACTCACTGGATTCAAACTACGCTTTTATCCACATGTGTCCTTGAGGGCATCAGTGTATGAATTTTTAGAAATTATAATCCTAATTTTTCCAGCTTTTTCAAGGAGCTCATATTACAATTTTGTTGTTGTTATTGTTTTTTCTAGCACCCCGTATTACTGATTCCCATATTGTATTCATTTCTATGCTTGATCGGCTAAGGGAATTTTTTAGATATGCACTGATTCCTAAAGTTTTCGTATTTTTCAATGATGTTATCTGCTAATTCAACTCATGGGGGCAGTGATTTCCTCTTCCCATCCATATGTGGTCAGCTACGCCTGATTTTATTTATTTCCTCTTATGTTACGGCTTTACGGTGTTCCTGCAATCTTAACTTAAGGGAGTAGCCTATTTCTCCTTTATATTTTTTTTTACCACAGCTGGATAGGATAGTGTACACACAGTCCTTAATCATGTTCTTTATGGGAGATCTTACTCAAAGAAGGTACCTGGAAAGTAATGAACCACTTTTGACGGTCGTCCTGATGTTATGGACCATAGATCTTTTGTATTTTTTCCGATAATAAGAGTGCGAGAGGAAAAGATCCTCAGTCTGTCTACCCTGGTAGGCAGACTGGGGATGTTTTCCTCTCGCACTCTTCTATTTCAGTTTGTCGGAGATGCTGTCATGTACCCAGAGTAGGGTACATGACGTTCTAGGGTTGTAGGGTACTACTTATACTAACCATTTCTTGTTCATATGTCTCTATGACACCCCTTATATCTTTTGCTCGATGTTTTAAGCATCCCTTTCTTTACACTATATGTGTGTTTGGAGTTGAAGTCCGGTGAATGTTGACTTTCGGTATACGAAAATCTTGAACCTTAAATCTACTTTGAGATATTAATACACCCAAGAATGCTAGTTTGTTCTTTTTTCTTTCTCCATTACGAACTGTAACGATGATCTAATTGACTTCACATGGTCCGGTAGTAGCTAGACCTCTTTCTGGTGTGGCCAAAATTTGAAGGTGTCATCTAAGTATCGCAGCAATAGAGCTAGCTTTAGTGATGTTGATTCTAATGCTATCTCTTTGTAGTATTCCATATATATGTTAGACATTTCTGGTAATAATGGCGAGCTCATTGCTAAGCCTTCAACCTGTCGAAATATGTCTGATCCCTTTCCGAAGAAGGTATTAGAATACTGGTGCATTCTTCTATGGTGCGTTCTCCTATGGATGAGTCCGAAAACAGTCTGGCCCTGACTACCGATAGTACCTCCTCTATGAGTACCTCGGTGAACAAACTCACTACACACAGGCTCACCATCTGACTGGATTGGATAGGAGCATCTTTGTGATAGGTGAGAAATGTGCGGGTAGTATAAACTGATATTGACGCTGAAAATGGAATCTGTGAACCGTGTTTAAATTTCGGGATAATCTGTCACGTTCATTTTCACACCTTGAAAAGGCTATGAAGAAACGAGGCTCTCTAGCTTTGTGTAGTGGCAACCTGCCTAAGAGAAGGACTGGTCTGAATTCCGAACCGCGGAAAATGCAATGGTAAACCTCTTCATTGCCTTTTCCAAAAATGCATAGCAGATCACAGATGTGAAGAGTCATGATCGCTTACGTCCCGAATAGACGTTATTTTTTTTTTTAAATTAAAAGGTAGCGGTCTCCAGCCTTTTTCCTTCGTTCTTCGAGTTCGTTTCTATTATTATGGCTGTCACCTTAATACTTCATTTATTTATTTCCTTTAGATTTACTGATAAAACAGTGATATTCGCCAACTGACATATTCTTATCTCCTTTTTGACTACTGAATCCAAATTCTCAAACTCCTAGTGGCTTTTATGTTTCATTCTGTAGAGCAGATTCTAGTCTTTCTTCTTATTTTATGCATTTGAATATTTACATCAGATATCTGATTTTTTTAATCGTTTCACACCAAATTCGGCAATAAAGTCACTAAGACGCAAGTACTATAGAATATGAGAAAAAGAAGAGAGAACAATACAAGCACATAAAATAAGACAAATCATAAAGATAGACATTGCATTTACACGTACGAACGTGACCATTCAAGACAACTTTTATTTCGTGATTTGATAAAAATCAGTTTAAAATTCTTCCAGAAATACCTTAATCTTTCAACCTGTAACCACTGGAGATTGTCATGTCATTTTCCCCGGCAATGGCCCTAAAGACGTATCAGCTAACTTAGCATTAGTTAAAAATCTATCGGGTACCTTAGAAGTTATGAGTTCAATACTTGTTCAGAGAATACAGAAAAGTTATATAGTCTCGTTCAGTAGAAGAAACAGATAAGCGACACAACGAAAAAGAATATTACCTGATACGTGTTATCTCCCCTGAGCATGTCGAACAGAATAAGAACTATCTTTCTTTGTGGGTTAAATAAGGGTTCGGTTTTAAATTCTGAGATGTTTACCGAGTATGACCAGTCAGTTATGCGCCATACATGACTGACTGGGCAGAAGATTATTCAGCAGTAGGTTGCCATTGCTTTCTGCGGTAGACTGATTGCCAGCCAAGGCTATAAAACCCAATCTGTCCTGTTATTTAACCCATAACTGGAGGGAAGAGACGGATTAATACCTTTTCCAAGGGTATTTGCGCATAATTGAATGCAGGAAATGAAACTGGAATTCGATCTCCCCCCCCCCGATTTTTAGTTCCGAGCCGATATTCACTGCACCACAACGTACATCCGCACCGAGTATGATAAACATCTATATATCTTATATATATAGTCATCCGCAGACAGATCTGTTTCGCTGTATCACAGCTCATCAGTACGGTTAGACACCGATTGCTTTTTAACCCAGGATTGAAACCCGACCGAATTGGCATCAGTCGGCGATTCTACCTCTAGGCTATGGGCGTTTGGTAGAAGAAGGCAGACTTTTTAGCATGTCTATTATCATTATACGCGCCCAATAGCCAGAGTGCTCTAATTCATTTTACTGAATGAGCGATGCGTACATGCCAGAGTAGCTACTATTTTTCAAAGTTTACCATTCTTCCAGAGTGCTCAATCAGGGTGTGAGAGCGTGTATATATATATATATATATATATATATATATATATATATATATATAAGAGTATACTAATCGAAACCAAACACATTTTTTCAATCATAAAATATTTTTCTAAGGAAAATTTAATGTATACCTCATTTTTAGGACATTCTATTTCTTCCTTTTCAAAGTAGTCCGTTAAAAATTTCCTTCCCTGTCACCCTCTCTCTTTCTCTCTCTCTCTCTCTCTCTCTCTCTCTCTTATATGCAACGAGTCTCAAAAAGTTCTTGCGCTTATCTCATATTATCTAATATTTAAATTTGTTTAATGCCCAATGAGTGAGTTCATGTTACCACGTCCAATGAACATCTGTTTCCACTTGTGTTTAAAAACACTTGTCTGATATTTCCATCAACAGGAAAGGTAGAAATACTCACCGAAGACTTAACAAGGACACAAGCTGTTGTTTAATAATAACTATTTTATTGGGAAACAACTGCAACTATCCTCCATGTCAGTGTTTGTATTTCCCAATTCATTTATTTCCACTATTGTATTAAGTGACTACCACTTACTTTTTATCGACTGTTCTTATTAATACCTTTTATGACTATTCTAATCACTAATCCGAAAACATTTTTGCGGATAGAATAGACAAGTGGCAAAATAATTAAGCCTAATATTAATCTAAGGTTTCGTTGCGCTACTGAGACATGATATTTGCAATTCCTTCGAAATATTTAAATATTCTTATCTAAGAACCTATGAAATATTTGTTAAATAGACTAATAAAAAGGTCAGTAATACTAAAGTTTGTAGGATGTTTACTTCACGTTCTTCAACTTGCGGGCAAACTTTTTTGAAAATTAACATTTATTTCTTAAAGCTTTGATTTTAGTTTTAATTCCAAGCTAATAGATTAAGTTTAATATTTTCAATAAGCAAAATAATTTTCTGTACTTTTTACCGAATTTGATTTGGCTGGAATTATTTTCTCTGGTTATCAGTAAAGTTGTTCATATTGACGAATCTATCAACAAAATATAATTCACTTGATTAAAATTCTTTCGAAAATGAAATAAACTTTTCTGAAATGTCATTTGAGAAAAATAGATGATTTAAACTGAAATGAAACAAATATTACTTACTTTTAGTTTAAAATATCGGCGAAAAGAATTTTTAACATTGAGGTATGTGTTTTTATGAGGTGTTGACACATTTATTGTCAGCCCGCATTTTGGGAAATTTATGTAAGTGTAATAAAATTACATTACGAATAAAGTGTAAACGCCCTTTTTACATAATTTGCAGCTACCCAATAATCTTAAGAATCCTTTTATTCGTGAATTTCTTTACTAATAAACTGGTTTTAATTTTGTTACATAGTTTTCACTTCTCACCTCTTTCTTCATTTCTCTGAGAATTGTCTCCTTTTTTGTCAAAATCCGCGACAACGGTTTTCTTCCGATGAAGTATTAGCTGAAAGGATTCCTAAAGAATAAAAATACCTTCGGGCCTTATATATATATATATATATATATATATATATATGGGAGAAAATTATATATACATTTTTTGCGTACCAGAACATTGTCAGGAAAATTAATGACAAAATAAAAAAATCTTTTCGTGTGATGTGTTTCGTTCTTTTTGGACTTTATCGGAATAAAGTGCTGTAATTACACAAGCACACGAAGGATTTCTGTGTCGCGCCTTTCGTCTTTTGTTAGAACACTTCCCAGATATTAAAATAATAAAAGAATAATAGTTACAAGTCATTATATAAAATGGAAAAATATTACTCACTACCCTCCTAATAAACAAAAAGGGACGAAAAAATATTTCTTCTGTTTGCACAGAGCCGGTTGGTGTAACTTTATCTGAACCGCTTCAAGCACACTTAAATGATGAGCCGTCCGTGCTATGTACAAAACTGTGAAAGAACCGTTTATATATTTACTCATATAAAGAAATAAGAGAACTAGCAAGACAAAAAACCTGCTCCTCAACAAGATGTATAAAATCCAAGAATGGAACGATCATATTGGAGAAAGAGGAAATACTCCAGCAATGGGAAGAATATATAAAAGATCTCTTCCACGATAAGAGAGAGAGAGCAACCGATAATACACAAAGATGAGAACGGACGGGAAATTTTAAAGTCCGAAGTGGAAGTTGCAATGGCCAAACTGAATAAAAACAAAGCAGCTAGACCAGACGGCATTGTAATAGAGCTGCTGATAGCTCTAGAAGAATTCGGCATAGAGCAAATTACAGAAATAATAAATTAAATTTATAACAGTGGTGTAATACCAGTCGACCGAAGCAAGTTGATTTTCATAGCCCTGCCTAAGAAGCCAGGTGTAAAAGAGTGCGAACTTCACCGGAAAATCAATTACAAAACTATCCGTTCGAATCCTGATGAATAGAACGAGAAGCAGAATTAGGCCAGAGATAGAACAAGAACAATGCGGGTTCGTCAAAGAAACTGGAACAAGGCACACCATATTATGATGCTCTCTGAAAGGGCAATAAAATGAAGACTTAACTTGTACTTATGTATGATCGATTATGCAAAGGCGTTTGACAAAATACGCCACAAAGAATTGATGGAGATACTCATCAACCTCGACATATTTGGGAAAGACAAAAGAGTAATCAAGAATCTCTACTGGCAGCAAACCGCCTGCATACGGACAGGAAATGAATTCAGCAGATATACAAAGATAGAAAGGGGCATAAGACAAAGATGTGTCTTTTCACCGGATCTCTTCACAGCGAGATTATTCTGAGAACCCTAGATGTTATGCCAGGATTCGTCATCGGAGGCCACATTTTAAACAACATGTACGCGGATGATATGGTGCTGATAGCAGATACAGAAAGGAAACTACAAGACCCCCTACAGAAGTTAGCTGAAGATATTGACAAGAAGGGACTACAAATAAACTGCGAGAAAACCGAATGCATGGTCATCAGCAAAAAGAGCAGCAGAAAATTCCAGATACAGGTGGAGGAAACTAAAATCAAGTAGGTACAAAAATTTAAATATTTGAGAAGTGTTCTAACAAAAGATGAAAGGTGCGACACAGAAATCCGAATGCGAATTGGCATGGCAAAGGACGCATTCCAGAAGCTGATTAGAGTATTAAGAGACAGGAAAATTTCACTAGAAACAAAGAGAGTACTGGATTGTTATGTGATGTCAATTCTTCAATATGGCAGTGAATGTTGGACAATATCATCGAAGATGAAGGAAAAAACTTGAGGCAAATGAAATGTGGTTCTACAGAAGGATGTTGCGGATATCATGGATCTAGCATGTGAGTAATGATGAGATTTTGGAAGAAATGGAAACGAAAAGCAAATTAATACTGGAAGAGACAGCTGAAGTTTCTGGGATATGCAATGAGGAAGGAGGGCTTGGAGAACCTGATACTAACAGGTCAGATAGATGGAAGGAGAGACAGGGGAAAACAGCGTGTAACGTACTTGACTGGTCTGTGAGGGTGGATGGTGGAACGGGGGTTGCGCGGGAGTAACAGGGGAAAGCGTGCTGAGAGCCACCAGGGGTAGAGAGACGTGGAAATCCATGATCGTCTACGCCCTGATGGACAAGGCACACAGAAGAAGAAGAGTCTAGGTTGTCAAGCAAGTGCAGACTGATTATTAATTGCTGCATTTCTACAACAAGGACACAAGGAAAAAGGAGAAGTGGGGCAAATCTAGTCAGCATTAACTATCCTAAACCTAGCTAATCCAATTTGTGACCATTACAATTTGCTCATTCACTACAAAAATGCATCCATCATCAATCACTCCTACATATAGCACAATACCACATAAAACTGCAGAAAAACCCCTGACATAAAAATGTACTAACGTTAATTTCTTTTCCAATTTAAAAAAAAATATATATATATATTAAAATATAATGATTTGAAATGAGGAAGGAGAGGATGAACCCGAAAACAAACAAAAATATAACAAAACATTCAAACTAAAAATAACAGATGTTAGTAGGAGCTATTAACCCCACAAAATAAGAGAAGTTGCTGTATTCTGTGAATAGGCAGATTTAATAAACTCAGTCACTAACAGAAAGGAAATATGAAAATAAATATTGGTGTGGGAAAATCAAAGACTGACTCAGTCAATTTACAAAATTAAGGAAGCAAAAAAAAAAAAAAAATGGGGAAGTTGAGAATCTCGATATGGATCATAAAAAAAAGGAACGCCGGGAACAGACCAGGAACGAAAATCACTTTATCTAGATAAACAAAGAGATTCTATCTTAAGTAAAGGAAGGTTCAATAGGAAACCGAGCCGTTGCGATGGAAGAATCGACCGAAAAATTCTTAAAAACGAACATCAAGATTGGTTCCGTTCACATGAACTAAACTTGCTACTTTTTTTTTTAATCATATCACGCCAAGCAAGGCGATAACGCCACTGATGCGCAGGGGGCTACGTAAGGGTAAAAAGAATGGAAAAGAGAAAGTTGGAGACCACATCCTAAACAGGGAACAAAGGATGAGCCTCTTCACCTGTTCAATAGACGTGGGTGGAGTCTGAACCGGGCGCTAGTTTAGTCTAGCTACTCCAATTGAAAAAAAGATAAAAGAGAGTGAAAAGATTGAAAAGAGAAAGCCGGAAACCGCATCCTAAACAGGAAACAAGGGATGAGCCTCTTCACCTGTTCAATAGATGTGGATGGAGTGTGAACCGAGCGATAGTTTAGTCTATCTACTCCAATTGACAAAAAAATAAAAGAGAGTGAAAAGACTGGAAAAGAGAAAACCGGAAACCTCATCCCAAATTGGAAACAAGGGATGGGCCTCTTCACCTGTTCAATAGATGTGGGTGGAGTGTGATAGTCTATCTACTCCAATTGAAAAAAAAATAAAAGAGAGTGAAAAGATTAGAAAAGAGAAAATTCGCTGAAATATGTCGATAACAAACTGTTTTTATCAGTTCTGATCTTTATCTTGAGTTGATGTCCAAAGAATCTGCCCAGATCAATGGACACTAACAGTTCGAGTCGTTACGAGCCGTCAACTTGGCGACATAGTCCCAGACCGGGTGCACATGAGGACAGTGATAGAAGACGTGCGAAGCTGTTTCTTCTAAACCAAGGTCACACCGATGACAGTCGGGCAAATATGCCCACTTCCCTCTGAACGTTATGTCATTAAGAGAGAGCACATTCCGAATGAATTGTCAGGTAAGCGAAAACTCAGGGTTACTGAGGTAATCCGCGGTTGGCACCCAAGACTAAAAGCCGAAAAAAGTTAGCCAAATAGTCGTTACCCAAGAAATTGTGGGGGAATTGCTGGATTAATCCGTCGACTTCCTGGCTACGGAGGTAAATTTAAATAACATTCCCCAAAAGACATTCCTCGGTAAAGTTAGGTCCCTCCCGTAAATAACAGCTTCAGAAAGGCCTTCTTCTGTGAGGACAGGTCCCTCTTGAGGGTCTGCCTATTCATAACGCTGATTTTCCCCCTTGGAGAATTATATTTTCTCTTTTTAATAGGAATGGAGAGAGATGGAGATGACGTAACTCTAGAATGAGGACAGGGTAGACGCCTTGCCTTATCTTTTTGGCCATGTATCTCTGTTCTTCCTGGCGAAGCAGAGGCAGATTGTCTCTTGATTTGGTCCACGGCCTTCTTCTCTCTACTTTGACAAGACTTTCTTTTTTTGTAACTTTCTCCTCTTCTTCCTCACCCCCTGTTTTTAATGAGGAGAACCTACGTGGAGGTATCTCCTCCACCTCCATGAATAGATCTAGTCGTAACAACTTCTCATGCTCCTACACTGCTGCTATTGCTGTTCGAGTTGCTTTTGCTTTTGTTGCCGAAGCTACTCCTGCTGAAGCTGACGTGTCTTCTCTTCCTGTTTTTGCCGCATAACTAGTCACTGCTCCTCCTTTTAGTGCTTCTGCTGATGTATTTGATGTTTCACTCGCTGCTTTTGATGCTGCTGCTCCTGCTGCTGTTAATGACATTTTTCTTGCTTTTGTTTCTGCTGCAACTTCTTAGGAGATGCAGCTCTCTTGGGTGGGACAGCCAGCAAGAGTGGAGTAGTTACTGCCTCAGTTCCCTTTCTAACTACGGCTGTCTATTCACTGGGGGACCTAGCTAGTCTTCTTTGACCTCAACACGACAACTTCGCCAAGTGCTCCGCTAAGAATCCTTCGCATCTCAAAGCCACTTACCACGCAACGTCACCGATGGCAAAGCACGATTTGCTCAGTATTGACGAGACTTCCCCTACGTAACCGTATTTCATAAAGAAGGCTCCCAGATGGTCCTCCGTAATGTCCAAAGGCACTCCATGCAGAGTGATCTGCGTTTTGCGGGTGCCCATATACTCCGCTTGGATTCTAATGGCCTTGGTCATTAGTGTGTTTCCGGTCAACTGTTTGGTCTCCTCATCAGTCGCTAGCAGGTGTCATACATTGCATGACATTGCTATTTGGAAACTTTTTATAGCCTCCTTCAAGTTCTTCATGCTAACGTCTATCAGATTTCGAGTTTTAACATCAGTTGTTGGTCAGGAAATGGTTTGATTGCTTACTGTCCCCAATTCTGCTGGTATAGTCAGCATTTCATTTCCAGAGATGTACTGTTGGAACTTCTCCTAAATACTGGTATAGTATATCTCATATTTTTTTTCTTGGGCTTATTTGAAACCCATGCAGACGTTGATGGAAACGGAGATTTTTGTGGCCGAGGAGTCCCCGTATATTGATGGAGTTGCAATCTCAACTTACGACACAAACATTTCCAAAAATATGATATTGCAAAGCAATGGTAATTGAACCAAGACAACAAGCAGCAATGCTTGACAAAACAAACATAGAAACAAACTTAGTTACTTACTTTAGGAGCGCAATGTCACAAAGTACTATTCCAAGAAAGAAAAAAAGAAACAATCCTTCGGATTTGCCAAATTCATGCGCGTTTTCTTTAAAGACTACTCAGTCTTATATTGGCAAGAACATGCTGATAAATCCGGGTTTCTTATCTCTGACTGGCCCGTCCTACGTATTCAGCGTCACACTGACATTTAAATTTGTACGCGATTGAACTACTTGGAATGTAGAACAAATCATTTGAGACAAAAGAGGGAAACACCAAAATCAGTCCCGAAAACAACACGCAACCTGATGTAGGCATCCAATAAATACTCGTAATGAACAAATCTACTTTAAACCAGTGCGTTAAAAATGACAAAGTTTTCCATTTTTATAGTATATTAAATGGATGGATGAATGGAATTTATTTGAGTATGAAAAGTCACAGTATCGTTGATTAAATAGAAAAAGTATTATCAACGTAATGTAAATATACGTGGGGCTTAAATTGTTTTTCGAATAAAAGAATATCATAAAACCAAACAAAAATATTGTCTGTCCATCGAGACATCATCAACTTTGGCACACATGATATTATTGAACTTTCTGTTACTGTACGATTAAACTCCAAAATTAAACTTTCTAGAATTAAAACAGAACTAGGTGACCTCTATAAAGCAACTTGTAAGGTTCCCTGAAATTTGTAAGGGGACATTTGTATCCAAACAAATATCAAATGACACCATAAGCTTGTTTTCAGAACACAATTCAGAGTTTTTAATGTAATTAAAAAAACGAAATGAGTAGAAATACAGTGAGCAGTAAACAGATCAGTGACAGACTAAAGCAATTCAGCCAACCTTTCAGCTAATTCATGTAGTACAGAACCTACCATAGAAAAAATTGGTTCAAGAAGTACATCCTTATGTACCTTGGGTAAACCGTAAATACGTGAACGTTGGGATTCCACGGGTCTAATACAGTTATGCACCATTTTGGTGTATAACCATCTGTCCTCTCGTCTCTACTTTGTTGGTATTGTCACAGGAATTTGCAGGGATAATTTTCCAAAATTTCAAGGAGTCATGTAAAATGACTTACATTTTATCGACATAGTCCTGACTATTCAAAATAACCACCTCGAACCGATGATATAAATATCACTTGCGGTTTTTAGCGACTTTATAGTTTGAATGTGGACAATCTGCCAAGCAATACAATCCCAATCGGCAGAGAGGGATGGATACTCAGAGGATAATTCGAATAATCTTGTTTTAGAAAGGGAATACTTTTCAGGAGAGGAACTTCAAGTGGGAGAACAAAAGTTCGAGCTCAGCGAAAATTTGTTCTTTACTTACTAAATAAGGAAAAATGCAAAGCCTGATCTTCTCAAAAGAACAAGTCGTTCCATCTTTGTAAGTCTAACATTGGATAAATTAATTATATGCTTATTTAGATCTCCATTTTCAGAACCAAATCTTTTAGAGAATTGAGATAAATATGATTTTTCAACTGAATGCGCATTTCAAATTGAAACTGATTTGTTGTTAAATGAGGTGAAAGGCAAAAGAAATGAAAGAAAGATAACTTCTTCCTAATTTCTGTTAAAGACAAACGATAAAAATGATTCTTTCACCGTTTTACACATAGCCAGGACCGCTTATTATTATTTACGTGTGCTTGAAGCGGTCTAGATACATTTACATCAACCGGCTCTGTGCAATTAGAAGGAGTATTTTATTCGTTTTCTTTATTTATTTGGAGAATCTGAGTAATATTTTTCTATTTTATACTGACTTGTGAATTATTTGACTAATAAATTGGTTTTAATTATGCTCCATAATTTTTTTATCCTCATCTATTTCTTCATTTCTCTGAAAATTGTCCCTTTTTCTTTTGTCATAATTAGCGCCATCGTTTACCTTTCGATGAGTTTTTTAGCCGAATGGTTTCCTAAAGAAAAAAATGTTTTTAATTTTTTAAATCAGCATTTATGTTTTATGGTATTAAATCCCTGTTTATATACATATACGCTTTTATAGCAGTTTCGTTAACGACGACTGACAAGGTACTGCTGTGATTAAAGCTTTTCAGTTAATTTTTTGTGGTCGTACAAGTATTTTCTTTTATAGGCACATAGTGTGTAAAAACTGCCCAAAAGTTATTTTATCTATTATCTATTATCTATTTGAATGTGTAGCTTCTTTTTTATGTATGCGTGTAAAGTTATAGCAATCATTTATATCCCGACCACGGTCAACTAACAGTCAGCTAAAGAATAGCGGAAAGTGCTAAAAAATATGTTGGACACTTTTACACACTTTGTATTAAGAAAAGAAAACTTGTATAAAAGAGAGATTGCTGTTCAATTACACAATATATAGACCCGCACACATAGAGCGTAGGAGAAATAGGGAATAAAAGAAATAACTCAGAAATGATTATATACTTGCCTTTACTTTTAACTTGTGTACCTGGTGTATGTATAGGATATATTTAACGATTTTTGATATTTTTTATGTAATTTTCATACAGATTTTACTGACATATTTCTCATACTTTTTCTATTCGCGGTTGACTTACTAATCATTGAACCAATATCTGCACATATCCGTTTAATTGAATGTTACTTTGTTTAATGTTGCGAATATTATCTTTTGCAGAAACTAAAAGTTGTCCTTCAGGATAAAAACACGTCTTCTTTTTACACCGGAGATTCGTACATTATTTTAAGTGTAAGTAACCAACTTTCATTTTGTAGATTATTCTCTTTTATATATGTATATATATATATATATATATATATATATATATATACCCCGTTTCGCTGTATCACAGCTCATCAGTGTGGCTAGACATATCCACTTGCTTCTGGCCGGGAACGAAACTCGACCGATTTGGTGTCAGTCGGAGCCTCTACTCCCTAAGCCATCGGCGCATGGCATCAGAGAAAGGAAATTTTAACGTCTTTTATATAAGCAGCGTATACAGACGCCAGTCACTGAGAGAACTCAATTCATTTCTGAAGAGTCACGCATATAGCCGAAGTGGAAACTGTTTTTAAAATTTTCTTCTCCAGAGAGCTCAATCGTAATGAGAGCATAATATATTAGTCATCCACATACAAGCCCGTTTCGCTGTATCACAGCTCATCAGTTATATATATATATATAATTATCATATACAATGTCATACATCTAAAACAGACAACTGGCCATTTAGGTCAAAGTTCATTTTTTTACTAACGAAAGTCTTCTGTAAATCTAGGTCAAGAAGGGGTTGCACGAAGCTAACATCTAATACGTTAAGTTAACACCCCTTTCTCCTTATTCTTCTCTTCTTTTTTTCGTTCCTTTTTCTCTTCTTTTTAATATATTTTTTTTTTATTTCACTTGACTTCGGCTGGATAGGTTTGAAACATTCATTGTTGTATGAATTTTGTCTGACGAGCGGCGGACCCGGGCGCGAAATATATTATTACTAATAGATTTGTAAAACTATATAACTTTTGTTTCCTGATTATAATACTCTGTTAAATTTAAGAATACATTTTAACATTGAAATCTTTTTGGAGTTTGTCTCTATTGAGAAATTTACCTTACCAAATTTCAAAAATTCTACTTTATATATATATAAAGGGACAAGGAAAACTATAGAAAAATCTGAACATCTCCTGTTAATAAAGTTAAATGATTGAGATTTATTGTGAAAAATATAATTGTGACACAAGGACAAAGTTTTTTTGTGGGGAAGCTGAGGCTGGTCATCAGTAACTATCTTATACCTAGCTAATCAGAAACACGACTTAATCACTTTATACAAGTTTTCATACACCATAAGGACCCATTCATCGTTAAACAATCCGCCATATACCAAAATATCTCATACTTTCATGGAACCTAAAAAAATTGAATTTTTATTTTATTTTACAAAATGTCCATATAAATATATATAAATTTTTTTACATATGACATATAATGAAAGGGGAGGGGAGATGAAACAAAAAGTACAAACAAACAAAAATTTCAACGTAATACACAAAAATAATGAAATAAATTGATGTTAGTTCGACCCGTCCAACTCACAAAATTAAGAGGCCGCTTTATCCTTCTTTCAAGAAGCTCTTTTGCTAAGGGATATGAGAAGGGGATCAAAAAAATTAAATACGGCATAGGGAAATGAAGATAATACAGTAAAATGATTTGCGTAGAAATTTATTGGCTGTTGACAGTAACCAGAATATGGTTGGAGAGTATACCAGCAAAAAACAATAAATAAATAAAGATATTTATTTGTATAAAATTATATAAAATGTGGCACATAGCCGAAAAAGGAGTGTGTGTAGAGGGTGGTCTTCCGTAACTATCCTATACCTAGCCAAAGACTTTCACGACCCTATCACTCATTAACAATTTGCGCATTCACCACAAGAACCCATCCAACACCTCCCAATCCTTAACGCACCACAATACCACACAAGGGGCACCTAAAAAAGGAAAACAAACCAATGACGTAAAAATTTGTTAATATATACAATAATTACAAAAATAAATACAATAAATAAATAAGGATGAAAATACTGATCCTATAAAAACATCGGTCAACAGAAAAAAGCTTAAAGATTTTCAATTCGTTTGCATGGCGTAACAATTTGTGATATTGGTTTCGTCATAAACACACAATTGTGTTCAGATTATTTTATGCATTTAATTCTAAAAGTCATAGATGCTTCATCGGAAGTATTGTTGAATTTTCAAGAATAATAATTGATTTGTGAAAAAAAAAATTCCTTGTAGGAAAGTTGTAATTTGTAACTTATGGGATAAAGAAAAAATAATGTTGGGAAAATCCCCGAAAAATAAATAATAGTTTTTATTAGATTTTAAAGGCCATGATTTTGTAAATTATTAATAAATATCTAGCACATAATCAGTGCTTTTAATAATCTGATCAAATTAGTCATAGACTAGCAGTATAGCCTGGTGTTACTCGGGTGTAATGAAAGCTTTAAAACTAATCCATGGTCCTGGAGCTCAGACTCAACCTAAAGAATATTTGTGTGAAGTTTGGTGAGAATTGGATAAAAATTGTGGATTTGTATAAAGGACATACAAACAGATAAACAGACACACACAAACACACAAACATCTTGCCTTTTATATATATATGTTATCGATTTTCTGCACGATTGTAAAAACTGCAATCTTGAGACTTCTGAATATCGTTTCTTATGTCTTTCTCTATGAGTGTATGAAATTTGATTAAAATCGGACCAGTCCTTCTATAACCCGATTTTTTCGATTATCGATTTTTGATATTTATTGGGGGTACCTCGACACAAAACCTAGCTAAGAACACTCGCAGACGCTTATAGTACAACTGTGTAAATTTTCAAGAAAATCGGTTCAGCCGTTTCGGAGTCTATAGGTAACGGACACACACACAGACTAAGTTCTATTTATAAATAAGTTTAGATTTGTAATGAACAAAACATGTAGATTTAAAAATTCAAATGCTGACTCACTGACTCATTGATTTTGTTAGAAATAAACGAATTTTCTCGAATTTACAAACTTTGCTTAACACACACAAAACTCGCGAAATTTCACATCTCGATGCGAAATTTTTGTCGAGCAATGGAAAGGCTAGAATGACATCCGGGAGTGAATTCCCAAACGAAATAAAAGACGGAGCAAGTTTGACTGGGACAGAGAGTTAAGAGACGAGCATAATTAACACGTCCCATGACAATCGTCATGCAATCGTTATTATTATTACTGTCTCTATCTTTCTCTCTCACCTCTCACCTCTTTTCACCATTCACCCTGAGCGATAACTTCAAAGACTATCCTACCTAACAATAAACGCTCATACATACATACATACATACATACATACATACATACATACATACATACTTTCCTGCCTACGTACGCATAGACTAACTTTTGCAAGAACATTTCAACGAACTCTTGATGCCCTTAACCTCTTAATACTATTTCTCTTGGAACGTTTAACTTCTATCAATTCATGTTTACTATCAGTAAATTTCTATTTAAATATGAAAAAGATATACTTTTATTCTTCCATACATTCCAATTGATGATAGCAAAGAATCTGTAAGTTGTAGGGATTTGGGCCAAATTCCCAATAAACATTATGGCCAATTCAATAAACATTAACCATCTCCCTACTGCTTCAGATTATCAAAGAAGAATTCACTGAAGATATTATTTCTTTATTAAATACAAAACAATTTAAAATGCATGCGCTCTTTGTTTCTTAATAATACTCATAGTTACTATCTGACTATTAATTAAGTATTCTTATAATAAAGAATAAACATCACATTTGACATTACAATGCGACAATTTTGCTCAGAAAGCGCAATACAAATGCAAAAGGATGTGTATATTTACTTTATTTATTACACAAAAGCATTCATTAAAATACACCACAAAGAACTGCTTGAAATGCTAGGTAACCTTGACATATTCGGGAAAGATATTAGGATAATTCAAAACCTACACTGACAGCAAACTAATTGCATTCGGATAGAAAATGAATCCAGTAAAGAAATAAACTACAATAACTCCTACAAAAAGAAATTACGTAAAGCGAGAAGAAAAGACTAAACATAAATTACAAGAAGAGATAATACTTGGTTTTCAACAAAAAGGACACAGCCCAACATGCAACTTACAAATTGAAGGTATCAAAATAAAGCAAGTAAAAAAATCTAAATATTTGGAAAGTGTTTTAACAGAGGGCGGAATGTGCGACACTGAAACCTAAAACTGCTTTGGGATTAGCGAAAGATGCCTTTCAGATGCTAAGCAAAGTATAAATAAAAAGGGAAGAATTCGTTAGAACCAAAGAAAACAGTACTAGTTTCTCTTAGGAAATATCAGTCCTCCTATATGGTAGCAAATGTTGGGCAATATCCTCACAGTTGAAAAACATAGCAACATGAATGTGTTTCGACAGAAGGATGCAGAGAATAACATAGACTAAGCATGTGATCAATTATAAAGTTTTAGAGACAGTGGAAACAAAAATAACACTTATACTTAAAATCAGGAAGAGAGTTGAAATTTCTAGGAAATTTTCAATGAGGGATGAAAATATAATGTTCACATAACAGATTGAAAATAAGAGGGACAGAGGAAAACAATGCATAACCTACCCGCTGATCTTAAGTGAATGGATGACGAAGCAGTGTTTGAGAGAGATAGATAAAAGACAAAATTTAATAAGATTACAAAAGACAGGAAATTGTGTAGAGCCTTGATCACGAACGTCCTGAAGGGACACGGCATATAGAAGAAGAAGTTGTGGCATCACTTTCAACCACGTTTTCGGACGGGAACCAAATGGAAGAGTACAATCAAGTAGTAGATGAATCTTGAGTTTTAAGTCTCGCTTTTCTGCAAAGCCCTATTTTGAAAAGAGCCTCGCTACGAAAGCAAATGTCAAAGCTGTAAATAGGAATAAGATATGAGACCCAAATCGTTCGATAGCGATACATAATGAACTGGGGTTATAAGCTACAAATTTACAACCAGAGAAACTGTTGCAACCAAATTGCTGCAACCAAAGAACAAAAGTTTGCAATGCTTTAGAACCAACCATCTAGCAAGTGCTATGTCGATTCAATACGAATTTATATTCTTTCATTTCAATACATTAGTTGATGTCTGCAACTTAGTCTCTAGGCAGTTGTGTCATAGAAAAAAAAAACAATCAATTTACCATATATAGAACATCTCTGAAACATAAACATCCTATGCAGTTCTATATAAATTTTATTATAATACAATATTCAATGTGTTATTAGTTATCCTAACAATATTTTTGTAACATGTCTATTTAGAAAATATAATCCAAAATATGTTGAAAGATTGCGTCATCAGCAAACACCGTTATAATCGGTGTGAATTGTATTGTTTGATCTACTACAGTAATATTATTATTATATAATTTTGTATTGTTTGATACACTATAATAAAAATATTATATAATAATAAGAGTTACGACAAAAGGAAAAAAGGAAATTGCATAAACTTAAACTACAGTAACGTTTATTTATTTAATCTCGAGCATTCATCATCTTTACTTGTAGTTGTATTTTTGTGGTTGAGTTGGTTAGCATTATTTTCATTATTTTGCTTTTATATTGTTTGTCTTAAACTTGCTTGTTTTGCTAATTGTTGCTGCCAGAAAGACATTCAATAATCATAAAATTCAATTCCGGAAGACACTGCTGTTAGCTATAGCGACACAGAATAGCCGCATTTTTTCAATAATGAGTAGTCTGTTAAAAAAAAGAGTACTGCATTGTTATATGATGTCTGTCCTTAAGTATGGCAACGAATGCTAGACAATCTCATCAAACACTAAGGAAAGCAACCGAAATGTTGTTCTACAAAAGGATGCTGAGGATACCATGGACAGAACATTTGAGCAACAACGAGGTTTTGGAGAGCATGGAAACAAAAATGAAAACGATACTCAACACTAGTAAGAGACAGCTGAGGTTTCTGGTACATGTAATGAGGAAGAAGGACTTCGGGAATCTGATACAGGACAGATAGAGGGAAAGAGAAACAGGAGAAAGCAACGCATGGCATACTTGATGGGCTTGACCAAATGAATGACAAAGCAGGGTTTTGGAGGTGTAACAAGAGAAAGGGTGTTAAGAGCTACAGGTAATAGTGAGACGTGGAAGGCCATGATCGCCTACGTACTGAAGGGACACGACATATAGAAGAAGAAGAAATCTGTTAAACTTAAAACATCAATTGAGGAGTGGAATTTTTATCATACATATTGAGCTGGTAAGTATTGCTTTCACAAACTGGCTTCAAAGAAAATGTTTCGTCCCAGAATACAACATTTTATTGACGATCAGACTTGAGACTACTGTAGGCATTTTGTTCGAATCTTGGCAGACTTGTGATACGACAGGAAAAACAATCTTGAATAATAAGCACCTGGTGCACGTAAACATGGAAAGAACAGAAGGTGACACGGAAGCTGCGTTTTTCAATTTCGGCCAGTCATGATAAAGGTCAACCATCACTTCGAGGTGCGAGGTGGTTGTTTTGGATGCCACCGAATTCGAACCGATATTATGCCAATCGAGTGCCAGTCGAATTTGTTTCATTTACTTATGCACAAATACCCATAAAAATGTACTAATCCATTTCTTCTCTCTCCAGCTATGGGTCGAATAGCAGATCAAATGGAGTTCTATAGCATTAGTTGACAACCGGTCTACCGCAGAAAATAATAGCAACCTACTGCGAGAAAATCCTCTTTCTATTCAGTCATGTCCCGAAAGAGACATGATCGTCCAAGCGTCTATCATGTATGAAAATTTACTGACTGACTGATTATACCAATGGATTAATTTTGTGTGCAGAAACTTGTATGTGGTACATGTAAACGGAAAGCACGGGGAGGTTATGCGATCGACTCGTCAAAATTGTCATTACTCTATGCTTTGACGTCGCAACCCTTCTTGTATAACTTTAGAGGAGATTTAAATTGACTGATCATTTATCATTCTATACCTTTTCTTCCTGTTTACCTTAGCATCACTAGCTTTTTTCTTCAATTTTATTTACAGGTTTTATATTTTTCATTTAATCAGTTTTTAAAAATATATTTTAACTATATTTATTTTATAATCACCTGCCTGGTCATAAGCAATAACCTAGGACAAGCAAAGGAAACCTCAAAAAACACGCAGTTTTTTGCAAGATATGGGCTGTGCTCGTTAGAATTATTTTGGTGATTTCCTGACGAGACGGTGAATAAGCGATTTTGTTAATTTATTTTTTAGTTATTTTCTTTATAAGACCTAAAGTTATATCAGACATAATAATAACAGTTTTAGTTGTTAAGTGTCTCATTTTGTTTTTATTTCCATCTGCAGGTCTTTGCATTTGCTTAGGTTTTCAAAATCTTTCTCATAGATGTCTTTGTCAATTGGTAAGATCATGTCAGTCCGTTTGAACACTTTTTCTTTTCTGTTCTATAATAATGTCTGGGCAATTACTTGTATTGTTCGATCCGTGTGATAGGAAATCCCAAAGAATAGTAACATCTGCTCCTTCAACTAGAGATTCAGTATGATGTTCATACAAGTTTTTTTATTCGTTTTTATCCACTAATAATGACAAATCTCTTAATGCATATATTGACACCCATAATGATGGATTTCTACTCACTTGATAGGTGTATTGAGCATCATGAAAAGGTAATAAATGGTAATTAATGGCAATAAATAGTTTCAATGCATTGCCCAGAGAACTTACATTATGGGTAGTACTAATACGCAAAATAGATTGGTAGTTGCGTTTATGCAGACACTGGTCCAATGCAATAAGAATAAACCTTTCAGACACAACAATAAGTCGTGAATTCTTTAACTACTGGTGAATTGCTAATTGATCTATGTAAGCAATTTTGCTTTGGAGAAGAAACTAGCGTTGTAGAGGCTTTTGGTTCCAGTTTTCTTCTGTTTGCTTTTGGTCTGGTGTTTTTAGCTTCTTGTTTCAGTTTTATTGCTGATTTTGTGGTATATTCTGTTTTTGTCTTGGTGAGTAGCTTTGATTGTTCTGTCTGTGTTTATTGTAAAGTCCCAAAAAACTGTTACAAATCCTATATACGTAACCGAATCTGGGTGGTGTTTATACACATTTCTTGAATTTTCCTTTCCGTAAAAGTTAGAGATTTGCAGACATTGGCCCGGTCTGTCATGTCTGGTTTTATATTCAGTAGGCACAACCTGATACAAGGTGATTGTTTCTGGATATTTATTACAGAATCTGCATTTTGGTTTAACAATTTTTTAGTGTGTTTACTTGTTAATTTCTAGTAAGGAAGCTTGAAAATAAGTGCAGAAAGAATAAAACCTTCGATTTCAGATTTTAACTCTGCACTATATAACCACTGATGGGTACGGGGTTTATCTACATCATTTTGTATGGTACAGACAGAATATTGACCATAAAGAGGCTTATGTTACCATCGTTTCTGTATTTGGTACAATGCATTTTCTTTCGCTTTTTTATGTTCTTTGCCCGTTGCAGAAGATTTCTTATGGTTAATTTGCACTTCTTCATCCACTTGAAATTGTCTTTTAAATTTCTTGCTTCCTTTATTACTGAATAATGAGTCTTTTTATGTTCTTTGCTGCTGCAGAAGATGTATTATAGTTTATTTGCACTTCTTTACCCATTTGAAATTGTCTTTTAAATTTGTTTGCTTCCTTTATTACTTAATAAGCTTTCTTTTTTTGATATTTATTCGCTTAATATCAGCTATGGTCCAATTAAGGATGCTCAAACTGTACTGCACCACAGGGACAGCCAAAGTGTTTATTGTTAATATTCTCTTTTGTGAATTCATCTCGGTATTTAACACAAGACACACATGCCTGTAGTATTCTTTTCTTACTTTCTGCTTCATTTGTTTATGCTGTATTCTATTTTCGCTTACTCATATGTATTTATAGGCTTCTTGTTCCAGTTTTCTAATCTTTCTAACGAAATCTAGATCTATTGAGTGTTTCTCTTTAATTCTCTCTTTCTTGAATGTTATTTTTGCTTCTTCTTCTTCTTCTTTTTCTTCTTCTTCTTCTTCTTCTTCTTATTATTATTATTATTATTATTATTATTATTATTATTTATATAAATCAATAAAAACTATAAATTGTCATGGAAAAGATGGTTTAGATTCATAGTGTGAATATTATATTATTGTGGCCGAGAATGACAGATGAATTCTTTTGGTGTGAGAAATATTGAAGCATGTGGGGTGGGTACGAATTGTTCGAGTCATGAATAGCATTATTAACAAAAAAACTGCCTCTCCTCTTAGCCCTCACGAATCTTTGTAAAACGATTTAAAATATTTACAAATAAATATTAGTTAATTATTTAAAAACTCACACCACTGAAATTAACATTTCTTTTCTGGTATTCTGAGCATTGACTGGAAAGCTTTTCAATACCAGAACATATGATGAGGTGGTATTTACATTTGACATACTCCCTGCTCTATAAAAGAAACCCACATAGTATCGTAAGATAATATTTTAGGTTAATAGTGTTGATGCTTCCGAACCTTACCCCAGAATCATCAGCTGATAGAGGTACACCCATTATTATTATTATTATTATTATTATTATTATTATTATTGTCTTTATCCGCACAGCTTTCGTTTTCAATCAGAGATCTGATATTATGGGTGTTTTCCATGAAGTCGTTGTACTCAGACAGAGAGCACCTTTCACAGAATATTTGCAGACTTTTCGAAAGATAGTATATTAAGTTTTATTCTAATTTTCACAGTGTAGAACTTTAAGTTTGTTCGTATAAAGCCTAATGCTTCGGCACCAATGCAGATATAAGGCCACTTTATAATACGTGATTTACTAAGCGCCGCTTAGATGTGGCACAAGGCCGAAAGTATGGGACACCCAGTGAGGATCGAACTCACTACTCAGTTGTAACTGGTTCTAGCGAGACAAACTTGCTAACCATTACAGCAGGCCGTGGTGCCCAGGCCACTTTATAATAATGGCGCATGAATGATGTGGGTGATATTTTCTACCTTCATCCCACGCACTGGTCCGAATCCGTTTAATGGTAGATGTTCTTCCGGACATAACTACTATTCAGTTTTAGGTGATTATTATTATTATTATTTGAAGCAGCAATAGCCACCTGTGTATGAAGCTGTTCGTTATGTTCATTGTCTGCGTTGATTGAGAAGTATTGTAATGAAAAATAATAATGATATTGTTTCGTTAATACGTTACATAGCCAACATGTGGCGTAGGTGAGCATATCATATCACACCTTCTGGTTTCGTTCATATTGGTTCACTTCTTTTTCAACCCACATATACTCCAAACGACTGTAAAACAAAAACAACTCAGTATATATCGTTGCTTCATAATCTGGATATAGACTTATATTTAAAGTCCACACTATTTACTTACAGATCACATCAAATTTTCGTGAATTCAACTATGAATCAGCAACGGATCTTGTACCAACAAATGCAAATCGCGTTAACTTACTAAACATGCCATTGTATTTTACAATAATGTTTACTTGTTGAAGATATGAGATGAACTTTTGAAACTCGTCTTGTATTCTATTTTACATCTTTATTTGAGAAATCGTGTAAATCTGATACAATTACGGACTTACGAATAAATTATCATTCAACTTAAACAACTTGCGATAACGATACATGTGATTTTATTCAATTTGAAAAATGACTTTATCAATAATCCGCTGCGTTTTGGAATGTTGCATTATACTTGGATGTATAATTGGTTGTGTCTTTCTTGTGAGGGACATAAAAAGACGCCGTTAATTCTTATGCACCATTTGTGTTTCAATGGGGCTCTCCAGTCCAGGCTAACATATTTTTCATTTTCTTATTAAGATATTTCAAGTAGTCGTCAATGCTTCTGATTCTTCATTTTTTTTTTTCGTTCATTTACCCTTTTCGGAATTGTATGGTTAAATGATGACGTTCTTCTTCCGCGAACAAAATGTAACCACAAGGAAGTTACTTTCTTACTATCGATTGAAGTACCGCTTCCTGAAGATCCAGTGGAAACGAATTGAATATCGTCATCATGGAATAAGAATAGGCATCAGTTGTTTGATAAAAAATGGACAACTTTTACTTAAAGGCGATACAATTCTGTCAGTGAGTCTTTCACTTATTGTCTATTTATTGTTTTTACTGGTCTTAACTGTGGTTTTTGATAGTTGGGGTAGTATGGATGTCGAAATAATAACGGGTGTTTTATTATTGCTTCTCATACAAGTCCTCATTGTGTTAAATCAAACAAAACAGAAAAGATTAGAGCTATACTAGTGACGATTATGGATTTATATCTATTATTATTAATATTATTTTTATTATTAAATCAGAGAGAAGTACACTAACAAAATGATGTTGAGGTACCAATATACAAACCCCAATTTAGCCTTTATGGCACCAAGCGTAACAGGCTCATGTATAGCAACCAAGTTGTGCAATATGGTGACAGGTTTTGATAAAATTAACGCATAATCTTTGAGATGAATCCCAGATAGTAATATATTCAGGTTGGGGTCTCCGATTGAGAGCTTTTCCAAGTATCTGTGACTCCCAATCAATTAAGATTAGAAGTGATGTGATCCACGTCAAGATTATTTCATGGGATATTTTTTTATTATTATTGTTGTTGGACACATTAAGATTTCGTACTAGTAATGACTGGTGATTTGCCACTGGAGATTAAGCGATAGCAAGTCTATTCTAGCACTTTAATTAATTCTATTGATAACCATATTTTGTAAAATTAATTCGCTCTTTTTTATGAGTCCTATCAGCTTTCTAAGTAAAATGTCAAACATAGAATTGTCATTTGCTGGGATTATTTTTTTCGTTATTTTTACAATAATTTATAGTACTATTTTTTTATTTTTTGTAAAAAAAAAAAAAAGTTGATATTTCTTAGAATATTTGTTCATGAAAGAAATTGGCAAAGTCTGAATGTTGTTTTTACAGTTTGCTTTGCAGTCATTCAATTTTGAACATCAATTATTTGAGGTCATCTTTATTTAATTTACAAACATCAAATGGAAAATGAATCTGTCCTTTCATTTTCCTTTATTTTTTCTTTGACTTCAACATTTTGGTCGTATCAAAGATTGTTTTCCTTCGAAAATGTTTGCAGTATTTTTAATCTTTAAGAGAAGCCACTCTTTTAAACTCCTCACTTCACCTGAATAATGGTGACTATGAAAGATGATATGGAGTCTACGAGGTACTGGAGTCATTGCATATAGATATCTACCTAGACCTGCTATAATTGAGTTGTAATTGTTAGGCGTGGGTACAAGGAATTTAGGATGGCTACAGAGATTTAGTTAAGTGTTCATGGAGCCAAATTCATGTCAACCATGCATGATGGACGATTGTGTTATCGTTATTAAACAAGTTATCTCCACCAAGAAACATGGCGGGTATAAAACGATGAAAATTTTCTAGAACTAGAACTGTCGAGATTTACCCCAGTGTCAGTAGTTAGCACCAGCAGAACATACCGTACACGATTATAGACACAATGCTGACAGGGACGATCTATAAGATTATGCGCGCTTCTCCAAAGACGAACTCTTTGGTTTTCTCAAAAGAGCTGAAAAGGTGATGTGTTTAACTAGTTTATATGGCACTAGGCTTCCACGGTTCAATGGCGACGTCCCATCTGAGGTGTAGTATCCGACATTATGGTGTCAATAATGTTACCTTTGTTGGTTGACTCCATAATTAATGTGCTGTGTGGCATCATCTTTGAAATGGGATGTGATTTGATACAATGTTCCGCTTCGTTGGCAGTTATTATCTTTGTGAGTCACGAGTGGTCCTATTCTTGAATAACCTGTGGCTGCCCATAGTTTTCATGTGTCACTAATGTATGTACGTAACAGTTATTTCTACGCTTACTAATTTTGCTTGAGAAGAAACTGGAGCAATTGTCACATCAAAGATATAATGTCTAATTAATTTCGCGATCAAATATTGTTAAATTCTGTCAGCGTTCCATAGATGCCACACCTTCACTGCATCAAACATACATCTGACCGACAACATGTATGTATATAAGAAGAATGCGAAGCCATCTAGTGTAATTTGTCTATATTTCTGAGATGAGGTAGTATTACACTATTTACATTATTCGGACTATTGCCCTCATCTTGGTTACCAATCGTACGACGTTTCAGCTGCTGTACGCTCCGGCCTTCTTCAGGAATTCTTTAGAAATTTTGAAACGAACCCTTCATTACGATCACTGGTATATCATCCGCATTCCTTGTACGAACCCTTTTCTGGTTATCTTCCTCTAACCCGACTCTCCAAGTTACTTGTTCGCCACTGCTATAGCCTGGTATTGAACTCACAACTCTTTGGGTTAAATCACTGGAACTAACCAACGTCTATATCCATTGGGCCAAGGACAACAACAACTGAATTTCTAGTACTTATAAACCTTATGTTCAGTCACTATTTTTATAAGAGCTCATGTTGTAATGTCTATAATTTTTAGGCGTTTAGTTTTTTAATCGTTTTCCTAATTTAAAATCATATACAATAAAAGTTTGTCGGTTAAACTGAGTTGTTTACCTAAAACTGAGGATTTTTAATCCCTTTAATATTACATGGCAACTAACCAAGCAGTTCATAAAAGACTGATTAAAAATTACTCACAACATAATGTCATTGAATAAAGGCAGTGAATGAAGATAACATACTAGATAATTTATTTTGAATCGAGTCATTTTTTCTTTGGCGTACAAACCCATAAATGTTGACATATAACAATAGACAGGTTATGAATTCCCAGTAAGTTTCACGAGCATAAAATATCATTGGGGATCGTCAACAAAAGTTAAATATTCAAACGTTTGCGTTGGGATTGTGGCATCAACGACGACGACATCAGCAATGACGATAGCAACAACAACAATATTCATAATAATATTCAATTCATTCTTTTAATCAAAGACACACACACACACAGAGTCTCTCTCTCTCTCTCTCTCTCTCTCTCTCTCTCACTCGCTCTCTCTTTCACACTCTATCTTTCTCTCGTTTCTCGTTACGCCCTTCTTCGCATTTGACAAAGTATTTAACTTTGCCTCATACCATTTTTAACCGTTTAATAAGCCCCATAGAATCATCTGCCTTCATTTCTCTAGGAACAAGACATCGGTTTAATTAATTACAAAATTCTAAAATACAGCTTAATCAGTTGATCAAAACTTTTTTACGTGGATCCTACCAACTTTTGATCGCTTTTCAATTGTAAATTTATACTCGTGTCACTTTAGAGTTAGGCTCATTTCAAATAATCTTTAAATTTTAATTAATATGTTGAAAATCTAAAATAAAAATATGACTGTGACTCGATTCTTTGTAGATTTACTTTCTGACTTAGACACCATCACGGCTGAGATCATCATTGCTAAGATCAATTGAGACAAAGTAAACAATTAGGACTCAGTTTTTTATAGTTTTACTCTGAGAGGAAGCTTTACAACAGAAAGTCTCATGAAGAACTTGAATTAGAATACCTGCAAGAATACTCGATCAAGCCACGATAATTGCTTTACAAGAACTTCAATATAAACTTATTACCACAACTCACACAGAAAAGCGAAAGGCACTCATCTAATAATGAGCGTAATCGTTTTTAAAAAGTAGTTTCTTTCCAAGTTGAGGGATGATTTTTTTCTCTCTCATCAGCACTGCCGAGTGAAGAAAAGGTTCTCATGTAGCAGAAAGCCATTTTATTTGATAAGTTTAGTCAATCTCCTCTGCCTAATCTCCGTTTTAAACAATGCTTAGTGAAAAGGCAGGAAACAACGAAATAATATCATCTGGTATTACTTCGCATTTATTAAATTTATTATTTATAAAAGTAATTTTCTTTTTACTTATGCTGGTCTACGGCGACTGAAATAGATAAAATGTGTGATAAAAATAGGTCGGTTTGAAACAACCAAGACATGACAATGGAGGTTCCTCTGACAAACGCTTATCTAAGTGTACTAGAACTTTACAAAAAAGCGTTAACACACATGAATTCCTCCGGTTTTTACTTTTAAATCCGGTTTTACCTTATTTGGTAATTGTTCGGCCAGTTTGAATTCCTTCTGATTTGATTATGGGTTCTCAATCGTCTTCCTTTTATTATACAAGCGATCTATACTATTTTTAGATATAGTTACATCTGCTGCCCCTAGACACAGTTCTCTTCTGCTATGTGACCACTTCTATATTTGAGAATAGATTTGTGATAAGGTCATCCAAAATTCTTACTATGAATTCCACATATTTAGGTATATTTTTCGTGTTTATTTATCTCTCTGCATAACTGTCTTTTCTAGTTTCTTAACAGAGTGAAAAAAAGAAAAATGCTCCAACTAATTTTAACCGATCAAAAGTATTAACACAACAATTACTTTCTTATAAAATCCGACCACATATATTTTATCTTTTTTATTGTAAATAAAGACAAATAAACGAACTTCAACAGAATGAACTTCAACGGTGCGCACATTTTGTTTTCATTTTTTATTTTTTGTAAAAAAGACAACTTTTAGAAATATACTCATTGTTATTCAAGTTTTAAAAGAATGAAATTTATATTCTATCATTAACCTTTTTTTCTTCTACTTTCAGACAAAAAAGAATCCGAAAACAGATAAAATAAGTTGGGATGTTCATTTTTGGCTTGGTTTGGAAACATCCCAAGTAAGTTGAAATGAAATATACACTACAAATGATATGTGATATATATATTACTAATCCAAACTGTATAAAATGAGTTAAGAGAATTTATAGTGAACAATGTCTGCCTGCCTTGGAAATCAGCACTTGTCAAATGTCTTTTCATTAAAAACTTCCAAGATTAAAGAGAGTAGCAGTCTTAAGGTAAGATGATAGATTTGGGAATTAATGTCATAAATCTAAATGGTATACATATTCCAATCTCCAGATCCAATTTACAATTATAACATTAATTTGTGACTCTCCTTAAACAAAGCATGCGCAAACAAACTCCCATTCACGAACACTTTTTTTAAAAATTAAAATACCATATTCCTTCAGAGTTCGATTTCCAGTTGAATTCTTTGCATTCACTTACGCGCAGATACCCTTGGGAAAGGTATTAATCCGTCTCTTCCCTCCAGTTATGGACTAAATAACGGGACAGATTGGATTCTATAGCCTTGATTGGCAACCAGTCTACTGGAGAAAGTAATGGCAACTGCAGGATAATCTTCTGTCCAGTCAGTCATGCCTCTTTCGAAACATAATCGCCCAAGCGTGTATCACGTATGGCACTTAACTGACTTCCTTCAGAATTTGGATATAACTCCCGACAGATTCATTTTCTTTATTATCTGTAAAGTGCATATTGGGAAAGATACTGGCGTTATTTTCGGTTGATTTTCCACGTTTTGGAATTCAGTGTAGTCTTAAAAATTCGACTAAAATCTTGACAAGAATATTTGCCACATTGTTAACTTCAAAACGATTTCTTTTCTCGGAATAAATCATGTTCATCACAAAATACACTTTCAGTCTCCGCATAAATTACAGCAATGGTATTAATTATATTTTTAGTTTTTTTGGATTATTTAGGGAACAACATCTTCATGATAAATTCTCGTTACGTTTTCAGCGTAATCACAGTAATCATTAACAGAGATCTCATGGCAAAATACTTTACAAAACTTTGGTAGCATCTATCCAGGGAACCACAGTTTCTTCGATATTCCAAGAATTCAAAAGCCGGTTCGCTAAGCTCTTATAATTTTAAGATTTGCTGCACAAGCTCTCCTGCTATGGAATCACTCCTGTCAGGTAGATCCCTGAAGGTAGTTATTAATGGCCAATCCATCGAGACCCTCGTGGCCAACACAGACGTCCTCCAGGGATCACTTCTCGAACCAAGCCTCTTTCTGATTTACATAAATGATCTACTTGATTACGATACATGGGAGCACCTCTGAAAGTTAACAATCAGAGATTGACAGCTGACCTCTCTTCCGTGCTAACACGAACTTCCCAATGGGATGAAATCTGCCTGTTTATATTCAATGCATCTAAAACCAAACTGGTTACATTCCATCATCGATAATCAGTCTCCAAACTACCACCAGTCTCGATGACTGGATTTACCTTCAAGAAGGCTCAGACTCACACTCGGCTTCATGTGGAATTCCTGTTGCCATATTTGGGCAGGAGCTTCCCAGACCTCATTTTCCAGTTATGATAGATTTCATAAGTGTCTCCGAGTCCCTGATAGAAAAGTGTTATTTTCCATGCTCCAACTTCTCTCTCACAGGCGGGATTGGCGAGTCTTTTACTGCTCTCTCGCTACTACTATGGAAAGTTATCGGACGTACTGCATCTCTTGGTTCCATCACGTCTGGCCTACCTGCTATGCTCCTTACAAAGTAGTAATATAACCACATTTCCTTCGTATTTCATCGGCGAGAAATAAGTATTACTCAAAACATCTGCCTTGTGGAACCGACTCCCAAGAGGATGTTTCATAACTTGTTCAGGTCTAGTGTCCACCGCTATCTTTTCCTCTTATTTATATAAACTGCCCCTTAACTTAACTCTCTACCTCTAGTAGACCCAGATCTTATACATAGTGAACCATACTATAAAAAATGGCCTAGCTCTCCACTAGAAAATTTTATACCTGCTACGATGAACTCACAACAGCATATGACTGCATAAATCGAGGCTTCCTCTTTTCATCCATTAGAAACCGCCTTTCATCCTCCGAATTTACTGAATGCATCGATCTCATACAGGATCTGTATTGATCAGCAAAATCTTACATATTTAGCAAGGACTCAAATACGTAAATATTTCAAACCACATGACAAGAATGAAATGAGAGTTCTAGTCTATTTAATTTTTCACTAGACTATACCCCGCGCATTTACAATCACAGAAGCGACGACATGGAGATTTGCAACATCTCAGATTAATGAATTGTCTTTTTTTAGACTTCCTAATCTCCAAGTTTGCCTTACTATTTGCCAAATCTGGAGAAAGATGGACCCATACATTTCCCAAGAGCATAAGAGCGAAAGTAAAATAAAATCAGAGGTTTCAAATTTAGTTGTAGGCAGAGAATTATTTTTTAAATAGAAGCTGCTAATGCCACGTCTATTCGTAACGAATAGAAATTTTGAAAAAATATAAAAGAGATAAATTAAAAAATCAGAGTGGAAAACCATCTATGTATTTTAAACAAAAAATCATAACAATTTAAAGCTTTTCTTGCTTCATGCTTGTTAATCATGCTAACCTCTTCAACGCATCAATGCTTGATCAATTTTGTAAAAGTAAGCTCACAATTGCGTGTTCGATTTGAATTAATTGCATAACATATTTTTGTTTTTTCACTTGCAATCTAATAGATAAGTTTTGTTTGGAATTGCTCCCTTGTGTTTAGCGGATTTAATCTTTGGCTTTCGTCAGATTTATAACCTGTGAGAAAATAGAAAAATATCCTATTTCTTCGAAAAATAATCACGACAGTTGAAGAATGTATTGTCCGGGATGTTGTGTTAATAAAAGAGTTCAATTGTCCGAAAAACATTGCAATTTTGATAAGACATAAGCGTGTTATCAATTATGCTTTCTGACAAGTTTCATGATAATCCACACCAAAAAGTAATCGAGATGGTAATAAAGATGATGTATGCGATGATGATCCAGTTTGCGCCAATTAATTGAAGTGATATTAACGGTCATATTCTGTCATTAGTGACCTATTTTTTCAATCATTTTACTCCATGCAAGACTATAAATCCACTAAGACACAAGGTGTTACTGAGTGTGGAAGAAGAAAATTATTATTAATGAGCGAGAATAGTAAAATAATCAAGAAGGCAGATCAAAGTTAACTGGAAAGCAAGAATCCAGCAAGCGAGAAGTGCGAGAAAAGAAACTGTTAGAAACTGCATAGATCTTACGTTTGTCTCTAGCCAATTCACCTGTAAAATGATGAGACTTTGTTGCCAATCAAATACTGCGCCTAAATTCATAAAGTCTAGACACCATAGAGAAGAATTACCATGAAAGTATTTATAGAAAACCCCAGAAAAAAACTATATTATGACTGTGGGAAAGAGCCGAGATGTCAGATCAGGTCTACTTTGGATCGCATCAAGAATCTCTAAATATATAGCAGGAGCACAAGAGCATATGATTGTAGAAAATTTAGTGAGATAACAGGTATTTTTCTTTCTGTTTTCTTTTAGGATGAACAAGGTGTGGCTGCCTATAAGACGGTGGAGTTGGACGATCATTTGGGTGGAGCACCTGTACAATACCGAGAGGTAAGCTAAGTAGTTGCAAAGAAGAACACTTTTCTTTTCAACCCAAGTCCGTGTGAAACTGAACACGAAAATATTGGAAAGTCTAACAGTTTTATGACATTTTCTCAAGAAGTTATTGTTAAATGAGAAATTTGGGGAGAAATACATAACCGCGAAGCCTCCTGGTTCCTCTAAAAAAACAAAAATTCCTTTTTAAACTGACGGTGTTGGTATCGTGAAGAACTAGCTTAATTCTCTATCAATAATTCTGATATAAATAGTAAAAAAATATAATTATTAGAAATACAAAAAGTCAAATTTAAGAAAAATAAATTACCCGTAAAATATTTTTAGTGAGTGTTGTAATCATCGTTTTTAAATAATGACAACAGGTAAATAAAATTAAAAAAATTGAAACGCTTAAATTTTTCCACCGTTCCCATCTCAACTACTTATAAATTTTAACTCTTCCACAAATTAATCAACTTTATTTGTTTGTAAAATTTATAACGTCATTGGTCCAGTATCTGATCATTGTTGTAATAATATTCTTAATTTAATAATTGTAAGAGCTAGTATGTGAAAATTTTCTTTAATCATTTCACCCCAAACAAGGCAATAAATCTACTAAAACGCAAAGGTTTACTGAGTGTGAGAGAATATGAGAAAAGTAAAACATTATTAATAAAAAGTACTAAAATTAAATTGTCAAATAAAAGAACAGGAATTTAAAAGGTAGCGATTCACAAAATTATCTGGAAAGCAAAGAAGCCGAAAGGATATAAAAAGAAAGAAACCATTATTAATCACAGAGAACTAAGAAGAAAGACGATAACGATTGATATTGTATTTAATCTTTTGAAGAGCAAAGTTTTCCAGAAAGAAAGAGGCTGGAAGAGTGTTTCACAAGCGAGTGACGCAAGAGAAGAAACTGTTACCATATATCTTACGATTGCATCTAACCATTTCAACTGCAAAATAATGAAACCATCCCGCCAATCTATTACTGCGTTTAATTTCATAAAATCTAGGTACGAAAGAGGAAAACTTCAAAAGATTTATAGAAAAGTCACAGAACAGCTACGTTATGGTGGTGGGGGAGTGACTGTAGTCGAGATGCCAGATTAGGACTAGTAACATTGGAAATTCTTCTTTAGATTTTATCAAGAATCTCTAAATACATAGACGAAGCCCCAGACCAGATGTGACCGCAATATTTAATACATGAACAAGCTGTGGTTTTAAAAATATACAAAATAGATTTATTTCGAGAAAAAATATCTAGCACAACACAACCTCTCAGCGGAAAACCTTAGCAAGGAGTCACTTTCCTAGAGGTTAACATCAAAAATGCTGATGGAAAGCAAAAAAGGAAAAAAAAGGTTTTCTCAGATGATTAACAGAGAGCTGTTGCTTTTGAAGGCCTTAAAATTAACAAGCCATTCCTTGCCCCAGTTAACAATAAATTGTATGTGATATTTTAGCTCAGCTGCTTATTTCACTTTATCGGACCGACCAGGATTGCCATTAAGACAGGAGTAAATAGTTCTGTTGTTAGCATAGATACCGAGTTAAAGCTGATGACAGCAGAAAGATCATTTATAAAAATTAAGAACAGCATAGGTTCAAGGATAATACTCTGGGAGACACCTGTATAAATGAAAAAAGATTAAGAAAAATGACCGTTCAATATTACTTTCATTTTGTATTCTAAAAGAAAGTCTAAACTCAATATATTTTCCGTTGTCTAGTCGATTATTATTTTAGTTGAGAACTTACCAATGAATTCATTTAATGACGATAGAGAAATGGATTAAAAATATCCAAACTATTATTGAAATGATTTTTCATACATTTAAATGTTGATCAACTAATATCTTACGTCATACGTTTGAATTCAAAAGCTGACAATGTTCTTTCATTATATGCCTTCAAATTTATGTCATCTGTATAAAACGGATTTCGTTTGTTCCGCTGTAATATTTCGAACAGAAATTACAAAATAAATATGAAATTAAATATTATTAGTAAAAATGAAATTTAATAATATTTATGAAAATTGCCACTATTATCTTTTTCAAGCAAAATTTAACTAATATATGTAATGTAAGTCTATGACTAGCTCACGCATTGTTTTTCCTAAGGAAGTGAATCTCAAATCACAATTTGAATGTTAACGTCTTTTAAGCTTTATGCTCCAATGAATGACTAATATTATTTATTACTGTTGCCAAAATAGCAATTTTGTGTGTCTAGGCATACAGTTTAATAAAGAAGAAAAGGAATAAATTTTGTTATTTGAAAATTAATTTTAATGAAGTGTTCAAAATATGATTTCGCTTCTCAAGAAAATACCATACAGTAAGGAATTCAACAAAAATATAAATTGTTTTCCGAATCCCTTTTAACCCCGTTCCCCAATCAATACATCGATTTTTCCTGCATCTGCTTTCATTTATTACTGTTTCCAGTTTTCATGCTCCAATTAAACATTACTGTGTCTGCTTTTATTTATTTTGCTAATTTTCAGGTTCAAGAGCACGAGTCGCAGCTGTTTCTTTCCTATTTTAGGAAAGGAATTACGTACGTAATACATTATTGTTGGTGGCGGTGTTGGTGTTGGTAGCGGTGATAGAGGTGGTGATTGTTGTTGGTGCTGGTAAGAGAGAAACTATACTTGCTGTTGGTAGTTGTGAAAATGCTCGACCTGAAATTTGCTTGAGTTCAATGAAAAATGCGTAATGTTCACACAGAAATATAGAATGACTAGCAATATAGCCCGGCGTCGCTCGGGTGTAATGAAAGCTTTAAAACTAATCCATAGTCCTGGAGCTCAGACTCAGCCTAAAGAATATTTGTGTGAAGTTTGGTGAGAATCGGATAAAAATTGTGGATTTGTATAAAGGATATACAGACAAACAGACGCACACACAAACATCTTGCCTTATATATATATATATATATATATATATATATATATATATATATATTATTGATTTTCTGCACTATTGTAAGAACTGCAACCTTGAAACTTCTGAATATCGTTTTTTATGTCTTTGTCTATGATTGTATGAAATTTGATTAAAATCGGATCACTCCTTCTATAACCCGATCTTTTCGATTATCGATTTTCGATATTTATCGGGGGTACCTCAACACAAAACCTAGCTAAGAACACTCGCAGACGCTTATAGTACAACTGTGTAAATTTTCAAGAAAATCGGTTCAGCCGTTTCGGAGTCTATAGGTAACGGACACACACACACACACACACACACACACACACACACAAAGTTCCATTTATAAATAAGTTTAGATTAGATTTCATATTATGATTGCAGACATTTATTTTCTTTTAGAGCTAATGAATTTAAAGATAGAATCAGTATTATTTATACAATCTCTCCTACAAATAATGTTGAACTAATTTTGATCAAAGTAGTCGAAATCTTTAATTATTGCTTCACCAATAAATCCGAAAACATTATTACTATCATTATTATTATTGTTATTATTGATAGTTAATTTTATCGTCACTGCATTCGTAACATTTGTTTTACGAAAATCTATATATTTTTTATCAATGTGTTTCGTTGCATGTCTTTACAGCTACATTAGAAGTTTTCTGAGTATATCTCTGTCTCATTCAAATTTTTAAATAGTTTTCAGCCTACAAATATATTTTATCACATGGAAAATTATCTGTATACATTTGCACCTGATAGTTTCTGAACAAAATCATATTCAAAGTTTCTTTCAATATAAAAAACTAATGATTAAACTAAGATACTAAGGGAAGCAACTTTTATGTATACTATATGAGTTATTCCCCATGAAAAGAATTATACCTGTATTTTGATTTCATTTTAGGAAATTTAGATGAACGTATCTGGAAAATGATTTTTAAATTAGTATCTTAAACAATCAGTAACTCTCTTTTCTTCATAGTTTGTTTATCTATTATTATAATTATATTTTGTTTGCTAAATTTTCACACTTGTTGAAACTTGTAGTTTTCATTAAAGATCAGGCGACAGAAAGTTTTCTTGTCATTCTATCACTCGCTAATTTAATCTTATTGACAGTCTTGTCACGAATTCTGTTTTCCGTTTTTGTAAGCAATTTTTAATTATACTATTCTTTTTACAAAACTCTTCCAAGCGCTACATTAATGATGAGTACAACTGCCACTTTCATAATATTTTAGTTCTCCAATAAAATTAAGATTTTATTTCACAGTTTCGTTCTTTTTCAATTTTATGTTGTCATATCATTTCTATCTCTAAAATAACCAACTTTGGTCTTCCGGGTTGAGCATAAAATGATCCGTCTGAATTTCAAAGTTTAAACGATTTTTACTATTTCCTTTTTAGATAATATACCTTCTGGTCAGTGCTTATTTCATTTGTCTGTACGGTCAAATACAAATCGTTTATACAGTTACCAGATAAATACCGTTTTAACCCAATCATTTCTTCTGACCTCGTATGTTAATTACTATAAAATTAACTGTTTTACTCCTTTTTGCTTTTCAACTGTCAATTTTTGTGATGATATAATTTCTTCTAATACACTTATCTTTGGTAGCTCTTATATAGGTAACTCCACCAAATCGCTGAAAAACAGCATAGTATGAATGAAAAAGACCCCGAAATGAATAAAAATGAACTTTTTTTTCTCCATCAAAATGTTTATGTTATTAAAAGGAAAGATCAAAGATTTTTCTGTTATTTTAAAAAAAATTTGAATCTCTTCTAACACGTTCGAAATTTTGGTAAAAATCTTGTTTTGATTTCAGTTAGCAGGTAACAAAATCGTTACGAGAGTTTACAATGGAAAACGTAATATTACATACCTCAGTTTTTTTTTTTCCGGTGACAAACACATTAATTTGAAAATTCTTGAAAAAAATCAAATAATTATCGGATTTTAATGAAACTTTCAGGGCTTAATTACAAATAAATGAAATTATTTTTGAAATTATTATTTTTTAAATGTTTTGGTAAAAATATTTTTTCTTACATCTGCTACCCCCACCTTTGCGTAAATTCATGAAACTCAATTTGTTTAATTTTTTTAATTATAGCAATTTATAAAGTTTCAAAACTATTTTTAAAATACTTCAAAGATTTGTTGTAGTTAGTTTTTAAACTTACTAAGGGGAGATTATATATACTAATCGTAAATTGAAAAGTTTAATAGAAATCGTCGTGCCTTTGTATTTTTAAAATAAGTTTTAATTTTTTTATGTGTGTGTACATTAAAAGGTCGTGTGTTTCAGGGTTTATTCTCCTTACAGGAAAACATCTGTACAATTATTTCACTTGTGATCGCCATTATCTTATCTCGCATCAGTCAATCTGTCAACGCATTTTAAATGCGGAGGAAGGGCTATAAAGTTCAACTCTGTGTTTAAGAAATGGTTTTATTTTAAATTTCATGCTATAAATAAGTTATAATTGTGTAAATCAGATTAATTCTACATTAAATTTTCTAACTTTTCAAAAGTAACGTTTCACATATGTATATTTTATTTTTGCAAGTTTTTTTTTTAACCACGACTTAACTTTTGTTTATAAATGTGTCGATTGCTCAAACATGTCTGAAAAATTGAAAGATTAAAAACAAATGAAATTTTTTTAGAATCCAATCAATATAATTTCTGTTTGAAATACACCAGAATATTTTACTTACTGGAAATAGTAAATTTAATCATTTAACTTTCAATTAAAACTAAAATAAAAGTTTCAAGAAAAAAAATTTTATTTTTATTTTTTATTTCTAAAAATTCAATTTAAAAGTTAGTTATCGAAAATGAGTGGAGATGTCTACTATTATTAAATATTCCATTTCTCTTTTCAAATATTCTCTGCGAAACCATGTCTAGAAAATAACATCCACAATTCATTTTGCTTATGATTAAAATTCTCCAAGAAATTTTCATTCCATCCCTTGTCCTCTAGTTTATTTTTTCTATTCTAACATTTATTGTTGTTTTATAGTTTTGCTTGAGTTCTTGACTGCTTTAATTATTTTCGGTTTATTCTGCCTACTGTGTGTACGATTCTAATTATCTGATTATCGACTCAACACTGATTAAACCATTTCTTTTCTCTTTTCATCTCTAATGTATAAAAGATTATTATTATTATTATTAAAGAGTATTCCTAAAAAGATTATTCTATGATCACTACATTGCTCTTATAGATTTTCCATATTCCTTGAAAGTATGCAAACGATAAAACAAATTAATGTAGCGAGATTTTTCAATTATCCCTTGAGATGATTTTAATGTTAGTTGCAATCAATAATATCCTTTTATTAATCCAACTACTCTACTTTTTTTTTAATATTGCCATTACGTATGTGTTTATTTTATTTTTATTTTTATATAGTATTGTTGTGAGAGACAAAAAGTTGTCTCCTCTTGAATACCCCTCTAAAAGCTAAAAATAGATATTTACGAAAATAAAAAACTGTCACATGATCTGATGAGATATCGTTAGGCAGGAACGTCAATCTCTCTGTTTGTTGCCGGACAGCCGAAGTAGAAAGACGTACATATTCAAGCTCGTGCAAATCGTCATAGATAAATACTAGACTTTATATTTTATTTCAAATAGCAAGTTTCTTATGAACATTTTCATATAAATAAACATAAATGTATATTTCAAGTGTTTTGATATAAAGACTTTTGTGGCTTATTGAACTTTTTCATGTTTATGCTGTGAATTATTCGTTTTGTGAATAAAACCAATAATATATATATATATTCGCGAACAATAGTATCTTTATCATAATCTAAACCCAAAGTTTTAATTTCAGTGCAATTTTCACGAAATATTTTTAACGAAATATTTTTAGAGAGCTTGAGCAATGTTTATTAAATTGGCCTTGTACCAATTTAACCGAATCGAACTCCCCGCAAGTTAACATATTATCAGAAAGTTGGAAAGAACAAAACTGTTTCATTTGTATGTTAAAGTGGAAATTTGTTTACAGAACAGAATAACATCAATTTGTAGGAAGTGAAATTATTAACTGTGGAAGAAATGTTCTAAGAAAAATAGTAGTAAAGAATTAAATGCATCCAGAATTCGTTGTAGTAGTAAGGTCTTCGTACCTTTTCTTTTTTTTTTCGACGAGTAAGAAAAAGCAATAATGGAAAATTGTAGTTTTCGACGTTAATTTTTGGAATCAGTTGAAGTGTCTTATTATTGTTGTTATTTTCTTTTTGTTGACGGTGAATAGGCGAAGACGAAGAGATTAAGGAAAATAAGAAGAAGAGAAAGAACGAATGTATGTCGACAAGACTTGTCCGGTTCAGTGGCTTGACATTTCTCTTTTACATTGTGGCAGTGCCCCAATCTGACTGATTCAACTTTCTTTCTCTCTTTATATCGAAGTACCTTTTCACACTGGTTCGTTACTTTCTCTCAGTTTTGTTAATCGCTCTCATTTTATTGGCCAGAAAATAATTCACACAAGGTCGCAAATCTGGCTTCGTCTTTTTCCTTCAGTACAGAGTCAATACTTTTTCCTATTGGTGAAAAGAATTTTCGCACTGGTTCGCGTAATTTGTAAACAGTGAAGAGAAGAGAGTTACTTTTATTTCGTATTCACCACAGACTATGTTCTGTGTGCATTCTTTGTATGTTAATTTCTAAATAAGATTTTTTTCTACAATTAGAAATAGTTTTAAAACGAAAATTATCTTAAATACTTAATTGTAACGCTTTCTGTCATCTTTGTAATAATTATGAAATTGTTTGAGAAATGCAATTTTTTAAATTGTGTAATTCTTTTTGTTTATTATTTCATCTAATTATATTTGTGTTATTAAATTTCTAAAACTTTCTTTTATAGTTACATTTATTCTGGTTGGTATGTGTAAAAGTATTTTATCGTATGTAATATTCTTTTCTCTTTTGAAGGCATTCTTAAATATTTAAATTCAGTTGAAATTCTTAAAATACCGTATAGCATTTAAATCTATTCTACATATATAACATGGAATAAAGGAACAATAAAGATATATATTGGAATTTATACCTCAGTGACAGACTTTGGCAATAATAATAATAATAATAATAATAATAATAATAATTCTGCATATCATTAATAGCACTAACCAGTCAACTTAATAAGACAGAATGTGGTTATAAAATAGGCCAAAAGAAAATAAGCCATCTATTTTACATGGATGACTTAAAGTTATATGCTAAGAATGATAATGAGCTGGAAGGTCTTCTGCAAACTGTAAAATGCTTCAGCGAAGACATTGGAATGAAATTTAATTTGAATAAATGTGCTAAAGCTACAGTTTCACGTGGATCAATACAAGAAACATCCTCAATTAGCCTAGACCCTGCTGTAACAATAAAAGAATTGAAACCAGAAGAAGCTTATAAATACCTAGGTGTAAATGAGAGCGAAAACATTCACCATAAAAAAATGAAAGAAATAGTGCGTAAAGAGTACTATAGAAGGCTACGAATGATATTAAAAACTGAATTAAATTCACAGAACAGAGTTATGGCCATTAATAGCCTTGCAATCCCAGTTGTCCAATATAGCTTCAACATCTTAAACTGGACTCTAAACGACATCAGGCGAATGGATGCTAAAACAAGAAAGCTTCTTTCTAAGCATAAGATGCATCATCCAAAGGCTGATGTAGACCGTCTATACATACCCCGTAAAGAAGGTGGAAGGGGTCTTATTCAGCTGGAATTGTCATACAAGACAACAACTATTGGCTTACTAACATACATAGAAACAACAAAGGATTGGATGATACAATTAGTAAGGCAACATGAAGAAAGAAAGAAAAAATATTCAATAATAAAAGAAGGCAGTAAATACAAACAAGATTTACAGTTAGTAGATTCTGTAGAAAAGCAAAACAGAAGCCAAGAACCAACTATTGCGGCAAAAAATATGAAAATGAAAGCCAAAGATAAAGCTCTTGAAAAGATGAAACAGCGCTGGCAAGACAAACCTCTGCATGGCCAATATCCAGTACGTGCCAATAAATCCAATGTTGACAAAGTTAATACTCATCGATGGTTACGTGCATCTGGATTAAAGTCTGAAACTGAAGGATTTATACTTGCAGCACAAGACCAAAGTCTTTTCACGAGAAACTTCCAGGCAAATATTATGCATAATAATATGGATCCAAAATGCAGGTTTTGTGATAAACATCAAGAAACAATAGACCACCTAATCTCAGGCTGTTCTGTGCTTGCCCCAAACGAATATAAAAATCGCCACGATAGAGTTGGGCAATATTTACATTGGACAATGTGCAAACATTATGGAAAAGCTGTAAACAAACACTGGTATGAACATCATCCAGCACCGGTTACAGAAATAGAAGATGTAACCATTCTATGAGATTACACCATCTACACAGACAGAAAAATTGAAGCAAACAGGCCAGACATTATTGTTAAAAACCAGAAGGAGAAAACTTGTCTATTAATTGATATGGCTTGTCCAGCGGATTGTAACATAGCAATCAAGGAATTTGAAAAACTGTCAAAATATAAAGACCTGGAAATTGAAATAGAAAAAATGTGGAAATTGAAAACAAGAGTTGTGCCAGTGATAGTAGGTGCACTTGGAATGATAAAAAATGGAACAAAACAACACATTGAAAGAATCCCTGGAAACCCCAGCTTAAGAGATATACAAAAAATTGTCTTATTAAGTACAGCCCACACACTAAGGAAAACTTTATCTATGTAATGCTGGGGATGATAGGGAAGATAGAAAAACATGAAATGGAGCCATAACAACACGCCACTACCTGCCTTAGGTCTGCCCGCAGACTTGGTTGGTTGTGAGACCAAAGCAGAAATCGAAATATGATGAAAAATGACATAATAATAATAATAATAATAATAATAATAATAATAATATCGAATTTGTTATTTTTTAACATAAACATGAATTTTTCTTCATATGTTATTTAATTTTATTGAATTTTCTTTTTCAATATGAAATTCTGTTTTACTATTTTAATCTATCTGTTTGTTCTTTAAATGATCCTAATAAATAAAATCATCCGTTTTATATTTCCTTTAGCTATCGATATTTCGTAATAATTTTTTTTAAAACTATTATAATTTTCTTAAAAACAAAAAACAAAACAAAACAACAGGAAAATAAATTAAAGCCGATAAAAAACAATTTCTACGATATTACTTTATAGAAAGACTACGTATTTATATATTTATTTTTATTTATTTATTTATTTAATTTACTTATTTAATTTATCTTATTCTGATAACCCTATTTTCGACCAACGACTTTATTGAAAAAATAAATGAATATGAAGTGGACGAACAAATTATTACATTTTTATTTTAAATCTCACAGCACTAATAAACTTAAACGTATGTCAACTTTTTCCATTCATTTTTTTTTTTTAACAAAATACTCTAGTGTAGTGATGTTTTGTTTCGTTGAGCCGTTGCTACGCCAAAGTTTTTTTGTTTTTGTTTTTTTTTAACCAGCGTCTTTCTCTTTGAATTCCAATCGCGTCCATGTCAGCTGTCGCTTGGCAGCCCATTTAGGAGAAGGAAAACTCCGAACAACAACCCGCAACTCAAGGTGTTAATCGTGCCGAGGAGTGAATGGCTACCGCGTTATGAGGTCACAAACGATCCCCTACAGGCTTCGGGACCCTGTTTGTAAAAGACCGTTACCCAACGTGCCGGGCAACTTTGGGTGGACTTTTGGATCCGTGCGTCACTCGTGGGAAAAACATGAGAAATACAAATAGAAATAAAAAGTCCAGTATGGCTCTTCCAGTGGATAAACAGGGATAATCCTAATGATGGTCCTGAAAATTCTCCAGCTAGATCTACAACCGTATATTTAAAGAAAGAAAAAATAAAATGGTCTCGTGAGGAGTACAAAGTCGTTATGACTGCATTTCATGAAGCGTTACTCAAACCCCCCAAAAACATGACTCGCCAAACATGACATTTGGCGTGAAAAAGTTGGTCAAGCAAATAGAAAGTATATTGACGAAAATAAATTAGCCAATGTACGAAGGTACATTATTCGTAATAACTGATTGACAGAGACTGAAATTAATGAGATTAAAAGAATTGTAACCATAATTGTCAACAAAATATGAAAAAGAACCGGAATCAGAAATAAAAAGTAATAACATCAAACAATCCACAGGTCATAATGTAGAAACCGTGATACACACAAATCACTGTGAAGATAATACTGTAAGTTTAAAAGTGCTGGAAAGGTGTGATCTGAGTCAGTTACAAGACGAAAATAAAACGAGTTCAGAACACATTGAACAGAATTATTTTACGGAAAATAAGAGCAGTATACAAGAAGCCAAGGAAGAAATCAAGAACCATATAAGTCAAATACAAAATATTGCAATGGAGGAATGAGAACAGCTCCCAAAATTACAACCAACAAAACATAACCTCCGAACTATTAAGCTCTACAATGCAGCACTCAAATTAATTTTGGATGAAGAAGACACTCATACAAATCTCAATGAAGCAATATATGCATCAGCAATAGCAGCAACAAAAAAATTGAACATCAAATTAAAAACAAGGCAGTCTCGCAGACATGAAGATCCACCTTGGAAAATAAAAATAAAAAAAGAAATCGAACAACTTAGAAGTGAACTATCAGTACTGAATGAACTGAGTAGAGGAATAAATGTAAGAACTAGGAAAAGCAGAAGAGTCGAAAGAAAATACAACATTAGAAATGAAAATGAAGTCCTATCAACTAAAGAAAAAATAAAGCAAAAATACAACTGAAGGCTCAAAGAATAAGACGCTATGAGAAAAGATCAAGATTTTACAGACAAAACAAGATTTTTCAAACCGATACAAAGAGATTTTACAGGGAAATAGGTAAAAAAAGAATTGAAGTGACAGTCCCCCCCCCCCACCAGAATGGAAGAAGTTACACAGTTCTGGGAAAAGATATGGGCTTGCCCTAAAGAACATAACAAAGAAGTAGATTGCACAAGAGATAGAACGAATCAAAAATAAACCAGAACAGACATGGGCTGGAATTACAGAAGAGGATGTTAAATTTGCACTAAAAAAAGCACACAATTGGAAATTCCCAGGTATAGATAAAATTCCTAACTTTTGGCTATATTATTTAAATACAGCACATAAAAACTAGCCAAAGAACTTCAACAAATGGTTGACAATCCCACTAAAATTCCTGCATGGATGACCAAAGGAATTACATTTCTTCTACCCAAGAATGGTGACACAAACAACCCGAAAAACTACAGACCAATTACATGCCTTCCGACAACATATACACTATTAACATCTATTTTAAAAATACAGACATATTTATTCTTAGAAAGAAATGACATGTTACCGCTTGAACAAAAAGGGTGCAAACGTGGCTGTTATAGATGTAAAGACCAATTGCTTATTAACAAAATGATCCTGGAAAATTGCTACAGTACAAAGAAAAATCTTAGTAGTGCCTGGATAGATTAGTAAGGCATTAGATGGTGTGCCACATTCCTGGATTTTAGAGACTTTAAATATATACAAGATATCACCCGTCATCATCAATTTCATCAAAGAATGCATGTCTATATGGAAAACAACTCTTTACCTCAGTCATATAAATGGAACCTATAAGTCTGGTGAAATAAACATCAAAAGAGGTATATTTCAAGATGATTCTTTGTCTCCCTTACTATTCTGTATATCATTAATAGCACTAACCAGTCAACTTAATAAGACAGAATGTGGTTATAAAATAGGCCAAAAGAAAATAAGCCATCTATTTTACATGGACGACTTAAAGTTGTATGCTAAGAATGATAATGAGGTCGAAGATCTTCTGCAAACTGTAAAATGCTTCAGCGAAGACATTGGAATTAAATGCAATTTGAATAAATGTGCTAAAGCTACAGTTTTACGTGGATCACTATAAGAAACATCCCCAGTTAGCTTAGACCCTGCTGTAACAATAAAAGAATTAAAGCCAGAAGAGGCTTATAAATACCTAGGTGTAAATGAGAGTGAAAAAATTCACCATAAAATATGTAAGAAATAGTGCGTAAAGAGTACTACAGAAGGTTACGACTGATATTAAAAACTGAATTGAATTCTCAGAACAGAATTATGTCCATTAATAGCCTTGCAATCCCAGTTGTCCAATATAGTTTCAACATCTTAAACTGGACTCTAAACGACATCAGACAAATGGATTCTAAGACAAGAAAGCTTCTTTTCTAAACATAAGATGCATCATCCAAAGGCTGATGTAGACCGTCTATACATACCCCGTAAAGAATAAGGAAGGGGCTTATTCAGCTAGAATTGTCATACAAGACAACAACTATTGGCTTATTAACATACATAGAAACAACAAAGGACTGGATGATACAATTAGTAAGGCAACATGAAGAAAGAAAGAAAAAATACTTCAATAATAAAAGAAGGCAGTAAATACAAACAAGATTTACATTTAGTAGATTCTGTAGAAAAGCAAAACAGAAATCAAGAACCAACTATTGCGACAAAAATATGAAAATGAAAGCCAAAGATAAAGCTCTTGAACAGATGAAACAACGCCGGCAAGACAAACCTCCGCATGGCCAATATCCAGAACGTGCCAATAAATCCAATGTTGATAAAGTTAATACTCATCAATGGTTACGTGCATCTGGATTAAAGTCTGAGACTGAAAGGCTTTATTCTTGCAGTGCAAGACCAAAGTCTTTTCACTAGAAACTTTCAGGCAAATATTATACATAATAATATGGAACCAAAATACACCAAGAAACAATAGACCATCTAATCTCAGGCTGTTCTGTACTTGCCCCAAATAAATATAAAAATCGCCACGATAAAGTGGGGCAATATTTACATTGGACAATGTGCAAACACTATGGAAAACCTGTAAACAAACACTGGTATGAACATCACCCAGCACCGGTTACAGAAATAGAAGATGTCACAATTCTATGGAATTACACCATCTACACAGACAGAAAAATTGAAGCAAATCGGCCGGACATTATTGTTAAAAACCAGAAAGAAAAAACCTGTCTATTAATTGATATGGCTTGTCCAGCGGATTGTAACATAGCAACCAAGGAATTTGAAAAACTGTGAAAATATAAAGACCTGGAAATTGAAATAAAAAAATGTGGAAATTGAAAACAAGAGTTGTGCCAGTGATATTAGGTGCACTTGGATGATAAAAAAATGGAACAAAACAATACATTGAAAGCTTAAGAGATATACAAAAAATTGTCTTATTAAGTACAGCCCACACACTAAGGAGAACTTTGTCTATGTAACGCTAGGGATGATAGGGTAGATAGAAAAACATGAAATGGAGCCATAGCAACACGCCACGACCTGCCTTAGGTCTTCCCGCAGACTTGGTTGGTAGTGCGACCATAGCAGAAATCAAAATATGATGAAAAATGACATAATAATAATAATAATAATAATAATAATAAATTATATAATATTATATTATTATTATATGTATTATATTAGAATATTATATAATATAACATTATATTACATTATATAATAATATAAGAGACGCGGAATTACAACGAGAGTGAAGTGTCTTCGGACGCACTTTAAAAATGTAACTTTCTTTTTCTTATATGAAATTTTGTTATTTTTACTACTATTTTAACGTAAACATGTATTTTCCTTCGTATTATTATTATTATTCAATTTATCTGTTTATCCTTTAAATGATTACTGAACTAGTTTTCTTATTATCTTATTACTCATATATCCCTTAGTTGTTAATATTTCGAAAGAAATTTTTTAAACTACGATATTTTTTCTTAAAAAAAAACATTAGGATAACAAAAAACAATTAGATACAAAAACAATACGATACAATTTCTACGATATATATTTTTTAGAATGACTATGTTTTTTTAGTTGTCGATAACGCTATTTTCGACGGGTTTTATGACTAAATAACTGAATATATACAGATGAGAAAACAAATGATTGAATGACTAAATACAGTTTGTATATCTATATCTATCTATCTATATATATATATATATATATATATATATATATATATATTGCAGATGAATGAATTAGACGATATTTCAAAAACCTCAACACACATCAAACAGAATTTGGTACTTCCACCAAAGACCCTAAACATATCAAACTAATTTATTTCAACCAGATGCACGATAACTACAAACAAGATGAAAAAATCATAAAAAAATCTCATTCGTACTAATATATCTCCCGTTGATCCTAATAAAAAATTAATATTAATAGTATATTATGACAAATACAATTTAATTATCCATAATAACTCCTCCCTACCAATTGATGTGTTACGCAAAACCAACATTATGTCCTTTGGGAAAATGTACCTCCGACAATATATATATATATATATATATATATATATATATGTTGACTTTACAACAACTTTATTAACAAGACGTCTTACATTACACATGTCTGACCATTCATCCAGTTCTAGACATCTGCAACAACATTCCTGTCTACATTCACAATATAAAAAAATAATGATCAATATCACCAAGAAAACAACAAAAGCAAACTACAGATCCTCAATATTCATTAAAAAAACTTAAGCTGTCAATTAAAAGAATCAGCTGTAGTAATGTTCTAAAATGTTTATAAAAAGAATAGTCTTTCATGCTGTAACACGTGCATGACTATGGCATTGCAACATAAAAAAATTCCATTCTGGATAATTTTTACGTTGTAATGAACGCTAAGCAATTTCATACATTTGAAGCAAGAAGAAAATTTACAGTAATTTTTGCCAACACAGTTTTGCAGTTATTTTTTGTTACCACAACTCACAATCCTGCAGATGATCTCGGAAAGAGATTGAAAGTACTTGGGAACATCGAGAAATGAATAATAAAATTATTTGTCAATGTTACAGCTCATTTCTTACATCTTTCAATTACAACACACGAAATATTATTTGTGAGTATGAACGAATTTTATCAAAAATAAGCAAACACAATGTTTGCAATTTATTTAATCTGACATGTCTAAAAGAAAGTTTACTGTCTAAATATACAAATGTGAGATAAAAAATAAAATACATATTTGAGAAACAACAAAATATGGATTTACTTTGGAGTAGCCAACATTATAATGTTTCGATTGTTATAACCATCATCAGGGCTTATATTTTTAGTAGTATGAAGTTTTTGGCGTTACTGCCTGTGAATGAATTTAGAAATGTGATAAAAAAGTTTAAATTTTTAAGGCCGTTAGAAAGAATTTCACAAAAACACCAAAAACTTTACACACACACACACGAAATTTTTCCGAAATTACTCGTTTCACTTAATCTTAATATGTTAAAAAATAGTATTACATTATTATTATTTTTCAATTTCACAGCCGTGATAAACTTCCTTAAATGAATGTTAATTTTTTCTTTTCCATTAACTTTTGTTCTTTTGACAATTATTTCGTCACAAGGACTAGTGATGATATCAACATTTTTTTTTCATTCGGAACCCTGTTTGTAATTGACCGTTATCCTGCGTACTGGGCAAATTTGGGTGGCCTTTTAGACACGTGCGTCACTCGTGGGAATATAAGAACTAAAAATAGAAACAAAAAATCCAGTATGGTTCTTCCACTGGATAAACAGGGAGTCCGTCCCTCAGGAGGGAACCTACCTGATGTCGAAAAATCTGCCATAGGAATAAACTCCGACACAAAGATGAATCTTTAGGTCCCCACAACCAGGATATTCCCAATGATAGCCCTGCAGATTCTGCAGCTATATCCATAACAGTACATTTAAAGAAAGTAAAAATAAAATGTGCGTTGTGGTACAATGGATATCGGCTCGGAACGAGAAGCCGGGGAGCCGAGTTCGAATTCCAGTTGAATCCATTGTATTCACTTACGAGCAAATACCCTTGGGCAAGGTATTAATCCGTCTCTTCCTTCCAGTTATGGGTTAAATAGCAGGACAGATTGGGTTCTATAGCCTTGGTCGGCAACCAGTCTACCGCAGAAAGCAATGGCAACCTACTGCGGGATAATCTTCTGCCCAGTCAGTCATGTTTCTTTCGAGGGTATCACGTATGGCACTTAACTGACACTTAACTGACTGAGGAGTACAAAGTCGTTATGACTGCATTCCTTGAAGCGTTACTCAAACCTCAGAAAACATCACTCGCCAAACATATGACATTTGGCGATAAAAGGTCGGACATACAATTAGAAAGTACATTGACAAAAATAAACTAGCCCATGTAAGAAGATACACCATGCAAATTAACCGATTGACAGAGGCTAAAATTAAAGAAATAAAAAGAATTGCAACCAAAATCGACGAATTAACAAACCATGAAATGGAACCGGGATCGAAAAAAATAAGTAGTAACATCACACAAGCCGCAGATCATAAAGAAGAAACCGATATACACACAAATCAGTGTAAAGATAATGCTGAAAGTTTAGAAGTGTTGGAAGCATGATCTTAGTCGGCCACAAGACGACAATAAAACGAGTTCAAAAAACACTGCACAGAAAACTGTACAGAAAACAAGAATAGTATACAAGAAGCCACATAGCAATAGCAACAACAAAAAAAATTGAATACCAAAGTAAAAAAAGACAGTCTCACAGACATGAAGATCCACCTTGGAAAAGAAAAATAGAAAAAGAAATTGAATAACTTAGAAGTGAATTATCAGTACTCGATGAACTGGCAAGAGGAATAATTGTAAGAACTAGAAAAAGGTAAAATAGTCCAAAGAAAATACAATATTACGAATGAAAATAAAATCATATCAACTAAAAAGAGAAAAATAAAGCAAACAATACAACTGAAGACATTATGAGAAAAGATCAATATTCTAGAGACAGAACAAGATCTTTCAAACCGATGCAAAGAGATTTTACAGGAAAAAAGAATTGAAGTGATATCTTCCACCCGCGCAAATGGAAGATGTTATACAGTTCTAGGGGAAAATATTGGCTTGCCCTAAAGTTCTAGGGAAAAATATTGGCTTGCCCTAAAGAACATAGCATAGAATCAGTTTGGACGGCGCAAGAGATAAAATAAATGGAAAATAAACCGGAAAAAAAAACATGGGCTGGAATCACAAAAAAATATGTTGGATGTGCACTGAAAAAAGCACAGGAATATATAAAATTCCTAACTTTGGGCTATATTATTTAAATACAGCACACAAAAACTAGCCAAAGAACTTCAAGAAATGATTAACGATCCTACTAAGATTTCGGCATGGATGACCAAAGGAATTGCCTTTCTTCTACCCAAGAATGGCATCTATTTTAACAAAACAAACATATTTCTTTTTGGAAAGAAATGACATGCTACTACTTGAGCAAAAAGGGTGCAAACCTAGTTGTTACGGATGTAAAGAACAATTACTTATTTATAGGATGATCTTGGAAATCTGCTTCAATGTAAAGAAAAATCTTAGTTGTGTCTGGATAAACATTCGATAGTGTATCAGATTCCTAGATCTTAAAGTCTTTATATATAAACATGGTATCACCCGTTGTCATCAGTTTTATCAAACAACGTATGCCGATATGGAAAACAACATTTTACCTCAGTCATATAAATGTAAACTATGAGTCTGGTGAAGAAAACCGCAATAGAGGAATATTTCAAGGTGATTCTTTGTCTCCTTTTCTATTTTGTATATTACTAATAGCATTAACCAGCAATCTTAAAACGGAATATTGTCATAAAATATGTAAAAAAAAAAAAAAACAATAATAAAATTAGCCATTTATTTTACATCGATGACTTAAAGTTCTATGCTAGGAATGACAGTGAACTGGAAAGTCTTCTGTAAAATACTTCAGTGATAACATTCGAATGATATTCAATTTGGATAAATGTGCTAAAATCACATTTTTACAAGGGTCGCTACGACAAACATCCTTTATTACCTTCGGCCCTGCTATAACAATAAAATAAGCTTATAAGAACCTAGGAGTAAATGAGAGTGAAAGAATTCACCATGAGAAAATGAAAGAAATAGTGCGTAAAGAGTACTTTAGAAGGCTACGACTGGTATTAAAACCGAATTAATTAATAACCTTGCTATCTCAGTGATCCAATATAGTTTCAACACCTTGAACGGGACTCTAAATGACATCAGACTAATACATTCTAAGACCATAAAACTTCAAAAAATTGAAATAGAAAAATATGGAAATTGAAAACAAGAATAATACTAGTGATAGGTACACTTGGAATGATAAAAAATGGAACAAAACAACACATTGAAAGAAACCTTGGAAACCTTAGCGTAAGAGATAGCATAACAGTTAAGTAGAGCCCACATACTATATTTTCTATAAATACTATCACGGCTTCTGCTCCGATGAACTTAGATCACTGGTGCCCCCTAAATACGAATTTGCACGAGATACTAGATTAGCAACTAGATCCCACCCTTTTACAGTGAAACCGATAAAATGCAGCCGTAACTTCTACTCCAACAGTTTCTTTCCTCGCACTTCCCGACTGTGGAAGTCTCTTCCAAACGATTGCTTCCCCGACGGCTACAATCTCCAGGAGTTTAAATGTAAGGTCAATAGACACCTCCTAACACACTAACCTGCTCCCATTCTATCAAGCACTCTTCCCATCTGCCTCACCCTCATCCTCGCTATCCTTACTCATCTGTCACCTTCCTCCTGACATTCCCTATGTCTAACCACTCCTTCTCTTTACCTTCCCCTATGTAGCCCCATGCGCAATAGTGGCAGTGGAATGCCTTGCTTGGGGTGAGATGATTAAAAAAAAATACTAAGGAGAACTTTGTCCATATAACGCTAGTGATGTTATGGAAGATACAAAAAAATGAATGTGACGATAAAAACACACCACGGAATTAGATCTTTCCGCAGACCTAATAGGTAATGTGACCACGGCAGAAATCAAATTATGATGAAAATGACATAATATTAACAACAGCATGGGTTCTTCTCTTAATTGACTTGAAGTGTTATCATTTTCATGTTTGTCTTGGTGAATTAAGATGGAGTACAGTAAGATCAACTCGGAACGAGAAATCGGGAAGCCGAGTTCGAATTCCAGTTGAATTCATTGCATTCACTTACGCGCAAATACCCCTGGGAAAGGTATTAATCCATCTCTTCCCTCCAGTTATGGGTTAAATAACAGGAAAGATTGGGTTCTATAGCCTTGGCTGGCAACCAGTCTACCGCAGAAAGCAATGGCACCCTTTTGCGGAATAATCTTCTGCTCAGTCAGTCATGTCTCTTTCGAGACATGATCGCCCAAGCGTGTTTCACGTATCGCACTTAACTGACTGACAGTAAGTACGGATGTGCGTTGTAGCGCAGTGAATATCGGCAGTAGATATCGGGTTGGATATCGGAGAGCCGAGTTCGAAATCCAGCTGAATTCGTTGCATTCACTTACGCGCAAATATCCTTGGGAAAGGTATTAATCCATAGCTTCTCCCTCCAGCTTTTGGTTAAATAGCAGGACAGATTGGGTTCTATAGCCTTGGCTGGCAACCAGTCTACCGCAGAAAGCAATGGCAACCTACTGCGGGATAATCTTCTGCCCAGTCAGTCATGTCTCTTTAGAGACATGATCGCCTAAGCGTGTATCACGTAAGGCACTTAAGTGACTGAAAGTAAGTATCCTAGTTAATATCACAGATTTGCCTGTTAGTTGCCTAATCTTGTTGGGCATGTCCTCTAGTGACTGATGCACTGCAGATATCTATCTATGAGCGGGAGTGGTACGGGACTAATTTGGGGAACATAATGATCTAGTGTCAAGAAGGTTTCTTTTTTAAGTTTAAATGATCAGTCATCCAAGGCAATTAGTGGGTCAATCGAAGAACCGGGTTACTCGACCTGAAGGTATTTCTATCTGAACTACACCAGCAAGATTCTTCGTTGTTTTTATCAAAACCTGTAACCATATCGCGCACATTTAGCTGTGATGCATGTGTCTGATACATACTTATCAGACTGAGTCATGATAAGTATACTGCGTTTTGTGTATTTGAAATCCAGCGCCTATTTGTTACGTACTGCTCTCTTACCCAATTATGATAATTCGTGGTAAATACAAACAAGTGAAAGCAGAAAAGTGGTATGAGCATACACCATTTGCAGTTATATAAAATGAGAGTATAAGGCTGCTTTGGAATTCAGAAATCGGTACTGCTTGCGACAGTCTGAATTTGAAAAGATTATATAGTTGTAGAGAGTTGTTATGACTCGCCCCTGATCTTTAGATTACAGGATATGATCTGCTTGATAATAATAATAATAATAATAATAAAAGAAGAAAAAAGGATTAGAGGAGGGGGAGAAGAAGTTTTTATTTATTGTTTGCTAAATTTCTCACCGCGCGAAACTAAATGCAAAAACCCTCAAAATATTTTAAAATATACCGATATCGATTTATAAGTAATGCACAAAAACGTGAAAATGCTATTGTTTTGTGATTATTTAGAAATGAATAAAATGTTTTGATTTTGATTTTGTAGATATTTGGAAGGAGGCATAGAGAGCGGGTTTCGTAAGGTGGAAAAACAAAAATATGTGAAGAGGCTTTTGCAAGTAAAGGGACGTCGAAATGTACGCGTTAAACAAGTGAGTCATTACACAATGCAATATTCGACTAATAATTTGATTCAGTTCTTTAAGGAATTTATTGCTTCTTTTCCGTGGTTCTTTTCTGAATAGTTATTCTCTACAAAATCTGTAAATTTTCGATACAAATAAAATATCTTCAAGTAGCAGAAAAGCTTAACTAAATGAGTAAATGATTTCAAAACTTGAGGAGATGGTGGAAACATTGGAAGAAAATCAATTTTTTTCAAACACGAGCATTTCAGGTTAAGGCAAAGATCTAAATGTTGAATTTTGTAACTAGAAAGAGATTGTCGCGCTTCCAAAACGATCATGTTATACAGTTTAGTGACATTTTCCCACAGTGCCATTAGTTTAATTGGTTTAAAGCTCGCCTCGGTATTTAAAGGCAAATATATAACTTTTCTCTAATTAATCTTACTACATAATGCAACATATATGTATAGTATATATTTCCCTAATTTTGAAACAAAAATTATATTCTTAATATAATATATATACAAAAATATATTTACAAAATATATTTTTAATTAAGTTTTGCTTTTTGGATACTATATTTTGATCAAACATTAATGAGGAATTCATGTATACTTTTCTAAACTTTTCTTTGATTACTAAAGCATTAAATTATTTCAAAGCAAAACCGAACTAACTTGGAATGTATCTTGACAGTAAATCAAAAATGTCCTTTCATGTATGATTATATATTGGTACATTTAAAGGTGGTAATTTAGTTACTTTTATATTTTTAACAAAAGTTCTTAATATATATCTTATTTTCTCCTTGTTTAGATCCGTATCACCAGCTACTGCCAATTTTTCTGGTTTATTACCCAATTGATTTTTATCAAATTTCTTTATGTGACATTTTTAAAAAAATATTGTATTGTAATTTTTATCTGGTTCTTGTATTACAAATCTTTTCTTTTACTTTTTTGACCGGTCTTTGATCTTGATTAAACTTTTCCACAATTTGCAACATTGTCTTCCCATCAATCAGTAGCTTTATATTATTTTGTTCCTTTTTTGAGGTTAGATCTTTCGTACGACACATTCCAACATTTCTATATTTAAAATTTGAAATATATATCAGTAACTGTATTATGCAGATAGATAGATAGATAGATGCGATGGGTAAATTGTCGCCTTTAGTTTTGCTTATTTTGTAAATTTTATTTCATGTATGCGTGTTGTTTATTTTTTTATGTTGTCGATTGCACAGTTGGGCACCGTCTGTGACACAATTCCTTCTCAGAAATTTTAAAACGTCATGCTGTACTGCTTGGCATTTGTGGCAGAAGCTCCAATACGAATGTTTCGGAGTGTTTGGGTGCCAATCTAAAGACAGTTCAGAGGATTCAGAAAAAGTTGGAAGAGTTCAAAGGTGATTGCGAAGGTTTTTGATACGACCACTAGAGAAGACAACGTTATGCCTCCATTCATCTACTCACAGAGGCTCAGACTCAACATGGAAGCCTACATCAAGTGTCTCGAGGAGGTAATGCTTCCTTGAGTGAAGACGGTGGCTGCTGGAAGACACTATGTCTGACAACAGAACTCTGCAACATACCGCACATGCAGCAGAATGACCCAGTCATGGCTGTGAAACAATTTCTGTGACCACATCACCCTTATATTTGTCCACCTAACTCTCCAGACTGCAGCCCTAGTGATTATTTTGTGTGGAGTGCAGTTGAGCGAGAGACCAAAAACGTCTTGTAATACCAACGATGAACTGAAAGCAAAGGATTATGGCAGCATTCACCAACATAAGAGATCACCCAGAAGAGTCTCAGGAGATTCCAAAGTCGTCTGGAGGCCGTGGTTAAAAACAATGGAGAATTTATTGAACAAATTTACTCTTTAGAATTTCAATATATTTTGTGTCATTTCGGTAAATATATTTGTGAAAACGAGATGTCAGTACTTATTTAGACGAAAATTTATTCATCGCTGTGTGTGTGTGTCAGAGAGAGAGAGAGAGAGAGAGAGAGAGAGATTCGCACACACACACACACACACACACACACACACACACATGAATCCACTTCTAGTTGCATCATAAAACCATAATACCAAATAAGTGGAATTAGCTTTTGGTACATTTATCGTTTATCAGGATGTGCCTTGTAGATATCAGCTCGGAATGAGGGATCAGAGAACAAAGTTCGAATTCCAGTTTTTCCATTCAGTTACGCACAAATACCCTTGGGCAAGGGTATTCTCTTCTCCCTTTAGCTATAGGTTGAATAGAAGGACATATTGGCTTCTACAGCCTTGGTTGGCAATTGGTCTACCACAGAAAGTAGTGGCAACCTAAGGCGGGAAAATCTTTTGCCCAGTTAGTCATGTCTCTTTCGAGACATGATCGCCAAGGCGTGTATCACGTAGGGCAATTAACTGAATGACTGACATTTATCATAAGTAAAAACTTGCCAACGTAAAATGGTTGTTATAATAGCATCTTATACAATATATGAATTTTTTGTCGTTATAACTAAAGGCATTGAAGTAAAGAAAGATTGTAAAGATTTATTTATAAACATATTATGTATCCGTTGCTATCTCGACACAAGAAACACATTAAACCTGTTCTGTCTGATTCTAACACATGATTGACCTCTTTTAGTGAAAACGTGTATTTTTTAATGACATGTAGACAACGCTGTTTTAAAGAAATTAGCTTTTTTTTAAAATACATAATTAAATATATTATTAGCTTTTACAGAACAAGTCAATATTCCTCAATTTTCATTAATAAAATTAATATTTAATAGCTACAAAAACTAAAATTTTATGAGTGAAAAATATTTATTGTATGGGAGGTAACTACTTGAACTTTTAAAAGATGATTATTTCCCACGACCCTATTGTTGTAAGCCTGGCTAGTTGTCTCTTTTGCTCTGTATATATATATATATATATATATATATATATAGTCATCCTCAGACAGATCTGTTTCGCTGCATCACAGCTCATCAGTACGGTTAGACTTCGATTGCTTTTTAACCCAGGATTGAAACCCGACCGAATTGGCGTCAGTCGGCGATTCTACCTCTAAGCTATGGACGCTCGGTAGAAGGAGGCAGACCTTTTAGCGTGTATATTATCATTATATACGCCCAATGGCTGAGAGTATTCTAATTCATTGCTGAATGAACGATTCGTATATATATGTGTGTGTGTGTGTGTGTGTGTGTGTGTGTGTACCTCCAAAGAAATGCTATATCTAATGTTTAAAATTAGGTACATACACTCATTTTGGATACCTAACTTTTAAATTGAATTTTTAAAAATAAAAAACTTTCATGGAAATGTTATTTTAACTTTAACTGAAAGCCAAATGATTAAATTTACTATTTCCAGTAAGCAAAATACTCATGTGTATTTAAGACGGAAATTATATTGATTGGAATCTAAAATTGTTCAATTTCTAAGATTTTTTTCAATTTTCGGCCATTTTGTGAACAAAAACTATTCTCGGTTTTAAAATCTTGCAAAATCTGCGACACGTTATTTTTTTTAAATTAGCAAGTTTAAAGTTAAATTTATCTGATTTACACAAGTATTACATGTTTATAATATGAAATTTAGAATAAAAGTATTTCTTAATCAATGGGGTACCAACTGAGTAGGAGCGAACTCATTGGTGACAACAAGATGTTAGATGACAGTTAAGTATGGTTGACCAGAATTAACATAACTGTTCAAGTTTTTTTTTCTGTAAGGAGAAGAAACCGTGAAACACATAACCTTTTAATATAACATAGAAAATACCACACTTAAAATAAGCTTCCTATGCACACAAAAAAGTTTAAAATTATTTTAAATTCTTCGGCTCGATGATTTCTATTAAGCTTTTCAATTTTCGATTAGTAAATATAGTCTTCACTTAGAAAATTAATAACATAACAGCAACAAGGCCTTGTAGAATTTTTTAGAGTTTAAAATTTTATAAATTATTATTAATTGAAAAAAAAAAAAACAATTCTTGTAAAAATTCATTATTCATCGAAAACTTATCTTCAGCGTATAATGTCTTTAATATATATATATATATATATATATATATATTAAAATCAATTAAAATATTATACACTCCCGATCAAAAATTTAAGACCACTTAAAAATCTTTAAAAAGAAATTTTTTTTTACGGATAGATTTTAAACTGCTCCCACTTAAGGTTACCAATACTACAATCTAAAAGGTTATGGAAACAAAAAGCTACATTCCAAACATTTTATTTAGAAATTTAAATTTTTATAAAATGAGGCGATTTACACATGATCAAAATTATAAGACCAGAGACAAAAATTGTATGAAATTGTACAAAAAGTGTATGAAAACATTCAACAACCAAATTTAATAATGATTTCTACCTCTACTGCTTTTGATGACTTCAAAAATTCTGTCGGGCATGATAGAAATAAGCGTTTCCATTAAGGTGCGGGGGATGTTGCTCCAGCTTCTGAAGATGGCTTCACGAAGTTCATTTTTTGTTGACTATTGTTTGCCATTTCGATAAACATCTCTTGTCATCCATCCCCAAACATTTTCAATTGGGTTCAAGTCCGGTGAGCATGCAGGATATCCCAAGAAATGGACTCCATTTTCTTGTAGAAAAGTCAAGGTCCGTATTGCAGCGTGGATTGCAGCATTATCCTGTTGGAATAACCATCCATCCCCACACAAACGATGGCCCTCCATCATCAAAGATGCTTTTTGTAGCATGCTAACGTAGCTAGTCGCTGTTTGACGACCCTGCACCACCTGGAGCTCCATCGTCCCTCTGTAAGAAAAAGCACCCCATACCATTAGGGACCCTCCACCACTATGACGTGTGGAGAAAATTTCAGGGGGTATGTTTTTGTTATGCCAATATCGCTGGAAGCCATCAGGGCCATCTAGATTGAATTTTTTCTCATCAGAAAACAGGAATTTCTTCCACTTCTCAACGTCCCATGTTTAGTATTCATGACCAAACTTTAAGCGGTCCACCTTGTGATGTGGAAGCAGCCGAGGAATTTGTTTACGCTTTTTATTTACCATGCCTTTTTGTCGTAAGTGTCGTCTGATGGTTACGGCACTGCAATCAGCATCTGTGACTGCCTTAATTTGACTAGAAGAAAGTTTCCTGTCTTTCATAACAACCCGTCTTATTCTCCTACTCAATGCAGGAGAAATTTTTGGGGGCCTACCAGAGAATTTTGCTTTTCCATAATTCTCACTGTTCTTTAGAAAGTTGCAAATCACAATTTTACTGCGATTTACCTTAGCTGCGATCGCCCGCTGTGACAAACCTTGCTTATGGAATTCTAGAATTCGAGAACGCTCAACTTTGTTAAGTTTGCTTGCTTTAGGCATGGTAACACCTTTACGCAGTGATTGCTAATCTCTAACTGAACTAAAAACATTGGAATTACCATAGATCTAACAATTTATACCCCTGGTCTTATAATTTTGACCATGTGTAAATCGCCTCATTTTATAAAAGTGTAAATTTCTAAATAAAATGTTTGGAATGTAGCTTTTTGTTTCCATAAACTTTTAGATTGTTGTATTGGTAACCTTAAGTGGGAGGAGTTTAAAATCTATCCGCAAAAAAAATTTCTTTTTAAAGATTTTTAAGCGGTCTTAAATTTTTGATCAGGAGTGTATAATTAAATAATGCCATAGCTTTATTGCATATTTTTATTCTACTAGTCGGAGTAGATTTTTGGAAAAACGGCCAACTGTTTAAAAAAAAATAATGGTTCTTTACATATCCCAAGGAGTACTGCGTTTAGCTAATAAGAATATTTTTAAACAAAATTTAATTTCTTAAAATTTCATGAATTTACGTGGAGGTGAGTAACAGACGTAAAAATAAATATATTTTTTTACTAAGATTTTCTAAAAATAATTTCAAAAATAATTTCATTCATTTGTGAATAAGTCCTGAGAGTTTCATTAAAATCCAAAATTATTTGATTTTCTCAGGAATTTCCAAATTAATGTTTTTCACTGGAAATTACATTTTTCATTGTAAAATCTCGTAACGATTTCGTTACCCGCTAATGAAAATCAAAAGAAGATTTTTTTTACCAAATTACAAGCGTGTTAGAAAGACTTTAAATTTTTTTAAATAATTAAAAATACATTGATCTTTCCTCCTAATAATAACAAACATTTTGATGAAAAAATAAAAAACAACTTTGTTTCTATTAAGTTTAAGGCTCTTTTTTATACCATGCTGTTTTTATTTTATTTTTTTCATGGAATTTAGTGGAGGCACCAATTTAGAATACATTTTACGAGTTCAAAATCTTTCTTGAAGCTTTTTTGTTTAATTCGAAGCTAATACATTACATTTAATATTTCTATTAATCAAAATACTTTGCTGCATTTCAAATTGAATTTACATTTAAATTATTTTCCTGATTATCAGTAAAAATCGATAAAGTCGTCCATATTGACAAATCTGTCTGCGTAGCACAATTTACTTTATTAAAAATGTTTCAAAGATAAAATATACTTTTCAAAAACGTTTGAGAAGAATTAGCTGACTTAATCCAAATTTGAAATATTACTTTTAGTTTAAATAGCATTTTTAAATTGCATTTTAAAAAGCATTTTTGTTAAAGAGATGGGTGTTTTTATGGGGTTTTGACATTTAACTGAGGCTTAGGAAGTTTATATAAAAGGCAAATAATAGTATAGAAAGTATATGAGGAATACAGTGTAAACACCTTTTTGTATATTTTTTAACTACCCAGTAATCTTTGAATATTTTAAACATTCTATTTTATTAAATTTTAGTTAATTTGGTTTGATAGTTGTACTTACTAATACGCTTGAGGAAATATTTAAAAATTATCAATAAATTTTAAATTTACTATAGTTCAGTCAGTTAATTGCCGTAAATGATCATGTCGCTTGGGTGATCATGTCTCGAAAGACTAGGCAGAAGATTTTCCCGCATTAGGTTGCCTTTACTTTCTGCAGTAGACCGGTTGTCAACCAATGCTATAGAACCCAACCTGTCTTTCTATTCAATCCATAGCTGGAGGTAAAAGAGATGGAAAAATATCTTTCCCAATGGTGTTTGCGAGTATATGACTGAAACGAATTTGATTGAAATTCGAACTAACCGTTCTTATTTTCTAATTTATCATGTATGGACATTCGTATTTACATACACCTGCACGTTTATACACACTTTTTTTAAATACTGGAGGTCACTGAATACTCCATTTATGATTAATAAATACAGTTTTAATTTAATAACAGTCACTTGACCCTTATAAATTAAAAAATTTTAGAAGATTTTGAAGTTTATAAATTGCTATAATTAAAGTTTAAAAAAAAAAAAAAAAAAAAAAAAAAAAAAAATGAAAACAATCCTTTAAGAATTCATTATTCATAAAAAAACATTTTTCTTCAAACAAGCGTGTCAGTAATAGATTTTATTCATAAAAGCAATTAAAAAAAATCTAATTAAATAATGTCTTAGTTTTATTGCATTTTTTATTTTATGATTTAGAGCAGATGTTTTATAACTAGAAGTCCAGGTTGGCAAATAGAAAAGAAAAAATTGATGATTAAAATTCTCCGAGAACTTGTCCTTACAACTAATATCTGCATTCAGCACTACAAAAACGGAAATATTTTTACCCAGGTTTTCTAAAAAAGAAACATTTCAAAATAATTTAATATAATTTCTGAATAAGTCCCGAAAATGTCGTTAAAATCTCAATATTATCCAATTTTTGCAAGAACTTTAAAATCAACGCAGTTTTACTACAAAAAGACATTAAAATTTTACATAGAGAAAAACAAGATTTTGAATTGAAACTTCGAGGGTTCTAAAAAAAAAAAAAAAAAGAAAAAAAAAAAGGATAATCTGTACGGTCTTTGGAATATTTTCACTGTGGATGTTCTATATATATATATATATATATATATAATAACTAAATAGACTCTGTAAGTATTTAGGTTGTAAATTTATACTAAGATAAACCTTAAAAAAAAAACAAAAAAAAACAAAAACCATTAACAAACAGAACCTAATTCCGTTACAATCCGATGCACTGAGGCGTCGGATGAATGGGGAGAAAAAAAAGAAATCCACGGAATAAGAACAAAACATTCAATACTCCGCAGTAAAGAAAAAAAAAACAAACGGAACCAACCACAAGAGAAAGTGCTCGATACAAAGTACAAAAGATATACAACAGTAGAGCCAAGACACACAAAAAAAAAAATCTCAAGCGAGCCAAAACCTACCGCGGTTTCACCCTACGGATCGTCAGGGCCAAGGCTAAAACACCAAAGATAAACCAAATAAATAGACATACACTAAGACAAGAAGGAACCATACCAACAGCAAAAAGGGGGTAAAAGAAAAAAAAATAATTATATAAAATTCATAAATAAAAAAAATAAAAAAATATATAACCCTACTCTAACACACTAAGCAATGAATTTAAGCTTATGAAATTTACATTTGTTTAGGATTTCTGTTTTAGCATAAAGCAGATTATGGGCGGGTTCGAACAAGGCTATCGCTAGTTTTTCCTCACCACACAAATTACAGAATTTACTGCCTTTATTGTAATCGGTACATTTTTTTATTATTTCCCATTTCAGAATGGGGTCTTTTTTAGTTTTAGATTTTATGTCCCATATGTAATTAGATAATGTCGTGCTGTGTCTATACTTCTCATTTTTAAATGAAGTTTTATGATTATAAAATCTAATTTTAAACGAATCATGTGTAGCCCCTATATACGTTTTAGGGCATCTATCGTGTTCATTTTTATACACTTTAACACTATACACTACATTAGATTGGTTGCAATTGCCTCTAATAGGACATTCAGTTTTTATTTTACAATTACACTTATTATTAGTTTCTTTAATAGTAGTACTATTTTTTAGTTTTCTTTTGTTACTATTATTAATAATTTTGCCAATATTTAAAATAAAAATAACTATATCCCTAAATATGTTAACAAGAGTTCTAACCACCCAGCCCATATACTTAACAGTATTTCTAAAGGTATATCGCATAGATTGTCCACCAATTCATCTAATGTTGAAATTTTTGATAAATATAAGAAAATTTACCAATCGGCATTTATAAAAAGTGGACATTCCCAAACCCTCAAATTTTTAAACCAAGATAGCGATAAAAGCAAAAATAATAATAGACCCAGAAACATAATATGGTTTAACCCCCCCCCACTTTAATAAGGAAGTTAAATCTAAAATTGGTAAAATGTTCTTCAATCTTATAGATAAACATTTTAGTCACGATAACCAACTTAAAAAAATATTTAACAGAAACACCATTAAACTCAGTTACTCTTGTCTGCCAAATATTGGCAAAATTATTAATAATCGTAACAAAAGAAAACTAAAAAATAGTACTACTATTAAAGAAACTAATAATAAGTGTAATTGTAAAATAAAAACTGAATGTCCTATTAGAGGCAATTGCAACCAATCTAATGTAGTGTATAGTGTTAAAGTGTATAAAAATGAACACGATAGATGCCCTAAAACGTATATAGGGGCTACACATGATTCGTTTAAAATTAGATTTTATAATCATAAAACTTCATTTAAAAATGAGAAGTATAGACACAGCACGACATTATCTAATTACATATGGGACATAAAATCTAAAACTAAAAAAGACCCCATTCTGAAATGGGAAATAATAAAAAAATGTACCGATTACAATAAAGGCAGTAAATTCTGTAATTTGTGTGGTGAGGAAAAACTAGCGATAGCCTTGTTCGAACCCGCCCATAATCTGCTTTATGCTAAAACAGAAATCCTAAACAAATGTAAATTTCATAAGCTTAAATTCATTGCTTAGTGTGTTAGAGTAGGGTTATATATATATATATTTTTTTTTTTATTTATGAATTTTATATAATTATTTTTTTTTCTTTTACCCCACTTTTTGCTGTTGGTATGGTTCCTTCTTGTCTTAGTGTATGTCTATTTATTTGGTTTATCTTTGGTGTTTTAGCCTTGGCCCTGACGATCCGTAGGGTGAAACCACGGTAGGTTTTGGCTCGCTTGAGATTTTTTGTGTATATATATATATATATATATATATATATATATATATATATATATATATAGTTATCCGCAGATAGATCTGTTTCGCTGTATCATAGCTGATCAGTACGCTTGCTTTTCACCCGGGATTAAAACCCGACTGAATTGGCAGCAGTCGGCGATTCTACCTCTGAGCTATGGGCGCTCGGTTGAAGGTCGTAAACTTTTAGCGTGTGATATATCATGTATACACATGCCAATAGCTGAGAGTGTTCTTATTCATTACTGAATGAACGATGCGTAGATGCTAGAGAGTAGCTACTGTTTTTTCAAAGTCTACCATTCTTCCAGAGTGCTCAATCAGTGTGTGAGAGCGTAATATATATTTTGAGAATCCAACAGAATGATAACATAACGAACAAATAGGAAGCGTTTCACCTTTTATTAAGCGGGGAAAAATAAAGAAATTCTTCTATTTTTACTTTTGTTGTTTGATTTTCGTTGGTTAATCAGGTTTCACGTGCATTGTACTTGTTGAACAAACATTAGTATAATTTATGGCGTTCCAAATTAAAGTATAGACGATAGGTTCCTGTGAAATTCCAAGAAACTAACGGATTCCAAGAAACGAACGGATCCCAAGCCTAACTGAAAAATTATTTAAAATGACTATAAAAGAATACGTATTAAACAAATGTATGTACTCTTTTCCGATGTAGTCAAGCCCTGTGAAACCGTTTTCCACAAGATATAATTTACACAACACACTTATATCTAAATTTTTGTTTTCTGTCTGAATTTCTAGATTGAGATGCTTTACTGTATTTACATTATTCGGACTATTGTTCTCATCTCTGTTGCCATTTGTACGTTTCGGTCTTTGTACGCTCCGGCCTTCTTCAGATGCTAGGAATTTCGAACCGAACACTTTGTTACAATCACTGAAATATATCATCGTTATTCCTTGCGTAAAGCCTCGATTGGAAGTCATGTCATGAGTTATCACCCTCTAGCACCTCATTTAGTTCTTGTTTTTAGCACTGCTCAGTTATTTTTCGCTGTTTTCACTGAGTCCAAGTACATACTGCTAGGCCCAAGGATTGAACTTATAATTATTATATAACCAAATTCACGAATTGACGCTTTAATCCAATAGACCATTGTCCCTGTAGGTTACTCAGATCAATATACACCTGAAGGCCAAAGGACACAACGACCGAAACGTTGTGATAACAACAACAAAGATAAGGATACTAATCCGAATGTAAATATTGTTTCATTTTATTTTTCCATTAGCCATTATTACATTGAATATTATACAGAAACAACATTTCGAAATATATAAGTAATAATACTGAACATTCGAAAATAAAATAAAAAAGTATTTACTATTGAATATAAGAATATATCTATCATCATCTATTGTATTTTTTTTTTCAGGTGAAATGTTCCTATACTTCCTTAAATACTGGCGATGTCTTTATTCTTGACTGCGGAGAAAACATATATGTATGGAATGGGCCCAAAAGCAGAGGAACAGAGAAAATGAAGGTTTGGCTCCATTGCAGAATCAGTCTTTCTGACCTTCAAACTTAACATATTTTTTTTTATCAGTTCACTCCAAGCAAGGTGATAATGCCACTAAGACGCAAGATGTTACTGGAATTGAAAGTGAAGGAAAAGATTTTAGAAAGAATACGGAAACAAGAGATAAACCTCTACTCTAGTTCACACTCCTTCCCGTTTTTATTTATATTAGCAAAAGTAGCAGTTTATCCAAACTTCTACAGAATTAATAACTCAATTATTATTATTATTATTATTATTATTATTATTATTATTATTATTATTTTGCTAGAAAAAAAAGTTACGCATGTAAAATAATGGTTATCGGATAGGAAATAGAAATCGTTGATCCGAGTTCAATTTCTGATCATACCAATTAAGTTCACTTTCGTATTAATGTGTGGAAAATATAAACCCATATCTTTCCTAACTGGCAAAATTGACTAATGCTTTGAGTGACAACTAGACTAGAAAAAATGTCGTGAAGAAAGAAAAAATTGTTGAAGAAAACGGAGGAAAAGGTAACTTATTATCTTTCCAAATAAATTTTGGTTATTCTTGGATAATTCAGAAAAAGAAATCTAAAGAAATATGGTAAAAAATGTTTCTTTACTTGTTACACTAAACTCAAATTGTGTGTAAATGTTCGTTTTTATGTTTTTATTTGCCTTTTTTTCTTCTTCACTTGTCCTTTTATTTTTCTCAATTATTTTCTTTTTTCTGTCTTACTATTCTGTTCTTTTTATCGACTGTGATGCATCTCTCATTCTCTCATTCTCCCATTCTTTTACCATTTCAGACTTTTTTCTTTCTTTATTAATTTTACTCTTTATTTTTCTTGATATCTCGCTTCGCGTTTTCTCTTCGTTTCTAAACTTTCTTTCTTTCCTCCTGATGTTTATCACGTCTTTCTTTCTTCTTTTTTTATTTTATTTCCTGGTTTTCTTTCACACTTTGCATAAAGTTTCTAGTTTTCTTCTCTAAAATCACCAGTCCACCTACATTTCATTACTTTTCTCGCTGTTGACAAGCTCTTTGACCTCCGTCTCAAAATTAACCTTTCCATCTCAATTTCTACAGCCCAGCCACTGACCCTTGGGTCATCACCATTAACCCTCAGCGGTCATTCACTCAATCAATTATCCACATCTCCGCATAAATATCCAAGCGGATGACCTTCAAAGCGGACTTCAAATTCTGCCTTGTCTCTTTTCATTTGATCTCATCTTTCCTTTGCCTGCTTTAGAAGCACGCACGCAAATACCCACACACACATTCAGATGTACGCGGATTTCTGTAAGTGCTCATACACACATGCATATATATATATATATATATATGTGTGTGTGTGTGTGTGTGTGTGTGAGTACCTAAAGACATCTTCGTACATCTGCCTGTGTGTGTATTTGCGTACATGCTTTTCTCTGTCTCTGTCTGTCTGTCTCTCTCCCTGTCTCTCTCTCTCTCTCTCTCTCTATATATATATATATATGTATATATATACGCACACAAACATACTCATAATAATCAATGCACATATATTTATATAAACCCACACATACATACCGACTTAAAAATGAGTAAAGACTTATCGATATACTCAATACAAATATATGTGCATTGATTATTATACATGAGTGCGCATATAGTCATTCACGCTATCAAACATATTCGTGTACCTAACAAATTGCTGAGTCAGATCAATGGCCTGGAGGCTGCAGGCATTGATGTTAGATTTGTTTTGAAATAAACGTGCAAAACACGGTTGCTGAGCGAACAATCTCGATTTCCATATCTTATTGTTCAAGAATTGACTTTTACAGTCGCGCCCACACACACATACACACTCACACGCACACACATGTAAGATATTTAACAAAACAACCACTCATTCCGAATGTGTTACAAGTTTTTTTCAATGTGGTATCTCACGAGTATCACAGGGCTAAAGTAAAAATGCATATAATGTTACTAATATAAAGAAAAAAAGACACGCAAATTAATAAATAAATCTAATGAAGTTGTTAGACGGACAACGCTGATGTTAACATCGTTTATATATTAGGTGTGTACAAAACACTGTGTGTGTGTGTGTGTGTGTGTGTGTGTGTGTGTGTGTGTGTGTGTGGCTGCATGCGTGCGCGCACATCGATAGATAGATTTGACATCTCAAGAAGTAACTTTTCTAATTTGTTCTTTGTAAAATGGAGAAACGAAAAGAAGCCCTGAAATAAAGTTGTATTTTTAAATCATGAACTAAAGTTCAAGTTTCTATTTGTGAAGGGAATGGAAGTTGCCAAACGTATTCGTGATGAAGAAAGATTCGGTAAGGCTGTCATTTCGATCATCGGTAAGTCTGATCTTTTGGTTTCTCTCTAAGACCTTTGAACCTCCAAATAATCAATAGGCAAAATATTGATTTACTGTCTGTAAAAGAAAATATCCTCACTGCGGTGACATAATCATTTGGACCAAGTGTTTCGATTTTAAATCATATTGAGTGTCCATTAATAAGGATAATATTAGGCTACAATGAATTGTTCAATAGTATTTAAACAATGGACTCGAGTAAATAAGAAAATGAATCATAGTTTCGTTAGTTATGAGGTTTTCAACATTTTATAATTAACGTTTCTGGTAGGGTTGGTGTTATATACGGGAAAGCAGAACACAATGATTCATCACGCATCCGATATAACAAAATGAGTAAAAAATGTTATATTAGGCTGTAAAAAGGGATACATTAATGTACCAAGCATGCCATTTTGTTCACTTTTCATTAGCGCAATAAAATTTCATTCAATTTTTGTCATAAAAAAATCATTTTGATTTGTATTAGCTCGACACCAGACATTTTTTTATTGTTAGCATTGTCAGTATTGATTTATTTCTGCTTTTTTTTAATTCCATCTTCAATGTTACATTGAAAACGGAAAAAAAGAAGCAACATATTATGCTGGTATTTTAAGAAAGAAAAAGAAAGATTTGTACAGATTATGGATAAGGTACTTTGAATGTACAAATATGTTAAAAATACTTTGCAAAGAATCATGATGGAAATGGGTTTGTTTTTAATCCGCCATTTTTATTACTTCCAACATTAATTTTAGTGGGTGTCTCTATTTGAATAGGTAACACATTTTTTTTAACCTGTCCCAATTTGTCTGATACAAAGTGGGTGGGCAGGAGGGATATAATCTTTATTGAGTGTTCTCTAGTAAGCAGGCCGGTAGACGTAATACATACTGTTAAAAACAGAGGTCGTCTATTCAAACACGTGTATCCACTAAAAACATTTAAAGTAATATATATATATTACTTTAAATGTTATACTTGCAAATCAAATGCGCACACACACATACACACATACACACACAAATATATATATATATATATATATATATATATATATATATAAACCCACCACTTGACGAGCAATTATCGAAATTTGAGAAAGACTTAATTAACAATTAAATTCCGTCATAACACCAACGAGCTGCAAAAAGCAATGTCAGTGGACATAAATAAGTTTGACCAACCTGACAAAATGATTATTAAATCGTAGTATTAGTGACTTCTACCCATCTATATCTGAAAATCTTTTAACCTCAGCCTTAAATTTGGCTAAAAATTACTGCGCTACCAGCGACCAAGACACCATCATCAAACAAGCCTAGATATCTATTTTATTTTACGATGAATACCTGTGAACTAGAACAAAAACAACAACCCTGATGTCTTCATCTGTATGGGGGCGCATGTTTCTGCAAAGGCCTGCAATTTGATACGAATTCTTTTGCTCTGGAATCTTAGGCACACCTTCGACTTATGTAACATCGGACATTACCGAGACGACGGATTGATAATCCTTCGCAAAACTAATCCACAAAAAACGGATAAACTCAGAAAGGATCTAATATTTTTTTCCAAAGACCACGAACTTAAAATTACTACCATAACTAGCGCTAAAGTCGTAAATTTCTTAGATGTTATCGTTGACCTGAGCAATGGTCTGTGGAAACCGTACACTAAGGACTCGCATAACCGTACATACATCAACAGGGAATAAAATCATCCCCAGAGAATCACCAACAACCTACACAAATTCACCCAATTTCGTTTAAGTACCAACTCTAGCAACAAGGAATTTTTTACAATTCAAAAATTAAATATATTAACGCTTTAAAACTCATCACTAGTTTAGAATACTCAGTTAAAAACAAGGTAGGTAGAAATAAACAGGAATCACGTAAACGTAATATTATTTGGGTTTACCCACCCTTCAGTCGTAACGTCCAAACGAACAGTGATAAACTCTTCTTTAAGTTAATTCAGAAGCATTTCTACCATTCACCCCCACTAAAAAAAAAAAAAAAAACAATGTTAAAGTCAGTTATAGTTGCGTTAAAAACAGATAAATATATTTGACAACATAATACTATGATATCAAATAAATATTTGGCACACATAAACAACATCCGTCACCCAACTAATAGCAAAAATGACCCTTCTAAAAATAATTGCAACTGCCTAAAATATAAAACTTACCCAATGAATTACCACTGTATGTCCAAAAGTATTGTTTAAAGAGCTCGAATTCATTCAGATAATTATGTAAATTCTACTTTAGAAGCACTTCTAACAGGTAGAAATATAAGATTTAATAACCACATGTTGTCTTTAAACAACAGTAAAAATAGCAAAAGTTCTGCTTTATCAATACATTATTGGAAATTTAAAACTAACAATAAGAACCCAATTATTACCTGGAATATCGTAGCTAAATCCAAACATTACAACGGAAAATGAGATAGATGTAATCTATGTCTTTTAGAGAAACTTGTCATCTTTAGCCATATCAATCATCCTAATTTGCTTAATAAAAAGAGTGATTTAATGACCACATGCTGTCATAGAAAAATACTTAAATAAATTCTTCGACGCAGATTGATATCGATTTCTCTATGCGCTTTCCCCTTTCTTTCCTTCTTTCATCATTACTTTCACTTTCTTTCTTTCTTTCTTTCTTTCTTTCTTTCTTTCTCCCACAATATTACTTTTAACAATTATGAATTAAACCCCTTTAATTTTTGCTTCTTGCACTGTTTAAATTTTAATTTTAATTCTGAATTTCATTTTTAATTTTAATTTTATTTTAATTATTTTTAATTTTATTTTTATTCAAAATCTTAAAATTTTAATTTTTTATCTACTTGTAATATTAAAATATTTAAATTTGTAAAATTTTTCCGTTTATAATTAACGCCTATATGATTTCTTTTCCTTGAATTTTATTATTTTTAATAGTTCTTATTTTATATTTTAATTTTAAATTTAAATTTAAATTTTTATCTATATTTAACCTTAGAAAATTTAAATTTTTAATCATGTTATTATAAAAGTAGCAACTTAATTTTATAAGATTTAATTCCCATGGACACCGAGTGTACTTAAATTCAAATCTATTAAACCGTCAGTTTGAAATATGCAGCTGATGATTGCATAATGCATGAAACAACGCGTCGTGCCATAGACGTAGGATAATATATATATATATATATATATATATATATATATATATATATATATAATACAGCTCTGTACATACACTGAGCACTGTTTTATTAACACCTGAATAATAATACTTTTTATATGTCCACTCTTATATGTATATTTATTAATTCACGTCACTATATATATATATATATATACACACACACACACACACATATATATATATATATATATATATATATATGCCATCTTCTTTATTAAGATTTCATGAGTGCACAGACCGATAAATGTAATTTACATTGCGTAAGATAAAAATGGGACGTCTATTTCAAATGCGTAATAAAAATGTGTGATTAAAAATAGATAGATAGATAGATAGATAGATAGATAGATAGATAGATAGATAGATAGGTTGAATATGAAATGGATCCAATTCCGAAAAAATGCTTGACTGGAGAGTTAGCGAAAACTTAACGACACTATAGGTGTTTTTAATGAACTAAACGTGTACCCCGAGAATTATTCACCGTTATTCCTGCACAGAATAATTTGTTTTGCCAATATTAGAAAGTCAACATTTATTTGAAACCACTGTAGACTGAGTAAAGTTCGCGTCACACTTAATATATACAGGGTGCGATGGGGAAAATTGTCTCCATTATATAAATTTTAATTTCGCGTTGTTTGTTTTTGCTTTTATCAACTTCACAGTTGAGAACCGTTTGTGAGAAAAAGAGCGACATGATGCAATTCCATCGGCTCAGAAATTCGCACTGGAAGCTCCAATATGAGCATTTCAGAGGGTTTGGGTGTCAATCTGAAGACAAAGCAGAGGATTCGGAAAGAGCTGGATGAGTCTAATGGTGATTACGAAGGTGTTTGGAGTGATCACTAGTGATGGCGACGTTATGCCTCCATTCATCTTCCAAGAGAGTCTTAGACTCAACACTGAGGCCTACTTCTTCAGGTGGTAATGCTGCCTTAGGTCAAGAGGCTGGTTGATGGAAGAGCCTATATCTAGCAACAGGATACTGCGCCATGCCACACAAAGAGGAATTCCAGTCATGGCTGTTAGACAATTTCTGCGTTCACATTGTCCCTTACATTTGGTCACGTAACTCCCCACACTTCACCCTCCTTTGATTAGCATGTGTGGGGCGCAGTTGAGCGAAAGAACAACAAAACTTCTTGCAGCACCAAAAATGAACTGAAGTCAAGGATTATGGCATCATTTACCAACTTAAAGAAGGAGACAGTCCAGAAGAGTTTCAAGAGATTCCGAAATCGTGTGGAGGCTAATGGTGATTTTATTGAATAAATTTACTTTTTAGTATATCAAAGTATTTTTATGCCATTGTGTTAAATATATATCTGTTAAAATGAGATGTCAACGTTATTATTATTTTAGTGTAATTTAGACGACAATTCATCTTATATATATATTCATCTTTCCTATATATATATAATATGGCATGTTATAAAATTTCTTTTTATTCTACTTTTAGACACACAATGGGACTCCGATCCAAACTTTTATCGGGAATTAGGTGATAAAGGTGAAATCGCTTCAGCCGATGAAGGAGGAAATGATGACGAGTTTGAAAAGAACGAACAAAAAATCTTAAAATTATACAGGTTAATATTAATTATTAGTTGACTTTATTTAACTTATGTGTTTACATTTATCTGTGACATAAAGCCGACGAGGAATTTGGGAAAAGCTGGTCAACTCTCTCTATCCTACATCTTGCTAACCCAACTCACTCTAACAATTCCCTCAACCACCACAAGAGCCCACTCTTCTCCATTCAATCCAACATATATCACAATACCACATCTTCGCAGGGATCCTAATGAAACATCCAGGGTTTTTAAATCCAAAACAGAATATGATTAATAAACACTTAGTCACTCTCCTTATCTCTCTTAAGATAATTCATTGTTTATTGTAGCACAGTTTTGGCTTAATTTTTGGAGTTACCATAACGACGAAGTTGCTTTTTTCTTGCTATTTTGTGTTATTTTTGAGACTTTAAAATACAACAGTGTTAATGATATAGAACGTACATCTACTATCATCCATGCCCATTCATATCACTAAATTTTTAGGTGTATTTTTGTGAAAAAAAGAAAAAAAGAAATAGTATATAAAACAATAAATAAATATATTCATTTTTTCGCCTTTTTTAGGTTCCCTTGTGAAAATGTGGTATTGTGATAGATGTAGGATTGGAAGATGATGTATGTTTTCTTGTGATAAATTGTAATTGAGTCTTTGGGTCGTGAATCCGGTTAGCTAGTTATAGGATAGATAGTGATGACCATCTTCAACACACTTTCTCTTTAACCTTGTGCCACAATTGTAATTTCAACAATATATATATATATATATATATATATATAAACATTCATTCAATTTTGAAGAATTTTTACTACTTGAATCTAAGCAAGAAAATGCATATCATTATGAAATTTAACATTTTTTATAAAATTACTTAAATATGTTCGTCATTTTTGACGATATAGGAAAACTAGTTTAATAAAAGAAAATTAGATATTCAGATCACGTTTTTTACAACTTTTTCTCAAGTCGGAAACGCTTTACGCTAAGTAATAAATTTTGCATCAAAAAATTCTCAACAATAACAAAAACAAACTGTCTCGGATTCGATACTGGGTACATTTTTCAAAAATTAAATATATAATTAAACAAAAATTATTGACTACTTTCATCCTAAACAGTAAATTTGGTCTCTACGCTATGTTTGGATTCTTTTTCTGGTATATTTATCCCACAAACAATATTCGGCGGATTTATGTAAACCCAGCTAAAAATAAAAACAAAACAAGGAATTCATAAATGTATTAAACAGACATGTTACACTATGATAATATAAGTAATAAAGTTAGCTGTGAGAGTTCAAAGGATGCCATCAGAACGATAAAGAAACGTTTCTTGTTGCTTCCATAGTTAAAGGACAAGGAGAAAGAGGATTTTAAATATCGCGTTGCCTGTAATTATCGTCGCGCGGGTGGGGGTTAATTCAATATCTCGTCGCTTTTGATTATCGTCAAGGGAAGATAATCCAATAACATGCAAAATTATCCTAGCAAGTTTATTTATTTGTGTGTGTGTGTGTGTGTGTGTGTGTGTGTGTGTGTGTGTGCAAACACGCGTTCGAAAACGTGTTCATCGCAACCGTCTCATTTTTTAAATCTCATTTGTGTATAACTAGTAATAATATCGTCAAATGTGTCTTGTAACAAGAGTAGCATTATAAGTAATGTTTATACAGAGAGTACTAAACATATAATGACAACGAAAGAAAATTGCCAAGCCTTATTATTTACTTTTGAGCACAGTAATTTCTTTTTTTTTTTTTTAGTCTTTTAAACCTCGTACAGCATTTTGCCCTTCTCAGTAAAAGTGCTGACGGAACACATGTTGTCCCAAAAGCCAATCCATCTAAATGTTTGCTACTCTTTTAGAATTAAAGATTTCGGTGACTGAAGTTGGATTTAAAATTTATACTAATTCCATTTCTTGTGTCATTCATAAAAGTAGTTCGAAAGAAAGGACGAAAGCAAAATCAAACGAAAATATCTCTCACAATAGAAGAAGGCGTGTAGAGCAATTTGACACTAAAGTCACAATATGGAGGGAAACTGAAGCAATGTTAAGGGTGGGTCTGTCTTGCTTTCTGAGTGTTTCAATAAAAAATATGTTCTCATCATAAAAGGGACTATGAACCACTGTGTCCCACTGAATTCTTGAATTGAATCTTTTTAAATTAGTCAAGAAACGTTTATCGAAATAATTTTTGGAGTTACCATAACGACGAAGTTGCTTTTTTCTTGCTTTTTTGTGTTATTTTTGAGACTTTAAAATACAACAGTGTTAATGATATAGAACGTACATCTACTATCATCCATGTCCATTCATATCACAAATTGCATTTGTCTAACAGGACAGTGACCCAAATAATTATCACATTGACCCAAATCATTATCAAATTGAACTTTTATTTGACCAATCCAAAAATTTGATTTCCTTATATTTGAATATACAACAAAATCAAATTTTTGGATTAGTCAAACAAAAGCTCAGATTTGAACGCCATTGTAAATCTGTTAAAAGTGATGATGCATCAAAGATAAAATCTGGATCAGATTTTTTATTAAAAAAATTGCTTAAAATACCTTCTTTTCTGGTGCAAAAAAAACCCCTCATATATGGCTTTAGCAAATGATTCTGGATACTTAATGAAGCATGTTGGATTCTAATGACTATCAATCAAGAATTTGTGAATAACCAAAGTCGGGAGGTTCCGCAACACAATTTTCACTTAATGTGGTTTCCGGCTTTCTCTTTTCAAATCTTTTCACTCTTACGTAGCCCCCTGCACGTCAGTGGCGTTACCACATTGCTCGGGGTGATATGATTAAAAAAATAAAAATAAAAAAATAGAATAAATCTAGTAAAAATCTTGTTATTGTAAAACATAGCTCAACTGCCTACCACCAGAATGGATGACGCTAATCTCCTAGAGAGCAACACACTTCGCCTCCTTGGCTTTACTCTCTCAAATGATCTCAAATTGAATGACAACATCGAATCCATAGTTACATCTACTACTAGAAAGATTGTGTCACTGTGTCAAGCCAGGAGGTTTTTCTCATCAGAATCCATTTTGCACATTTATAAATCTAGTGTTTGTCCGTGCATTAAATAGTGTTGCCATATCTGGTCTGGTGCTCCTGCTGTTCATACTGAGGTTCTCGACAAAATCTAAAGGAGGATCTACAAAATAATAGATCCTGACTTAGCAGTTCTCCTTCAGTCACTTTCTCACAAAATGATGCGACTTCTCGCTGTCTTTTCTACATGTATTTTCATGGCAACTGACGAGCTTTTTTCCCTGGTTCCCCGATCACATCTATTTACTTGTGCTACTAGATTGGTGTTTAGGTCCCATCCTTTTACCGTCGAAATAGTTAAATGTAACCTTCTCTTCTACTCTAACAGTTTATTTCCCTGCATTTTCCGTTTGTGGAATTCTTTATCTTTTGCTTGCTTTCCTGATAGCTACCGTCTCCAAAAATTTAAATGAAATGTCAATTGCCATTTTCCATTGATGTGACTCTCATCTATATCCACTCTTTTCTTCGGCATCCCCTGTACCTACTTTTTTCTCTCACTGTAACTCCCTGGGCACCAGTGGTGGTACTGCCTTGCTTGAAGTGAAATGATTATAAAACAAAAACTACTGGCTACTAATGAAGTTAAAAATGAGAATACTAGCTAAATGATTACATACTACTAAACAGGCGTGCAGAGACGTTTCCATCTCATTCTTAGAATACGGATTGAACTAGTATGTCTTTTATGCTAAATCTTATTTACATTTTGATTGAGTAAAAACTCAAATGACTTTTCCTCACACTTGTATTAAAGCCTTTTCTTTTTTATTAACATGTTTTAGATCTAAAATATGTTACCTTTATTCATTTGATGAAGATTGTTAATAATGCCGTTTTGCTAAATTTGATTATGGTTTTGCTATCGACTGAAGTAATATTATTGTGCTTAAATAATTTTGTGTTGAAAAATGTCAAATAAAGAAATAAAAGTTTAATGTGATTTGTTTTTATTATACGGAGCCTAAAAATAGCCTTTGCTTTTAAAAGATTGATAATTTCATTTTATAATTTCTGTTTAAAATTTTTTGGCAAAATATCATCTCAATGTTCAGAGGTCAGTCATAGTTGAAAATTTTGCTTTCTTTTTCTTTGTTTTATTTAAACTAGTTCTATAGATCAGTATGTTTAAGTACTGCTGGAAAGAAAATATATAGACATTATTCATTCACACGCGAATTCATAACGGCCTCAGATATTTGATCGAACCCAAGAAAATAAATAACACTGGGAATCAATTTCCGAATATCTATGAATGATTAAAAGCAAAAATAAAAGACGATGACTACTCACTACATTACACAAGAGAATGTCGGGTTTGCTTGCGCTATTAAAAATGTAATAAAAATTCATAGAATGAGCTGCAAACACGATTTTAGAATATCAAAGGGTGAATAAAGTGATTGAAAAGATGAAGATGCTGGTTTAGATCATTGATAAAAATATGACAAACTTTATCATAAAATGTTGATTTTTTTATATTACGATCAATAATTATATTTCATGAAAAATTTAGACTTGGTAGTATCTACTTTACAATTTAACCTCGTTTTAGTTTAACATTTCTATTAATTACATGTGATGATTTTGTGTTTTTATATTAAACAAAATAAATGTGATTTATTTCCTATTTGTTTCTTGTGTTTACAGTGTTTCTGACGCCAAAGGAGAACTGGAAATCACTGAAGTTGGCTCACGACCGTTGAAGCGGGAAATGCTAGATTCAGATGTAAAGCAATTACACAACATTTTAAACATTTTTGATCTCATTCTCAATCACTTAGTCTTTATTTCTATTTAACAAATGCACTTTTTGTCTTTTAAATCACCATCATTTATGGCTTAAAGATTTGCATTATCATCTTCATTATTATTCATTACCATTATCACTATCACTATCATCAACTGTTATATAACAGACGAAATTTTCAATTTTCTGATTGGTCGTTATATTAGAAATAATTATTATGGTCGCGTGGCCGAGTGGTTAGAATGTTATCGGTCATCTATTAAATCTGCATTCGAATCTCACCATGGTCGATTTGCATGGCAAATCTCTGAAAACCATAACTCAAGCTTTGCGTGTCAAACTGTCTACAGGAAACTGGCCGGAATCCGTTGTTGGTTGTGCAACTTTACAAAAAATTTTAAAAAATGTATTAAGAAGCAGGAAAATTTTGTTAGAAACAAACAAAATAATTCTGAACTGCTATTTAATATCAGTGCTCCTATATGGCATCGAAGACTGAACAGTTTCCTCGCAGATAAATGGAAAACTTAAGTCAACAAAGATGTCGTTCTACAAAAGGATACAGAAAGAGCAAGGTTTTAAGGAATATGGAAACAAAAAGGACAATTAGAAAGAGACAGATTAAATTTCTGGGAAACATAATGAAAAAAGTAGACTAGAATAATCTGATATCCAGTGAACAAAATGAGTAACTCATCCAATGAGCTTGTTTAAATGTTTGGCAGAACAGTGACTGGGATTGATAATAAATGACTTGGAGAATTTGATACTCACAGGACAAATTTAAGGAGAGAGAGAGAGAGAGAGAGAGAGAGAGAGAGAGCGAGAGAGAGAGAGAAGAAAACAGCATGTAACTCATCCAACGAACTTGTGTAAATGGATGTCAGAACAGGGAGTAAAAAGTATAGTAAAAAGACAAACATTGCTAAAAGCTACAAAAGATAGGAAGTTGTGGAGATCAGTGATCCCCACCCACGTTCTGATGAGACACGGTACATAAAAGACGTTCTTTTAACAGATATGTAGTTTTAAGTAAAACTACCAACACTTTTTGAAAATCACTTAAGAAGAAAGAAGATGACCATTGCATTTAATTTTTTGAAGATCAATGTTGACTAGAAAAAAAAAAGAAGCTGGGATGGTTCCATAAACAAGACGAGCGAGAGAAGAAACTGTTAACAGAGATTTTACAATTAGATTGCGTCATTGAAGATTACGTAATAAAAAGAAAAGCCCATAATAGCAGTTACCATGGAATATTTATGGAATAGGTACAGAGAAGCTACGCTATAGTGACTGAAGTCGAGATGCCAAATCAAGACTGATAACATTGCAGATTCTTTTTAGCTACATTGCAGAAGCACAAGACCAGATGCTGCAGCAATATTCAATGCATAGACGAATGGTTGACTTATAAATTTGTAAAATAGATTCTGGTGAGAAAAAGTGTCTAGCACGACACGGTAAACGAACTTTCCTAGCAATTAAATCAATATAATGTTTACACTTCATTTCAGCCTAAAACTTTAGTAAAAAAAAAAAAGCCACAATGTCACTTTCCTTGAGGTTTTCATAAAAAAGTTCTCTATGACGATTAAAAGAGATATTAAAATTAAAAGCCATTGCCTAACTCAGTTAACAACAGATTGTAGATTTATAGATCAGCTGCAAATTTGATCTTATCGAACTGAACAAACTTATCATTAAGACAGGAGTAAATAGCTTTATCATCAGCATAGACACCGAATTCAGAACTGGTTGCATCAGAAACGTTGTTGATGAAAATTAGGAATAACGTAAGATAGAGAGAGAATATAGCCCAAAGAGTCACACGCCAAAAGATCTAGAAGCATTGCCGTTCAAGATATACTTCTCATCAAATTGCGAAATGAAAGTCATTTCGCAATTTTTTAGTGTGTTATATACACAATGTAAACACACGCCAGTAGCCGAGAGTGTTCAAATTCATTACTGAATGAGCGATGCATAAATGTGTGAGTAGCTACTGTTTTTAAAGTCTACAAATTATGGCCTGACTTGAAGACTGTGGATGTTGAAGATTTGTGGCTCCAACAGGACGACGCCACATCCCACTCAGCGAATACTACAATGGCTTTATTGAATGAGAAAATGTGATGTCAATCGTGCGACTTCACGCCTTTAGTTTTCTCCCTTTGGGGTCATTAACAAAAGTAAGGTCTATGCCAACAAGCCAACAAAAGGATGAGATAATAAGGTATATTGGTGAGATCGAGGAGCAACTATGCAGAGACGTGGAAGTGTGCCGCTGAAGCCTTAGCGAGCATTTAGACGATATTATTTTTTATACATAACTGCCGTGAGACAAATAACATGATCAAATAATGAAATCAATAACATTTCAGCAATAACACTGTTTTATTCATTACTAATTTGACCCGTCTTAATGGAACACCCTATCTATCTATCTATCTATCTATCTATCTATCTATCTATCTATCTATCTATGTGTGTGTGTGTGAAAAAATTACTTAAGACCTTTTGTGCTTTAATTTATATATAAATATATATATAATTAGTCACCCACATACAAGCCTGTATCGCAGCTCATCAGTGTGGCTAGACACACCCACTTGCTTCTGGTCGGGATGGAAACACGATATATATATATATATATATATATATATATATATATATATATATATATATAGTGGTCATCCGCAGACAGATCTGTTTCGCTGTATCACAGCTCATCTGTACGGTTAGAATCCGATTGCTTTTAATCCAGGATTGAAACCCGACCGAATTGGCGTCAGTCGGCGATTCTAACTCTGGGCTATGGGCGCTCGGTAGAAGAAGGCAGACTTTTTAGCGTGTATATAATCAGTATACACGCCTAATAGCCAGAGTGCTCCAATTCATTACTGAATGAGCGATGCGTACAAGCCAGAGTAGCTACTGTTTTTAAAAGTCTACCATTCTTCCAGAGTGCTCAATCAGGGTGTGAGGGCGTATATATATATATATATATATATATATATATATATCCAAAACGAAAAATGACATGTAGGCAAAGTCCCAAAACAGATTCTATTAATATTAAGTTCATTAATATTAAAAATGGTAAAGCGCTCCATGTAGATAGTATTGTCTATTTACAGAGTGAAATATGTATATTTTCAAACAAAACTCCAAAGATTACATATGTCGTATGGCCATTTCAGCAAGAAAAAAAAACTAGCTTTTTCAGTGACAATATTCTTTATTATGCAAACACAGGACAAACTTACTTTACTGCAACACGCTTAATTTTGATTTCTTAACGGAGATGTAATCTAAAAGTCATTTTCCTTGAATCCTTTTCGCCGTCTCGCTTTTCTTTTTCCTTCTTCCCTAACTTCCGTATCAATGTCTAGACGACAACCTTCTCACAAAATCTATTCTCTCTTTTAACACCCCTCCCATTATTCTTTCTTATCTGATTTTATCCTTCTTTCATGTAAACTTCCGGTGTATGAATTTTTTTAGAGTAAACTTCTGGTATATGAATTTTGTCCTGTATTCTTGCTGAGATTATTTATGAGAAATTGTTAAAACTTAGAAAAATATGAAACCCGTGAAATCTATACCCACTAACAAAATGTCAGGTTCGTCTTCACATATTCTTCTTGCTCAAAATTGTTTTTCATTTAAACTTGTTCTTTTCTATGAAAATTTTCCTACGTCTGTTTCATTTACTTTTTGTTATTTCATTTAAACTTTGACAAAATTGTCTTTTCTGTTGAGCTTTTAACTAGAAACCAAGAATAATATCAACATATATGAAGATTATTGTCTCAATTTCACTTAACGCATTAAGATCAGGCAAATCCTTATGCCTGGTTCTCCTCGTAATTGAACATAATATTCTGTTTTGAAATCGTCACCGTTGTGCTCAACGGCGGCGATTTCAACGCAAAATATTATGTTAAATGATGAGGAAAACGATATGAAATACAATACAACAGGAGTGTTAACATCTGTTCAGACTATCCTAGTCCTACTTGGTGGGCGATTTTGTTAATATACCAAAGGATTGAAGGATTATTTTTTAATATTTATCCTTGTTAGTTAACGATGGCGTAAAATGAAAGTGTCAAACTCTATCTCTTATTCAAATCGTTCAGCTACCTATCGGCGCAAAAAAGTATGCTTTAGATATAAAATTAATATCACTCACAGCAATCAGTACTAAACCCATTGCAGAATTGTTATCAAAAACAAAATAAAAATTAGAGACCATGCTAGTGGGATTGTGATGATACTGCCAGACTAACAATTTGTCATCTTCATTATTATTACTTATTAAATTATTGTGGTTTAATAGCTTATACGATATATTATCAGATTCTTAAAAGCGTAGTAAATATGTGAATGGACCCAATTAAAAACTTTTCCCCATTGCAATACATTTTGATGACATTAAAATAAATGTTATAACCTAATTGTTAAAATATTACATAAGAAGATAAAAGTATAAAGATCGTTTTCTGGTAAAATTATTTGTACTTTTTCTTTAGAAAATTATTTATAAACGCTTAGCAATCCTGAATTACTTTTTCTTTTTTTTTTTTTCGCTATTCCGTTATAGGATTGTTTTATTTTGGATACGGGCCCAAGCGGAATTTACGTGTGGATTGGTAAGCATTGTACTGACAATGAACGAAAAACCGGATGGTCTAAAGCCATGGTAAGGCACTTTCATCTTCTTTTTAAACAACGCCTCAAGGTTACATTAAGGAACCCAATTTCCTTCGTCTAACCTGGAAGCTTAATAGTTTCTAAAAGCTGATTCAATTTCTTTATTTAAGTTTTTGCTGATTATTCTTGTAACTAAACAAGTGATTGATTTCAACAATTTTAGAATATAATTTTTATAATTTTTTCCACTTATCAGCTTTTTAAAGATGAAGTTATAAATAAACCCGGCTTTTATAATGAAAATAAACTTTGATCAAATTCCTAAAAATGTTTTCACGATATGATAATCTTATAATATAATGCGATATGATAGCATAATACTCTAAGATAAAAAGAATAAATGAACGTAGAATTTTACAGTATCCAAGAATTATATTGAATTTGATGAAAATATTCACTCTCTTCCTTCATTTTAAGTTAACAAAATTCATTTTAATTTGCACAATTTTTAATAAAGAAAGCAGTTTAATTTTAAAAAAAAAGAAGTTAAACAATTATTCGTATAATGAAATTATTTAAACATCAATATGTAAGCTTGAAAACAAAATCTATTGGTTTTAACTAATGTTTCGGCCGATTAATCTTCCAGTCGTCTTCGGGTAAATTTAAATCTAATAATCGATTGATGTTCCTTCAAAATTCTTTTTTTAAAAAACGTATTTGTTCTTCTTCATCTATCAAGACGAAGAACTTTGCAAAAGAATTCTCAAATGAAGAGGTTATTAAATTTCAATTTAGAAAGAAGGAGACTAGCTTTAAGAAAAGTTGTTTCATATTTCTTCGTCGTCGTCGTCGTCGTCGTCGTAAAACAGCTCTCCGTATCCTTTATGACGACAGAGTTTTTCTCCCGCTTACCTCTCCAGTTATTCTCTATTTATACTTACCTGTTAGTTTGCATACGATACACCTCCCTGAACCGGAGAGGTTGTACCCCAACTTTTTTTTGTTCTTCCTCTTTAATAGTGATCTTGGTCTCTCTTTCTTCTATTTCATTTCTCTATTCCTTTTATGCAACTTTCTGCTTCTTCTTCCATTTCAACATCATCCAACTCCTGAACTGATATGCATGTGCCATTCTTAAGAATATGGTTATTAGTATTTGTTCTATCGTGGTGGCTTTTCTGTCTTTTACTCTGATAACTCCTGGCTATCCTGAATATGAGTCCAGTAAGAATAATTCCCTATCTCTGATATGTGCATAATCCATGTAGACCGTAACTCATGGCTCTGCCTCCTTGGGCCATGAGTAAATTTTTGCTTGCTTGAAATTTTTTATTTTTATTTTTGCACATTTAGGGTATCTCTTAACGTATTCCTCTACGTCTTTTGAATATCGTGGCCACCAAGTTTGTAAATTTATTCTTTGCGCTGCTGTTAGGCTACAATGTACATCATCATATACTCCTTTTGATATGTCCCTTCTTAGTATTTGTGGAGCTACTATTACATATCCATGGTATATTATGCCATTTTCTATGGTTAGTTTGTGCTTTGTTTCCTTAAAGGGTCCCACTGCCATCGAACAATAGATATATTTATTATTTTTATTCTCTCTACTATTCTGCTTAATATTGGATCCTGCTTTGTTTCTACTTTGAGTCTATTTAGAGGAAGAACGTTCGTTTCCACCCAGTGTATTATTCTATCTTCAATATTTTCTTGTTTTTGTTGTGTTTTATTCTTGAACTGTAATCTTAATAAAGCGTCTACGTGAGGAAAAGTGTTCCCATTTAAGTACACTGTCAAAATCAAATGCAATGATTTTTATGGCCCATCTTAAAATTCTCGACGATGTGACTTTTGGCAATTATTTTCTAGAGTTAAATAGGAATTCTAATGGTTTGCGGTCGGAATTTAAGAGCTTTTTCCTATTAAAATGTTTTGTGCCTTTTCCATGCTACATAAAATTGATAGCGCGTCCTTTTCAATATTCGAGTAGTTAGTTTCTGTTGGCGTTAACCTCCTTGAAATGCACATGATTGGGTGTTCTTGGGATAAAACAGCAGCAATCGCCTTTTCACTTGCGTCCGTGGTTAACGTTATTTCTTTCTGGGGATCAAAATCTTTTATTATTGGTTTGCTCCTCAGAATATTCTTTAGTGTTTCAAAAGCGATGGTTTGCTTCTGTAGCCACTCAAATTTGTTTTTGTTTATTTATTTATCTTTTTGGCTCATTTTTGCAAATGGCTCTATTATGTTGCTGTCTCTTGCTATGTATTTACTATAAAAATTTATCTGCTTCGAAATGGATTCTAATTCTTTTTTTATTTGTTGGAGCAAATATTTCTGTTAGTTGCTTTGTTAGTTTATCATCGGGTGATATGCCTTCTTATGACATTTGATATCCTGAATATGATCTCTTCTTACAGTCAAAATTACATTTATCTTTGTTTATATTCAAGCCTGCCTTTTTTAATCTCACTAAAATTCGCTCTATTTTATATTTTAATTCTTTAGTTCTTGCTCCTAAACCTATATCGTTCTAGTATATTATCATATTTTTTATTTTTACTTAAACTCTTTCAATTGGTTTTTGAAAAATATAGCTGGAAGTGTTTATCCCAAATGATATTCGAGTTCATTTTAATAAGCGTACAGGGATATTCATCGTGGTTGCTTCCTTGAATTGATCGTCAATTTCTATTTGATAGTATGCTGACTGGAGATCAATGTTTGCAAAGTACTCCATTTTTGCTAATTCGTAGCTCGCAGTTTTGCTATTTGACAAAAGAAACTAGTATGAATATATTTGGTGATTTACCCCTATCTTGTAATCACTGCATATCCTCAAATCACCGTCGGGTTTCTCTATCGCTACTATCAGTGACGCCCACCGTTTTTCTAGAATGTCTTGTATCATTTTGTTTAATTTAGCTACTACCAAAGGTAGGATCTGAATTGGTACTTTTCTTGATTCTTTATACTTTAAGAGAGTTTTTCTTTAGTCGAATGCTTGTCTTAAAGACTTTCAATAATCCTATTCCATTTCCTTCTGCTTCGATGGAATTGATTAGTCTTGCTGTATCTACTCTTAATACATCAATCCCAAATCCTTGACCTTTTTTTGCATGCTACAACTGCAAAGCGTTTATCGGTTTCAAAATTGCCTTTTAATTGACTAAATTGCCTTAATTTTATGCTGTTTTTTTTTTATAACTTCATTGCCTGTATCAACTTGCATGTTAAATACTTAGTTATTTTCCTTATTTTTTTTCTCTACCTTTTTTTTGTGCTCACTGTAAATATTTCAGCTTCTTCGGGTGTGGGGTTTAACAGTTTTACATTTTCTATTTGTTTTTCGTATTTTCATACGTTCTGAAAATAATCTTTTTGCAATTTGAGCATATTTTTCCTAGAGCTGGACATTTGTACTCGTCTCTCTCTCTCTCTCGTGATTTTTTTCCACAATATCTTCAATTAATTATGAGTTTGGTCTTGCTCATCCTGTATGTCCTGAATTCTTTTGATTGATTAAATTCGCTAATCAACTGTAACTATTGCAAAAACTCGAATATTGTGCTACTCTGTAGACATTCTAGTATTTTTCGCTTGGGGTTTTGGTCTTGGAAGCCTTCAGTTAACCTTAAAATCAATTCATCTTCTTTAGTCATTTCCTGTTCTGCTAATTTTCTTTCTATCTACGTAAGTATTGTACAATGGACTTATTTGGTTCATGTCTTGTTTCTAAAAACTTGGATCTTTCAGCGATTACCAACCTTTTTCTTATTTTTATTTATTTATTGTCTTATTTTCTCTTTTATAATTTTCTTCATTTCTTCTAATTCGCTCGGGTAACACATTGTCGAAATTTTCTTCACAGCTTCGCACTCAACTCTAACAAGAATTAAATAGGTTAACTCGTTTTCTTCATCGGTCTGTGTGTCTTATAAATTATTTTTCTTGTAAATGCAGCAAAAATTCTTATCCATGTTTCTATGTGTTCTGTGTCAACCAGCAAATTTAAGGATCCTATCAGAGTCGAAATTATTATATTTCTTTTTGCGCCGTGGTAATAGCACAACTCTCTGTGTCCTTTATGACCTCAGGGCTTTCTTCCTCTTATCTCTCCAGTTATTCTCTTCTTATACTTAAATTTGCATACGATATTATAAGAAAAAATTAAGTAATGAAAATATTTGCTCAAGGTTGGGTGTCTCGAGGTGGTGTAATGGTTAGCAAGTTTGTCTCGCTAGAACCATTACAATTGAGTCGTGAGTTCGATCCTCACTGGGTGTCCCATACTTTCGGCCTTGTGCCACATCTATGCTACGCTTAGAAAATCGCCACATTTGTTCAAGATTAGACAGTTTTAAATACTATATTTAACATTAAAACAATTTGATCCCATGTAGCAAAACCAATATCTTCAGAATTTATTCATTTTGTGTCAGACAATGTCTTTAATGACTTCACAAATAAGACATCATATTTACTTACATTGCATTTTTCATTTGAATAACCTAGTTGCAAGTATTTTCTCAGACGATTCTACCTCACTGTTTCCATCACTGCTTGCCCTCACTCTGTGTTAGTCGGCCTCCCATCAAATACTAATAATTGGCTTAATTTGATTGTCATGAAGTCGTAAAATTACAAGCACATAATGTTGGTCGCGTCTAGCGAAGTGTCGTACTTTTGAATTATGTAAAATAAATACTGTGAAAATAGAGGTTTATTTTTAGAGGAGGATAAAAATACGCAATATTTTTGCATTCCAATTATTTCAATGAAACGTTTAACCTAGGAAAGTAAGAAGCTTAAAAAATTAACCTTGGTTTTAACTAAGTGAATGCAAACATTCTTGACTTGGGTAATAATAATCCATTTCATATTTTTTAAGGATTAAAAGAACTTTTGAAAAATAATTATAAAGCAATTTATTAACTATTTAGTGATATCCCTTTATTGACTGATTTACTTGTTTTGCGTTACACTCAGAAACTGGTCCTGACTTCTTTCAGGAATTCATTAAAAAAAGTGGTTACCCCGAGTGGACACCTGTTACCCGTCTGGCTGACCAAGGCGAGACACCATTGTTTAAGCAGTTTTTTCAAGGATGGACAGACGCCCATGTTGGTCCTAAGGCACGCGCCTACAATATTGGAAGTATTGCTCGTAAGTAAGCCCATATTATCTAATAAGTAATTCTGGAGTACACCTATGCTTGTGAGTCAAGTAATATAAATTGTTATTTGTCTTTATTCATTCATTTTTAAATTATCAGAATGTGTAAAGACTATTAAAAAAATGTCTTTTGACACCTAGTGTAAACCTGTTGACGAAATTTTACTTTCCGTTTTATATATATATATATATATATATATATATATATATATATAATATTGAGATAAAAATCTTAGAACTACTTCCTTTAATACAAAAACATTTGTTTAAATGCATTAGCCCTGACATAGTCTTTATTAAAGAACAGGCAAATTACCATATAAAAAAGAGTGCAAAAACAGATGCTGAACGAATTAGATTAATAGTTAAACTTGTGGGCTTTTAAAACAATGAATATTTTTAACAGACAGTTTTTTTCTCTCAAGATATTTTTTTAGATTTTAATTTTGTTTAAGATATCTATACTAACAACGGCAACAAGAAAAACGACAGTACCAAAAACAACAACGACAACAAAGAACACCAATAGCAATAATAATAACAACAGTATTTATTTTTAAGCTATGTCATTTCTCGACTTAATATATCTCTAAACAATTAATAATGATAATAATAAAAACAAATAAATAACAATCTCCGTAGTTTCAAAATATGACGTTGAATTCTGGCGGAGAATAGTTGCGTCTCATGGGCAAATCAAGCTCTTTAGTTTTGCTCGACAGAGTTGGTATCATGAACAAAATTTTCACTCAGCCGTTAAGAATAAAATGCAAAAAAAAATCATAAAATCTCATATCAAATTGGTCGTCGCTTGAGTCTGCAAGAGGAACTAATCTGGGATTTTTAAAAAAATCTGTTAATGAAATAAAACTTTCATCAACAATGTGAAGCCTGGTCACCAAAATCGGATCAAGTCCAAGTTTGGCTGTAATGACTAGACGCCAAATCCAATTAAACAAAAGAAAACGGATTAAATGAAACCCGGAAGAGTATAAGTAAATCTTGACCTCTTTTTTACACAGCACGTGAAAATCCTCAAAAGAACATAACATTTCAGACATACGAAATATGGAGAGGTATGATAAGAACTAAAATAAGACACTATTTTGACCAAAATATGCTTGCTAATTTCCTCTTGCGAATTAAGACATTTAATTTCAGAAAATGTTGCTTGCTTGCTTATTTGTTTTTGTTTAATGGCATTATTTAATGCCGTGCCGAAACCTAAATATTTTGTACGCAATTTTATTTTTTGGCAATAATAATGGTTATTAGTGATACAAGTCTTACTAATCAACCCATAGATGGAGGGGGAAAAGTGAATTCATATCTTTCTTTGCGGGTAGTGAATATAGCGATCCAACTAGAATTGGAGCTCGGCTCTCCGATTAACAATTCCGAGCCATTATCCATTACACCACCCGCACATCCAAATTTACAGCACCTGGTATTCCCAAACAGTCACCCATTTAGGTACTGACGGGGTTTGAATTTCAGAAATAAATCAGGTAAAACTAAATATAAGACAAAATTGATAGATGTGAAAAATCAATTAAATAAAAAATAATGAAATCTCAGAAATTAAAATTAAAGAATCTGACATAGGCATAAGCAATTTCACTAATTCAAATCTGTCACTGATGAAGAATCAAACCAAATTAGAAAAGAATTCCTTAAAAACAAATTCCTTAAAATCAATGAAGTGTAAAATCATATCAATCAGCAACGTAACAAATAGTCACTAAGAGATCAGCTTTCCAAAATCCACGTGACAAAGTCTAATGGTAGCCGGATAATTCGTCGATGGATAGTTCACTGATTGACAGACAATTCACATACAAGACAAGTGGTTGACGCTCTGTCTATTCAAGTTCAAGTTCACATCCAGTTTTTTTTTAAAGAACATTCTTTCTAAGCCATTCAATCGTCATCATGAAGTTTGTTAAAACAGAATGTGGAGGCAGAAAACTGTTATTTGAAGGATACGCCTATATTGTTGACAAAAATAGAGGGTAAATGTTCGTTTTAATTCCCTTCGCTTTTCCCCTTCAAACTTATCCAAAACATCATTACCTCTGTGCAAATGTATATGCTGAACTCAAACCAAGTGTTAGTTAGTGAAGAAACTTACCTTTTTTTATCTAAATGTCTATAAAAAAAAACGAACTATATCTTGAACTTTTTCTCTCCCGTAACTCTCACGAAGTCATGTAATTAACTGCAGAATGACATATTGCGTATGTAAAGAAATTTTCACAGAAGTTTTGGCGATTTTTCTTCATTTACTGATACTTCCGGCGATGTACTTCCGGGAATGAAAGCAATTCGCTATTGTATTTCTACGCTTATTACTTTCATTAGCGGAAGAAAATCGCCGGAAGTATCAGTAAATGAAGAAAAATCGCCAAAACTTCTGCGAAAATTTGTTTACATACGCAATATGTCATTCTGCAGTTAATTACATAAAGGAAGAAAATCGACCAAAATTCCAAACAAAATTTCTGTCTACGTAGAAAGTCATTCTGCAGTTAATTACATGACTTCGTGAGAGTTACGGGAGAGAAAAAGTGCGAGTTTTTTTTTTTTTTAATCATATCACCCCAAGCAAGGCGATAACGCCACTGATGCGCAGGGGGCTACGTAAGGGTAAAAAGAATGGAAAAGAGAAAGCAGGAAACAAGGGATGAGCCTCTTCACCTGTTCAATAGATGTGGGTGGAGTGTGAACCGGGCGATAGTTTAGTCTATCTACTCCAATTGGAAAAAAAAATAAATAAAAGAGTGAAAAGACTTGAAAAGGGAAAACCGGAAACCGCATCCTAAACAGGAAACAAGGTATGAGCCTCTTCACCTGTTCAATAGTTGTGGGTGGAGTGTGAACCGGGCGATAGTTTAGTCTATCTACTCCAATTGGAAAAAAAAAAAATAAGTAAAAGAGTGAAAAGACTTGAAAAGGGAAAACCGGAAACCGCATCCTAAACAGGAAACAAGGTATGAGCCTCTTCACCTGTTCAATAGATGTGGGTGGAGTGTGAACCGGGCGATAGTTTAGTCTATCTACTCCCGTTTGTTTATGGACTTTCAAAGCAAAAAAGGTAAATTTCTTCAATAACTAATTGTTGATTTGTGTTCAGCATACACATTTGCACAGAAATAATGCTATTTTGGATAAATTTGAAGAGGGGAAAAGCGAAGGGAATTAAAACGAACATTTACCAAATAAAGAATCTAAAAGTTACTGGATGTGCGAAGAACGAAAACTGTGCAACGCAAGAAAACAATCGATGATGTAATTAGCAGAACGCCTTCGGAACATTTGTATTTACCAATACCTTGATAGTTTGCCGTCAGTTAAAAAAAAAAAACTGGGTGAGAGTTTGAACTTGGAAAAACTTAAAGCGTCGACCAATTGTCCTGGCTGTGAATTGTCTGTCGGTGAACTGTCTGTCGGCGAATTGTCTTTCGGAGGATTGTTCGTACATGAAGTCCAATAAATGTACTATGTAAATATATAACCCTGTATTGAAAATATTGTTAATGAACAGACTAGTGGAACAGCTACTAGAAAACTTAATATAAAAACAAAATAAAGAATCTGACAAAACAACTTGCCAGAAGTCAAAATTAATTTTAAAAAAAAGAAGAAATCAGATGTTAATTATCAATACCGGACTGTTATCGCCACAAGAAATTCAAATGTTCGGCACCAAAAAGTAGAGAGGTCAAGCGGGAATATGAATGTAAATGAATATTAAATAAAATATAAAATTAAATTAAATTCTGGCAAAGAAAACCCATAGCATGGTATAAGCAAAATATGAAGTTAAATAAGCATATTCAACAGTATATTTTTTTCAATTTAGCAAATATTATAATTAATATATTATAACATACCGCAGATTAAATATACGATTGCCAAAATGTTTAAACCTATCAAACAATTGTAATTTTGCCAATTTCGCTGATACTGTTATCATAGACAAATCGCGCAAAAATGGAATATGTGGCAATAATAAATATGGGAATATCTGTCTCTCTCTCTCTCTCTCTCTCTCTCTATATATATATATATATATATATATATATATATATATATAATGTGTATTCTGTTATCATTAGCAAAATAAAAGTGTGATATATATTTTTTTTTTGTACCCTATCTTCTGATATGTTACTATTACCCCTTCCGGTGTTTATTAAAGTGACCAAATGCTCCATCGTCATTGTAAGTCGACGTTTTTATTGAAAGCCCACAGTATTCATTAGTTTAAGATGAAATGTTGACTTTTCTTGAAACGGATCAAATACCTGGTGTGCCGATGATTTTATCTTGTGACATTTCTAGAGAGATTAGAGAAAAGCTTATGACATTTTTTTTGCGTAGATTCATTATCGTGGAAAACTTTTTTTTTTTTTTAGCTTATCATTTTCATAATTCACATCTTGACATTTTATTTTAGAAAACTTTATGTATATAACATCATTATCATCATTACTGAAAATGTTTGTATGCCTACCGGGAGAATAAGTGAAAGTAAGTTTTCAAATCTCCTGCACGTTCCTCCGCATCCTCGCAAAACTCCAGCATCACTATTGTTACATGGTCAAATTTCTTCTAAGTGTGTAGGCTGAACTTATCAAGACAATTTTTTGTATTTCTATTAAGATGAGATTTCCAGGGAATTTTTCAATGTCTTGTTGTATTTCTTTTTCTGTCATTTCAAGCGCATCTGTTACGACTGGTACTATTCTTATTTTCCATTTCCAAATTTTTTTTATTTCGATTTCCAGGTTTTTATATCTTGATAGTTTTTCTTTATAATTGAATAATATTTTTCAAATGCCCTGGTTGCTATGTTACAGTGCATTGGGCAAGCCATATTAATTAGTAGACAAGTTTTTCTTTTCGGTTTTTGACAATTATGTCCGGTCTATTTGCTTCAATCTTTCTCTCTGTGAAGATGATGAAATCCCATAGAATTTTGGTGCCTTCTATTTCTGTAACCGGTACTAGGTGATACCAGTGTTAACGTATTTTCCAGAGTATTTGCACTTGTCCAGTGTAAATATTGCCCCACTCTATCGTGACATTTTATATTCATTTGGCGTAAGTACAAAACATCCTGAGATTAGATGCTCTCCTGATATTTTTAACAGAACCTGTATTTTTGGATCCACACAATTATGTATGATATTTGCCTGAAAGTTCTTCGTGAAAAACCTCTGGTTTTTATCTGTAAGAATAAAGCTTTTTGTTTCAGTCTTTAATCCAGAAGCTCGTAATCATCTAATAAGTGTTAACTTTATCATCATTGGCTTTATTAGCACGTTCTTGATATTGGCCGCGCAGAGGTTTATCTTTTCAGCGTTGTTTTATCTGTTAAAGAGCTTTATCCTTGGCTTTCTTCTTCATATTTTTACTGCAACAGTTGGTTATTGGGTTCTGGTTGGTTTTCTACAGAATCTACAAAAATCTTGCTTGTATTTACAACCTTCTTTCATGATTTTTTATTATTATTATTATTATTATTATTATTATTATTATTATTATTATCATCTAAGGCTTCAGATGTTAAGTTTTAGACTTTTATATTTAGTAATCATGGGGCTCACTTTTTTAACACGTGAATGTGACATATTTCATTGAAATAAAAGTAGGAGGAAATGCTAAACTGCATTTATAATACGATTCTTATTGCTATGCTCAGTTTCAACATATTGTCTTTCCAGACAGTACTTGTGCCATTGTACTAAGAGGGAGAGGTTAGTGCCAATCCCTAATGTCTAAGGCGTTTTTAATGAAGAATTGACAACGGAGCTGGGAAAATTTTGTTACCAATCCTATGCCCATGTTGGATTATCATTTTAAACTCTGCCTTTTTCCAGATTTCTTTGGAATAGGTTGGCGGACAATTCACTATCTATATTTATGTGATGTCACAGTTTGACGTATTTACCTTCAACACACACACACACGCACACATAAAGACAATGCTGTTAATATTTCATTAAATCATTAAATTTCTTAGTATATTTCTGTGAAGGTTTCAAATTAATTTCCTCGACTAAATGGTTGGATAAATATGTTTTTATTGATTTTTATATTCTTGTACATTGATATATGTGACAACCGTCAAAACAGGAATTGAGCATTGTATTTAGTTAATTTTCATTTTTGACTGAACACGCACACAAACTTTGAGCTTTATACAAACATACGTACGCGCACACACACACATATATATTGAGAAATTGACGTCTAAATTACACAAGAATTAAAATAACACATCTCTTTTTAACAAATATATTTACCAAAACTGCACAAAAATATTTTGAAATGCTGAAGAGTAAATTCATTCAATAAAATTGCCTTTGGTTTCAACCACGGCCACCAGACGACTTTTGAATCCTCTGCATCTCTTCTGGGTGGTTTTCTTGCTTAAGTTGGTGAATGTTGCCATAATTCTTACCTTCAGTTCATCCTTGATGTTACGAGGAGTTTTGTTGGTCTCTCGCTCTTGTGCAAATCCACACACTGTAAATCAAGGGGGTTCCAGTCAGAGGACAGATGGACAGATTTAAGGGGTGATGTGGTCGCAGAAATTATCTGATAGCCATGACTGGATTATCCTGCCTGTGTGGCATAGTGCAGAGTCTTGTTGCTAGATATAGGATCTTCCAGCAGCAACTCTCTTGAACCAAAGCAGCACTATCTCCTTAAGGCACTTGATGTAGCTATCGGTACTGAGTTTAAGGCCCTCACCAACGAGTTCAAGAGTTCTTTTCTTTTCACAACGATAAGAGTTTTCTGAGCTGCCGTGCCTTCGTAATCACCATTAGACTCATCCAACTTTTTCCGAATCCTCCGCACTGTATTCAGATACACACCCAATCACTTTGAAATGTTTGTATTGAAGCTTCCAGTGCGAATTTCTGGCGGAGTGAATTGTGTCAGGGTAGTTTTTTTCTCACGGACAATGCCCAACTGACCCTACTATACTGTGCAGTCGACAAAATTTAAAAAAAACAAAAAAAAAACAACGTGCATGCGCAAAATAAAAAATAGCGACAATTTATTCATCGCATTTTGGACATATATTTAAAGAGAGAGGGAGAGAGAGGAAGAATAGAAGGATCAAAAACTGTACAATATTCAAGTTTTGTGATTAATGACTTAATATACTTTGTTATTAGTATAATTATGTTGAAAAATATATATTTTAATAAGCCACGGATTTACTGATGTATAGATAAAACAATGTTGAAATTAAGATTGATAGATAAACGTTGAGACTAAGTTAACTCGCTAGCGAGGTAGATAGATGTTGAAACTATAATAGATAGATAGAAGAGAAACAATCAAAATGATTTCAACATTTGTACTGCCATTTCCCGTTTTCTTCCAAGCGTGAAGATGTCGCGTGATGCTGGCTGCAGTGAGTTATTCTTCAAAAACAAAAAACAAAACAAAACCAAAACAAAGTCGTTCTCATGACGAATGAGATGTTGTGAGAAATGTTAGTAATTAAATATTTCCTCTTCGTTTTAGTAATAAGAAAGCTCTCCATTGATTTAATCTCTAATGACTTATCTGTCAAGTAAGATTGAAATGGTGGGCTTCAGATGAGACAGGAGAGTAAAGATAAATGCGTCAGAGTGATTAAATTTACTGCGCAAATAAGTAGGTAAATTGCTGGCTACATAGATAATTTCAGAATACTTTGGATTAGTGACGAACAGACATTTATTATTTCGTGCATGGTTGTGAATAGAGTTCTTTTAAATCAAACGCATGTTCGGATACATACAAAATGTATTAATTCTTTTTGTAACTAATGATAGTAGACACAGAAAGGAAACTGCAAGACCCCTTACAAAAGGTAGCTGAAGAAAGCAGAAAGAAAGAACTACATATAAATTCCAAGAAAAATGAATGGATAGTTATCAGTAAAAAAAGGATCCCAAAATGTCAGCTACAGACTGGGGATACTAAAATCAAGCAGGTACAGAAATTTAAATATCTGGGGAGTGTTCTGACAGAAGACATAAAGTGCTACTCTGAAATCCGAAGGCGAATTGGCATAGCGAAGTTGAGTAGAGTGTTGAGAGACAGGAAAATTTCCCTGGAAACAAAGAAGAGAGTTGCTGATTATGTGATGTCGGTCCTTCAATATGACAGGGAGTGCTGAACAATCTCCTCAAAGATTGAGGGAGAGAGTGAAGCAACTGAAATGTGGTTCTACAGAATAATGCTGAGAATACTATGGACCGAACATGTGAGCAACGATGAAGTTTTTTAGAGGATGAAAATAAAAAAGAAACTAATATTTAACATCAGGAAAAGCAAACTATAGTTCATGTAATGAGGAAAGAGGACTTGGAAAATCTGATAATCATAGGTCAGATAGAGGGCTTGAGCAAATGAATACCAGAGCTGGGTTTGGGAGGGGTAACACGAGAAAGCATGTTTAGAGCTACTAGGGATAGAGAGATGTGGCAGACCATGATCGCCTACGTCCCGAACGGACACGGCACATATAAGACAAAGTAATGTTTCCTTAGCAACCCCATATACAGAGCATTCTCGTCTGATAAAAAGTATATTAAAAATAAATACAATTCAGATAAAAAGAGCATTAAGAATAATATTAAGTATCATTTGTGCAATTTTGGGCAGTGATTTAGGCGTTTTAAAGGTTAAGAAGACAATTTAATCCGTAGATTAATTTAAAATAAAATTAAAATTTGAGCGTTATGGCCATATGTGCATATCGCAATAAGCTGACATTAGATTGTTTTTTGAAGATCCATACATTTTAGCTCTATATTGAGCGTGTTCCATGTATTTGAGAATACATCTTTAATAAGCCATAAATGGCAGTCAACAAAACATAGTGTTACGTGCTATGTGTGTGTCAAAAGCGAATTCTTCTTCAGATGTATTGAGGGCATTAACATAGCTTCCAATCTGGTACAGAAAATAAAAAACTAGTTACTCGGAGATTGAAGTTTCTTAAAAGCAGTCATGAAACAGGAGAAACGACAATAACGCGGTACGGACGCCCCACTACCATCACCAACATTGAATTGCTGGACACTGTGGTCAAATCTTGGATCGATGCGGGTGACTGCACGTTTTTCAGAATGTCTCCACTCGCATAACCTTCGTACCCACAATTAACTGACCATGAATTTTCACTACCATATGATCACTAACATGCTCACCTGTTCACGTTAACATCAAGCCTTTAATATATTTTAAGGTGTCTCTTAATTTACCGAATGTCTTTATGCAAAATATGAGTAAGGTATATTTGATTTTTCTATTGCTGATTCTGTTCATATTTCGAAGTTGAAAATTCTATTTCTTATTCCAGTGTCACGAACAAAGCCACATTGTTCTTACACTATTCATTATTTTATTCCTAATTGCTTTTTTTTTTAATGCTTCATCAAGCTGGTTTTTATGAAGTTCGCATTCATTCGAATCTGTTTTTTATAGCTTGGAGGAATGATTTTTTGATATTTTACCGCTTTAATATATTTCATTTATCGCTTCGGTAATTTGTTAAGTCCGAAAATTCTAGCATCTGTCAGTAATTCTATTATAAGCTTGTCTGGTCCTGCTGGTTTATTTTTTTTCATTTTAGTCGATGCTGTTCTAAACTCAAATTGCATGATTTTATGTATTGTCGGTTTCTCTCCTAAGTATTCATTCTATCTATGTAGTACATTTTCTTTTTCCCTTATTATTCCTTACATCCAGCCAAATATTATTATTTCTACCCCGATATTTCTTTGATCTTTTGTGAACACGTGATACGTGCGTTTTCTAGTAGTTCCCCGATCACTGCACATTTTCATTATCAAATAGATCCCACCAAATATTTAATGGAGTTTGAACAGCTATTCATCTTTTAATTTATTGATCTTTTCTTTATCATTCCGGTAATTTCGTATAAATCCCGAATCACTTGACCAGAGATTAGAGACCCTCATTTCCTCTCCATTTTTCTTTCTTTAGTGAAGGTATTTTGCTCTTCAGGCAAAATTTACGAAGTACTTCGTATACTAGTCTACACACACACACACACACACACACACACTTAAACACGGGGTGTATATATATATATATATATATATATATATATATAAAGAAAAATTAAGGCAGACACGCTATTTCATGGTGAAATCACCATGAAGTAACGTGTCTGCCTTAATGTTTCTTATATTTGCTCTATATGTATTTATACGCATATGTTTAGAGCTCTCTTAGTGAGTTATCCTACCATTGTATGTACAGGATACTCCTTTAGATTCTTCTATACCCACAGTGCATGCTGATATATATATGCGACTGGGCTGAAATATTTAAAGTTCGTTCTAAAAGCCTTTTAAAGTAAAGAAATCTCTCTATCTTTATGTGTGTGTGTTTTTGTGTGCGTGTATGTGTGTGTATATAGACATATGTAAATATATTTGCAATTAGTTATCATCTATATGTATATTCATACATGTACATAGTACGTATTTATTGAGATGAGCTAATTTTAGTTTTTGTTGGCATCAATCGCTGCCGACATTTGAATTTGAACACGGAACGGCAGAGAACAAACATAGTTGACTTCGTTTTGATGCAATTAAAGGAATCGTGCTGCTGGGATCGCATGACGTTGTAAAAATAATATATATATATGTGTGTGTGTGTGTGTGTGTGTGTGTGTGTGTGTGTGTAGGGGGGTACATAATAAGCATTCTATGTAGAAAAAGATCTGATATTACTCTTCGAAGGTGTTATTTCTAATGTATGTGACTTTACAAAAAATGGCCACTTGGTGAGGATCGATCTCATTTAACTATCAATGATATATTAGAGCAGCTCACTCTACACGAATTACTTGATAAGTATATTCATGTATGTGTTTTTGTTTTATTATATATTTATGTTTCAATTGTTTAATTTTATAGAAACCAACCGTGCCATGTTTGACGCCAAAATTCTTCACAAGCAGAAAGTATTTTCCGAAGAGGAGCAATTACCAGACGATGGAAGTGGCGGTTTATCGGTGATTAAAAATCTTCTTTTAATCATTGCCCAAATCATCATTATCCTCTCTATTAAGATGTAACATACTTTGTTTTTTAATATCGTGTCCCTTCAGGATCTAAAAGATCATGGCTCTCCACAGATTGCTTTTTCATATTATCTGTAAATTGCCATTACTTTGTTATATATATATATCATTTCACTCCAAATAAGATAGAACCGCCACTGGTATGCAGGGTGTTACAGTGAGAAAGAAAAAGATTACAGGGAATGTCGAAGAGAGGATAAAAAATGGATGAGAATCAAGGAGATTTTTTAAATTTCATATTCCTTCAGGATGTAAAAGATCATGGCCCTCCACAGATTCTTTTTGCATATTATCTGTAAATTTCCGTTACTCTTTTTTTAATACGTTTATACAGTGAAATAAAATTAATTTTTAATTAATTGAAAACAACAATTTTAATAGATCCAACATTTCTAGACTAAGTGAAGTATGTCATTATTATTTTAAAGCAGTTGATATAAAGTGTAGTTTTTTTTATAATCGTGTGGCCCTAAGCAAGGCCTTTTACTGCCACTGTTGTGCAGGGGATTACACAGGAGGAATGTTATGTGAAAGAGTGACAGGTTACAGGGAATGTCAGGAAGAGAGTGAGAAGGAAGAGAATACTGATGAGAGTGGGATGGACAGAGAAAAAAACATGAGTGAGATTATGTAAGTTAGTGAGACAGAAGGTGACTATTGACTTTACATTTGAATTCTTGAAGATTGTAGCTATCGGGAAAGCAAGTAAGTGGAAAAGAATTCCACAGGCGGGAAGTGCGAGAAAAGAAGCTGATGGAGTAGAATTTGAGTTTACAATTTATCGGTTTCACAGTAAAAGGTGAGATCTAGTTGCTGATCTTGGCTCGAGGAATACATATATTTATTTTAGGTATTTAGAAATTCGTTTTTTGTTTTTTTTGTTTTTTGTTTTTATAATCATTCCCTCCTATCCACCCAAGCAAGGCAGGACCGCCACTGGTGCGCGGGAGGTACAATGAAAGAAAAAACAAGGTACAGGGGATGTCGAAGAAAGGATAAGTGATGAATGGGCGTCAAAGAGAATATGGCAACTGACGTTGCATTTAACCTTTTGAAGATTGTAGCTATCAGGGAAGAAAGCAAACGGAAAGGCGTTCCACAAACGGGAAGTGCGATAAAAGAAACTATTAGAGTAGAAGGGGCGGTTACATTTAAATATTTCGAGTGGGATGTTGATGTCAATTTTAGTAGCACGCTAAATATCAGGGGAAAAGCTCGCTAGAGCCGTTGACAAGAAAATAGTTCTAGAAAAGACAGAGGGAAGCTACATCACAATTTTTAGTCATAGTGTTCCTTCTAGAGAGGCTGCCACCAAATCTTAATATATCCTGCTATTTTCCTAATGCTAAAGGGAGGAGGGGAAAAAATCCATGCTTATCTCAAGAGTATTAAGGCGAAAGTAAGCGTATTTGACCAAAATATGAAGTCGGGTCGTCGAATCTAATTTCCAAGACTTTAACAATTACATTAACGCACAACCAATATATTACTATTAGATAGCCAACATTATTAAGATGTTAAATAAGCAACATTACCAAAACACGAAGCAGATGCATTAAGTATCAATATCTTACTGAAAAGTGTCCAGGTATTATATCTCTTCTCAAAGTCCAGCTTTACCTTAAATTTTTTAACCATTTATTCTGTTTCAGTCAGTTAAGTGCCATACGTGATACACGCTTAAGGGCGATCATGTCTCTTTCGAGACATGACTGACTGGGCAGAATATTATCCCGCAGTAGGTTGCCATTGCTTTCTGCGGTAGACTGGTTGCCGATCAAGGCTATAGAACCCAATCTGTCCTGCTATTTAACCCATAACTGGAAGGAATAGTAGGATTAATACCTTTCCCAAGGATATTTGCGCGTAAGTGAATGTAATGAATTCAGCTGGAATTCGAACTCTGCTCCCCGATTTCTCGTTCCGAGCCGATATCCAATGCACCACAACGCACATCCTATGTTTACGTCTCCTAAAAATAAAATATGAAATCAAATTTGGCGAAAAGAAACGTCGTAAAATATTCAAATAAATTGCTATTTCCACCGGCTAACAAAATCGATTATCGTAGGAAAACGATCACTGCTGGGTTTTTCTTTTCACTCATATTTTTGTAACCTATTTTCATTATAATCGTTTCAGATTTGGCGTATCTATAATAAAGATATGCATGTTGTAAAATCAGAAGAATTTGGAACCTTTTACAGTAGCGCTTGTTACATCGTCCTCTACGCCTGTACTGGGACTGGTGGGGATGGTACCCACATCATCTACTATTGGCAGGTGAGAATCAATCCTAACAAATCGATAAGATCGTGTTTTCTTTTGTGTTGTTAAAAAAACTTTAGTAACGGAAAAACACAAGAAGGTATTTTTAAATAAGCGTCATGCAAATAAAACCTTATAAATTTGCAAAATTTGTAAAATGACCTTAAGGCTTAATTGATTAATTATTTATGAAAGGGAAAAATAAAAAATAATGATACTTATCGGGAATATCGTTTTATTAAAATTATTTCTATCTAATTAAGCAAAGCATCACTGAGACACAAGGTATTACTGGGTTTGGAAGAAAACAGAAACATTGCTAAGGAGCAAGCACAAGAAAAGTAACCAGGAGGACAGCGACTAACATTGCATTTAAAGTTTTGAAGTTTAAAGTTGGCTGAAAAGTATGGAGTCGGAAGGGAGTTCCATAGGCGAGCATAGAACTTACGGTTACATCTAGCCAACTCAACGATGAGACCTCGTTGCCAATCCAGTACTGCGCTTATATGCACAAGATCTAGGTATCATAGCGAAGAGTTACTCCTAATAATTGCCATAAAAGTATTTATAGAAAAGGCACAGGGAGGCATCTTTCCGGAGGTGGGAAAGTAACTAATGTCGAGACGCAAAATCAGGACCATTGATATTGCTGATTCGTTTTTGAATTTTTATCAAGGATCTCTAGATATATAACTGGAGCACCGGATCATATGCGTCAGCAATATTCTAAACAAGGACGAATGGTAGACTTCTAAATATGTAAGATAGATTCTAGAGAGAAAACTATCTAGCATGACACAATGAACTAACTTTCTTAGTAGCCAACCTAGCAATAGATTCATTATAGTCTTTCTACTTCATTTCAGTGGAGAACGTTATCCCGAGAAGTCACAAGTTACTCTCCTGAAAGTTAGCATCAGCCATTCTGATGGAAGGCAGAATGTGGCCTCTCACATGATTAATAGTTTAGTTTTGAAGACGTTAAAATTAACAAGCCATCTTTTGGCCAGACTGAAGGTGGTTGTTAAGATTAGCCGCCAATTTGACCTTATCTAACGATCAGACTTACTATTGAGACAGGAGTAAATGGTTGCGTCTTGAGCATAGATACCAAGTTGAGAGCTGATGCCTTCAGGAAGTTCATTACTGAAAATTTAAAACAAAGTAGGACCAAGAATAGAAGCTTGGATGACACTTGCAGTAATACGAAAGGATTTGGAAGAGTAGCTATTCAGGATAACTTTAATTTCACGATTTGACAAGAAAGACTGAATCAGTTCAAATTTGAACATAGGTTCATTAGAATATCAAAGCGTAACAATTTGACAAACGATCAACGTTTAAAATATAAATTAGATATTTATAGCTCATAAAACTAGTTATAATAGTTATGTTAAAAAATTATAATCTTGAACCGTTTCTATATTAAATATTTAAAGTCAAATTTTAACTATATCTAGTATTTAGAATTAAGTCTTCATTATAAAGAATAATTTTATAATTTCTAAACAGAAAATAATTTTGGGAATTAGATATAAATCTAATTTTCCATTAATTATTGTACAATCTATCTCAACGATAAAAATATCTTAAAAACAGATGCGATCATAAACAAATAGTATAAAGTTAACCATTTTTTTAAATTTTCACCAGGGAAAACATGGAAGCAAAGATGATACAGCAGCAAGCGCTATGTTTGCTCAAATGGTAGATGAAAATGAAGTCAGTGGGAAAGCAGTACAGGTAAGAAACGAATGATTTGTGCATCATTAACATACATTCATATAACACGCGTCTTCGTATGGAATAATGTATAACTTGGATGAGATATATTTATGGTGAAGAAACGGGTTGTTAGAATTCATCTGGCCGGGGAAAGCCACACAATATAGAAAGTTGCGAAGAGCCATGATCGTTTATGTTTTGAAGGGAGGTGGCACATAGAACAAGAAGATGAATATAATGATTCAATTTCTAACTTTTCAGCCGACATCTTCTGAATTCCAAACAAAGTCTGAATTCTTAATAAAGTCAATAATATTAAATCGTTTTAATATTTATGCATCTATTTGATAATAGACACATTTTATTTTCTACTATTCTCTGTTTCTGTCTTTCTTTCTTTAACTCTTATTTATCTGCGCTTTTTATTTCATGTATCATTTTACTGCATCATCTCACCATCGCAGGTTTTTTTTTCCTTTCTTGTGCATTTTTGTACTATTCTTCTTTTCCCAGGTCTTCTTTCCATCTTTTCTTCTTATTTTCTGTATTAAATCCTCATCATTTCTGTTATCTTTCTTTCATATTTCATTTTTTTCTTTTCGTTTTTTTGAGATCTTTACTTTTTCTTGAGTGGCTATTTCATTCTTTCTTTCTTCCTTTTGCACTATTTCTGCGAATTTTCATCTAAAGTTTTATGTCCTCAAGCTATTTAATTTTCCATAGTAATCAACTACAATTAAAGTCTTGATAGAACTACACACAGCTCTACATTTCCTACCCCAGTCAATTACAACATCTATTACTTCTTCCAAATATTTCTAATTTAATAAAGAACATAATTACTTCAAGATCTTCAAGAACCTCATGTCCTTATTTTCCGGCTGCATTCACCAATACAAATTTATTAAACAGCCCTGACTCTATCTTACGAATTTCAAACAGAAACATTTCTCTTCTGAAATTTCTGAACCTGTCAATAATGCAAATTGCTAATATTTAATTTTTTTTTTCATAAAATATTTAAAAGGTTACAGTATTTACGTTATTCGGACTATTGTCCTCATCTTTGTTGCCATTTGTACGACGTTTCGGCCATTGTACGCTCCGGTCTTCTTCAGGTGCTAGGAATTTCAAAGCGAATCCTTTATTACAATTACTGGGGTATATAATACTCATTCCTTGCGTAGTAGTAATTCCACGATTGGAAGTCATGAGTTATCTCCCTCTAACCCTGCAAGTTACTTGTTCACCACTGCTGTAGCCTGGTATTGAACTCACATTTAAAAGGTTATTCAATAATTATTGTTTTTCAATTATTTACTTTGCTATGAGAAGAATGTAACACTAGGAAAGATGATATTTTGAAACATCTGATTTTCTTGCTATTGCATTCTTGATATAAAACTACCTGATTCAGGAACTTAACTCATGACCACGATATCACCGTTCTGAAAGATGTACATTTTTGGAGGTTTTAATCAAATATCAAAATGTTGTAAATAACAAAATATTTTTGGTCGGATTTTGAGATAAGAACTGCATATGTAAACCAGTATCGATCTAATAGATCTATATTGGTTTGCACATAGAGTTCTTATTGTTCTGGAGGAAAATGGTAATTCCTTATCTCAAAATCCGACCAAGAATATTTTGTTCTCTATTAAATAATACATTTATTTGTCATTGACATTTCGGTCAGCTTTTTAAACTTAAATTAAAAAATACAAGGTTTTATTTATCAGAACTGAATTTCGAAGGACAGTGTGACTTTTGTGGCTAAGAAATCTGGTTAAGGGTGGAGACTTTGAGGTCATCAGCCGAACTGATTGGACGCTCCAGAGTAAAGTATATTGACACAGCAGGAACAAGGTGGGGCAATGTTACGGAATCCTTTAATATTCCTGAGTTAATAGGGCAGGATTAAGGAGAGTCCTGTTGACACAAGCAATAGTTCTTTGATCATCAAGAAAATTGAGCGCAGTCTTATGGTTTACGATGTTGATTTTGTACACTGACTGCTTTGTCATAAGACAATTGTGTTATTCACTGCTGTAAATGGATTTGTTCATCTTAGGAAGAGTAATTATATTCTTCTATCTAACAGACAATTTTCCAAATTAGCAAGCTTGCTTGACGTTGACCAGATTAAGATAAATTTTAAAACCATTAAAAAATTTGTTAGATTTGGATTAAGTACAGTAGAAAAAGATATAATATTTTCAAATGGTAATAGAAAATTAAAAAAATATATATATTCTTTTAATAATATATTTTATCTTATATCTTTGTGAAATCAAACTGTAGTATTTGTTCTTATTAGATGAGAGAAAATTTAGCAATCTTTTGCTTTAGGAATTGATTTAAGCAAAGTTTTAATGTACTTAGTGAGAAGTGAATACTTTTCTCAATTTCGATGCGTGTATTAAACACTGCTGTTAGAGGAGAAACCGCGCTAAATATAAATAAATTCTGTTTATTGTTATTATTTGGATGAAACCCACTTGGCTGTTGGCAGGTTTGGCGTCAGGTTTCGTGTCAGAGACCTCTTTCTCGTCTTAGACAATTGGTAACAGACAATTTTCTTTCGAAACAAATCTATTTTTCAACCTAAATGATATAAATATTTATTCAGTTGGTACATGTGAAAAAATTGTATTTATGCACATTTTTATTTTTATAACTATCTTAATTCCAAATAACCTTTTATGTGCGTGTGTTTGCAATTCTAATGACATAGCAACTAATAATGAAATTTTGTGCATAATTCATTGTCATTATTTTGATTATTTATTGTGGAACACATTTTGAAATCGAGGTTAAATCTTGCCTAATATTTAAAGAGAATAAACTATTAAGATAATAATAGACTTTTTTAGACCTTGTTCTTTGATCTGAATCATTTACAACTAAGTAAAGAAGCTGCAGCTGCAAAAATAAATAGACTTTCTTTCCTAATTCTCTCTCCCTCCCACTCTCTTTCTACAATGTAGCTGTCTGGATAGATTTGATTCTTTTTTTCTCCCCACCCCTTTCTCTCTCTAGCTTCACAATGTGGTTGTCTGGATACAGTTGAGTTTCTCGATGTTAATCAGGAGTAACAAGAACGTTATTCCCGGCCTATCACCGTTACAACCCATTTATATGTGTGTTTTTTACCCCCTAGTTGCTTTTAATAATTGATTATTGCGACTGTCAAAGTTCAATTTTTGCCTCAGAATAAGCGCCGTTTACTCTTCTACTTTTCTTGGTTTCTTTTAGGATAAATATACTTAGGTCTTGTCCTGGATTGTTATTTCTACTGATTCTGTTTCGTAATTCAATCGTTCTCTGCTCATATCATGCAATTTCCTATTTTTTGTCTCCTGAAATCTCCTTATGTTCCTTCTCATTTTTACACTTCTCGTCCAATGTTTGCCATAACTCACTACGCTAATCTTAACGTTATTTGATAGTCAATATCTCAACACAGTCTTCAATGCTGAAGACCTTCCTTTTTTTAACATAAAGATTATCATTCTCATTTCTGAGAAGAAAGACTTTATGCCATGTCATTCATTTATTCATTCTTCTGTCGAAAATTCCCAGTTCGCCTCATATTATAGATATTACTCCTGTTTTTTTAGGCTTACGGCGACATCACATTGAAACACCAGTTCTTGTATGATCACCGAAGTTAAGCAACGTCGAGCCTAGTCAGTCCCTAGATTGGTGACAGTTTGGGAATACTAGCTTGGATTTGTGGGTGGTGTAATAGATAATGACACAGTTATTAATCGGAGGGCCGAGTTTAAATTCTAGTTGGGTTCGTTATATTCACGTACGCGCAAATACACTTGGGAAAATATGAATCCACATTTACCTTCCCCAGCTATGGGTTAATTATTAAGATTTGTAGGATTAAACCATATTATCTCAAAAATAAAATTTTGTACATAAAAAATTATTTAGATTTCGGCATTAAATAACCCATAAAGCTGTTGATATCCCATTAAACAAAAACAACCAAACCAACCTGATTTCTTACTGGTTGGTTCTTACATGACTTCATCGTTTGTTATAAGCTGTTTGCGTTTCCAAATTCTTAGTCATCTTAATAATTGCAAAATAGACAACATGAGGTCGATGTTTCACACGTTTCTATACGCGTATTTCTCCCAGAAACATGTTGCTGTTATTCTTGTAAAGTTATTATTGCCAACAATATATGTATCTAAATATTTACTATATTTACTCTTTTGAAATATGACATTTTAGTCTGTCTAAGTGTGTTTATTACTGTTTACAGATTCGAGTTGCCCAAGGGCAAGAACCAGAACATTTTCTCAGGATATTTCAGGGTAAATTGATTGTGTTGAAGGTAAGATGGATATTTTTCCCAAATCTTCCGATGTTGTAATATGAAATGTCAATTATCATATTTGATTTTTAAGCCATAGAATATTGCTTGAACGAATCAGATTTAACAACATGAAGATCTTCATTCTTCTCACATACAAATCATACAAACAATGACTATGACATCTTAAAGCATATATCCAAAGTTTCATTGTTTTTTCAATGCGCTTTCCAAAACAATATCTGCAATCAATCCTAGGAAGCAGGTATGTTGCAATGACTAATCAAAATAGTTTAAGTCTCATTTATCATAAAGATAATATATACGAGGACGGATCCATAAGCCTAGCATGTAATTATTAGTTGAAATTTGACCTGAAACTTTCACTGTATAATGTTCAATCTATGTGATTTATGAAGCATTGGATTAAATGCAGTAAGAATTATGTTAAAAAATAAAACATTATTGTGTAAAATAATGTCCTTTTCCCAAGGACATACTAATCTGTGTGTGTGTATGTGAGAGAGAGAGAGAGAGAGAGAGAGAGAGAGAGACCCCAACATATTCAAATGTCTAGAATTGCTGTATGGATAATAGATATTTGGAATCACTGCAAACTGCATGAATGAAATACCATATATTTCCTAACTAATTTTTTTCTTTTAATCGTTTCACCCCAAGCAAGGCAGTACTGCCACTGGTGCGCAGGTACTACATAAGAAAAGAGTAAAATGTTACATAGAAGGAGAGCAAAGTGAAAGAGGAACCGGTTACAGGAGATATTAGAAAATGGGCAAGAGAAGGATGGGGATTCTGGTGTGAAGAGAGTTGCGTGAGAGTAGAGTAAAAAGGGAGAAGGACAAGATACAGGGGGTGTTGGGGAAAGATAAGAGAATGATGGGAGTCAAAGGGATAAGAGATTGCAATTGACGTTGCATTTAAACACTTAGAGATTGTAGCTATCAGGGAAGCAAGTATACGGAAGGAAATTCCACAGGTAGGAAGTGCGAGAAAAGAAGCTGTAGAGCAGAAGTGTCATCTGCATTTGGGTGTTTTGACTGTAAAATGGTGAAACTTTGTTGCCAGTCTGGTTGTAGAGGGGGCACCAGGGAGCTAACTCGTCGGAGAAGAAACCATGAAAATGTCTGTAGAAGAGACAGAGGGAAGCCACATTCCGTTGAAGAGAAAGTGGTTGGAGTTGAGCCGCCAGAACGGGATCGATTATATTGCAGATTCTCCTCTGGATCCTGTCGAGAACCCTGAGATTAATAGCAAGGGTATCTGACCAGATATATACAACAGTATTCAATGCATTGGCGGTTGGATGAGTTGTACATGTGCAAGATGAGCTCAGGCGAGAAACATTTCCTGTTCCGACACAGTGACCCAACATTCCTAGCAGTAGATTTAGCTATTGATTTAATGTAGTCGAGAGAGTGAGGCCGAGGAGGCGCAGTGTATTACTTTCGAGGAGACTAGCTTGATGCATGCTGATGGGGGGGAGCAGGAGGGAGTGTCTATGGTGGTTGACGAATAGCAGCTTCGTTTTGGAAGCATTAAAGTTTACAAGCCATTTCTTACCTCAGTCCACCACAGACTAGAGGTCCTTCTCAAGATCAGCAGCGAGGTTATCTTTGTTCGCCTTGGCAGATTTCTTACTGAGGCGGGAGTACATGGTGATGACGTCAGCGTAAATGTCTACTTGGGATTTCATCACATCAGGGAGATCCTTGATGAAGATCAGAAAGAGCGTCGGACCTAGAGCCCTGGGGGACACCCGCATTCGTGTGATAGGATCTGGAGGCATGCTCGTTCAAGACGACCTTCATTATGCGGTTTGATAGGAACGATTATATCAAACTAAGTAAGCGTTCAGTGATACCATAACCCTGTACCTTGCGCAGAAGGACAGCGTGCTAGGCCCTATCAAATGTTTTGGGGGATATCCAGGACAACAGCTCGAGCTTCGCCGCTCTTATCGAGGGTCTGGTATATGTACTCGGTTGTACTCGGTCGTTAGCATATCAGTAGTAAACCTGGCAAAGCGGAAGCCATAACGCCTGTCTGAGAATAGTTTATGGGTAGCAAGATGTTAATCTATTTCAGCATTGATGATAGATAGCATAGCACACTTTGCTGAAAATTAGAATGATGCTAATAGGGCGATAAGTTCTGATGAGTTCTTAAATATAGGAACTACAGCAGAGAACTTCCAGCAGGCGGGAAAACAGGAAGAAGAGAAGCAGTAATTATAGAGTTTAGAGAGGAAAAAGGAGAGTTCAGGGGCACATCTCTTCAAGACAATGACCGGGATTCCGTCGCCTCTTCTCGCTTTATAGGGGTAAAGTTTTGAAATTATGTTAGAAACCAGAAAGGGCATTATGTAAACATCCCTCGGTTGATCCTCATATGTGCAGGTGGAGAAGAATTTGCGAACAAAACACTCGACCCTGTCCGCTGTGGATGTGAGAACCTCAAATTTATAGATTAAAGGAGGAATGGAGGATTTGCTGTTGTTCAGCACATATTTGCAGAGCTGCCAGTAGTCTTTGGAGCTGAAATTGCTGGTTGCTATATGTTTGCTTTATTCTCTCAGTAAACAACAGCTTAGCATCATTCAAGATCCTCTTACACTCATTACGACCAGAGGTAAATAGGCACCTATTATGGTCAGACGCGTGGCTCGGATATAGTCAGTAATGATTCCTGTGGGCAATAGCGGCTGAGCAGACAGGAGAAAATAAGGGGGATAAATGAAGTTTAGGACGAAACTTTCTGACAGGGATGAAAGCACCGATGCCAGCTTTCATCCAGAAGGAGACCTCAGAGGTGCAGTCCTCAACGGTGAGGCTAAACAATTTTTCCCAAGGGACATCACATAAAAAATCGCAGAAAGAATCCCAGTCTGCTCTTTGATAGCATTAAGAAAAAGTGGGATTGGAGAGAGATAGCATGATCGGAGTTTCCAAGAAAGCAAAGCTGCAAAGCTTGGCAGGTGTCAGGGACAGAGATGAAGCAGAAATCTAGCAGAGAAGCGTGTCCTGTAAGATACTAGGTAAGCGCGTGTGGAAATCCATCACTTGCGTAAGAGATTGAGTAATTGCAAAATTCATGGCACTGAATGCCAGCAGAGTCTGTGACAGATTTTTCTAGCCACTTGGCAAGGTGGACCTTAAGATCTTCGAACACATATGTTAGCGAATGGGTGAGAGGAAGTAACCTTATCTATATTGTCAGATATACTGTTTAGCAGGGAGCAGTCGGGAGAGAAAGGGGAACGGTACAAAAAGAAAAAATAGCTAACTGATTTTAGGAGTGAAAAACAGGGGATTCGGAAGAAGTCAACCTAGCTAGAGGGAGGTGTTCAGTGACGTAATTCCCAGGCTATGTATATGGACAGTAGAGTCCTTCCTTAAGAGGGAAAGGTAACCAGGAAACGAGACGTTAGAGGATAGGATTGAGGGGTTAAGATTAGTTTCAATGTTAGGGGACTTTTCGAGGGGGAAAGATTCCACGCTGCAGAAGTTGGAAATTGTAGCGCTATAATATATAAATGAAAGTGAAAAGACCCCGCAAGTAGGATAAATGATAACGATTTGTTTCCGAACTAGAAGTTGAATAGTCTAGTCCTGAAGAATAATTTAGAATTATTTTTTATAACAAGCGGGTATCCTTAATATCTTAAAGCAGTCAGAATATTTTGGTACTTATAAAATCTGGGATGCCAACGGATAGTTTATTGAACATGAGGTTTCAATTTATATGTCTTAAACAACTATTTTGACATTTGCAAACGAAATCAAAATCGTACCACTCATCATATTTACTCAACCATGTTTGATTCTATCTGTAGATTAATGACAGCAAATTTTTGTTGTAATTCTATAGTTGTTAAGTTTTACATGTCCTTGACACACTCTCCTATCCTCTAAATTGAGTGGGTAAGGCGTGCAATGTAGACCTTTTCTGAACAACAACTCACCAGGACTTACTGCAGACGGCTTATCTCAAACCATTTATAGTGAGGTTTTATCATACTTAACTTATAATAAACAAATACAACTGGAAAAAGGTTTGGCTATGAAAAATGAATGACAGTGACTCATATTTAATTTTTTAAAAAGTACTAAGATTTTGTTTTTATTTGTTTGAAAATAATAGTTTTATATATAATAGTAAGAAACATGTCTTGCTTTATATATTCTAAATAAGAAATTGACTGTTATAAAAATCAAATTGTTAATAATAGATCAATTAAGCTATACATGTTACTCATCGAGATTCTTAAATGTGATGTTGAAAAAATCTTGCAAAAATATTTTTTATCTCTCTGTATTTTTTAGATGAAGTATTGTAACTAATTGTTCGGACTGTTGTCCTCATCTTTGTTACCATATTCAAGATGATTCGATCGTTGAACGTGTTATAATACCAACAATAATGATCATGAGGAGGATGATGATTATTATTGTAAGAACTTCCGGTCCTTCTAGGGAATTCTGGATTAAGAGGGATATAGTGTTGAGTTTAAATAAAAAAATTACCACGTGTCGTCATTATTGCTTCGACTTTTCATCGGCCATTTTATATAAAATATCTTTCCACCCTAAGCCAAATCAAAGGTGAGAGAGAGAGAGAGAGAGAGAGAGAGAGAGATTATTTCTTGAACAGAAACAAATTCGGAAAAAAATATTCAAAAAGAAAAAAAAAACAATGATCAAATAACTACCAGAGCTGTTTGATTTTACAAACCCGGGAATTAACAGAAATGATCTCCGAGATTTCAACACTTTCGAGAAACACTGACATCTTCGAAAGAAGATAACAGTTTGTTTTTTTTCATCATATCACCCCAAGCAAGGCCGTAACGCCACTGATGTGCAGGGGGCTACATAAGAGTGAGAAGATTAGAAAAGAGAAAACCGGAAACCGCATCCTAAACAGGAAACAAGGGATGAGCCTCTTCACCTGTTCAATAGACGTGGGTGGAGTGTGAACCGGGCGATAGTTTAGTCTATCTACTCCAATTGAAAAAAAAAAATAAAATAAAAAAAATGTGTGAAAAGATTGGAAAAGAGAAAAACCGGAAACCACATCCTAAACAGGAAACACGGGATGAGCCTCTTCACCTGTTCAATAGACATATAAATAAAATAACAACATTGTATTAAGTAAGGTTACAGATCTGAATAATTTGCGAATGCAAGATGTCGTGAAAAGAGTTCTCTATTAGATATTAAAGATATTGTCAAAATATTCATGCTAGCAGAATTCTTGAAAAGGAAATATGTTTGTACTGAATAGTAGTGAATATAATTATACATGTTTTGAATTGTACTTATAACATAGAGAGAAACATTTTCATGTAGCTAATTGCTGAATGCAATTAGCCCAGTATGTGAGTTGGAAGAGACTGTGGTGTTACCACCGACCGAGCAAAAGCGAGCAAGCCGGATGTTGGCTCTATGCCGACCAGAAAGCGAATGAATAAAAATCACCCCTGTGCAAGTGGATTCGCGCAGATGTTCCGGTTGAAAAATAAAAATTAATCAAATATCAAATTACCATTTTTATTTGCCAGCCAATGGGAATCTCGAAACCAAATACAAGAATGAAATTCGAAAATAGCTGTAAAAAAAAAGACGCTTCATCCTATTCTGACAAAAGGTGAATGAAAAATTGAAGAGACTAGAAAACGAATAGTATTGAAAAGATTACAGAACCAACTGATAGGTGTGCGTCTATAGTACCCGTAATAGAAAGAAACGGAAAGTCCTAATATATGTTGATTTGAAGAAGGTGAATCTAGCAGCGGAAAGGAAACATTACATGCTACCGAATTTAGATGATATTTTGCCTAAACTAGATGGAGCTTTTTTTTTTTTTTCTAAATTGGATTCTACCAATTTCCGTTCAGTAAAAAAAGCCATCTACTTTAATTACTTATTTTTGGGGGATATAGCTTCAAAAGTGTTTTTTGGTATAACATCAGACCCGGAAAACTTTAAAAGGAGGTACCTGCTCAACCTGTAGTTTATACAGTAACTAATCTGAGTGGCTTAGGTTAACCCGTGGTATGGCTTTTCAGGTGCTTCCCCTGGATGATAGGGCCAAGGAGTCATCTCCCTGACAAATATACCATGGTCAGATTCGAACCCGAGTTTCATGGTCAGAAAACAATTGTTCTAACCACGCGTCAACATTGCTGGTAAGTATTTAGGGTCATTTTGGTTATTATGAAAGGTTACTAGCTTTCTTTTTTAAGGTATTGAAAGTCACGAGTTAGTTGCCTCCATTAGGCGATTAGAGCTAGGCCAGATGAAAGATCGGCTGTTAGTACTTGCTTATCTAAATCTTGGTTGGCGTCATATGCATAAAGAAGAGAATACCACAGTAACTAAATACTGACTGCAGTAAGTTGCTGTTTATACAGTTGTTTGTTTTCTTTACAATAAATATACTTAATTATTGACGAAAGAATTCGTAAAATATTTTGATACTGATTTTTCTTTATAAATAGTCGTTAAATATAAGAAAGTGGAATTTAATTTCATATGGGATTAGTTATTTTGTTTATTTTTATTTTATACTTTTTACTGAAGTTGTTTTTCGTATAGATGTCATATCTCATCAATCATTTTTAATTGAGTCTAAACGTGGAAAATTGTGAGCAGTAAACTAATATATAATGCATAAACATAAAAACTATTTCACTTCTAATACTATCAATCGTTATTTACTCACGATATGATACGAAAAGTCAAGAATAATGAATTTAGAAATACGAATGTGCAAACAGAGTAACAGGTATCGATGTGACTAGTTGAAATTCTAGTCTAGTCGGTTGCATTCACTTTTGCACTCATGTCCTTGACAAAGGTACGAGTTCATCTCTTTTCCATCACCCCAGTTATAAAATATTAAACAGAAGGGTAAGCTGAACTTGATAGCCTTGAGCAGCAACCAGTCTAAGAGAAACAAATCTGAATTTCAAAGCGCAGAAAAAGCAACGTTAAGCCATTCCTTTATTTTTTCTCAAGAAGATCTAGTACCTTAAAAGTAATAAAGGAAACGAATTTATGAGGAGAAATGATAGCCTACATCCTGAAAGTAAATGGCATTTTAAAAAATGTAGTTTGGACCTCATTAAACCTTTTTTATGAAAACATCATATGGCATTGAAAGTGATGTAAACAGTGGTCAGTTCTTCCGACTGATCCTACTATTAGAAATGAAACTGTTAGCCAACTTCAATTTTGTTCATATGTAATCCAACCTTTTATCACTCAACTTTATTCATTTATTTTTAGGTTTAATAGTAGTTTATAACGTTTGGGATGTATCATGGGAAGAAACTTTAGAGTAGTTCTATAATTAACGAGATGTTCTTATAAGGCATATATATTGAAAATAGTCTTCAATACCAGATAACGCATTGGGCCAAATTATATGACGTGGACAGATATGTATGTAATGACAAGTTGTATTAAATGGCACCGGAAAAAATAATGTCAGATCGTTGGTCCAGAAACTAAGAATTAGATATTACATTGTAATTTCCTTTTATTTTTTTCTTCTTCTTCAGGGATAGTGAGTTAAATTCAGTTCAGTAAATAACGATGCAATTGGCGAGCACTTGATTAAATTGTAAAATTCACCCAATTATCGAGTAAACTAGCAGACTAGGATGAAATTTGCTAAATAATAAATAACCCTTGATATAAAATTTTGAAATTGCGTAATAGCAAGAGTGTTAATCTATATCTAATTATTATTATATAATATCTGCTTTTCGATGTTGTTTGAATTATTACAAAGAACTAACATGAAAATGACAAACACATGCAGTCTTATATACCGTCATTCATTGTGCATAGGTCGCTAGGGAGTATAAGACGCATTTAAAAAGCAGAGAAACTCAAAAAAAAAATAGCTTATTTTCCTGTATAAAGCTATCTGAATTTACAGTAAAGAAAATAGCCAAAACTTAATAAAAAAGAGAAAAGAAATTTAAAAATATCCGGACATTTTCTTTACTTTTGTGAATCGTAATCATTATGGAACAGTCATTTATTACCTTTCAATAAAAATTGATTTTGATGATTTGTACTTTGAAACTATGCATCATTTTTTGCTTTTTGATCGTAAATTAAATAATATTTTACCTTTGAATTTACCTTACATATGTTTAAACTGAACTAAATTCAGAATAAGTACTGAATAGTACTGGACTTATAGAAACATTGAAACACTCATTTCCGTTTTTTGAAATACGCCATTTAAATTTCACTTGATTTTGTCCGTTTTGCGTCCTGGAAAAATGGGCTTGATTTCTAAGCTAAAGTATACATTCACCCACACAAACACACACACATATATATATATATATATATATATGATTGTTTAGTAAACAAATATAAAATATTTGGGATGAAACTTTTCTTCGTTGCCCCGAAAACATTTCCGTATCGTTTTCTGATATAAAATCCTTAAACCATAACGCCCTTTGACATAAATGTCAATACGATGTCAATCTAAGTTCCTCATCATCTATTGTATTTTGTTCCCGAGGAAGACTACAGAATAGTCGAAAGCTCTAAAAGCAAAATACGGATATTTTCTGCATAACCTTGTGCCAAGCATTCATTTCGTTTTACAAAAAGAAACTACCCTGTAAAATGAATAAATTATTCCTTTCTCTTGTGAGAGAGAGAGAAAAAAAAATCACCTACCTAGAAAAACAGTTCGTATTTGCGTGGTTTGTCGAAGAAAAATTATTAAAAATTATTAGCACAAAAAGCTGATAATTTTCTTTCCGCCCTGACTGGTGTGGCCAATCAGAAAAATTGCTTCGTGAATAAAAGTCATTGCTTTTTGCTTATTGGGTGTTAGATTTTATTTGAGCTTTGAGAGGATTTGCGTTTGGATTTTTGAGAGCGACTTTTAAAGCGGTTCGTTTTATTTATTTATTTATTTATTTATTTTAAACTTTGCTGAGTGTGTTTTTGTCCATATTGTCTTTTTTGTATTTTTTTTTACGTGAACTTTGTTTGTGTTGCTAGGGGGCGTCATCCAGTATAGCATCTCTAGTTAATATTCACGATGTGCCCCTGGACATTAGTAGCGATCACATGAGTGGGTTTTTTGCCTAGTTTGGCTCCGTGGAAGAGGTATCTCCTGTTTCAAACAAGGCAAGCGTTCAAAGTGAGGATTTCTGCATTCAAGTTACCCTGGACTGACAAAATTTTACCAGTATCCAGGACATATTGCTGTGCCGGGAAAGGAATGTGTGGGGCTGCCCGGCACCTGCCCAAAATGTCCCCAGCAAGGAATTCGGTGGCTGCCAAAACTATAACAACGAAAGAGGCAGTGGCAGTAGCAGTGGAAGAGGAATCCATCCAGCAAACTACAAATGAAAGGATGGAGATTGTGAGGAGGGGTAAAAAACAACTTCCCTTCCTCCTCAGCAGGAAGTCGCACCTAAAAGGGCGTCGTCACCTGAGAAACAATCCCCTAAAAAGCAGCGAGATATATAGCAGGACCGGCAGGTTTTGTGTCCCTTTTTTTAGGCATCCCTGCGAATATATAGTATATGTAGGATTGTAATATGATGGACGATTTTTGTGGTAAATGAACAAATTATTATGAGTGATTGAGTTGTGAATGTGATTAGCTAGGTATAAGATAAACGGTCTAGACCAATCTTAACCCACTCCCTCTTCGGTCATGTACCACATTTATTGTATTATTTTACAGTCATAAATATCTAGATTTTATTTGAGCTTTGAGAGAGAAAGTACGATTTTTGAGCTTGGTAAACGAAAGTGTGTTTGTCATTGTAGCGAAAGGAAGGTTGGATTTTTGACTTCGTTTTCGTCATTACGTTACCTGCTAGACTGTTCACAACAGATCTGCTATTGAACTTAGTGTTGGCACACGGATTTTTTTTTCTATTACACGCTATTTCAGCATTTACTTTGCCTCATTCAACATAAAACTAATTCTCGAATTCACTGGGGATATAACTGGATAACCTGTGGTTGAGTGAATCAATAATGTGGAACTGGTTTGCGATTTATGTGTGACCACAAAGATCGAACAAATTCTTCCACTGCGTTTGAAGGACAAGGCCCTTGCCATGTATTGGCAGCTAAACAAAAAACAAAATGCTGACATTGAGCAGATAAAGCGTGCTTAATTAACCGCATTTGGAACCGAGCGGTTCGTGATCTATAACCAATTCCAGACGCGGCGCCTTCGCCTTGGTGAAACATTAGTCGTATTTTTTGACGGAATTGAAGAAGCTTGCCGTACTGATCGTGCCACTATCTAAAGAAAGGAAGATCCGCGCTTTTGTGTCTGGATTGCCGAGCCATGTTCAACAGATACTGGAAGCATCATCCAGAATGAAAGATATGGCGCTCAACCTGTTGTTGACCAGAGCCCCCTCTATCATGATCGACTTAAGAGAGACCAAGAAGCCAGCTACCGCAGCCATTTAGCTAGTTGAAGTTAAAAATGATCTAAGCCCAACCATCCGTCTTTATGGCAAAGTCACCTGCTATCGATTATCTGGACCAAATCATTTTGCCAAAATTGCCGTTCTCAATGCGAAGATTTGAATTCCGGGAAATGGAACGAGGGACGCGACATCAGCGTCGGTCTCTTCCCCGCACAGAGCATGCAAGAGGCACTTCGCATGGTTAAGGTGTGCATCATTGAAGTGATTCGTACTGCTCTGGTAGATTCGGACTGGTCTAGGTCAATCACGTACGGATCAATTTGTCGACAGTGGAACATACTAACGGCCGATAAAATGGCTTTCAGAAGCCGAGGAGTCGGAAGCTTAAGACCTAGTATCAAAAACAGTGACCCCATCAGTATCGTGGATAGTACGTTGTTGAAGTTTGATCTGCACCTCTGGATGAATACTATTAAGGAGCTAGGCGGTGTACATATTCCAGAGTCGAGTGATGTTCAGTTTGCCCATTTGTGCTGCCTGGAGGATCATTGAGCCCGACAGAGTTCCACCGAAGGCACGAAGAGCAATGTGGAAATGGTCAGAAAATAACCCGCTAAAGAAACAACCTGAGGATGAAGTAGAGATTACTGAGAGGCCTGCAGCCAGTGGAAAGAAAGTAATAGCTTTTAAAGTATCGGGCACAGTAAGATGGTTCATTGTAAAAGTGGATATGGTTTCATCAACCGGGAAGACACAAAGAAAGAAGTTTTTGTATATCAGATAGCTATAATTAAAAACAATCCTCGTAAATATGTGAAGAGTGTTAGAAATGGTAAGAAGGTAGAGTTTGATGTCATCGAAAGAGAGAAGGGTAATGAAACTACCAATATCATTGGAAATAGTGAAAATCATGTGAAAATTAGCAGATATGTTGCAGACCGACACAAATATCGACGGCGATGGTGGAGTAGAAGGCGCCGTAATGCTACTAGGAAGGAAGGTGAAGAGGCAAAAGATGACCAAGATAGATGCCACTTATGTGACAGAGAGGGGGTGCCGAACAAGAAAATCACCTACCTCGAAAAAGAGTTCGAGTTTTGTGCGTGGTCTGCCTATGAAAGATTACCAAAAATTATTAGCACATAAAAAGCTGCTATGAATATCAGTGACTATGCTAATTTTCTTTCCGCCCTGTCTGGCGTAGCCACGATAGATTAGAATCTGTAGCCTTGGTTGGCAACCAGTCTACCGCAGTAAGTAATGCCAGCCTACTGAGGGAAAATCTTCTGTTCAGTCAGTCATGTCTCTTTTGAGATATGATCGCCCAAGCATGTATCACGTATGGCACTTAACTGCCTAAGCGAAAGTGCGATGTCCGCTGTTGCGAGACGAAGGTTAGATTTTGACCTCGTTTTCATTACTACGTTGCTTGCTAGACTGTTCACAACAGATGTGCGATTGAAATTAGTCTTTGCACACAGATTTTTTATTTCTATTATTTTATATATATATATATATATATATATATATATATATATATATAATAGACAATGAATGTCTGTTATGTTTAATCATGAGCTGTTCTAAACATCGTATTTTAGCTTTAAATACTGGAGAAAATAAAGACAAAAATTGTCCAATATTTGAAAATTTTTTTTATTATGCAGGCCCTTGATCTATATGAGCCATCTTCAGAACGGTTGTTCACCAAAAATTAAAGCTAAAACACGATGTGTATAACGAATCACAATGATAATAGACATTCATTGTCTATTATATATAACAATATATATTTAAATAATTATCTGCTGCCTCAATACACTTTCTATATATATATATATATATATATATATATATATATATATATATATATATTTAGTGTATCGAGGCAGCAGATAATTTTCTAAACATATACTGTTAAATATAAGAGACAATGAATGTCTATTATGTTTAATCATGAGTCGTTCTAAACATCATATTTTGGCTTTAATTTCAGTTGAAAATAAAGACAAAAATTATCCAACATTTGGATAATTTTTTATTAAGTTGGTTCTAAGCTTTCGGCTCACATGAGCCATCTTCAGAGAGGTTACAAGGACGTAAGCACAAAAACTAATAACCCTAGAAGCACTCTACTAAGTTCTCTACAAAAAAACAATGTAGTGTATCAATTTACATGCCCGTTCAGAGATTGTATCTCTGGTACTAATAATAAACCCACTACATATATTGATTTTACTGCAACCACGCTCTTCCGTATACTTACCTGTCACCTATCTGACCAGAGTATAATTAAACAACATTTCTCAGAAAAACATAACCATGTAGGTAATATCAGACAATTTTAGTCAACAAAACAATAATCCTCAATCATACACACAGTAAAAAGAACCTTCAGATATTGAAGGCCATCTACATTAAATCCAAACAATCCACACTTAATAAAATTACGTTTAAACCTGGTCATAACACATTACATTCCATTTAAATATATGGTTCTGTTATCATTTCGAGCGCTCACTAGGTGTGACGTCATAGAACCGCATTACAAATTTGCGCGCTGAGTTTGCTATTTTTGGTAACTGTTGCCGTTGCTTAGCAGAGTTTTATGTCAATACAAGTTAAAATCGTCGCTGATGGTGAGTGTTTTTGTGTTAACGTCCTTGTAACCTCTCTGAAGATGGCTCATGTGAGCCGAAAGCATAGAACCAACTTAATAAAAAAATTATCCAAATGTTGAAGAATTTTTGTCTTTATTTCCAACTGAAATTAAAGTCAAAATATGATGTTTAGAACGGCTCATGATTAAACATAATAGACATTCATTGTCTCTTATATTCAACAGTGTATTTTTAGAAAATTTACATATATATGAGAGAGAGAGAGAGAAAGAGAGAGAGAGAGAGGAGGAAAAAGTGAGAGAAAATGAGTGAATAAAGATTATCTTATTACATCTGAATTTGATTAGTTATGAAGCTAGATCTAACCAACGCTTTTATTCGTTGGGCCAGTGAATTGATCTAAAGAGTTGTGAGATCAATACCTGGCTACTGCAGTGGTGAAAAAATAACTTAGAGAGTTGAGTTAAACGGAAATAACATCCAGAAGTGGCATGGCTCATGGAACGCGAACAATATACCCCAGTGATCGAAGTAAAGGGTACGGTTTGAGATTCCAAACAACTGAATAAGGCCGGAGCATACAACGGTCGAAACATCGTGAATATGAACATGGCAATAAAGATGAGGATAATAGTCCGAACAATGCAAATAGTGTGAAGAGATTAATTGTTATGCATATATTGAAAATATCTCATTCATCCGAATAAATGTTTCTACTAGATTTTCAGACATGTCCCTAATATGATTCCCATCCTCAGCTTAGCTGTCCCGAAGCACACTTTATCTGTTATTTGAATAAAAAGTGATAGAAACATAGAAGGTTTTACAAAATATTCAGAATAGTAAGTGCATTCATGCTTATAATAAACACTAGTGTATATGAAAGGGTGCTGCTTGGAATATTCTCGAATTAGACATAACCTTTCATTTTAAACTTTAAATAACTCAAATGCAACTCTGTCTTTCTCTTTACTCTTCACCAGTTATCAGCATTTTAGACGCCTTTACTCTCCGCCTGTATAAGGTCCCTTGTTTGCTAAATTTCAGCGTAGTTATTTCGTTATTTATCCGCCTCCATACCAGAGCAAATTTGACACAAGGTCAGATTAGCCCACCACCCTCCTCCACACTCTGCATGCATAAATGTTTTCTCTGTCTGCCTATTCCTCTGGACTTCAAGCGCATTAAATGTGAAAGATTTGCAATTTTCTAAATTACAACAATCTATTTAGAGATTTGGCCAATATGTCAGAAGATTGTGTAGCATCAAAATACAATTACTGGACGTACCCTCGATTATATTTGGTATTTCAATCAAGCATTAACTTTGATTTGTACAACAACAAATACATAACAGAAGTCATGTCGCGGCTAGAAAGCAATATTCGAGTAATTCCATTAGACATTCACATTCCTCAACACTTAAAAGTCAATTTCAGATTCTTAGTATAAATCCATTCTTAATATATTTCCCGCTATTTTATGGGACTTGCCCTTCTCCTCGTATTAATTCAAGAAAATGCTATTCTTATCAGACTTTGTAATCAAAATAATGTTTATGAGCCGTAAAAAAAAATCTATTCAGTTGATCAACGTTTGCTCTTGGATCAAGTTTCGTTGCTCCAAGGCCTTGAATAGAGTTTCCTGTTTGTTTTATGAGTCAAGGTGTAAATCAAATATTAATGTGTGTTTTAATGATACTTAGAGGAGTGTCCTTTGTGTGTGAATGTATATGTGACAAAATTAATTCATTCTATATAAATATCTACTATGTCAAGTTAGTGTATAATCAGCCATACACAGAAATGCTTCTCAGGTTTCATGACATATATATATATATATATATATATATATATATATATTACAATTTAGTAAAATTTTAATTTTGTTATAAACTGATTTATTCGTACTGTTTGTTATGTTATAGTCACAATATTTTAGCTATTGTGTTATTAGGCTTTCTTCAGGTGCCTGTCGTATTTAGTACAATTTGAGGAATTTCAAACGAAACCCTTTACTTGTTCAGTCAGTCAGTTAAGTGCCATACGTGATATACGCTTTAGGCGATCATGTCTCGAAAGAGACATGACTGACTGAGCAAAAGTTTATCCCGCAGTAGGTTGCCATTGCTTTCTGCAGTAGACTGGTTGCCAGCCAAGGCTATAGAATCCAACCTGTCCTATTACTTGACCCATAACTGGAGGGATGAGACGGATTAATACATTTCCCAAGGGTATTTGTGCGTAACTGAATGCAAGGACTTCAGCTGGAATTCGAACTAGGCTCCCCGACTTGTCATTCCGAGCCGATATCCACTGCACCACAACACGCGCGACTGAATTACTCTCACGTTACCATTTCGCTGTTCTTGCAAGCGGAGATAATTCGTACTAGTTAATTCGGCTTAGTAATGTCACTTATGGGTTGTGATGTAATTTAAAAAAGCTATAAATGTCAGATTATTAAATTCAAAATCTCTTACTTCTTTAGAAATTGCTTTGTTTACGTTTGAATATGAACCTGAGCAGATATGAACTTTCGAAATCTGGGAAAGATTTGCTTTGTTTGATCGGCAACGCATTCTGGTTTTTTCTGCAAAAGTATGTGGCGCAGCTTCAAATGCTCTCAGAAAGCGTATATGTTTCTTTATCACGATTTCTTGAATATTCAGGTCAGTCAGTAGACGTTGTGGTGTAATCGATAATAATTTCTTATCTCAGAAATTTAAACAAAATGTGTAGTTTATATAAACTATAAAGTAATTTAATATACTATAAATGAATGAATACTTCTCTCACTTTCAACGCAAATATATGGAGGAAGCTCAGATGCATAGCAAGACTGACCACACTCGGTCATGGGACTGATGAGGAGGAGAAAGGGAGATTCTTTTTTTCTTTTTTTGGAGGGGGGGATACGGGGGGGGATCTGACACTAAATGGAAACGAAAGCCAAAATCAAACATGAAGTTAAACAAAGTTCACAAAAGAAGCAATTTTTCATGAGCAATCATTCACAAGAGGTAACAATCACAAATATAAAACCAAATGAGTGTAAAAACAAATTCTTTAATAAATAGACAAACTTATTGCAATGTTCTTGGCAATCTTGTAAATTACAATAAATATATGCAATGGCATTAGAAAATATCGCATCAGTGAGATACATTAACGTTTTGAAAATAGAATTCCGTTATATCAGGTGAGTCAGGGAATTAAATCCAAATTTTTTCTGAATTTCTGGGATGAGGAGTTATTTACCCTGGTTACATTTGGACTATTGTTCTCATTTATGTTGCTTTTATCACAACGTTTTGGCCATTGTGTCCTCCGAGCTTCTTCAGGTATATCTACAGGAAATTTCAAAGTGAACCTTTTATTTAATCTATGTGGGTATACTGTTTAGGTTTAAGTGTCTCAATTTAATTTATTTGGTGGCATAATGGTTGTGAGTTCAATTCTATACAATGTGTACTTGTACTCACTGGAAACGATTGACAGATAACTAAAGAGTACTAATTAACAATAAGAATTAAACAATATCCCTAGACATGAGCAGTTGAATAAAAACAGTGTACCCCCGTAGACTAAATAACGGGTTTAGTTCGGGACTCCTTGTAAGTTACCTCGATCGATATTGTGATAAAAGCAACACAGATAAGGAGAATAGTTCGAACACAAATAGTGTAAGTATTTTAAACATGTTTATATATTTATTACTTTATATTACGTTATATTTAGTTGTTACACAAGTTTAACTAGACATTCAAGTGTTTTTTTTTAAATTTAAATCAATGCGTATTAATGCTTAGATAACGAGACGTCTTTCTAAAGGAAATGTAACATTTATTCGCTTTACGAACTAAGAAACTCACCATTAAGGTCTTACATTACATGGGATAGCGTACACACAGTCCTTAGTTATGTTCTGCTTTATGGGAGGTCTTTCTTGGAAGAGGTGTCTGACTTTTGAATGTTGTTCTGATATTATATGGACCACAGATCTTTTGTATTTTTTCGATAATCCTTCAAATAGTGTTGGCTGACATAAATATTTCAGATTACAATTCAATTCGCAACTACCTGTCATGCTACAGACTTATTAAAGCACTCTAAATATACGAGTCAACCTCCGAATTCTGAGTTAATAGAAATTTAATCAAATATAAGTTGTTCACTTCATCTAAAATAAAGCGGTACCAATTCCGTCAAACTAATGTTAGAAGATCTAACTAAGATACCTGAGATGTGTTGCACCTGAAACTGAACTTATACTGTGGCATATGTTAGAAAGTGAGACTAATTTTATTGCTTTTGAGCTCAATTAGTATTGAACAGGTGAAGAGGCTTATCCCTTGTTTCCTGTTCAGGCTGTGGTTTCCGGTTTTTCTCTTCAATCTTCTCACTTTTTTTTTCAATTGGAGTAGATAGTCTAAACTATCGCCCGGTTCACACTCCACTCACGTCTATTGAACAGGTGAAGAGGCTCATCCCTTGTTTCCTGTTTAGGTTGTGGTTTACGGTTTTTCTCTTACGTAGCCCCCTGCGCATCAGTGGCGTTTTCGCCTTGCTTGGGGTGATATGATGAAAAAAAAGAAAAAAAAAGCATTGTTTCAACAAATGAGCTCGTTATTCCTATCCAAATAGCATATATACTAACGCCGAAAATCGTCAGGAGAGGGAAAACCGGGAGTCATCCATATATCCTTACTACAGAATTCAGTAAGACTTCGCCGACTTCAAGCGACATTATATTTCATGTGTGCTATCTTGATTCAATAGAATGAAAACATAACGAGAATTCGAAGTCACACGAAAAAGCTTAGTATAAATAACTGGGGAAGAAAACTTAAAATTCACGAAAAAGAACTTTGTGAAATCCATGTATAGGGCGACGTGGAAGTCAAATTCCAAGGGTGCATGACATACTGGTATTAGGAAAAATATTTCTTCCAAGTTAAGGACTACTTGTACGAAAATAATCCATTATGGAAGAATTGAAGATAATTATTCAGTAACAAATGCAGCAGAAGTGGTTTGAATATCGAGAACATGCAAGTAGCAGGAAATGCGTCAATTTCATTTTCACCGGAGTTGGGAAAATATACAAAGTCAAAGGCATTTTTCGAATTAAAAAAAATGTGATACCAGTTTTTAAGCCTGAAATAAATATACCTTTGCTGCGTTGGAGTCTATTAACACCGAATTTGATAGGTGAGAAAATCCGCGGTATTATTGAAAATATAAGATTCAGAATGTGCTACACCAGCAGTTATATATATATATATATATTTTAAATTCGTTTATATGCAGATTTTTCGACTGTGTTGACTGACTGCCTCCGACTACATCTATATCCCCTACAAACTCCAGAGGATATATTTGCCAAATTAAAGGGTAGTAATTTTTTTTTTTTTACAAAAATTCACGTGTCTGGGGCATATCTTCAAACCGAAGTGGATGAGGAATGCCAGAAGTATTTGACTATTAATACGCATAAAGGACTCTACAAGTTTAGAATATTACCCTCCAGTGTAAAAGTAGTTAGTTGCCGATATTTTCCAGTAAATAATAGATACTATGTTGGCTGGACTAGACGGTGCCGTCGTTTACATAGATGACATACTTATTAAGAACGCTACAAAAATAGAGCACAAAACTGATTTCACGTGTATTTCAGAGACTTCATAATTACGGTTTCAAACTTAGTGAACAGAAATATTAATTCTGTAGAGATAAGATTGAGGTCAGATAATCTACGGAAAAAAAAAATCAGATCCCGCTAGAGTTAGTTCCATTAAAAACATGCCTCCAACAAATTTGGCGACCTTACAATAATTTCTCGGATTAGCAAAGTATTATAATATATGTGGCATATAATATATGCCACATATGTACAAATTGCAAAAAACCTTGAATATTTTACCTAAGAATATGAAATGGAATTGCTCAGTGGAACGTCAAACATTGGAAGAAGTTAAAAAAACAAAACTTCCGAGTTATCGATAACACATTACAACCTACTACGACAGATAATAGAAGTGTCTTATAGGAACGTTAATAGGCCATAAATTCGAAAACGATACCGTCGTCCATACTTCAAGAAGTTTGACAAATACAGAAAAATGATTCAATCAAATTGAAAAAGAAGCAATTTACATTTTTGTTGTGAAGAAATTTTACTAGATGACATTAGGAAGAACATTAATACTGCAAATTGATAATCGTTGATTAAGTCGCAAAAAAAAAAAAAATTCCCACGCATACTGCCAACAAACTACAGCGTTAGGCTACGATTTTATTGAACTACGATTTCAAAATGGAATTTCTATCGTTTAAACAATTGGGATGCACAGATGGCTTGTCTAGACTGATATCGAAATGTAAAAATCATTTTGAAGATGTGATTGTTTCGCTGAAACGAGCTAAATTAAAAACCTCTGTAACACTATTAAATAATTGCTGGTCTCTATAGACGATATTGAAATTAATTCTAAAAAGGATAAGTTTATTCAAAACTATGAATAAAGTTAAGACAAAATGCAGTAAAACTAAAATTAAACTTGTAACAACATTACAGCATTTTCTATTTGTGAGCGAGTACGCGGAAATAGTAACTCTGTTATCACTAAATAAAAGGATTTTGAAACAATTCCACGTAAGACATTCAGAAATAGTGAGGATGACGAGAAGCTATGCTTATTGACCAAAGTTGGACAATGATAGTCAAGATACAGTTAGAAAATGCAATGGTTGCAATTCAGCAACAATATCACTACCTATAAATTATCAGGCATGGCTAAGCACTGATAAACCGTGGTAAAGACTACATATGGAGTTTACATACTGTGGTTGGCAGTTTCACAAAATAGCCGAGATATTAAAGTTCAAACGACTTACTTCCACAATAACAACTAAATTCTTACGAACTTTTTGCAAGGTTTGGAGTACCTGACAGTGTGGTATCCAATAATAGTACTAAATTTACTTCTAGTGAATTTTAAAATTACGGCAAAAAACTACGAGGGTGAACATTTGATAATACAGATTTATCATCCGAAGCAGAATAGTCAAGCTGAGCAGTTTGTTGACAAAAGGACATTAAGAAAAAGATAAAACCTTAGAAACGGCACTACAAACACTTAAGTTTGTATTGAATGACGTCAAATGTAAACGTCACTTCGAAAATATCGCCTAGAAAGCTCGCGTTTGCTAGGAAAGTGAGATCGTTTTTTGATAAATTACTACTAGGGAATAAGAAGAAAAGTCGATAGCTTGAAACCAGATTATTTAAGATCGACGAGAAAGTCTTCTTTAAATGTTTAAAGGCCGGAAAGTAAAACTGGCAGGAAAGAAAATTTATTAAACGTCTTGGTAGTATAATGTACATTGAAGGTGGACGATTTCAACATAGAAAACAAGTCAATTAAGGTCGAGATATACACAGAATAAGCAACCAGTACAATTTAATTCCGACTGACATACTTTAAAATACTTTTGAAATACCTATTCCTAAAACTAATATTACAATATAATACTAGGGTAAGAGAAAACGTAATCCGATTAAAACGTTGTTAGTGTGGCCATGTCAGAAAAGGTATGGACTAAAAGAAGTTCCTATATAGAAAGGTGGAGTAGAGATGAACATACTTCTCCAGAATGACTGACTCGTCCAAATATATATACTGACACCGAGAATCGGCAGGAAAGTGTTAGCCGAGCTACGGAATCGGTTGCCACTCAATGACAAGGCCTTCATATGGGGCCTGGCGGATTTGCCAGATTGTGACGCGGCGACCTTGGCTTGGAAGAAACGGCTTCGCACGCCTTCTCCCATTGTTCGCCCTCTATGGGACCGGGTCGGCGAGTTGACTGCTCGTATCGCGCCCCGAGAGCTTGTGCTCATTGATCGTGCATCCGCCTGCGACAATGTATCGCCCCCGTTTTCTGGGATGAAGCGTATGGTGTTTCTGTCGCTGTTAGCCACGGCTCGAATGGTGATTTGGACGACGCGAAAGAAGGAAGTCTTGCGAGGTCAGCGTCTTTCACATGAGGATCTGATACGCTATTTTGAGCATCAGCTCAAAATAAGGATTAGAACTGATTGGAAACGTTTGACTTCGACAGACTTTAGCAAAAGGTGGGTAAATGTGGCAAGCCTGGTTCGCGTGAACTGGGCTAGACTTGATTTTCTCTTTTAGATCTACTGGTTAGATCGTGGTGGATTTCTGTGGAACCCTCCCCTGGTTAAGGTTACTCTTTTGTGTACCTAGTTAAAGTGAATGAATGTGTTCCTAGCCTGTACCCGGCTTTCTCTTTTGTTATGATCCAGGTTGAGATTCCCAACCTCCCCAGTTTTGGCCTCCTTTTATCTCGGCTGGTTCAGCTTTTTATTGTCCCATTCCATTAACTTTTTATCCTCCTCCCCACTCCCTTAGCGATTGTGCTTCTTGATTTCGCCGTTTGGCGGAATACAGCGACCACTCTTTTTTCTGGGATGAACGGTTATTACTAACATTAATTATTATTTTAGTTAAAAATTTGTTGTATTTTCAGTTTACTTTTAGGTTCATTCCCCTCCCATCATTTCATTTTTCATTAAATGTTTTATATTATATTGTACATTTATTTTATGTTGTATATAAATACATTTTTGTCATGGGTTATTTCCCCACTTTTTTAGGTGCCCCTTGTAAGTTTCTGGCATTGTGGTGTATAAAGGATTGGGAGTTGATGGATGGGTTCTTGTGGTGATTGTGCAAATTGTAATGAGTGAATGGGTCGTGATAGTGTTTAGCTAGGTATAAGATAGTTAAGTGAGTACCAACCTCTTCCCCTCGCCTTTTCGGCTTTATGCCACAACTTTTGTATATTTACAGAAATAAATAGTGCGAGTGTGCTTCTTGATTTCGCCTTTAGGCGGAATACAGCGGCCACTCCTTTTTTCTGGGATGGACGGGTTTTATTAACATTATGATTTTAGTTCAAAATTTGTATTTTTAGTTTGTTTTTTTTTTGGGGGGGGGGGGTCATCCCCCTCCCATCATTTCATTCTTTATTAATTTTTTTAAATTATGTATTAAATTGTATATAAACACATTTTTATTGTCATGGGTTATTTCCTTCCTTTTTTAGGTGCCCCTCGTAAATATGTGATATTGAAGACCACCCTCTACCCCTTCCCTTTTTTTGGCCTTGTACCACAATTCGTGTATTTTACATGAATAAATACTGTTAGCCGAGCTAGTTTGATATTGTCGAAATCTCTGCTTTCGGACAGAGGACTGCAGACGAGGCGATACCGAAGGGTAGAGTCTCTGGAATAAATAGACGAACGCCTGATCCCGTGTATTCGGGATCTACAGGAGATTTTTGCCTGAGCGTACGCGATCGGAATACCCAACATAAAAATCGGCCTTGTCACATGCCGCTTTTGTGGGGAGGCTCGGGTAAATACCGAGCTAACCGAGAGCGAGTCTTCTATCCTTACTACAGAATTCGGGGAAAATACGTCTACTCCAAGTGACATTATATTTCATGATTTTGTTATCTTCATTTAATGGAATGATGACATAATACTTGTTTTTGCCACAACGGTTCGGCTTGTTTATATGGAAAGAAGAGCCCATCTTTTATTCTATAGTTAAACCTGAAACTGAATATCTTCACGCAGCATGACAAAAACGATATTTACAAGCACGAAAAGAGTGTTAGGAAGAAACCAAACTATCCTTGAAAGTCAGATTCAAGAAAAAGAGCGTCAAGTTGAAAAACGGAAGAGAAAACGCGAGAAACGGGATCATTTTATCTCCTTTGACATTGAATAACACTGAAAGATAACAAAACTGTGTACCCTCGTCTTGCGAATTTAATTCAACGTGGATTTCAGCGGTATATACAATTCTTTGCTTTATAGGGAAGGGATTAAAAATCAACTTTATATATATCATAGAGAATCACCTGTGTTATATGCGCTGATGGGAAGCAGAATGAATTATTCTAATCAGTATGTTGCACCATTTTATTTTCTGCACGCCACAAACTTTTTATTTGTTCTATCAAAAAAGAGACATGATATCTTTCTATATAAACTGCACATCGGAAGATGTCCGTAAAATGAATCGAAACGTTGTGATATAAACCAAAATAATGAGATCACTATTCGAACAACTCATGTAACAATTTGTTATTGCAGAAAAGTAGAACAGAGGAGAGGAGGTAAAGAAAGAAAAGAGAAACGAGAAAAATGTAAAAAGAGGAAGAAATAAGAAAAACAAGCGGCGATGATAATTTGATATAAATGATTGCTAACTTTAAAAAAAACCTTGCTCTTCGGACTGTGTTACTCAGTGAAAACTAATGATGTCGGTACTGGTGATTTGAAATAAGATATTACTCAAAACAAATTTGAAGACAAGTCACAAACAAATGATATAAAGAGAGGATGTGTAGGAAATAAAAGTGGAAAGAAATTGTAAATACAACATCTCTTTGATAAATTTACTATGCGTTATTCATTGACAAGAAAGTTAGACTTGTTCTTTACAAGAATGCGTAAGCTTAGGAAAAACTAAACGTCTAAAAGGGAGCGAAGAAGATATGAAAAACAAAAATAAAACTGATTAAAAATGTAAAGATAATTTTTTTAAAAATGAATTTAAAGAGGAAGGGGATATGTAATGAGAAAAAGAAAGACAAGTATCTAAAAATGAAATCTTGCAAATTAAGAACAGTAAAATATATTTTTGATTAAGAGAAAAAAAGAAGAAAATGTGAAAACTTCAAGAGAATTAATAAGAATGGAAAATACGAGCAGAAAAAGTATGATAAAGAAATCTTTAAGGGAATGAAGAATGAGAGTAGAAAGAAATCTAAGAAGAGTAAAAGGAAGCCATTTAGCCTGATGTGATTTGTCGAATGGAAATGTAAGAAGGATAGTAAAGTCTCAATAGAGAGTAAAAAATAGAACATAGACGAAGAAAGAAAATCTGAAAAGACGACAAATTTATGATAGATAGATAGATAGTCTTAAGGGGTAGAATTAAACAAATGTATCAATATTTCATATGTAGAAAATCTTCTTGTGGTCCTAAACTATTATATGGAATGTCTGCTGGCATAGCTCAGAAGTATCAAGTGTTTTAGACTTTCCCACCTTCCTTTTCCCTGTCTCCCCACTCAAATTATTATTTACTCTTTCCACTACTGTCATCTGCCACTATTACAATCCTCAGGGAAATACAGAAGGAATAAAGCATTTTCTACTGCGCATGTGACTGCGTTTGGTAGTTAAGCGTGGAGTGAACCGCATCGGCTGTTCGCAGTAACAGCTGTCAATATGAATGGTATCTAGACAAAAGATATTGCTGATGTTGATCATTGCAGATTTTTTTCAGCTGGTTAAAACCATTTCTTACAGATTTAAAGGTGGAAGTACGCATGCGCATATGCTAACGCCACCCAAGATTTTGCACACTTACAAACACATGCAATTGTATATTCACATATGAACCTTTTTATTCTGATTTGTGAGGGAAAAAGCCAAAGTGGGATAAAGATTTTGTTCTACACTAACTTTTCAATTAGACTCGCCTTGAATTTCCATAGGCTGAAACACAGAACACGCAATTCTCTCAGCTATGATGCATACCAGATCAAATTTTCTCTTTCTGGCCTGTTATTTCTAGTTTTTAATATTCTCTAAAATCTCCTCTGATATTCCACTTATTTCTTAATTATTTCAGTTTACCAATTTGAAATTCATAAAAAATAGGATAAATTAGTCTTTGAATTCGTTTTTGCAACACAAGTAATTGGTGTGATGTTTTTTCTGTCGATTTTTCTAAAAAGAAAAGATGAATTTTTATTTGTGATGTGTTTATTGTCCTTTTTGTTCCATGCCACGAGATGAAAAAAAGTTCCACCTTGACTTCATATTCACTTAATGTATTCAGTTGATGTTGGTAAGGTAATAAAAGAAAATAGTGAATAATTGAATCAACACAGTACTAGTCCAGAGTATCTCTATACAGTCGAGGGTGGATACGTGTACCAAAAAATGACTGATCAAATGTCTTCTATCAGTGAGGGAATCTAGATAAGAAAGTTCGTTGTGGCTTTGCCAAATTTTATTTCTCTTCGGTCCTACCTCATTGCGCATACTCATCACAATTCATTAATGAATTGTGATAAAACATTCTAGGATATCCTGATAGTGATCATAAAAGATTGGGTGCGACCATACATCATCATTATTCACGTATATTACAAATTATATGAAGTATGAATATCGGACAAGAATACCAGAGGTGTGCTTCATGACCGGCAAGTACCCATTGGTAGCCAACAGGAGTGCCCGGACATTCTCCTGTGTTTTTTTTTTTTTTTTTTTTTACATAGTTTCTATTTGCGATATCTTGTTTGGAGATTCGAAGAGACTTGCTGTCACTTTATTTACAATGGTGGTGTAGATTTGCTGGTGCAATTAATAAAATAATAATTTCTAAAAACTTAATGAAATTTTATTTTTACGCAGGTTCGAATCCTGTCGGAAGAAAGATTTTCTTTATTAAGTTTTCTCGAATGCATAGGCCGGTAGACAAAATAAACATTGTTTAAAAATTAAGACATTCTATTCAGATATTAATATCCATTAAATTAAAATTTGAATTAATAAAATAATGATAATGTAATAGACTGCTGGCATTATGATTGTTGATATTTTGATTTTTATTCATTTCGTGTTTGTGGTTGATGACGAGTTGTTGCTTGGATGTCGTGTCGGCAGGCCTTTTATTCTCTGTATCTTCAGCAACGCCAAACAATTTTGATTTTTCCACGAATAAAACTTACACTACATAAACTACGATTTGGCATCTATAATCAGAATTTTCAATCTACTAGTGTTTAGCGTTACAATCGAACTATGCCTTTAAAGAGTCGTAGATTTCACAAGCTACTTCGATATTCTAATACAAACACCCCCCCCCACTCCAAAACAAATCTCAACTTACTCTCCGTATAAAAATCATTCCACTTTTCTATAAACACGCTTGGGCGATTATGTCTCGAAAGAGACATGACTGACTGGGCAGAAGATTATCCCGCAGTAGGTTGCCATTGCTTTCTGCGGTAGACTGGTTGCCGACCAAGGCTATAGAACCCAATCTGTCCTGCTATTTAACCCATAACTGAAAGGAAGAGACGGATTAATACCTTACCCAAGGGTATTTGCGAGTAAGTAAATACAATGGATTCAACTGGAATTCGAACTCGGCTCCCCGGTTTCTCGTTCCGAGCCGATATCCACTGTACCACAACGCACATCCTTAAGTGTATTGAATTAAAAACAAACAAACAAACAAAAAAGAACTAATACAGTTTTAACAGAGAATCATAGTACAAATGAATGATAATTGGTCTTAAAACAGTTGAATGTTTAATGGTACTATAATTGATTAAATAATATGTCTTTGTATCTTTGGAAATTATTTGATGATTTAAAATGGGGTATACACTTCATATTTATTTTAGTGAAGAGTTACAAAAATTGTGTAATATATTTCAATTTGGGCTTTACGAAATTTCATTTTTCCTATCTAGATTATGTACAGTCGGACTAATATCCCCATCTTTGTTGTTACAACCACAATGTTTCACTTGTGTTCTCCCGCCTTTCTCAGGTGTCTGTCGATCCGGGAAACCTTTAAGTAATTTTAAAAACAATTCAAATGAATAGAAATCTATTTAAATCTAGTAAAATTTCTGAAAAAAAATTTAAGAAGTAAATGATAAAAGCGTAGAAATTAATTGTTTTGGAAATAGATAAAACCGGAAGGTCACCAATTTGCATTCACGAATGCAGATAAAAATTAACATCAAATCGAAAAAATATCCTAAACTGATTACAATATGGAAAACACAGTATGGCCAAATTGTCATTAAATTTTGTTAAGCGATGAATTCGAACAACAAAAAACATCTCGATGAAACTGAAGTACTAGTTTATCATCAAGCTGATATTGTAAAAAATGTTAAAATGATTTTTTATAACAAGCAGATCAATTTTTATAGCCCTGCCTAAGAATCCAGGTGCAAATGGGTGGGAATTCCACCGAACAATCAGTTACATAACAAAACTCATCTGAATCCTGATGAACAGAGCGCGAAGTAGAATCTGGCCAGAGATAGGACAAGAACAGTGCGGCTTCTGCAAACCGGTTTCATACGTAAAGGAAACGAATTCAGCAGATAAAAAAAGATAGAAAGGGGCGTAAAACAGATGTTTCTTTTCACCAGTTATATTCAACTTTTGAGGGTCTTACAAGAATTCGTTATCGGCGGCCAGGATTGTTAGCAGCAGCAGCAGTCTGAACAATATAAAAAACGTAGATGATACAGTCCTGATAGCAGACGCGGAAAGGAAACTACAAGACCTTCTACAGAATGTAGTCGAAGAAAGACTACGAATAAATTACAAGAAAACCCATTGCATGATGTCAGTAAAAAGACGAGGCCAACATGTCAACTACAGGTGTGAGATACTAAAATCAAGCAGGTACAGAATTTTAAATACCTGGGAAGCATTCTAACAAAAGGCGGAAAGTGCCATACTGAGATCCACAAACGAATTGGCATGGCTAAGGATGCATTCCAGAAGCTGAGTAGAGTATTCAAAAACAGGAAAATTTCGCTAGAAACAAGGAACAGAGTACTGGATTGCTGTGTGATAACCGTTCTTCAATATGGCAGTGAATGCTGGACAATCAGATTAAAGATAAAGGAAAAACTTGAAGCAACTGAAATATGGTTCTACAGAAGGATACTGCGGATATCAGGGACCTAGCATGTGAGCAATGATGGGGTTTTGGAAAGGATGGAAACGAAAAGGAAAACAAGCATCAGGAAAAGACAGCTGAAATTCCTGTGACATATAGTGGGGAATTGGAGAATCTGATACTCACATGTCAGGTAGAGAGACAGGGGAAAAGCAGCGTGTAACATATTTGACAGGCCTGAGCAAGTGGATGGCATGGTTTCAACCTTTTTGTATCTCCAGGCGTTTTATATTAACTGATCATCCAACGCTTTTCGGGCGCATAAGAGAAACGTCAAAACACATAAGCGGAAGTTTAAAATAATAATGGGGCTTGTCAAGTTGGCGTCAGAGAATAGTACACTTATTGCCTTTACTGTTTTACACTGAGAGCTTAACCAAGTCTAGTTATCCCTAGACATGGATAACGAAATGAGAATAACCTACTCAGTAGGTTAAATAAGAACTCTGCTTATCCGTGCGGCCTTTCTAACTTACTGATCGATTAGCCCTCTACCGCTTTCGGGGAAACTCATAGGGACCCTAATCAATGCCGAATTGGTTCATCTCTCATCGCTGGGCATTTCTGTAACGTGATAATTGAGGAAAGAGTACCACGCTCCACGTCTCCAGGTAAAAATAATGAAGTCCGGACTGTAGAATTGGACATCTCGAAAGCCTTTGATAAGGTTTGGTATACAGGCGTTCTCCTTAAGCTGAAAAGTTACGGTGTCTCCGGACACATTTTTGAACTGATCCAGATAATCGTGAAATGAAAGTTATTCTGAACTCGTCTACATCTTTTCGTACTATCTCAGGTCCCTTCAGAGCCTTATCCTTGATACTACTCTGTTTTTAATTTTCACTAATGACCTTTCTGATGACATCAGCTCAAAACTTGATGTCTACGCTGATGACACAACCATTTACACTCGCCTCGATAGTAAGGCTTATCAGTTTCACAATGTCAAAATGGCAGCCGATGTCCAAAACGACCTCAAGTCTGTCGTTAACTGAGGCAAAAGATGACTTGTTGATCTTAACGTCTCCAAAACTAAACCTCTCCATTAATCATCTGAGAGACCCCATCTCTGCCTTCCATCAGAATGACTGATGCTAACCTCCAGGAAAGTTACTCGTTTCGTTTTTTCGAGTTAACGTTCTCAGCTGACATAGTGGAAAGACTATATTGAAGCCGTTGATAGGTGAACTCTTAAGAAAGTTGGTTCAATGTGCCGCGCAGAGGATTTTTCACTCCAGAAGTTATCTTACATAAGTCTACCATTCGTCCATGCTTAGAATATTGCTGCCACATATGGTCCGATTCCCTGTTATTTACCTTCAGCTCCTTGGTAAAATACAAAGATGAATCAGTAATATCATTGGTCACGATCTGGCGTCTCGGCTTCAGTCAAATTTCCCATTGTCATAAGTTTACCTTCTTGTGCCTTTTCTATAAATACTTTCAAAGTAATTGTTCAAATGAGCTCTTTGCAATGGTACCTACATTCTTTAATTCAAGCACAGTACTAGACTGGCTTCGAGCTCATCAATTTATAGTTGAGCTAGCTAGGTGAAACCGTAAGTTCTATACTAACAATTTATTTTCTCGCACTTCTCCATTATGGAACTCATTTTCTGTCTCATGTTTTCTAGCCAACTTTAATCTACAAAAATGTCATGTCAATCGTTATCTATTGTCCTGCTGATCATTCTTTTCTCTTCCCGCTCAATATTAATGTTTATGTTACCAATTCTTCCTTGTGTCTAAGTGATTTAATGGCTTGCATGAGGTGATACCGATTTAAAAAAAAACATTCAAAATTTCTTAAAGGTTACCCGGATCGATAGACACCTGAAGAAGGCGGGAGAACACAAGTGAAACATTGTGGGTGTTACAACAAAGATGGGGATATTAGTCCGACTGTACATAATCTAGATAGGAAAAATGAAATTTCTTAAATTACACGATTTTTGTAACTCTTCACTAAAATAAATATAAAGTGTATACCCCATTTTAAATCATCAAATAATTTCGATGCAGAAACCATTTTTTTCTTACATCGTTAATTTATATTGTATCTAGCTCTCGAATCTGGTAGCATGTAAGACCTATTTTGTCAGACAAAAATGGATAAAGATATTTCCCTGGTTTTATATCTGAGTATCTAATAGACTAATGTTTATTCAGGCACTGTAGATTATTAGTACTGGTACATATTAAAACTCGATATTACTATAATATTAAATTTTAATAAGTGGCTTTTATATGCTATCAAATAAAGTAATTTCAAGTATTCATAACAAACAGTTGATCTCATTAAAGGTTTATGATAGTAATCTCTATAATATCATATATACATTGTTGTCTATGTTATTTATTCGTAGCTCAATGCAAAGACAGGGACGTCACTCCAGATCATGGCATGCAAAACGAGATTTACAAATAAATATGTTGTAAACGCTTTCTAAAATCGAATTTGGCTTCCTTTCTAGAAGCAAATAATTATTGCTCGTGAGAATTTCATTTTTATTTTTACTTTCTATTGTGTATACAGGGTGACGGCAGCAATCCAAACGCGCCAGAGGACCACAGTATGTTGTTCCATATTCGGGGATCGACAGAAGTCAATACCCGAGCACAACAAGTAAGTTACTTAAGTTATTTTGATGATAGAGAAAAGTGCTCATTTTTTCCATGAATATCTAACCTAAATAAAAAGAAGAAACAAAAGCGTTCACAGCTCTTGACAATGGCAATTTATCTAATATTAAGATTTAAATAAAGAAAATTTGACTTGGTGCTTTGAGTTGCTTCGTGCCATTGGCAGATCTATATAAATTGAATCCGTCTGTTTTCACTCTGTTTCCGTCTATTTTACTGTTTATCTGTCTGGTACTCTCGCTCTCTTACTGACTTATTTTCCGTGTTTGGTTCCGTTTCAATATCAGTTTGTTTCTATATCTCGACTTCTATTTATACGAAAGGTAATTGTCTAGAGACATCAAAATTTGCCTTCAACTTTAAATAAACCTAATCTCCATTTAATTACATGTTAGAATAAACTATTAAACGAGCACATCTAATAAATGAAGACCTCAGTAATTATTGTTAATGAGAATATCTCGCCAACTTTTGTAACATGATGAATATTCTTCAGACTATCCTATTGAGACTATACAATGTTCCAAGTATTGTGTTCAATCACAGATGTAAAGCTATCATCACGCAATCTTTCGAACAATTATTGAAGATGAACCATTATTTCGTAGTGTTTTAAGCTTAGTATAAACACCATTCAATCAAATATCTTCAAAAACGAGTCTCATGTAGCTGAATGCTTTCACTAGGACTCAATCATGTTTATTTTGTGGCTCCAACCACCTCGAGTGAAAGTGATGGTCTCGTAGATCATCGTTATAGATTTCGTTCTCACATGGTATCCACTTCTGGTGACCGTTTCTCAAAATTAAAGTACGCTTATGAAAATACAGAAACAGATTTACCTAGACCCTGGAGACTCAATTCCGGAGCAGTACCTTCCACCCACATTAAACGCACAACGTCCGTTTAATGTGGGTGTCACGTACATATACGCGTAGGGAATAACAAAAGTTACCTATTTCCATCGGTGTATGCCTTAGTCATCAGAATGACCCACGAATCTTCCCTGAAGTGCAAGTGGAAGGTACTGCTCCGGAATTGAGTCTCCAGGGTCTAGGTAAATCTGTTTCTGTATTTTCATAAGCGTACTTTAATTTTGAGACACGGTCACAAGAAGTGGACACCATGTGAGAACGAAATCTATAACGATGATCTACGAGACCAGCTTACACCACGAACACAAGGTGGTCATATTTATCGTGGAGTGACTTCCATTGATTTAGTTTAATCTAAACTTGTCGCAGAATAATAGTAAAGTGACTGTTTCTATTTTGTTTGTCTTGCTTCTTTACAGGATACCATATTTGCGATGTTGGATCAATTAGTCTGTAGCCTGATACAAAGTTATTACTTGAATTTTGATCTGGAATTTTCATTATATAATATTCGACTTAATCTATGAATAAGGTTTGGATTAAATGCATTGACGAGGAAATAGATATTTAAAATACTTTTAGTTTTTCATTCATTAGGCTACAGAATTAGGAATTTACTTACAAAATTTTTCTTGAATATGCATAGAAAATAATTTACAAAAATTATGTCCAAACTTCTAATATTAGAAATTATCATTATTCGAATATTTCTACTCTTACTTCTTCAGAGAATAAGGAATTCATACAACTATTGAGTTTTACAGTTTACTGTTTATATATACAAAGGATGTCCGAATAATAAGGTACAAACATTTACTATTCCAACAGCTATTTTCATCATATTCTAATAATTAACGTAGACTATATTTATAAGTAAAATGAGCATTGTGGTGCAGTGGATATCGGCTCGGAATGAGAAATCGAGGAGCCGAGTTCGAATTCCAATTGATTTCCTTGCATTCACTTACGTTCAAATACCCTTGGGAAAGGAATTAATCCGTCTCTTCCCTTCCAGTTATGGGTTAAATAACAGTACAGATTGGATTTTATAGCCTTGGCTGGCAACCAGTCTACCGGAAAAAGTAATGACAACCTACTGAGGGATAATCTTCTGCCCACTCAGTTATGTCTCTTTCGAGATATGATCGCCCAAGCGGGTATCACGTATGGCACTTAACTGAATGATATTTATAGGTAAAATTGCTCAATATCTGGGACAGTGTATAAATATAGCCTGGAGATTATATTCAACCTTAAAGCAGTCTCTGCTCTTATATTTATTAATATATGAAAAAACATTGTGCAGACCAGCACTACATTTCAACGTAATCTCCGTCGAAATTTATAAATGTGTTTTCTCTAGGGTTTATTAATACACTCCTAGAACTGCTTCTGGGATACATATTGTTTGAAAGCCCCAAACAGGTAAGAATTTTACGAGAGCAAGTGATTACCGTTTTGTGTACTGCGTAGATCTTGGGAATGCACAGACACCACCCCTGATATCGTGTGGGGTAATGTAAGATTGTCATTCAATTTTGTTTGTTTTTCTGAAACAGAAAGGTGTTATGCTGTTACAGCAGAATAATACCCGCTCACACAGTGGATATGCTACTCAATATATTCTACTATACTTTCCTGCCAATACGATCTCGAGACCTCCCCCGCCCCCGCCTTATAAACATGTATGGGACACACAGGTGGGACGGTGTCTGATTCATTCATTTAGCCCGCATTTTGCTAAATGGTATCAACAGGTGCAAGAGACATGAAGTAATACATCATCTGATGATATTTGTCATCTATATTTTATATTGTGAGAGTACAAACATTTACTAACCCCTAGTGCAGCTAGAAAGTTTAGTAATGGTTACGATCGATACACTTTTTATTTTGGAAAATAGATACCTATTGATCTGTATATTCAGGCTCTTTCAATTTAATTTTCTATTAGGGTATATAACAATGGATCGTAAATACAAAATTATAAGTATTTAATAGTTAACTATATATATATATATATATATATATATATATATATATATATTTTCTGAACAATAACTGCGTAGTAAACTCGTAATTTTCCCTCTCTTACACACGTTTTTTGCTGATGTTCACCTGATGCAAAACTCAAAAGCCAAACGATTGATTCATTTTTTACGGCTTATCAATTTTTTCAAAACCCACACAAGGTAGATGGATACTGAATGAAGTGTGTGATATGAATGAAATAGAAATTAGAAAGAATTAAAATTATGAGGATAAGGAGAATAGACAATGATTGACCTTTGACTTTTAAGGTTGTAGCTTTCAAGAAAATATCTCCGCAGGTGTTTCACAAAGTAGCAGTTCCTGTGGAAAAATGTCTGAGTGGAAGTTCCTCTTTACGACTGGAATGCAAAGAAAATGTGAGTGATTCGATACTGTGGACGTAGAATGGTGAGTTCTCGTTTACACGTCAAGATAGCATGTAAATTATTTCTATGAAAATCTGAGTGAGTCTAATAACACACTGTTTTGAAAGTAGCCTAACCTGAAAATGATATTCTGTTTTATACATTTTCTTTAAATATTCTACTGTATTCATCCTCATACAAAATGGCTATTCTATGGAGGAACGAGATTTATTTGCTAGTGACGACACGCAGCACGAGTTCGTGTCATATCTATACTCACTCTTGATTTTAGCTTCTTACAGAATGTCTTAAGATTTGTAAAATTCGACGAACTATATTTGGGAAATCTATAACGATTTTTCAAGATTTATACATAATTTTTATTGTTGTATCGCCGAGGTGGCAAAATGATACCTAGAAGATGTGTGCTGAGTAACTACAGCACAGTATCTGTGCTAAGGGATATTAATACAAATAAGACAAACACCAGAAGACAGAACAGTAGAAGAAAGGAGAGTTTAAGTCGTTAGAGTCGCAGAGAGCACAGTCCGATGCTAATCGTCAATGATACTGCTATTAGTTTTTATTTTTATAGCTACCTCGGTTCACAGACCATTTTATCTTTGAGAAAGTGTTAGCTGCTCTATAGCACCTCTCCCTTGAAATGTTTCGTCCACTAAACGAGATATTTTCTTTTTTTAGAATCGATTTTGATCGTTCCCGTAACTCTACTTTTTCGCTTTCCTAAGCGTCTTTGTTGTACCCCTGGAGGCATTGGCACAGCAAACATGTCATATACTACTTCCATGAGCTCTTCCCTACGCTGTTCAGTAGTGTACCTTCTTTTTATTTGGCTTACGTGCCTTCTTATAATCCGTCTTGGATATTTTATAAGATATGACGTGACCAATTCTCTTGTTCATAATGCCTTCTTCCCATGACTCTTTATTGAGATGTAATTTTTAAAATAAACTGTCACTAGGGTAGAAGCGTTTCTTTTGACTTATCTTTTACAAGAACTTTTTTGACACTTATAGCCACAATTGGAACATGTTTTTATCTTTGAATGGACAATCCTTGTATAGATGTAATTGACTCCAACCGTAGCATGGATTTATTTTTACTTTCTTACTTTGTGGTTTTATTTTCTAATATATGATATGTCCCGTTGTTCAATATTTGTGGTATCTTATTTTAAATTTACAATTCTCTGACATTCTTCAGCCAATTTTTGTAGATTTATTTCCTGGTCTTCTTCCAACTTTGATAAGTGTCTCGCACGTACGTCTGCTTCTTTTGGTGAGGTTAATCCTTGTACAAAAATTAAACACTTGAACATATTTATTCGTGCTTAATTCATTCAGTCGGAACTTTTTACACTTCTTATTCACTATACTTGCGTAAGTTATGTAGTCTTCATCATCGTTTTTTTTATAAATTTAAGCAACGCCATCTCGTACTGAATAAACAACTACGTTTTCCAAGATAATAGACAATACCTGGATAGTTTCTTCAAACGTAGTTTTTCCACGTTGTTTTGGTAGAATATAGTTTCTGTATTTTTCGTGTTCCGAATCAACAAAATTACTTAATGATAAACAATTTTTTTTATCATCTGTCCAGTTCAAACAGTCTTTAACAAATATCATCTCAAACCTGCGATAATAAGCATCTTCAAGTTTATATGAAAATTTTCCAGTTGGTTTAAACAGCATCCTGAGAAAATGTATCTGGTTTATCTGGGCTTGTTTCTCTTTTTGAGAAAATTTTCAACAGTATAGCAAGTTGCTTTTCTTGCAGTTTTTGAGCTAACTCTTGCTGTTTAAACAATTCAAGAAATTCACGGGGCTTTTTGACTACCGTGACAACCGCAGTTAGGCCAATTACTGGCGCTACGGAACAAGAAGATTTGGTTCGTAAGGAATTGGCATCTGGAGGGACTCCAGAGGCCTTCTCCTCTTAGGGGAGGAAGAGGCGAGGTGACCAATCACGCCACACTTCCAGCATGTTGGTTTTCTCCCCGTCACGAGGCATTTTTCCAGCCAAATAGTTGGAATGGAGGTAAAGGTTTCACTCTCGATCATTAACTCAAACCTCCAGTCACCCACCTCATATTCCGGAGTCACACTTACAATTGGGCTATACTGCATCAAATATGCCCCTAAGTACTCACCGAGAATATAGTGAGGAATCTCATGGACCGTGTTCTTGGTCCTACGCCGTCCTTGGTATTCTGTGCTGATTATATACTCTTTTGTGATATCCGCATAGTCCTCGGGCGTGGGTAACAGAACGTCCCACATGATAATACCCAACACCTCTCACGATCTGTTGGGCTTCGACAAATTTTTCGCGATTGCGAGCACAAAGACTGACACTGTTCATTTTGCAATGCGCTCTTCTGCGTCAAGGTCTACCAAAAGTCCACCATTACTAATCAAATGAACTTCTTGGATCTCTCAACGAACCCCGCCACATTGACTTGCATTTGGGAGGAAAACTCCAAATAGAGGCTGACTCCCCAGCCGCTACATCGGTTCCTTCACTCGTCTTGCTTGTACTTTGTTCTTTGTCTAATTCCATATTACTTTCAGGGGAATTAATACTATTTTTCCCTTTTGTAAACCCCCCCCCCCCCACACACACACACACTTTTGGATATTTTTCTTTTTCCGGAGAAAATTCGTCCTTGTCGTGGGATCTTTCTTTAGGGAGAATTGCTTTTTTACGATGAATCGACTCTGGTCGGCCATCTTGTATTTTTCTGTTTACAAATTCAGTTTTTTTAAGTGTTGTACAAAAACAAAAAATACAAAAAAAAACAAAACAAAATACAAAATACAAATGAATTTGAAAAAAAAAACGATTAAAAACATACTTTTGTAAAAGAAATTAAAATTAAAACAAATCTGGAAAAAAATTGAAAAATAAAAATTATAGAAACAAAACTAATAGCAAAATAATACAAAAATCCAAAACTGGTCAAACGCTTGTCAAAAATAAAGCAATAGAACGTTCACCGACCGGTCTGGTGTGTCAAACAGAATTACCGACACCAACAAAAAGTTAGTTCAGTCGATGACGGTCCGAAATCCCCGACTGCTATTAGTCTTTATTTTTATAGCTACCACGATCCACAGACCATTCAATTATTGAGAGCGCTAGAGGGGTGTTAGCTGCTCTACACCACTTATTCACTTTTTTATCATACTAATTGCTAGGTGTATATATTTCATTCAAATGACATAGCTGAATATTTTTCATGTGGTTTTAAATTTAGAATTATAACGCCAGCTTATTGGAAATAGGTTAATTTCTTTTACCATGAAGACATTTTAAGAATTCAACCAAATCTAAAAGTTATCTCCTGAACGTATGTGTTTATCAATATGAATGACATAGTAAACTGCTTTTCGTACATCTTGAATAGATACTCCATTTAGTTAGCATTGTTTTCCTGGCCGTTCTTTATTCAACATTCAAAATCTTATTGCTTTTGCATCCGCTAATCAAATCCTCGTACTTGTTTCTCTTTGAGTATGAGAATTTCATTAACCTGTTATTGTCAATATTTACTGATGTAGTTGACAGTATCAACAGGCTAGTGTAAACGTAAAAGACGTGAAAAGATTTATTAATAATCTATTCAGTTTCCTTACCGTTTTGTGAAGATATATAAGATGAATTTACTTGGTTATACTATTTTCACGGGGTAAATGTTAGAGACAGAAATTTCTCATCGTTTGCTTTTGTATATTTATTTTTATGTGTGCATGTGTATAAGTGTGTAACTATATGTGCATAGGTGTATGTTCGTGTGCATATGCGTGCGTGTATGTATGCATGTATTTACGTACGTGCTTGTGTACACATGTATGTGTCTTCCTATGAGTATATATGTACATTCGTGCAAGAGTGTGCATATGTAAGCATGTATGCTTATATGTGCATTATCTGTTTGTGTATGATTGCGTGTATCTCTCTTTTCTCTGGGACATTTCTATTGTTTTGCAGCATATGCTTTGGAATTTGGGGGTTTATCGAATTTGTATTTTATAAAACTTTATGTCAAATGTGTTTCTGTTAATGGTGAGATTTCAAATATTACTAAAAAATTAAAGTTAATATTTTTTTATCGAGTATCTTTTTATAAGTTAATTCATAATTTTATTTGCTTATCTGTAGTTTTTGCTTTGTTTGCCTATTTGAGGTCTTTGCTCATCATTAGTTATTTAAAAAGTTTATTAATCTAATTTGTATTTTAATGTTTTTAATTGAGCATTAATTTATTTTAGTTGTAAAAATGATTGTATTTTTTATATTTAATTGTTCGTCTATGAGATAATTTATATTAAACAATTAATTTTCACGTTTTTGTTTAATCATCGCATTTGCGAGTGTTATAAAAGAAATATAACTTTGTCTAAATAGCATTTAGCATATTCATAAAAGTTATTTTAGAATGCTTTGTGAAAGAGGAATTTACACTTTCTTCATAACTACGTGGATAAACTGATGAGGTTATTAACACGGTGAGTTAAGTTCTCAATAGTTCCTCATACAAGTAGAAGGATTAAGAATCTTCTGTTCGCACCAAAAAAAAAAAAAAACAGCCCAGAGAGATTTTCAGATGCAGAGAAAAGAATGTAGAAAAGGTTCGAAAATGAAATAAAATCCTGGAGTTTGTCTTTTGTTGGATTCACAAAGATCTTAAAAGAATGCTATGCCTGTAGTTCCATTTCTGAAAGTCTATCTCTACCACCCAGGATTTAAACTGGAATTTGGGCCACATCTCAGGAGAAACATAATAAGTTGATCTTTTTCGAGGTAAATTTCTTTTGGAGCAAGCAAGTCTTGTAGAAATAATATCCAATGACATCGAAGCGGCCTAACATGTTTTGCTTGCGTCTGGATAAAAAAGGAGCAACTTCTATGGTTGCTTTAAATGTTGTTTACGTTCTCTGAAGAGAAATTTGTAAACTTCACTTTCTTCTTTCGTTGCTGAAGATCAGTTAAGTATTTAATGTTCATATCTCACTTATCATGTAAGCTACGGTATAATAATCAAACCTAACCTATTTAAGCAATCGACCTTTTAAATTTATTACATTTTTTTTTTATTAAAGTTGACAATGTTGTTTCAGTTGAAGGAGTTTCCCTTTGGTGTTATAAATCGTTTGAAAATTGTAACTGAATGTTTCGAAATTAAATTGGTAGTGTTAGTCGTCATACGAAGCCATGCAATAACACTTTTAATCACAACTACACACACACACACACACACACACACACACACACACACACACACAGATAAAGCATACACACTGTTTAGGATCAGCAGATAAAAGCGATGATATTTAGTATTCGGAGTACTCTCAATAAACTAAGGTCAAGGACATTCGTAAGTTCATATTTACCACGGACAAGAAATAATTGACATAATTAAAAACAACTTTTTACGAAATTGAAACAAACTATATTTAAAGTAAAACAGTCCAACAACCGATCTATTAAAATTAAATCAAACCTTTTCTCTTCAAAGACCAAAATATATATAACTCCCATCTCGACTGTAACACTGTTACAGTCGAGAGTGGAGTTATGTTTACTTCTTGAATAATAAATATATATACCTATATTTGTGTGTGTGTGCGTGTGTGTACGTATTTCATGAAGCTTATATAATTTTTTTTTTGTGTGTGTGTTTTATTTTGTCTATGTGGGCGGACGAATAAATGCCTACACGTGTATGTATGTATCAGGTGAGACTTCTAAAGTCTAATTTTGATGTAAATTTAAGGCTGAATGAGATAACACATAATACATTATTCTTTGAACTTCATAATGAAACGTAAACCAAACATAACATTTTATTCGCATTAACCTGTTATTTTCTTGAATGGAATAATGAAAATTAGCACAAAGAAATAACCTAATTTTATTAAAACTTTGTGAACCCCTTTCCTTTAAACCAACTTGTTATTGATGTTAATGTGATATTTACAGTTACATTTTCCACTACCACCAATGAACAGTTGTCAAATTTATTTTATTGAAACAAAATTTAACATGGAATATTTAAATTGGAAAAAAATGTATTATTTGATTCATTGAAATGAAGAAAGAAATAATTTTTTAAAAGATCTTGGTGTTCGAATTCCAGACGAATTCCAGACGAATTCGTTTAGTTCCCTTGTGAATAGCCTTGGGGAAGGTATTAATCCATCTCTTCTCCCTCAAGCTATGGGTTGAATAGAAGGACAGATAGGGTCTATGGTTGGCAACTGGTCTACCACTAAAAGTAATGGTAACTTACTGCGGGAAAATCTTTTGCCTAGTCAGTTATGTCTCGAAAGTGACATGATTGCCTAAGCATGTATCACGTACGGCAATTAACTGACTGGCTGATGGTACACTTGTTCTTGGGAACACTTTCATAAAATCTATGTAATCTTTTTTATATAAACAAAAATACTGCTTATGTGTTAATGTGAATAGCTTGTAATATAGTATACATATATTTATATATTATCAATATATGTGCAGTTCATATCCTCAGTTTCCCCTTTTTAGTCGTGGCGCACAACAATCTTATATTTTCCTCAATCGACTGTTAAGACAGGAACGAAAGAACCGTTCACTTTTTTCTCCTTTTTTTCTCCCTCTTTCTGAACATATATCCATTTTTTCGAATTGTTATTCATAGATTTTGTAATTATTGTATGATAATTAGTAAAAAGAGTAGTCTAAAATACCGAATCTAAGTAGGGGTGACTAAAATCAAGCAGGTACAGAAATTTAAATACCTGGGAAACAGAGGACGAAAACGTACAACACTGATATCCGAGAGCGTATTGATATGTCCGAGGACGCATTTCAGAAACTGAACAGAGTATTGAGAGACATGAAGATTTCGTTGGAAACAAAAAAGAGAGTGCTGGATTGTTATGTGATGTCGGACCTTCAATATGGCATCGAATTCTAGGCAATCACATCAGAGACGAAAGAAAGATTTGAAGCAACCAAAATGTGATTCTATAGAAGGATGCTGAAGATACTATGGACAGATCATGTGAGCAACGACGAGGTTTTGGAGAGTATGGAAACGAAAACGAAACTGATGCTTAACATCAGGAAAAGACAGCTGAAATTTCTGGAACATGTAATGAGGAAAGACGACTTGGAGAATCTGATGCTCGCGGAACGGAGAGAGGGAAAGAGAGACAAGAGAAAGCAACGCGTAACATAGTTGGACTTGTGCAGATAGATGGCAAAGCAGAGTTTGAGCTATATAACAGAAGTGTTGTTAAGAGCTACAAAGTACAGGGAAGTGCGGAGGGCCATGATCACCTAAAGAAGAATAAAAATATTTATTTTTCCTGTCGTTTCTAAATAAATATGTCTGAATTTCTAGCATTATCCTTTTCTCTACTTCTGATTATTTATTGTCTAAGGATTGTTATCGGATTTTTCACTTAAACGTCTTTACGTTTAAGAGAATAAGGACGACAAGAATGCTTTTACCTTGTTAGATAATATAAATCGTTCAAATGAGAAAAAATATCACGCTGTTTCAGAAAAAAGATCTCATTACGCATTTATGAGAAAACTATTCTTATACGTGCAAAGAAAGAGAGAAATAGTTCATCTTTTATTGGGACACACACAATGAAGATAAAATTCACATAAGCCACAAATAAGTTATGATCTTTGTAGTCTTTAAAGTTCATTCTCTGTTAATAACTAATACTATTATTTTTTAAAAATAACGGTAAAATTTACACACCAGAGCCAACATAATTCAATTTAATATCAAGTAACATTCTGTTTTATTTCCTTGATAAATACTTACTAACAAGAATTACTTCACCAGTGATGTATCTAATTTTTATTATGAATAGGATGTGTATTTTGCAAAGAATACTGTTTACTTCTCTGTGTGATAAATGAAAACTGACCTTTTTTCCTTCAAATTGAGTGTTTACGGCTACAAAACAGCCGTAGCAATCTGATTCTTGTCTCCAAATAAGGTTTGTTAAGTCTGTTTGGCTCAGCGTGAAAAGCAATCCGCTTTTCAACAAAACCAGCCGAAATTGTTTTCTTAAAATAATAACTGGAAAAAGTGAAAAACAAATCCAAATTTGATTCACTTTCTTCCTATCGCTACCACCATTATAACTCGTTCTTTTCTTCTTCTTCTTTCACTTTTATCTTCTTTGTCTTTTTCTTATGCTTTCGCTCTATTCTACGTTTCTTTCTTTTTACTTTTTCTGACCTATTCTTTCATAATCCACAGCTTTTACGACGTTAATTTTCCTTTCTTTTTTCGTTTTATTTTATTTTTCGAAAACTTTCTTCCTCATTCAATTAATTCATTTTGCAAACATCATTCTTACCTTATTTCTCTTCATTGTTTTCCAACGTTCAAGAAATGCAGATTCGTTTAAGGGTGATGCTGAAGAAGACACTATGGCTACACTTTGCACATTTAACTTATTTTATTTTCTACAAGAATCTGTAACAAAAAAAAAGATAAAGTAATCTGTTGATTCTAGGAAAATGGTTATTGACCATATTTAACAATGTAATCTGACCAATTGATTCCAGACAAAAGGTTATTGACATTATTTTAAAAAAGTAAGCTAACCCATTGATTACAAGCAAATAGTTATTGACCTTATTTAACAAGGTTTCCTGACAAATTGCTTTCAGTAAAATAGTTACGGACCATATTTTACAAAGTAATCTTACAAATTGCTTCAAGGCAAATGGTTATTGACCTTATTTAACAAAATAATCTGAATAATTGATACCAGACGAACGGTTATTGACCTTAATTAACAAAGTAATCTGACCAATTGCTTCCAGGCAAATGGTTATTGACTTTATTTAGCAAAGTAATCTGACTAACTGATTTTAAGCAAACGGTTTTTGACTTTATTTAACAAAGTAATCTGACCAATAGATCACAAAGGAATAGTTATTGACTCTATTTAATTAAATAGTCTGAACAGTTGATTCCAGAGAAATGGTTATTGAACTTATTTAACAAGGTTATCTGAAAAATTGTTTCCAGACAAATGGTTATGAAACTTGTTTAACAAAGTAATCTTAAAAATTGATTCAAGGTAAATGGTTATGGACCTAATTTAGCAAAGTAATCTGACCAAGTGCTTCTAAGCAAATCGATATTGACCTTATTTAACAACGTACTCTGATCAACTAATTCCAGACAAAATGTTATTGACACTATTTTTAAAAAAGTAATGTGACCAAATGATTCCAGTCAGATAATTATTAACCTTATTTAACCAAGTAATCTAACTGATTCTGGGCAAACGGTTATTGACCTTATTTACCAAAGTAATCTGACCAATTGCTTCAGCCAAATGGTTATTGAACTTTTTCTAAAAAGTAATCTGGCAGATTGCTTCCAGGTAAAGGGTTATCATATTTATTTATTAATGTATTTTTAAAAATTGGTTTAAGGCTAGTTATCTTATTTAACAAAATAATCTGAATAACTGACATCAAGAAAATGGTTGTTGATATTATTCAAGTAATCTCATCAATTGATCCGAGGCAAAGGTTTGTTCTGATTTAACAAAGCCTGACCAATCACTTCCAGGCAAACCGTTATTGACCTTATTTAAGAAAGATATCATACAAATTGCTTTAAAGTATATAGTTATTGATTTCATTTAACAAAGTAATCTAACCAGTTAATCCCAGTCAATGATTATTGTCTTTATTTATAAAAGAATCTGACCAATTGCTTCAAAGCAAATGGTTATTGACCCTATTTAACAAAGTAATCTGAACAATGGATTTCCGGCAAATGTTTATTGAACTTATTGACAAAGTAATATGATTAATTGCATCCAGGCAAATGGTTATGAACTTTATTTAACAAAGTAATCTAACCAATTGAGGCCATGCAAATGGTTATTGATCTAATTTAACAAAGTAATCTGACCAATTGCTTACATGCAAAGGGTTTTAGACCTTATTTAACAAAGCTATCTGAAAAATTGATTCAGGTAAATTATAAAGAAATTGATCTGACCAATTGATTGCAGGGAAATGGGTAATTACCTTATTTACCTAAGTAATCTGACCATTTGATGCTATGCAAATGATTACTGACCTTATTAACAAAGTATTTTAATTGGTTAGTGACTTTATTTAACAAATAATCTGATCAACTGATTCCGGCCAAATGGTTATTGACCTTATTTGGCAAAGTAATCTGACCAATTGGTTCCAGGCAAATGGTTATGTTCTTTATTGACAATAACCTGATCAAATGTTTCGAGGCAAATGAGTGTTGACCTTAATTAACAAAGTAATTGTGCCAATTGGTTCCAGTCAAGTTGTTATTGATCTCAATGAACAAAATAATATGACCAATTAATTCTGGGCAAATATTATTGAACTTATTTATCAAAATAAACTGAACTATTTATTCTCGGCACATGGTTTTTTACCTTTTTTTAACAAAGTACTCTGACTACTTGCTTCCAGGAAAATGGTTATACACGTTATCTAATAATATAAGCTGAGCAAATGATTCCAAAAATGGTAATTGACCTCATTTAACAAAATCCTCTGACTAATAGCTTCCAGGCAAATGGTTATTGACTTTACTTAACAAAGTACTCTGGCAAATTGATTCCAGTCCAGTGGTTATTGACCTTATTTAGCAAAGTAATCTGACTATTTGATTCTAGGCAAATGGTTACTGATTTTATTTACAAAGAAATCTAACAAAGTGTTTTCCAGGTGGCTGGTTATTGACCTTATTTGACAAAGTACTCAGAACAATTTCTTCGAAGCAAATAGTTTTTAAATTTATTTAACCAGTTAATCTGACTAAATTGCTTCCAGCCAAATGGTTATTAAATTTATTTAACAACATGAACTGACCAATTGATTTCGGGCAAATTTCTATTGACCTTATTTAACAAAGTAATCTGACCAATTTTTTCAAGGCAAATGGTTATTAATTCTTATTAACAAAGTAATTTTACGAATTGATTCCATGCAAATTAATATTGACCTTATTTAACTCAGTAATCTGACCAATTAATTCCAGGCAAATGGTTATTGACCTTATTAACAAAGTAATCTAACCAATTGATTTCAGGAAAATGGTTATTGACCTTATTTCAAAGAGTACTCTGAACAATTGTTTCGATATAAATGGTTATTAACCTTATTTAACTAAGTAATCTGACCAATCGCTTCTAGGCAAATGGTTATTGATTCCAGGCTAACTGTTATTGACCTTATTTAACAATATAATCTGACCAATTGCTTTCAGTAAAATTGTTATTGACCTTATTTAGCAAACTTATTTGTTGCATTCACTTACACGCAAATACCCTTGGGAAAGGTATTAATCCGTTTCTTGTCTCCAGTTATGGGTCAAATAACAGGACAGATTGGGTTCTATATCCTTAGCTGGCAACCAGTCTGCCACAGAAAGTAATATGGCAACTTACTGCGGTATAATCTTCTGTCCAGTCAGTCATGTCTCTTTCGAGACATGATCGCCCAAGCGTGCATCATGTATTGGAACTTAACTGACTGACTGATTATTACAAACTGATTCCATGAAAATGGTTATTGACTTTGTTCAACAAAGTTTGAATCATGAAACTTTTTATGCACATTGAATTGTAGCATAGACTATGTACATGTGTATACATTTTGTCTAATATGTTTGTAATTCTTGTGGTAATCGAATTTTTCATCGTGCTATTGACACCAGGTGGCAGTATTTTTTAATGATAATGATGTTTACAGAGTCGAAAGGTGAAATAGAAGAGTTCAACAATAAGAATTAGAAAAATCTATTTAAAGACACAGATGTAAAACCCCAATAATAGAAAATACAAAAAAAAAAAGCTATTTATCTGGCGCAGGCATGGGTAATTTTTTGAAAATTTAATGAGAAATATCCTTTCGATCAAATTCATGTAACTAAAAACAACTGGTTGGCTGATTTGTTTTCTACGGCTTGTCAGCTACTTGCAGGTTATCTAAAATCAGAAAATATTTTTTTAGTGTAAAAATGTTTTAGATAAAAATCCTTTAATGATACAAGTCATACTAATTAGACTATAGCTGGATTCATGCCTTTTCTAATGGTATCTGTGCGCAAGTGAATAAAACTAACACAACGGTAATTCGCACTTGGCACTACGATCAACAATTCCAAACTATTATACATTACACCATCTGCACATTCAGGCTTACAACATCCTTCTAGATACTAACCAGGTTAGACGTTGCATAATTTAGCTAATCTTACGGGACCAGTGTTTCAACGTGATGTGATTGTAAGCCTAAAAACATATTAATAAAGATGAGCGAGTATAAAATAGGAGAGAATGAACCCTTAATTTCTAAAGAACTATATTTTGCTATCTAAATTGAAAGATTCGTTTGTTATTCTTAAACATTTTAATGTCTTCAAATCAAATATGAAGATTTCTTTTAATCATTATTAATAACCACTCTTTATGTTTAGTTTTTAAAGAATAATAAAATGTTGCCTTTAGCAGTGGTCATTAGTACATAATTTTATAAAATAACCAAAATTAATGGTTAGTCAAAGTTTTATAATATAAAGTCTTCAGAAATGTCAAAGACGAAAAGAAAATAAGAAATATTTTATCTATAGTAAAAAACATAATTTTTATTTATCTTTTATTATCTTCTCTAAATTTTCGTTTATTTCCATAATGGTCGATAATGTATTCGTTCTGATTTTATTTACAAATTTTATTTTTTGTTTTCAGGTTGACGTTGATGCATCAAGTCTTAACTCGGGTGACGCTTTCGTTTTGATTCACGGAGAAGAATCTTATTTATGGATTGGAAAAGTACGTGTCTAAGTCATTCGAAACTTATCACTCACTTTCTCAGTTTGTCTTTCAAAGTTTTTTCCTTGCTGATAATATCATATCTCCAGGTTTTCTTTTTTTGTTGTAGTTCTCACCCTTTCTCTCTCCTCTTTTCTCTCTCTCTCTCTCTCACTCTCTCTCTCTCTCTCTCTCTCTGTTAAAATATTTTATCATCGTAGTTCTTTACTCTTGATTCTCTTCACGTTTTCCTCTCCTTTATCTCCTCTCGCTGGTTTTTCCGCAATTCATTTTCTTGATTCTTTCCCATGGCTTCCTCACCACCCACTTCTTTCCTCTAAATATCTTCAATAGCTTGCTATCTGGTTTTTTTATTTTTTTTTTATTTTATTGGTAGAGGTCGATTCTTTTCTCTTGATTCTTTACTCTCTCATCGATAAAAAAAGATCAGAATCGTTTTTCTCTCGTTCTTCTCAAGTGTCTCCTCTTGATCCAAACCTCTCGCTTCTTGATTCTCCTCTATTTTCTCTCGATCTTTTCTCCTTGAATCTTTCTTCTGGATTCTATCCTTTAGTTTTTCCTTCCGCAGCATATATTTTGCTTATTTCTTCTCGATTCACGCATATCAATCTTCGACTGTCTCTACTCGCTACTCTCCTTTCCTGTCTTTGCTCATCAAACTGTCGTTAATAATTATTATAGTAAACACAATATTCATTCATGCATAATGAAATCTAATGATAAAATGACATGACTAAAATATTTTCCGATTGACACAAATTTCTTAAATTCACTGGCATTTGCTTCAAACACAATAAAATCAGCAAAAACAATTAATTTAGAAAAAGCCCGAGACAAAAAAGGGTTTGTTTCCCTTCATTCATTTGTTAATTTAATTGAACATTTCATTGACTAGACCTAAGTTCTAACCACAGATGTTTAATTATGTAATCAGTAATATTGTTTTAAGTAAACCTTATTCAAAAGTTGTACATAAAATTATTGTAAAAAATGCACCGTTTTTTATGGGGGGGGGGATCAAATAGAAGGTGATCATTCGAAAAAGTTACAAATCTTTCAAGAATACATTATAAAATCATTAACTTATTATTATTGTTAGTAGTAGTATTGAGTGAGAGAGCAGCGCGTCAAATTAACACTAGATAAAAATATACCAGACATATGCATCACAAGCAAAAGTGCACGATATGGTTAGAGGTTTTGATAAAGGCAGTACACAACCAAGCAATTAGAAATACATTAAGGTACTTCAATTATTTTCCCATCGATGTAACGTTGTTTCACTGTGCATTTCTATATCATCATCTAGAGGTGACTCCTAAGATGCTTTAACTGCCTCAAAATTAGAAGAAGAAAAAAAAACTCTCTCGACTCCTGATCATATTGATCCCAAAGTGTTCCTGATCATGAACAGAGATACAGAGTTTGTCAAGCTCGAGGGAATATGACCAAACGGTTACGGTCAGAAAAGTAAGAAAAGCTATGACATTGAACAGAATATGTACTGTAGCCCATTTTAATTTACCAAGAAAAATATGTATATATTAATATATTCAATCTTTAAGACCAGCAGCCATGAGAACGAGGTCTGGTAAAACATCATTAAGGTATTATTATGTCATTTTTTCATCATATTTCGATTTCTGCTTTGGTCTCACTACCAACCAAGTCTGCGGGGAGACCTAAGGCAGGTCGTGGCATGTTGTTATGACTCCATTTCATGTTTTTCTATCTTCCCTATCATCCCTAGCATTACATAGATAAAGTTTTCCTTAGTGTATGGGCTGTACTTAATAAGTCAATCTTTTGTATATCTCTTAAGCTGGGGTTTCCAGGGATTCTTTCAATGTGTTGTTTTGTTCCATTTTTTATCATTCCAAGTGCACCTACTATCACTGGCACAACTCTTGTTTTCAATTTCCACATTTTTTTCTATTTCAATTTCCAGGTCTTTATATTTTGACAGTTTTTCAAATTCCTTGATTGCTATGTTACAATCCGCTGGACAAGCCATATCAATTAATAGACAAGTTTTCTCCTTCTGGTTTTTAACAATAATGTCTGGCCTGTTTGCTTCAATTTTTCTGTCTGTGTAGATGGTGTAATCCCATAGAATGGTTACATCTTCTATTTCTGTAAAATTATTATTATTATTATTATTATTATTATTATTATTATTGGTTGGTGTCACACATGGATGTAGTCAATGGAAATTATATTCTTGAAGCATGGTGTCAACAAGACTCCTCACAACTCAAGAATGTTTCAGAGAATCCTCGCAGAGTAAACGATGGTGGTTTCTGAAGGTCTGCTATCACGGTCCCAATTCCAATTTACTCTAAGCGATCTTTCAATTTTCAAAATGATGTTTCGAAAACATACATCACAACCAGAATTACTTCAACAGTCATGTTCCATCGCTATTTCAACTGCATAATCAAATACTGGCATTTTGGAGTTCACTTTTGTATCATATCAAGTAGAAAGTCTCAAATTATTGACTCTTGCTACTCTCCTTGGTCGTATCATCATGCTTCAATGACATGCGTCTGGATCGAGAAATACCATATGTTGCGAATGTCATTTTCTATCACTGCCCCTGCTAATATTGATACCATTTTTATTGATTTAAACTTATTATTATTATTATTATTATTATTATTATTATTATTATTATTATTACTGTTGTTGTTGTTACTTCGAGCTAATCGTAAAGGTAGACATGAATCACAAGTAGCAAAATCAATTGAAACTAAAAATAGTGAATATTTATAACAGAATCAAACCAAAATAAACAGTTTTTTTTTATTTATTTTTGATATATTCACCAATCAATAAAACCTTTCTCCTTAGGTGTATTCAGCACTAAGAAATATTTTCGGCTGATGACTTTCAAGGCAAATTATGGTTCCACCTGTTACGTTGATGTAGAAAATTGATGTATCCGTGCCAGTGAAAGAAAGATTTTCTTTGAACGTAGAAAGTTTTTAGTTTCACATCCGGATTCCAATTAATGAATTTTATACCGGCTTCTTTCACATCGTTCACTTGGAGTGGCGCCAAGAGTCTTCATTCCAAAAAGTAATGATGCTCTGAGATTATCAATTTTATTTGGATAACTTATTTGTATATACAAGTAGCGTGATGGAAAGTTCGTGCCCCGTCAAATTTCTCTATATTTAGCCAAATGACCAAATATTATAATTTTGGAAGAAAAGTTTTTGGTAGGGTCGAGAACTTTCCAATATCTACTCATATTGAAGAAGATATTAAACGCACGAGTTATCCGAGTTGTAAAACGTCATGAAAATATTTCACAGTACACGTCTATTGTAATCGTTCATTTCATTCAGCATTAATTGATCCAATAGTTATGGTTGATGTAAGTTGAAATTTTATAAAATATTTCTCCTAAAACAGTATAAAGTCTTTTAAAGTAATAAATCTCTTATGACGCTTATTTATAAAATCTTTATTTTAAAATAGTTTCGTTGAGAAAATAGGCTTCTCAAATTCACTGCTGCAACTCTTTCTAATATTGATGGGAGTTTCCTTCCTAACACTTTGCTGAAGTGAGTGTGGAAAGTCAAAATTTTGCTTATATCATTATTTACCAATTTGTGTTTGTGCTATATAGGCGCGTCGATTGAACGATAGTTTCCGACCTTGAGAGTCAGATTCGAATTTCATCATAGTCGAATAATCAGGAAGGTGACTGGATAACGTGTCTACGGGTTGCCTCAAGCCTTGTAGGAGCACTTTAATAGACGGAACCATTTGGAAACCGCTGAAATCAGCGTGATGTTGATCACGGAAGAAAGTGTAACTACGGTCCGCTCACCATAGTTGCAGTATAAATCACAGCAACATCTGCAACAGGAATGGACTAGCCGCCCTATCAGACAGGCATACTCGGATACGGGAGGCCAGCCACGACACCATCAATCTGCTATATGTTTGGTTTGTTGTTGCTGTGGAAGTTTTCAAGTGATGTCTTTTGTGTTATTTGGTTAAGTTATTTGTGATTTTGTAATCTGATATATATGCAGCTTTTTTTTTTTTTTAATCATCTCACCCCAAGCAAGGCATTCCACTGCCACTATTGCGCATGGGGCTACATAGGGGAAGGTAAAGAGAAGGGAGTGGATAGACATAGGGAATGTCAGGAGAAAGGTGATAGATGAGTAAGGATAGCGAGGATGAGTGTCGGGCAGATGGGAAGAGTGCTTGATAGAATGGGAGCAGGTTAGTGTGTTAGGAGGTGTCTATTGACCTTACATTTAAACTCCTGGAGATTGTAGCCGTCGGGGAAGCAATCGTTTGGAAGAGAATTCCACAGTCGGGAAGTGCGAGGAAAGAAACTGTTGGAGTAGAAGTTAAGGCTGCATTTTATCGGTTTCACTGTAAAAGGGTGGGATCTACTTGCTAATCTAGTATCTCGTGCAAATTCGTATTTAGGGGGCACCAGTGATCTAAGTTCATCGGAGCAGAAGCCGTGAAAGTATTTATAGAAGAGACACAGGGAAGCCACGTCTCGCCGGTGGGAGAGAGACTGCAGGCGGTCTGCCAAGTCGGTATCTATCACATTACAGACCCTCCTCTGAACCTTATCGAGAAGCCCGAGGAGAACAGCAGGGGCACCCGACCAGATATGGCAGCAGTATTCAATGTATAATGTATATATGTATAAAAAGTATTTTAATCGTCATGAAAGGCTGACTTTATATACATCCTTCGAAAAAAATGAGTATTTTTCTAGTTTCAACCTTTCCTAATCATATCCATTTCTTTTGTCAAAGTCTCTTGATTCAAACATATAACATAGAATTTGTTGATTAGTTTTTCTCGATGCAAACAGTTCGGCTTCAATTGGAAGTCAACTTTTTTATCTTTTGACGGATACTTGTGAAAAATTAAATCTATTTACACTTCTGGTGAATCTTAGTTAACTGGCTGAGGTAAGTAAACTCCTACCGCTTCACAAATATTATTGATATTCAATAAAAATGTCACTATGCTTAACAAGTTATTCTCAGATTTCTCTCACTGCTAAAAATACCCCTACTAAGTAACAGAAATCTAAATTCTCCATCCAGAAGTTCTGTGACGAATTAACCACATTGTTAGCAAGAAAGATATTTCCTTCTTGAATATTAAGTGTACTTTCTCTGTGAAATTTTTTAATATTCATTGTCAAAAATAGAAAATATTGCTTTATTATTATTTTACAAGTTTGCAGTTTAAACGTCTTTCACGTTTTTTTATGATAATTCATTGATTTTCTCTTAAAAATTTTTTTATACTTTTTCTTATTTTAATATAATAAAGATTCAACAACATCCTCATCGTTTGAGTATGTCAAAATTTACTTGGGCCATTCACCAACCTTTTAATAATTCTTCAATTCTTTAGTGCAGTATGTACTTCTTATACTGGAGTTCAATGCTTTTATCAATACCCAATGAGTTATTTTTTTTCTGTTCTTATATTGTGTGATTTCTTTGTCACAAATTACTTTTTGGGGGGGTATTAGTCGTCATCCTTATAATACTTATTTTCTCTTGTTTTATTGCAGATCCATTAAAAATCTTTGTTATATTTGTCATTAAACATCGACGTTCTTTCTATTGTTTTTATGTTACTGCCTTCCAAGTTTTGATTTTCCACTTAATAAATTGTATCGAAAAATGAATCTTCATCGGTAATAATCTTACCACTATTTTTATCTTATTGTGAAATCAAAATGAATCCTCTAGTTAACATTTTTTTGAGTAAATATCAAAATTTATCAAAAATATTTGTTGTCTGAATATATTATGCATGATTTCAGTCAATTTCTTTAACTTTTTAGGGAGCCAGTAAGAACGAACGAAAAATGGCGAAGAATGTGATGATGTATTTGACAAATGAAAGGTGAATACCTCATTTTAATATAACTCATGATGTGTCCTCTATATTTTCATTCGGTTTGTAAACACAAAAATCAGGGACATTTTAAATATTTCAAATTATACTATATAATATACGCTATATGTATACAATACCTTTGCACATAACTTAAACATACACGTGTGTGTGTGTGTGTGTGTGTGTGTGTGTGTGTGTGTTGTCGGTCCTACAAAATTTGTTAAAATCTTTCGAAGTAGATAGGTAAGGTTACAGTATTCTCGTGGGCATAATCCGGTTACCGAAATCTGGTCAAATGAACATCATAAATTTTGTGATTTTATATATATATATAGAGAGAGAGCAGACTATTATACTTTCTAAGTTTTCATGTCTTGTGTGAAGCAACTCTCCTCAAGTCTTGAACCTTTTATTGATTTCAGACATAACTAAGAAATAGAGAAATTAGATATAATTCAAAATCGACGTTGTACAATACATGTTTAGAATGCATTCACATGTAAAGCTTTTAATAGTTGTGGTATTACTTTAGCGGATTATTGTTTTTTATGTTTTTAACTCTGTGATATTGCATAATACTGATTTCAGAGAAATATATAATATCATATTTACGCCATAATAACAAAGTAAAATCCGGAATAATTACCGGATTCTATTTAGATCACTTAGAATTTGCATTTAGAATTTAGAATTTTCACTTAGAATTTAGTATGAGGAGAAATACATTGAAAATAATTTAAAACAACTCCAATATCTTAAATATTTATTAATTAATGCGACAAACTCATCAAATTTATAAAAATAAGAAATTAAATTTAAATTTCATAAAGTAAAAATAAAAATAAGAAATTGAATTTAAATTTAATAAAACTAGTTACATATTATTACCTATCATTTCTATCAGGACTACAATTGAAAAGAATTTATCTAAATTTAATATAAAATTTGCTACAACTACTTCTAAAACAGTAATAATATAAAACAAAATTACACCCTACATGTAATAAACATCACAGAACTTATATCAGTGAGACTTCGAGGAATTTAGGGAGAGGATTGTAGAAATACAAAATAATTTTAAAGAATAACATACTACATGGATCAGTCATACTTCATAATGAATCTGACCATAATTTTGAATTAAAAATGGTACTTTATTTAAAAGAGCAATTAATTTAATAATTTGAAAAGAAATGTGTTAGGAAAATAAATGAAGTGGGTTGAGCGCTTGCCTCTAGACATGTCGGACGCCAGAAGTTTTAAAATTCCAAATTTAAATCTTCTGAGCTATCTCTCAGTTCATAATTATAACTGCCTTTTTTATATCCCCTCTCCTTATATATATATATATATATATATATATATATATATATATATATATATATATTGTTACGTGTTATGTGTAACAAAAGAAAAACAATTGATTGACCAAAACTCAGAGATAAATCAACACAAATATTTAATTTAAAAAACACACCAAATAAAATATTTACAAATATACAATTTTTGTTGCATTCAAAACAAGAAACATTGAGTTTACTACTGGCGAGTGTTACGAGGAGAGAAGGGAAAGGTAAGGTGTCAAATATCTTTACCCAATTCGTTGGCGAAGAAGTTAAGTGCTATACTTTTTGGAAATCCTTAACTGAGTATATCAAGAATAATTATTGGCTTAGTTAATGAAAGAGTCAAAAATATGTATTTACCCATGAAGTTCCATGAGGTTCTCTTTCAGGTTTTAGTTGGTCGGCAACTTTTCTTACAGATTCTTTCGGCTGGATATAAATCCTTGAATCACAACCGGAGTTGATAACATCAGCAAACCCTGGTAACAACTTATTTTTATAGGGGCTAACACCTAATTTGTATATTTTTAGAACCTTTCGAATTCTCTCAACTCTACTGGAAGATTCTACAATCTTCCAAACGTTCTATTCCTAATTTCTCTATTTAACAAATACTTTCTGAATTAAAACTTTTATAACAACACGTAGGAGTCAGTAGAATCCCTTACTACAACTTTTTAAACATTATTATTATTATTATTATTTCATTTTTCATCATATTTCGATTTCTGCATTGGTCTCACTACCAACCAAGTCTGCGGGGAGACCTAAGGCAGGTAGTGGCGTGTTGTTATGACTCCATTTCATGTTTTTCTATCTTCCCTATCATCCCCAGCATTACATAGATAACGTTTTCCTTAGTGTGTGGGCTGTACTTAATAAGACAATTTTTTGTATATCTCTTAAGCTGGGGTTTCCAGGGAAATGCATCTTCGTAACTCTTCCCTCCTTCAAAGTAAAAGTTTTGAAATCATATTAAAAAACTTTGTGAAACAATATCAGTCTACTATTTTTGTTGTAAAACAGTAAATCATATTATTGTAATTTTTGTTTTTGAAAAGTTATGCTCTAGAGAAAGCATCAGCAATAACATTGTTCCTTCCGTTAATGTGTTTCATAATAATGTCATATTCTTGCAGGAGAAGACTCCGTTTTGTAAGACTTTGATTTTTGTTAGTCAGTTTTTGAAGGAAAGTTAGTGGATTAGGGTCAGTGTAAATAAGAACAGGATAAACAGTAACACTGAGGTAAAAGTCAAAATGTTGTAGCGCTGATAACATCGCCAAGGATTCTTTTTCAATAGTGGAATATTTCTTCTGGTAGGTGTTTAACTTTTCTGAGAAATATCCAATGGCTCTAGCGACGCCTTCATCATCTTCTTGGATTAAGATGCTACCCATTCCGACATCACTGGCATCGATTTGCAATTTAAATTAAAAAAAAAACTGCAGTTGTAGGATATAGGAACCAATGAAGGTTGACTTGATTCTGTTGAAAGCCTCATTACAGGTTTCACTCTACTTGTATTTTACATCCTTTTTCAGGAGGTCGGTGAGAGGACTTGTTATTGATGAGAAAGTTATACAAAATTTTCTGTAGAATCCAGCCATACCGAGAAATCTCAGTCGTTTTTTGTTAGTTGGAATAGGGTACTTTAAGATAGCATCCACTTTTGCTGTGATAAGCTTAACCTGTCCCTGGCCAAATGAGTCCTCGTGACAATATATATATATATATATATATATATATATATATATGTGTGTGTGTGTGTGTGTGTGTGTGTGTGTGTGTGTGTGTGTGTATAATTCAGCCAGTATGAACATTATTTCAGTCCGATTAAGTCCTTTCATCCAATTATTTTGTTGATTGTTTTGACCTAATATGGATAGCTTCTAAAATTTGTAATTTTTGCAATTTGTTTTAGATAGCTTCTAAAACAAATTGCAAAAATTACAAATTTGTCAATTGTCAATACTATTCAAAGAAGCGCGAGTTACTCTGACTAAATATGTCTTAAAGAAGCAAGAGAGTGCCGAGTGCAGAACAATAGTTAACAAGCTATTCCCTAATAAGGAGAGTCACGCAAAAATTTAGTAAATATCTCATTTCTAAATGACTGATATTATTTCCCTTAAAATATTTGTGTTTCTGCTAATAAAATTCATAAAAAGAGGTTATTTTAAAAATGTTTCCGTGTTCATAGATATTTTTTATTGGTTGAAAATATATCACTTAAAAAAGTTGCAATTTAGAAATATTTAGTACTCTTTTCTTCATTGGTTTTCTTTTCCTTTTTTTCCTTTAACTTTTTTAGGTTTTTCTTTCTTTTTTTTTTTTTTTGTTAATTTGCGTTTGTTTGCTTTTTTATTACTTAACCGGATGTCACAATATTGTTCAGCATGCGTCACTTAATTATATCGATTTATTTCAAAGTATGCATTCGTGAATATTTGCAGTAAATGTAAAGTTAATAAGAACAATAATATTTTAATGAATTAAAAATATTTTAATTTAAATTTACTTTGCGTTTCTTTCTAGCGATCCGATTATATTGAGCGAAGGAAAGGAACCAAAAATGTTCTGGGAAATCCTTGGTGGCAAGAAAGAGTACTCACAAATGTGCAATGCCCAAGTAAGCGATATATATTAATGTATATTTCATATATTAAATACATTAAAATACTGCATATTATGAGTGAATATATACACGTATAATAAGTAATATATTATTAAGTCATTTAAATGCAATGTAAAACAAAATATGTATAAAATCTATTGTGATTGGACAAGAAAAGTTTATTTGTTCCTACCGGAAATTTTGCAAGATTAAAGGATTATGAGAATATTGCTTGCTTTCGTAATATATATATTGTCATCCGCAGACAGATCTGTTTCGCTGTATCACAGCTCATCAGTATGCTTAGAGTCCAATTGCTTTTTAACCCAGGATTGAAACCCGACCGAAATGGCGTCAGTCGGCGATTCTACCCCAGGGCTATGAGCGTTCGGTGGAAGTAGGCAGACATTTTAGCGCATATCATTATACGCGCCCAACATAATATAATAGACATTGAAGTCAACACCCAACGGTGATAAACTGATAAACTGTTTCATACTTGAACGCAATCAGCAGGCCATACGCGTTGTGTTTTTGCTCAACTGATTATATAGACAGGTCACTGACGCATTCTGTATTGTATTGTTCTGTTATTTTGGTAGGCGGTAATGGTTATGTTTCGAATTATTCTAGAAGCTGTTGCGTGTAAATAATTGTGAAACTGTATTCATTTTTAAGCTTGTTTATAGTGTTGTTTTTAATTTTAATGAATTATTTTATTTTTGGTTGTAATTATTATGTTTACTTAAGTCTATGTGTGCGTTCGTGATTTCTTCATTTTTTTATTATTTACTTAATTTATTTACTTATATATTGGGTTGGGTTAATTTCTTTTTATTTTGGTTATTTATTTTATTTTATTTATTTTGTTTATTCTTATGTGTTTTTAGTTAACAGTTTTTAAGTAACGTCGTAAAAATTTGTTTTTTTTTGTTTGCATTTTGAGATGAGTTCAGAGCGTTTATTTAGTAGTTTGTTAAAGTATAAATGTAAATTTTCTACTGCCTTCACTTTCACCTTTCATGAACCATATTGTACGAAATTCTATTGGTCTCATAACGTTGTATCTGTCAGTATCGATGGTGTTTCTTTGATGAATTTCAAGTATCGCGTTTTCACGACGAGTCATTGTGTGTTGTGTCGTTCTTAACTTTTTTTTTCAAGTAACACATTTTATATCAGAATTTTTTTTTTAATCGTATCACCCCGAGCAAGGCGGTACGCTACTGATGTGCAGGGGGCTACGTAATAATGAAAAGATTGGAAAAGAGAAAGCCGGAAATCACATCCTAAACAGGGAACAAGGGATGAGCCTCTTAACCTGTTCAATAGACGTGGGTGGAGTGTGAACCGGGCGACAGCTAGATCTATCTACTCCAATTGAAAAAAAAACAAAATGAGAAGATTGGAAAAGAGAAAGCCGGAAACCACATCCTAAACAGGGAACAAGGGATGAGCCTCTTAACCTGTTCAATAGACGTGGGTGGTTTGTGAACCGGGCGATAGATAGATCTATCTACTCCAATTGAAAAAAAAAAACAAAATGAGAAGATTGGAAAAGAGAAAGCCGGAAACCACATCCTAAACAGGGAACAAGGGATGAGCCTCTTAACCTGTTCAATAGACGTGGGTGGTTTGTGAACCGGGCGATAGATAGATCTATCTACTCCAATAAAAGAACCCTCGCAGACGCCCACAGTACAACTGTATAAATGTTCAAGCAAATCGGTCCAGCCGCCACGGAGTCCACGGACAACGGACACACACCCACACAGACACACACATACACACACAAACACAGACAAAGTTCCATCCAGAAATAAGTCCAGATATATATACATATATATAATTTACCATTACTGATATTTATAAAAGAAAATTTTTAACCACTATACAAGAGCTCTTCATCTGGTAATTTACGGTTTGCAAGAGTTAGTGCATGATATATATATATAACGTAGCACACTTGGTATACTATCCAGGTAAATTCCGATAGAGAGGAACTCAAAAGAACTCAATATTAAATTCATTTATTTAATTTAACAGAGTAATATAATTCAGAAAAGAATTTTGATTTATTACAGTTACAATGGGTAATACATATTTCACCGCATAATGATGTTATTATTGCGGCTCGTCAGATGTAAATGGTACAACAGTTGATCTTCAAAATTTCCCCACTCAAATGTTTTTGGGTGACGTGTAATTTATTCTTGTGAAATATATTTTGTTAATTTAGATGATTTTTTTATTGATATCTAGTATCAACTATAATAACATTTGAAGTAATAAAAATGTCAGATTACAAATAAATTCACGAATTCTTATATATATATATATATATATATATATATATATAAGTGAACATTGAGGCCAACAGTCAGGGGCCTTAGTCTGTTTCAGGCTTAAGCGCAATCTTCATTGACAAATTCGTTTAAGCATGAAACAAACAATCACCGCTTTTATATTTACATAAAATTTATCTCTGATATTGAACACTTTAACCCATAAATATAGAAAACCGTAAAACTATAATTTTTATCATAATTTTAGACTGAAAATGCTAAATGCCTCATTGAGTTTATATCAGGCGAGAATTTTAGTCACGCTACTTCTCCGAAGTCTCTAAAATGCGACTCAAACTAAATCTTGGCAACTTGAGCCCAATAACTCGGCGAACTGTCCTACAAGAATAAATTATCGTTGTTATGTTGTATGGAGGTCAAATAAGATAGCGATCACAACATAGTGAGTGCAGATAATTTAAGCAAGACGCTTCTGGCCATAATCATTAAAGACCTACGGTCGGTTACCGCGCCGGCCCTAAATAGATCTTCCGTCGGATATTCCAAGTGCACAGATAACATTTGTGACCACTCCAAACACCTTCATAATTACCATTAGACTCATCTAACTCTTTCCGAATCCTCTGCACTGCCATAAAAAAAAAACTCGTAAAAAGCGTTCTTTAAAGCTATCACGTGACGAAATTGTTTAAATATAGAAAGACGCTAACGCGATTTCCTGTCGCAAGCGTCACGGGATAGCTTTTTATAAAACTATCCTTTTCAAAAACACAAAATAAATTACGTTACAATCAAAATATGAGAATAAAACAACAACATCGGAAATATAACATCCTTGAGAATGGCCAGGGAAATGGCTGAAAGCGCTTCGAAACTTAATAATTATGGAACATTTTTACATTCCTTATCGCAAGCAAAAAAGAAACGTATAAGATTACTCGAAGAATTTAATAGAATTTTTAAAAGAATTTTTAGCACTGAAATCAGCAAAATTGAGTCAAATTCGATTTCTTTGTTTTCAGGGAAGATAATATATGCCTAATGGCGTATTGCATCAAAGAGAATAAAATCACACTTACTTAAATCACTCACCGGTAGGCAGACATGAAAAAATCTGCAAGTGGATCGTCGAAACCTGAGAAGAGTTAGACGCTGCAATTATTGGCAAAGGTTTCAAGGATTGCTGCATCTCGAACAAGCTCGATGTTATCGAAGTTGACATCCTATAGCAAGAATTCATACAGAAACGGGGATTAACAAAAGTACCACATAAAACCAACGATGACGAAAACGATCTTACCTTCTACAGAGATCTGTACCCTGAAAATGAAGGAATTTGATCAATTTGATCCAACGAGAAAGGTGCGTTTCAAACGATAGACGTTCCATGAGCGCAGAAAAATGTAGATTCTTTATAAACAATCCTTTTGAAGACTACACAAATAGTTTCGAAAGAAACACCTCGGATTGCTACGAGAAATTAAAACCAAACAAACAGTTAATATTTATTCAATTTAATTTTATTTAGTTTCGGAGCACAATCGATTAAGGTTTACGACCACACCACGTTCAAACATCGGTTCCCGTAAAATTACCGAAGTTAAGCAACGTCGAGCCTAGTCAGTACCTTGATGGCTAACCGCTTCGGAATGCAAAATACTAGGTTCTATAAACTTGGGTTGTGTATTCGATAATGGCTTGGAAGTAGTAATCGGAAAGCAGAGTTACAATTCTAGTTGGTTTCGTTATATTTATTTATGCAAAAATATCTCCCCAGTTATGGTTAAATAGTAAGAATTGTATCAATAAATCATTATCTTCCCTTAATAATTCTTACAATCTAAACTATATTTTCTGGCTTTAAATAACTTGCAAAGGTTGATAAGCCGTAAAACACGAATCAATCTATCAATGAGAATTTATTAATATCAGAATGAATTAAATTCACCGTAGAATTTATAACTTTATTCAAAGAAGAGAAAGGATTTGTATGAAAAATGATACGTTTGTCTTATTTATTCCATACGGGCCCATTTCCAAACAAAACAGTAATATTTGTTGTTATCTCTCTTATATCCATAAATATAGTGGTTCTCTAACCGTAGCTTCGACGGGACACATTACATCATGTCGTAGTGTTCCTTATAAACATCAATGTGTAATTAATTTAAAACATCAAAAGAAATATTCACAGTACGTTATAATCAGGTTTCATATTTCTTCTTTTTTTCTTTCTCTTTCACCCTCAAATGTACCTCCTGTTCGTATTTTTCTTTCACCTTTTTTTCTCTTCCCCAGTCATAGCATTAAATATCAGTCGTTATTGTAGAATATTTACTATTTATATAAACTATACAATAATTAAACAAATATTCGAGAACAAAAACTGAACTTTTGCAAGTGCAAATGCATTCATTTTCTGGCTAAGGAGTTTTTGATTCTCCCTTAAACATAATAGCTCCTTAGCCTAAAACGATTATTAGTTGAAATTTGATCTGAAAGTTTCAATATTTGTTAGTGATGGATGTAAGTTGAGTTAATTGAATTAGAAAAGAAGATAAAATAAATATTTCTTGTGTAAAAATGGCATTTTTTATCATCACAGTATGAGTTTGTTTACCTGCATATGGCGTAACGATTATTGGTGCGGAAAATGAATCGGCATGCTGAATTCAAATTCTGGTCGAGGTTGTTGTTGTTACTTCCCAGTCATGCTCTTGATAAAGATCTGATTCTGTTTATTCTTCTCCCCCCACCACCTATCAGCTATGTGTAAAATAGGAGAGCAGACTAAGTTCTCTAGCCTTATCAGGGTGATCAGTCGACGAGGAAGACAAAAGATTATGTAAATAAATAAGTATAGGGCACAGACGATTTAATTTGCTTGCTGGGTTATATATCAGTTTGCGCCTATATAAATTTGAAAAACTTTGCCATTTCAAAAGACATATTTCCTCCCAGGATTGACATGACATTATCTCAATGCAAAGGATACTGTGTTTTAGGTCCACAAGAAAGAAATGTCACACGGCATTAAGGCTTAAAGGGAAAAAATCAAAGGGATTTTGTGGAATATTCATTGAATTGGAGCTCTGCATTTACACCCACTTTTCTCTCTTCAAAAAGGATGGTTTATTAAAAAGGCATCAAAATCTTTGTACAAAGAAAGGGAAGTATATTTTATAACTTTCGGAAAGTTATTCGTTCGTTGCGATGGTCTCAAATGATATTCATTAGCATTTAAGTCGAGACGGAAATGAAAGGTAGCGATCATACCTTGGCGTTAGGCTTAATTACAATATTCTGATTATGGAAAATACCAATCTGGCTTTTGTATATATCTATGGATGTGTGTGAATGAGTAAACAGATAGATCGACCTATTCAGCAATCACCAGTTTTATAAGTATGCAAATGTACAGAGCGTTGTGCATTAAAGATAGTTTTGATTATCAACATTTAAATCTTGATCCACTATATCAGGACTCCATTATTGTCATATACGATAAAACAAAATTAATGTTTTATACAGCAGCCAGAAATATTTGATTCCAAAGTTACTGAAATATAATAAAAATAAAGTTACTAAAAACAATTTAATTTCTTCTATCACAATAAAGAACATAAATACGACTGCTTGGTAAATTTACATGTCGATAACTTCTTTTTATTATTCAACTTCATATTTTTTAATCATGCCACCCCAAGCAAAGTGGGTCCGCCACTAGCGCGCAGGTGATTGCAGTGAAAGAAAAGACTGGGTACAGGGAGTATTGAAGAAAGGATAAAAGATGAACGGGATTCAAGAAGAAAGAAGATGTAAATTGAAGATTGTAGTTACCAGAGCAGCAAGTAAACGGAAGAGAGTTCCACAGGCGGGAAGTGCGAGAAAAAAAACTATTGAAGTAGAAGTGCCGGTTACATTTAACTATTTCAATGGTAAAAGTTTGGGACCTAGATGCCAGTCTAGGAGCACGATTAAATTCACGTGAACGGGGCACCAGGGAAAAAAAAGCTCATCAGAACAATTGCCATAAAAATATTTGTAGAAAAGACAGATAGAAATCACATCACGTCACATCAGTGATAAAGTGATTGAAGTTAAGAAGCCAAGTCAAAACCGATTACATTGCAAATATTTCTCTGAATTTTGTCAAGAAGCTCAAGATGAATAGAAGGAGCACCCGACCAGATATGGCAAGAGTATTCAATGCATTGATGAATGGTAGATTTATAAATGTACAAGATGGATTATTACGAGAAAAACCTTCCTAGCAGTAGATGCAGCAGATTCAATATATTCATTCGACTTCAGGTCGGTTGAAAAAGTGAAGTCAAAAAGGCGCAGTGTGTTGCATGAGCCATGCTGATAGCTTATAAGACATTTTCTTTATGGTAGTTAAAGGAGACCAGTTTTGTTTTGGAGGTATTAAAAAAGCCCCTTCTTGTCCCATTTAACATATTGGATATTCATTTCAAGAGCAGCAGCTAGGTTTACTTGCAAATTTCCTATTGTCAGCCTTGGCAGATTTCCTATTAAGATGGGAGTAAATGGTGGTGCCATCTGTAAAGATGCCTACTTAGGAACTAATGACTCTAGTGAGATTATTGATGAAGACCAGAAAACAGCGTAGAACTTAGGATAAAGACTTGAGGGCCACTCGCTTTCGTGTGAAAGGATCTGGGTATCTACCGGCATCCCCACTGAAGCTGAATGCGGCATTTTATAGTGGGAACTCCGGGCTCTTATACGCAGGCAACTAGTAAATAGCCTCGTCTGTGTTCCTCTCCGCCGGAGGCAAATTCCGACGTGGTTGAGTGTGATAGCGAACTGCCGGAACTCTGTAGTGCGAAAGGATATGGAAGCTTACCCGTTTAAACGACCTTCATTTCACGATTCGATAAGAACGGTTGAATTAAATAAAACAATCGTCCAGAAATACCGTAGACTCGGAACTTGCACAGAAGGCCAGCATGCCAAACCCTGTCAAACGCTTTCGAGTTATCTAAAGCAACAGCTCGAGTTTCGCTGCTATTATCAAGTGCCTGGTACACATATTCAGTGATGACAGAAAATCAGTAGTAGGGCTGGCGAAGCGGAAGCCATATTGTTTGTCAGAAAGTAGGTCATGAGATGTGAGATGCCTAACTACTTTATCATAAGAACCTCGAATATTCTTCTATGTACTGTTCTTTCAAGACGTAGGCTGTGATGGACCTCCACATCTCCCTATAGCTTATAGCTCTCAACACCCCTTCTCCTGCTATCCCACTCAACCCACACTCCACCATCCATCTGATCAAGTCCATCAAGTATGTCACGCCTTCAAGGTGTTTAAATTTCTGTACCTGCTTAATTTTAGTATCCCCGATTTGTAAGTGGCATTATGGACTCCTCCTTTTCCTGATTACCTTGCATTCAGTTTTCTTGTAGTTTATATATGTAGTCCTTACTTTCACATTCTTTAACTACTTCCGGTAGAAGGTCTTGTAGTTTCCTTCTGTGTCTGCTATCAGCACTATATCATCTGCGTATCTTATATTGTTCAGGTTGCGGCCGCCAATGACAAATCCTGGCAGGACGTCTAGAGCGCTCAGAATTATCTCACTATATAGATTGAATAGATCTGGTGAGAAGACTCATCTTGTCTAACACTCCTTTCTATCTTTGTAAATCTACTGAACTCGTTTCCTGTGCGTATGGAGGCAGTTTGCTGCCAATACAGGTTCTTGATTACTCTAATGTCTTTCCTAAGATGTCAAAGTTGCCAAACGTCTCTATCATGTATTTGTGGCGCACTTTGTCGAATCTCTTTGCGTAGTCTAAGTAACACAGGTATATGTCCTTCTGCATTTGTATCACCCTTTCTGATAAAATTTTAAGCATAAATATTACGTTCCTTTTTTCAGTGTCCTTCACGAAACTGCACTGTTCTTGTCCTATACCTGGTTTCATTCTGCTGCGCGCTCTATTCATCAGAATTCGAATGATGAGTTTTGTTATGTGACTCATTAAACCGATTGTTCGGTGGAGTCTAAATTCGTTTGCAACTAGTTTCTTAGGTAGTGCTATGAAAATTGATTTGTTTATGTCTTCTGAGATATCTCTGTTTTTGTAGATTCCATTTATTATTTCCATGAATTTGTCTACACTGAAATCACCAAAGTTTATCAGCATCTCTTTTACAATGCCGACTAGTCCTGCTGCTTTTTTTATATTCAGTTTGGCCAGTGCAGCTTCCACTTTGATTTTTAATATTTCTGGCCCGTCGGCATTTCTGTATACTGCCAGTTGTTCTCTCTTGTCGTGGAAGAGATCTCCTATATATTATTCCCATCGATGAAGTATTTTCTCTTTCTCTAATATGAGCGTTCCATCCTTGGATTTTATAAATCCGGTTGAGGAGCATGTCCGTTGTCCTGTTTTTTTATGCATGTCTTTTTTATTAATCATGTTTAATCTCTCTATTTCTGCACATTCATCGCTGAGCCATTTTTCTTTAGCTTGACTGCATTTGCTTCTTATTTTCTTATGTAGTTTCCTGTATTCCGTTGCATGTGTTGGCATTGATTTCTGTCTCTTTTGCACTATGTCAAGAATCTTATCTGAGATCCATTCATTTTTCCTTCTTTGCCTGTTTTTCTTTGGGGTGATGCTGTTTGCCGATGTCACTAACGCTTCCTTTAGTGTGTCCCATTTTGAGTTTTTCTTTCCAATTTGTCTCTCGTATATTTTTTCGCAATATCCGTGTATTTTTTCTGCGGCTTGAGGTCATCTATGGGTGCATTGTATTGCAGTCTGGGTGCTGCACTAGGCTTTTTCATTCTCCGAAGATTCATCCATAATTTACATATAACTGGGAGGTGGTCACTTCCACAGTCGGCACTTGGATAATTTTTACAATTAACAACTGCATTTCTGAATCATCTGTTCATATTTATATAGTCTAGTGGTTTTTTTTCATGCTTCCTTCTAGGCTTATCCATGTCCGTTATCTTCTTGGGTGTTCTTAAAGCGAGGTGTTGGTTATTATCTGGTCGTTCGCCGTGCACTATTGAACCCATTTTCTCTTTTATCATTGCGATTTCTTTGTCCAAAGTTGCCAACTTTATACCGTCCCTCTCTTAGACAATTTTGGCATTTAGTTCTCCCATAGTAATTCTGATTTCTTGTGACTTGCACTGAGCCTTGGCGTTACTTAGTATAGAGCAGAAAGATTCTATTTCCTCCTCAATTCTTTGCGTTGTCGGTGCATTCTCCACTATAACCGTAATATTGAAGGGCTTTCCTTTCAGTTTGACGAAGATTACTCTTTCGGATAACTGGCAGTACTCCAGAACGCAATTCTTCATTCCTCGGTCCAATATCAATATCAAGCCGACCCTCTTTTCCGTCATTTTTTCCGCTTTCGTATATGAACCTGTGGTTGTCACTGATAAAATCTCCATTGTTTGGTTACCTAATTTCTTATATTCCTAAATATTGATATTCAATATGCACATCTCCTACTTGATATTTTCCAGCTGTACTAAGTTTTTCAAAGTTCTGACGTTCCATGTCCTAGAGTAATCTTTTGTTTGGTGTAAACAGTCGCATGATAACGATCCGGTACACTTGTTGCTCATGTTGTTCTTTTCCGGGCGAGAGACCAGCTCCGAAGAATTGTGTCCGCTTTACACTGTTAGCTCTGTCAATAGATGACGGTTAGGTGGCATCTCGGTCCTTTCCAGGTGAGGAGTTAATTCCTTTCGAATTGGCACCCGTTACGCCGTTGGGTTTTATCTATTGATTTGTAAAGACAATGATTTTTCTTAGAAGTAGTGTTGTAGTGTGGTTCCCTTTGCCTTCTCCACGGTGATTTATCGAGACACCACCTCTAGTTTGTTGGCTGTTGGCTCCTTAAGAGTTCTTCCACATTTTCTGTAGATCTTGATATTTTTCTACCGAGTTACTAACATCCGGCCTCACTAACAAAACCTTGAAGTGGGGTAGCCGGTTTGGTCGCCGACAGTGTGACAGTGAGTTTGTTGTGACATCACGTATACATAAAGAAAAGAAAATAATTTTAATTTGTACTTTATCGAAAAGCAGTAAGAGGCTAATACGGCGTAATAATAATGCGTCTAAAAATGACTGACGTAATTGTGTCATTTCCTTATTTTGAAATTCCGATCATACTTTAATCTCGAACTTTAAATGCATAATTGTATGCAATTCAGATTATTCCTAACTAAATTTGTTTAAAAAACATACTCTTTCATCGTGTAGCACGTTTCACATCTCCGTTGAAATTTTATAATTTTGTAGAATGGCAACTGCGAACGTCATCATGTCTGATTTATTTATTACTTCAAAAAAGAAATTCTGGGTTTCTTTGTTTTATTTGGTTATAACTTTCTCTGGGAAGCTTCTATAAAAAGGTTCACTTTAATAGGATTAAAATAATAATATAGCAAATGCAAATTTATACATAGTTGCGTTTGTTCGCGTGCATATATGCGTTTGACTATATGTTTACGTCTTTGTTGATATGATTGAATATATTCTTGACATTTATAAATTTTTTTGCTCTATTTAATCAACGCGTTTTTGGTTTCATTTAAATTCCCAGATGAGTCTCAAGCGTAAAAACAAATGTTGGATTAATTAGAATCTGTAAAATTTTAAATCAAGTAAAATTCCCTTGAGGTTAATATAATTCATATTTGTTTGCAAGTTTAGAGTAATTATATTAACATTAAACTATGGCTTTAAAGAATAAATATACCAACGTATACGTACATAAAGAAACACTTTATATATTTTTTATGTATTATTATCGTTATTATTATGACTATATTTATACAAAATAAAAACAAATCCTTGTAAACATGCATCCTCCTTTCTCCTCTCTCTCTCTCTAGATTTTACATTATGAAAACTAGAACACGGTCATTGACTTTGGATTGCTAATAACATTTCTTTCTTTTATTTTGCTTTTCTTCTTTTATTTACTGATCAAAATTTCCCGTGGACATTATATGTACAGCGCTTGAATATAAAATAAACTCAAATATTGTTACATCATGATACAACTAAAATGTAACAAGAGATGAGTTTTTTCTAGCTAATCTCCCTTTCCACACCTGCCCTTCTCTCTCACTCTCTCTCTATCTGTATATAGTCATTGTTTATTACTATGTATCTGCTATATATATATATATATATATGTGTGTGTGTGTGTGTGTGTGTGTGTGTGTGTGTGTGTGTGTAACGACTTATGTTCCAAGCTGTCAATTTAAGTTTTACTGCCAAATTTGAATAACAGTTGGTGTTAACAAACTACCAACATTAATGAATTTCTATTTCACCTAAAGTTTTTACACTCACTGAAAGGGTAGATGCAATTTTCACAATAGACAAGAGAATAGAAATAAGATAAATGAACATTTAATTTTACTCAAAACTATATATATATATATATATAATTTTAAACTTCTTGTTATGTATTTTAAACTCCATGTTGTGTGTTCAAAAATAATGTGCTAGAAAATAAGTTGGTCTGTAACGCCTGACGATGCAGAAAGTTTGAACCATGTTTAGCGCAATCGCCTGATCTTCTTAAATTATATATATATATGTGTGTGTGTGTGTGTGTGTGTGTGTGTGTGTGTGTGTGGGTGTGTGTGTGTGTCTGTGTGTAAAAATATATTCAGTTATGATCTGAGATTAAGGACAAGATGGTTCGATAAAATAAAGACAAGAGGAAAACTGTATTTAAATCGCCTACGCGTTTCGTCCTATGATGGACTTTATAAAGGCAAAAAGACGAAATGAGCTTTATTATAAATTACGTATCTATAAACAAACAGTGTTGGCAACTATAAAAACGCTCACAAATCATTCAAAAGGATTAACAAAATATTTTAGTTTTAGAATTCCTTCATGTGTGTTTATAGATACGTAATTTAGAATAAAGCTCATTTCGTTTTTTTGCCTTGATAAAGACCATCATGGGACGAAACGCGTAGGCAATTTAAATACAGTTTTCCTCTTGTCTTTATTTTATTTAAGCATATATATATATATATATATATATATATATATATATATATATATATATATATTCCGGCACATTTTTTACAACCCACAGCCTTGTTTATACTGCAACTATCTAACAAGCACACCTAAGTTACAGTTTCTTAGAGAAACCGTGATCAAAACTTTAACGAAAGGTTAAGCATAATGACTTGTGACTACGTACTAGCTTTACCGTTGACGACTTCTAAACAATTCCGTTTACCTAATTTTACTCACAGGCTAGGGTTAATCCGTGTTATGATTTTCAGGGACTTCCCACGCGGAAATCGTATCACTAAGCCGATAAAATCAAAGACCCCATGGTGAGTTTCAGAACGAGACAGTTGAATTTTTTGGGTGCATAGTGAGGGAGGAGAGCTTGGAGAATATGACACTCACATATATCGAGGACAAGAAGGATAGGGGAATCAGCAGGACACTTACCTAACAAGCCTGGGGGAATAGATGGTGTAAGGATGGTGAAGGAATTTTGGCAAAGTGACAAACGTTGCTAAGAGCTACAAATAGAAATTTATGGAGAGCCATTTTCGCCCACTTTCTGTGAGTCCAAGGCATAGAGAAGAAGAATGTTTTTCTTAGTCAAAAAATCAAATTTAAGGCAGAAGGAAAATTGTGTAAGTCAAAATATTCGAAATGGTGGTTGTTAACTGATTTCAAACTGCCACGTAACGACTTCTAAATGTAAGCTAGCTAAAATCTTAACAAACGTGGCATAGTATGGAACCAGGCCACAATAGTGATGCATTGAATAAAGGTGTATCTCATAATGGCAGTGAATTGCTCTATGAAAAGTGCTTGTAATTCATTACATCAGAGTAATCACCTTATCACCATCTATATATATATATATATATATATATATATATATATATATATTATTGACAGTTATATATGGTAACATGTCTTCATTCAAACATGTTACGTTGAATAATCTGGATATATTATGTCTTTTTATTTTTATCATGAACCCTTCTAATTCTCTAATAAATATCTTGATGTTGAGATGAAATTTATTAAGGAAGGGGCCGTAGTTTTTTTGTTTGTTTTTTTTTCTATTCCCAATACTTTCAATCTCCTCTGAGATCATTTTCAAATCACAACGATCACAGTTACATCAAGTTTTCTCTTAGCAGTTCACTCCTGAAGATAAAACTATATATATATGCGTGTCTACATACATATGTGTGTATGTGTTTCATCTCTGTTTACATAATTATGAATTTATTCTATAAGCCAGCAAACGCATATCTATGCTTTTCTTCAACAAAATTATTAATTACTGTGCTCATATGTTTTGTATATATATTCCATCATTTTAGGCACATTTATATGTAAATATGAGTGTAAAATGTATATGTGTAAATAATACCGTACATGAAGAATCCATTTAATTTTTCTTTTGTTCAGACGCCCAAATAACACTTTTAAAACAAATCATACAATCAATTATGTAATTTTAAGTTTTCACTGACTTGAAATATTAACCAAACCTTAAAATTCAACACCTTACCACGAAGGCAACATGCCCATCCCTCAAAGTCGTATCCTTCGCAAGTTTTATTAAAATTAGTCAAGCATATTTTTATGTCAGCGTTAAAGAAACATATATATGCACACCCAATATTGCTATTTTAAAAATGCAATTTTTAGTGTAAAATTATATGAACAACAATAATCCATTTTTAGCCACATGCATGTCTAAAAACCGTCTTAAAATAACATTCATTTAGACTACCATCCGATCAACTGGTGCTCAGTTTTTGTTATTTAATTATTTATATTATGTGTACGTCAAACATAAAAATGTTAAGAAAAGAAACATGTTTAGCTTATTGAGAGGTCAACAAGATGAGAAAGAAGACATTTAGATTTTAATGACAAGAGAAGAAATAAGAATATTAAAAACTACTCGAAGTTAAAATAGAACTCACAACCGCCGAATAAATCAATTTCATCTAGAAAGCCATTTGCCCAGGTTAATTCGTTTTGTTCTGGAATTTTTTAAATATTGAATAAATTACATGTTAGTTCTTTATACACGTTATAACTTCATTAAAACTTCAGTATCTTCTTTGACTAAAGAACAAATCGCTTTACTATGATATCCCTTCCTTATTGTTCATTGTATGATTGACATTACAACTAACTGAGCTACAACTGTTCTATCTTCAACTCAATGTTATCTTTATACCGGTCAACAACGTAGTTTGCATTGGAACATGACGCACATAATCCTTGTTGCGTTAATAAACATAAAACGTAGGCTAATGATGACTCAGTGTACTGAAGGGAGTCGCTTTAAAGGCACATTAATGATTGGAAAAAAGAGCCTTTGGCTCTCATCCTCTTGAGACACTTGCTCCAAATGAACATGGCGGACCAGCATGTGTGACCGTGGATGGGAAGATGATCAGGATTCAAACTTGTATCTCATATTTAATATTCATGTTTCTATTATAGTTTTAAAACTCGGGAAAAAGAAAATGACATTTCGCTTTTTTTGTTTGTTTCGTTTTTTTGGTTTTTTTTTATTTTTTTCATGCGCAAACTCTTTCCCCCTTTTGTTATGCATACACATTTTTACAACTTAAACGATATTTTTTGTGGTTACTCGTATTTGAGTAGACCCTCTGTTTATTTATTAAACAATATATTTATTTATTTTCGTCTACCGGCTTGAATATTCGAGAAATCTTAACGAAAAATATGCCGGAGAACACACTAAAAAAAGAATAAGGTTTAAATAATACAAATTTGTCAGATTAATGAATACAACATCCATTTCACACACACACACACACACACACACACACACACACACACACATATATATATATATATATATATATATATATATATATATAAGCAGCAAAATTACATATATATATAATTCATATATAAATTCTCACTGCTAAAATATTACATAGAGAAAGAGAGAGAGAGTAGCTATCGGAAATATCGGCTTTGTGACTGTCAGTTACACGCCACAGTGCGATTTAGTTCTGAAAATCTACAGTATAAACGATCTGATATTGAGCAATCTTTTTTATAAAGATAGAATCTTTTTTGCGATTATTAGATAAAACCTGATCGAAAACTTTTGATAATGACTGAGATCGTCTAATGAATTCGAACAAAAACCAAAAAGAAATATGAATCGTGAATTTATATTCTGACCTCGATATAAATCTTATTATTTTTCTATGTGCCATGGCCCTTCAAGACGTAGACGAACATGGTCTTCCAAGTCTCTCTATTCTTGGTAGCTTTTAGCAAGCGTTTTAGTATCTGTCTTTCCCTCTATCTGACCTGTGAGTATCAGATTCTCCAAGCCTTCCTTCCTCATCACATGTCCCAGGAACTTCAGCTGTCTTTTTCTGATGCTCAGTATTAATTTCCTTTTCGTTTCCATCCTTTCTAAAACCTCATCCCAGCTCCCATGCCCGATCCATGATATCCGCTGCATCCTTCTGTAGAAACACATTTCAATTGCTTCAAGTTTTTCCTTCATCTTTAAATATATTGTCCAGTATTTACTGCCATATTGAAGAACAGACATCACATAGCAATTCAATTCTTTGTTTCTAGCGAAATTTTCCTGTCTCTTGATACTCAAGTTCTGGAATATGTCCTTGGCCATGCCAATCCTCCTTCGGATCTCAGTGTCACATTTTCCGTTTTCCGTTAAAACACTTCCCATGTACTTAAATTTTTGTATTTACTTGTTTTTAGCATCCCACACCTGTAATTGGCATTTTGGATACCTCTGACCATACATTCGGTTTCCTTGTAGTTTATTTGTATTCCTTTCTTTCGACTTTCTTCATCTATCTTTTTATGAGGTCTTGTAGTTTTCTTTGTGTCGGCTATAAGCAGTGTATCATCTGCATATCTTTGTTCAGATTGTGGCCGCCGATGACGAATCCTGGCATAACTTCTAGGGTCCTCAGAATAGTCTCGCTGTACAAGCTGAATAGATCACCTTATGCGAAAATAGAAAAATATACGGTAAAGAATTTAAATAGACAGAGCTTGTCAGTTGAATTCACTCAAACTTATTTAATATATATAGTGTGAGATAGAAAGAAATGGAAGTTATATCATACTCCAAACATAATTGAAAATTATAATTTTTCAAGGAAATAATATGTCTAATAGGTCCATGTCATTGGCCCTCTAAACGCCCAGATCTGAATGTTATCTTGACTATACTGCTTCATCACAACGCCGATATCGACTCATTGAAGTGAAACTTAACTGAAACTTGGAATTAAATTCCTTTTGATACTATCCGCAAAACTTCACATTACCATGCTTACAACTTTGTGTTGAACATTCAGGCAATTTCGAAGGATAGGGATATGCGTTGTGGTACAGTGGCTATCGGCTCGGAACGAGAAATCGGGGAGCCACGTTCGAATTCACAAATACCTTTGTGAAAGGTATTAATCTGTTTCTTCCCTCCAGTTATGGGTTAAATAACAGGACAGATTGGGTTCTATAACCTTGACTGGCAACCAGTCTACCGCAGAAAGTAATGGCAACCTACTGCGGGATAATCTTTTGCCTAGTCAGTCATGTCTCTTTCGAGACATGATCGCCCAAGCGTGTATCACGTATGGCATTTAACTGATTAACTGACGGTGATTGTTCAGTTTGTGCATGAATCATGATAGCTAAATAAACTTATTTCTGAATTTACCGCTTTTTTTTACTGTTCACCCTGTACTGAGAGAACAATTGTCGTATCAACGAAAATTTACCTCCTAACAGAAATCGAACATTCACTACCGTTTTTATCTGTAAAGTCACGTCCAGATCAGGCGCACTTTACCATAAAGTTACAAGAAACCGTAATCACAAAAGGGGCACCCATCTCCCTATTGAACAAATGTATATTGGCATCTCACGAAACCTATATCTTCTAACTTTATTTCTGTACTCGAAACGTAAGCAAAGTATTTTTAAATCAATTTATAGAATGTTTTTAATCTGTCATTATTTCTTAAAATTTCTCTTAGTTGGTAGATATTAATTTCTATCTATATTTCTGAGATGAGATATTGTAACTATTTATACAATTTACATTGTTCGGACTAATTTCTTTATCTTCATTGCGATATTCACGACGTTTCGGCAATTGTACTTTCTAACTTTCTTCAGGTGATGCATGACACAATGGATAAAAGCGTTAGTTGAAGCAATCCAGTGACTTGACCCAAAGAGTTGTGAATTCAATACTTGGCCGGAGCAGATAAGATATCCAAAAAAGGCATGGCGTGCGGAACTAGAACAATGTAAAGGGCTCGGTTTGAAACTTCAACGTAAATCATCCGAAGAATACCGGAGCGTACAACGGCCGAAATTCGTGAATATAGTAATTAAGATAACCAAACAATGTAAATATATATCAGTTTCATGATTAAAAAAACATGTTTACCCAAGCAAGTTTACTCAAGAAATATAACGCTAATAGCAACATGTATTCTACATATACTTATTTCATGTTCAAGGAAGCTGTTTTGACAAAACCTTTAATCTTAAATTAAATTTCGTCCATAGATTGTTTATATATTTTAATTTTTACTACATCCTAACTTTATTATTAAATTGAGAAAAATAATGTTTAACATTATCTTTCACTTGCAGGTTAATGGAACTGAAATGCATCCTCGTCTTTTCCATTGTTCAAACGCTTCAGGAAATTTCACAGTTGAAGAGGTTGTCAATTTTGCTCAAGAGGTAAAATGTTTTTTTTTTTATTTATTTATATAGTTACTTAGTTAAAAGAACAAAGTTGCTCTTTCACATCTGGAACCCTTTGATGAAGGCTTTGTTGGTAGTGAAACGTTGTGACTTTTGTTTTTAGCATATGTATGAACATATATATATATATATATATATATATATATGTGTGTGTGTGTGTGTGTGTGTGTGTGTGTGTGTGTCGTGTAATACTTTGATCTTATTAATATATGTGATGCTGTCTGAAAATACATTGAGTACTGTTTTAAAAAATTACCACTGGCCTGAATTTTATTTACTTAACATTAGGAAAAGACAGCTGAAGTTCCTGGTCCATAAGATGAGGAAGGAGGGCTTGGAGAATCTGATGTTTACAAATCAGATAGAGGAAGGAAAGAAAGGGAAAAGCAATGCGTGACATACTTGATGAACTTGAGTAAATGGATAGCAGAACAGGGTTTGGTGGGGGGTAAAAAGAGAAGAGGTATTAAGCGCTACAAGGGATAGAAAGATGTAGAAGACCATGATCGCCTACGTCTTAAAGGTACATGGCACATAAGAAGAATGATTCGTTATCAGATATCCCTCCACTGCGCTATCGGCATACAGTAAAGAAAGGCAGCTTTCATAGCAGGTTATTCACACGATGTAAACAAACAGCCAGCCAGTAACTGAAAGCATTCAATATATATATATATATATATATATATATATATATATATATATGATAGACTTTCCTATTTTTCGCCCCTAGAACTGGACAATCAGACTACCCAGCACATATTATCTAATTATAATGGTGGAAGTTTGTACAGAATCGTCCACACTTTCAGAAATAAAATAGAGAACTCATCCCCTAAACAACTCTTCTCAAGTTTTGAATTCATAATTGTCATCCTACTATACTGGTTGCCAAAATAGGTTAAGTAGTTTTACTATTTAAGCCATAACTAGGGAAGAGAAGAGATAGATTCATACCTTTCTCAAGTGTATTTACGCGAAAGTAAATCTAAAGTCGAATTGCATATTTCTCGTTCCGAGCCGCTAACAATTACATCAGATACACACCCACGCATGCACACATACTTGATATTTGTTGTTACACACACGCACACATCCAGATACACACACACAATGATTCTTCGATTTTCTAACATACGTAGATGATCACTGGATTTTTTATTACCAATTATTCACTATAAAATCGTTATCTGAAAACAAACATCTAATAATAGAAACAAATACGAAACGTATGTAAATGTTTGCTTTTATCTATTTTATAAAAATTAGTAACATTTTTCGTAAATAATGAAAATGTAACAAATTTAAACAAAAAAGATTAATAAAAATATGTTGTGATATACACATAACCTTTAAAAGGTAGTTTTAAAACATTCACAAATTAGGTGAATTGTCGCTACCACAAAATTAATTAAATCTGTCAACGCCACTGATTTAATAATCTATACATTTTATGATAAAAGAAAATCGTGTTAAGACAAGAAAATTATTTGAGGGGTCCGATTGTCCCCTCATCAACTTTACGATTGAGTGATAGGAAGCAGAATACTTACATAAGACAGTGGAAACATTCAAGTTTAACCTTTATCTATTTTCTCTCATTCTGTATTACCTTTGAAAGAGTCACATAAATCTCAGCTCATTTAAAAAATAAAATAAACGGGTATTAGCGCATAAGCTAGTATTTTTTTTTTTTTCATGAATCCACCCTTAAATGTTCCAAGAGATACTGATCTGATCCGCTTTTATTTCGGATCAAATATGATCCCATTGAAGCGAGATGATCTAATTCTCCGAAATGTCAAAGTGTCCTTTTTTTTTACCAACAATTTAACGCTGTTATTGAGAGATCAGTTTCTTTCAAAACACATGATCCTAGGCTAAATTACGTCTGTTTTTCTCCCTTTTCAGCAGTAAAACCTTCTGTCTCTAAAGCTATTAATATGCAGCTTGAAAGCAATGGCGATATGTCTAAACTCAGACATGTACATGTCCTCAAAGGGCAGTTTAAATATTATATATATATGGCTGTAAACTAATCTCCTGAAACAGTTGCATAAAATAGGTCAATATTCAAATGTTGGTGAACAAAGAATAAAACGTTTTCATGAGACGTAATTTGGAGCAAAAACATTTTATATGTTTAGATTTCCTAACAAATAAATGTGATTTAAAAAGATCAAGTACGATATATGTGTATATATCTTTCAGTGCGTCTTGACAAAACTAAGGAATGCAATCAAACCAACTTTGCCATTTCGAATTTCGTTTGATTGTTCTTTTTTATTGTCTTTCCTAACATTCTTCCTCACCATCTGTTTTCTGTTTTGCCTCTACTCCATTTTCCTTGGATAGTTTCTTTTTTTCTCCGTCTCCTTTCTATATTTTCTATACCGTCTTCTTCTTTTTATACATCTTTCTTCTTCTATAGTTTCCTTAACATTATATTTTTTATCCATGTTCTTAATTATATCAGTCTATCTTCTTCTTCCTTCGTCCTGTGTAGCTTTTTTCTCCATCTCTGCTACATTCTTTCAAAATATTTATTCTGTAGTTCTCTCTTTGATAAAATATTTCTGTTATAGCATTTTTTTCTTTTATTTTTTCGTCACCTTTTTTCTTTGCTGTCTTTCTTCTTCTCCATTTTTATTCTATTATCCTTTCATGAATACTTTTTTCTTTTTTAACATATTTGTCTGTACTTCTTTTTTAGGCTCTCTTTCTTCTCCATCTTTCTTCTATAATTTTTATTCTCTTTCGTCCCAATGCTATAATTCATCGTCTTCTTTGTTGTTGTTTTTTTCACTCTTTCAATTATCATTCTTTCAAAGCCTTTTTGTTCATTTATATTTCCTTTATATTTCTTCCGTTTTCTGCATCTTTCTTCAATGATTCTTTTTTTCTTTTTTACAATTGTTTTTATGTTTATTATTTTCTTTTCCGTTCTTCATTTTCTTTTTGTTTGTTCTATCTTATATATTTTCTTCTTTTTCAACTTTTGTCTGATATATTTGTTTCTTTTTCTTAGAATATTCTTTTCTTCACTACATTTATTCTATTGTTTGTCTTATATACTTCCTTCTCCTTCTTTTATAGTTTCTTCTGTATCTTTTCATAAAATATTTTTTCTTTCTTTCTCTCATTCTTCTTTGTATTCTTCTTCTTTTTAACTCTCCCTTCTCATACAATTTTTTTTATTTGTTTGTTTTACTTAATCTTCTAGAATTCTTTTTAACATCTCGACATTATCTCGATTTCTTCTTTATTTCCTCCTCTCAGCACGTGTGTCCAAACCCAGCATTTTTCTTTTTCATTTATACATTTCTCTTAATCATCTTTTTTGCTGTTCACTTCTCTAATACAATAATGAACTTTTTTTTAATTGTTACATATCTTTTATAATTTCTCGCTTTAATTTCCTCTTTCATTTGATCTATTCATTATTTTCTTCGCATTTTCATATCGTTTCCACTTTCCCAGTCTCAACCTGTCTGCATTTTCCGTTTATCCCGGAAAATTATGTTTATATTATATTTATATTATACTATCATCAGTCAATGCTTCAATCTCTAATATCGAACTAGAGTTGTGTTGTAGTCAACAGGCTCAAAATACTTAGTCCAGTTTTATTCATTTGATATGTGTGTTTTTCTCTGAATTGAAAAAACTGCCTACCTTATAAATTCGATATATTTTCATTAACTTATTATTTATTAAATTATTGTGTATTAGTATTGAAGGAAATATAGTGGATCTTGCAGATCCACTATATTTTGTTCAGTATCAATGCACACTTATTTATGGGGACTATCGTTACCATCTTTTTTTGCTATTGTTATTCAAAGTTTTGGAACATCGAGTTCCATTCGGTATAACCTATAGTGAATTACAACTAGAACTCTTTATAGTTCCACTTCCCCTGTCCAAAGGCACGCTGTCTGACCAGGATTGAACTCACAATTACTATCATAAACCAACGATTTAATACACTAGACCATTGTTCCGTGTAATTATTGCATGTGGAAAACCTGGAGCTTTAAACTTGTTGTGCTTGTCGCATTGAAGCTTCACTTTTGTTAAAGTTTCTGCTGCTGTTGAAGCCATTCTGTCATTTATCATTCATTATTTATTATCTGCTCTATATTTATTTCTATGCTATGTCTACTAAGGAGATCCTCATAGCCTTGCTTATGCGTAGATGCGTTCAGCCGTCTAACTCTCCCTTGTTTAATATTTTCATTTTACTCTAAAGAGGTTAAAGGTTAACCTCTACTACCGTTTTCAGCCATGATCTGCCTTGCCTGATTTCATTAGCTCTCTTTTTATTGCGGCTTCTCGATGTTCCTCCTGACTTACTTTTAAGGAGTGACTTGTTTCACTTTAAATATTCGTTGTCACAACTTCAATGGATTGAGTACACAGTTTGTTGACTGCAAAACTTTGCTGACTGCAGAAACGACCACATATCAATTATATGCAAGCTAAAGATAAAAGTACGGAGATTAAAGAAACCTAAAGTATCCCTAATACTGCAGTACAACAGACTCATGAATGACTCGAACCTGCAAACAACATCATTCCAAAGGGGAAAGCACGTCGGAAGAAAAATGAGTAGATCACCGAAGAGATTCTCGACATTATGCAAAAGAGATACAAAACTTTCCTGTATTTTGTTCCTTACCTTATTCCAAGGTAAGGAACAAAATACAGGAAACTACACAAGGAAATAAGGAGCAAATGCAGACAGGCTAAAGAAAGATGGCTTAACAAATGCACTGAAACAGAGAGACAGAACACGACAAAAGACCTGCTCAGCAACAGGATGTATAAAAGCGAAAGACAGAACATTCATACTAGAAACAAACACTTCAGAAATGGAACGAATACATTGGAGATATCTTCCACGACAAGAGAGAGAAACCGGTATTTCACAGAAACACGGACGGACCAGAAATATTGAAAACCGAAGTGGAATCGGCAAGAGCCAAATTGAACAGAAACAAAACAGCAGGATCAGAGAGTATTGTAATAGAAATGCTAAAGTCCTTAAACGGCTTTGGCGTAGACAGGATAACAGAAATAATAAACGAAATCAGCAACAGTGACAATATACCGGAGGACCTAAGCAGATCAATTTTCATAGCAGTATCTAAGAGGCTAACCTCAAAGAAATGTGAACTCCACCGAACAATCAGATTAATAAGCCACATAACAAAACTCATTATCCGGATTCTAATTAACAGAGCGCACAGCAGAAACGGCCCAGAGATAATACAAGAACTGTGTGATAACAGAACAAGGAATGCGATATTCATTCTCAGAATGCTATTTGAAAGAGCAATACAAATGCAGAAGGACCTTTATCTGTGCTTTATAGACTACACAAAAGCATTTGACAAATTACGCCACAAAGACTTATTCGAGATACTCGGCAACCTTGACATTTTAGGAAAAGATATTAGGATAATCAAAAACCTATATTGCAGCAAACATCTTGCGTGCGGATAGGAAATACATTCCACAGGTATACAAAAATAGAAAGAGGCGTAAGGATCTATTCAAATTATACAGTGAAACAATTCTGAGAGATAAAATCCTTGCCAGGATTCGTCATTGGCGGTCACAATCTCAACAATGTAAGATACGCTCATCCGCGTATCTTCATTGTTGAGATTGTGGCCGCCAATCACCGTGCTGATAGCAGACACGGAAAAGAAAATGCAGGACTTCCTACAGAAGATAACAAGAGAAAGCGAGAAAAAAGGCTGAGCATAAACTTCAAGAAAACTGAATGTATGATCATCAGCAAAAGGAAGACCCCCAAAACGCCAACTACAGGTTGGAGAAACTAAAATAAAACAAGTAAAGAAATTTAAATACATTGGAAGTGTTCTGACAGAGGATGAAAAGTGCGACAAAAGCTAACCAGTGTACTGAGAGACAGAAAAATCTCATTGGAAACAAAGAAAAGAGTGCTGGACTATTATGTGATATCTGTCCTTCTGTGTGGCAGTGAATATTGGACGATCTTCTCAAGGATGAAGGAGAGGCATGAGGCAGCAGAAATGTGATTCTAAAGAAGGATACTGAAGATACAATGGACTGAGCGCGTGAGCAATGATGAGGGATTGGAGAGAATGCAAACTCATATTTAACATCAGGAAGAGACACATGAGGTTCCTGGGACACGTAATGAGGGAAGATGCCTAGAGAATATAATACTCACATGACGGATAGAGAGAAATAGATACATAGGAAAGTAGCACGAGACATTTTTGATAGACTTGAGCAAATGGATGGCAGAGCGGAGTTTGGGAAAGATAGAAGGAAGAAAAATATAAAGAACGACAAGAGACAAAGCCAATGAGAAATCCATGGTCTGAAAGGACACAGCACATGAAGAAGAAGGCCGTTCTTCCCAGTTTTTAGGGTTGGATTCTTTTTTCACTTAGCTACCATCCTCAACTGAACATAAGTTTTTGGAGTATTCCAACTCGTCCATCACTACCGTACCTTTAACTTTTTCAGCTGGCAGTAGATAGATACTAGTGTTATTCTTTAAGGTTTTCATTGCCAACCTGTCCTGTGACTTTCTCCCCACAGAATTATCCCACGCATTGGTTCGTGAATTTGATGGCATAGTAAGTGTGAGTTAAATCTCTGGACTACTCAGTGGAAACGAAGCGTGCAATAACTGAACAGTACTAAAATAAGAACTAGACGAAATGCACTGAAACTTTCTAATAACAAAATGAAAGATGAGGGCAACAGTTCACATGTAAATATTGATAACTCCTCAAAAATTCAGACAGAAATTAACAAGTTTTCTGACAAACATTGATATTCAATAAAAAGTTTTAATTCATTAGATGCTTAATATTGCAGATGTGATATTAAAAGAAGTGCTAAGCCTTTCAATCAACTAAAAATGTCGACAGCAGCATGTGGCTTTTCCAGAATTTTTATAAGACATAAAACCTCACGAAGATATAAATGTATGATGTTTAGTTTTATCGTTTCTTGTCATCACACTTTTCTTGTCATTTCACTTGAATCACATAAATCAAACATTACACAGAGAAAATGTATGTTCAAAATTTAACTAAGTGCATATTACGCGATGAACATATTGATTCTCTCGCGTGTGTGACTCAAAAGAAATCTATAAATAAGAACAATAACTTTATAATTCCATATAAAGAAAATTACATCTCCCCCCCTCTCTCTCTCTCTCATATATACACGAGTATACGGTTGGTATGGATGGAATAGAATTCTGGTATGGTATTCTCTGGCCCTTGAATTAGCTGAATTTTATTCAGACGTTTCTAAAGAGAAAATTAACATAATTTTAAACTGCAGAAAATTAGTTCTTATTCACGATAACAAAAAATGGACTAAAAATTCAACTGGTATTTTTTATTTATCCATGGGAGCTCTGGATTTTGCAGTCTTCAGATTTATTTGGATTATTTCTTCTGTACGATCTCACAGCATATAAACCCTAGCTCTAATTATTCACCACTCGTTGTTAAACGTATTCAATCATCGGTTGAACGTCGCATTAACATACATTCCTATAGTAAAGAAATATTCGAAAAACAAAAAAACAATTTAGATAAAATTCTCGGGGATTGTGATTTTCGATCTTCTAAGATCAGTTTTGTGGAAAAATATAGTTGCTCCAGAAAGAAAATTAGAAGCAAAAAAATCATATGGTATAATCCTCGATTTAATCAGTTAGTTAATTTTAAACTGAGACATAAATTTCTTAAATTAATTGATAAGCATTTTCCCAAAAATAATTTTTTAATCAAAATTTTCAATAGGAATACGCTGAAACTCAGTTATAGTTGCTCTAACAATTTAGAAAAATAATTAAATCACATAACAATAACGTATTGAAATTATACAAAAATAACAACAGTAATTCTACTACTGATTTTAATTTTTCCCATAGTAAAAACTTTTGTAATTGTAGAAACCCCAACCAATACCCCTTATTTAAAAAGTATTTAACTAAATCCCTTATTTACATGCGTTCTATCTCTTCAGTAGAAAATCCTAGGGTTACTAAAATTTATATTAGTAATACAATGAACTTTTTTAAAAAGCTTTTTACAATCATTTCTCGTCTTTTGCTAATAAAGATAAACAAAATATGACATCACTTTCTAAATATTTTTCGAATTTAAAGAAGAGCATAAAACACCTGAAGTTAAATGGAAAATTCTCAAACAAGCTAGAATATCTAGATCGGTAAATGAACCATGTTTCCTTTGTCAGCAAAAAAAAAAAAAATAGAACGTACATGAAGAATGACATATTGCTAAATCAAAGACATGAAACTGCAGTAAATTGTTAACACATTAAAGAATTAATCTTACAATCCTGCTAGAATTATAAAATCTAAGGTATTAAACTCTAGCAATTGTAAACTTTTTACAATATTAATCTTACTATCTTTAACTATATGATCTCTCTTCTTATGCTTTTATCTTTATTTTCTATTACAAATTGTGATCTATTTACTGCATGAAATTTTAATTTTAATTTCTTTTAATCGTGTTATGTTTTTAAATAAACTCTAATTTAGGATTTATGAATAATTCCTCTGTTTGTGTATGTGATTTCATAATTTTTTGTTATGCCAAAGTTTTAAATTTCTCTTTGTTAGCCATTTCTGTTGTCTCCTCACTTTCTTCCCTCTGTGCATTTTCTCACTTTTTCCTCTTTGTTCCCTCTTCGCTTTCTGCTTCTTTTTTTACTTAATGCAAAATAAAATTGAGCCCAGACACCATATAACCGATATCTATATCTGTCTACAATTTACTTCCTGCCTAAATTTAAAATTTCTCCCTCTCTTAGCCGTTTCCATTAGCTCTTTCCTCTCAGTGCTTTCCCTCTTGTTTTTCTCTTTGTTTTTTGTTTCCTCTGAGTTTTTCTCTTTCCTCTTTCTTTTCCCTTTCTTGATTTCTCATCTTGTTTTCTTATCAGTTCTGCCCTCTTTCTTTTTTTCCCTTCTGTTTTAATATCTTCTTATCTCGTACAAAAATATTTCAAAAACAAAAGGAAGAATTTTTGTTAAATTTTAAAAAAAAGGTTTATTACCATCATTATTAAGTACATGATGACACATTGTTCTTTTAATGTCGAAACAAAATGTAGAATTTTGTACTAGTTTGTAGTTTGTACATGTTCTAAAGTATAACTAATGATAATAGTCATTGCTCTATTTTTATATTGAGTACTGTTTTAAATTAATGTTTTGAACGTTACAATTATTTTCTTCGTGCCTTATTCATTTGGATATATATATATATATATATATATATATATGGACAGACACCTTTCTTTCTTTCAAACATATTTCGATGAATATGAAAGACAAGGAAAAATTGATGAATCTGTTATTTAGTTTTTATAATATTCTTACATTTTTTTCGTTTGGTATGAGAGTGTCAAACTTGTCCATAGTGTTTATTGTTCCAAACGCTTTCAGCCACTTCTTTGCAATTTTTAAGAGTTTTTCTTGTTAAGTATTGTTTATTTCTTTTCATGTTTGTCTGTTTAAGATGATGTTTTTGTGATGTCTAAATAAGTAGATTCATTCCAAGCCACATATCGTGTGTGTGTGTGTGTGTGTGCGTGCATGTGTATTTCAATATTATAAAAAGTATATCATTTTCACTCGAAAATGATATAAATCACAGAAAGTTCTATGTCTGACGCCATTATCACTATTTACATTCACAAAAATGGCTGCATGCACACGTACACTTATATATGTGTGTGTGCCTGTCAGTATGTATCTCTTAGAAATGAACTACATGTTATTTTATATTGGTATTTATATTTATGTAGGTCGGTCAATTTGTGTATCTGTTTATATCTACATGCCTGAGAGACTGTTTACCTATGCATTCATAAACATTTGAAATGCAATAGAAGCTCTACTAATTATAATTAATTGTCACTAATTATAATTCATAATTATAATCCATCAATATGAATCTTTGCAACTTAATATATATACACACAATATATCTATAGTTCGTATACATTTTTTGCGTCATGTCTCTTCAGGATGTAGGCGATCATAATCCGCCACCGATTTTTATTTTTTTTACTTGTGCATTGCCATTCTTGTTAAAGATAAAGGAGCGGTTTCCCGTTGCCTCTTCAACGGCTTAAAGTCCTGGTTTTCTCCTCTCTTAGATTAGCTGCCACACAAAGCTACATATTCCAGTCTATACTTCTATTTAATCCATTACTAATGGAATGAGAAACGGATTCATGTTTTTCCCATTGGCATTTGTATAAATGTCTGTTACAGACGAGCCCTGAATTTGAACTCGGCTCACCGATTCAACAACCAGTAAATCATTGGTATACCGTAACTGAATGTACTTTTTAGTCAATTAATGTCTACAAATCCTTAAACTGCAACGTTACATTTGCCCCTTAAAAAAGAGATGATTAAGAATAACGATTTATAAATTTTATGGGAAAACGTTTTTAATCACTTCACCCTAAACAAGGCGATAATGCCAATAAGATGCAAAGGGTCACCAGGGATAAAAGAAAATAAGACGACTTTAGAAGGAACCAGAAACCCAATCCTAAAAAGAAAACAAGGAATAAATAGCTACTTTTGTTTTAATTCAAAAGACCGGAGAGGAGCACGAACCGGACGATAGGCAGACCTATCTACTTTCGAATTCTTCTAAAACAAAATATGAGTTTTAACCATATAAATGAAGAGAATAACGAGTATTTTTATCAATACCTGTTCTTTTTTACCCTTTACAGCTTATTTGAATAAATTAAATCTATTTGTATACAAACTAATATTTATTGGCTTTATATATAATTATTTAAAAATATCTATATCGAGACGCAAAATATTTTCTCTTGCATATTTATTAATTACTTGCACCCACACACACACTATCATACACACACACACACACACACACACACACACACACACACACACACACAAACTTAAAATTGCAGTAATTAAGCAATTTCCATGTAATTAATATTTGATTAACAAGCAATAAATTATGCTTAATTTTTTTTTCCATATCAGTTTTGTTTATTGACATTATCCTAAGGGAAAAACGACGGTTTTATTAAATATGAAATCCTCTCAAATGCTTCTTTCCTTTTTTTCTGCTCATATTTCATTTCTTTTCCAATTTTTTTTATCTTTTACATTCTACTCTAGATTCTTCTATTCAATCGCGCATCATTTCTCTATTTCTTAAAGCTATCAAGCATTCACATCATTAAATACCTTTCTGCATTTTTTCATTTCTGTCAAAAATTATTCCTTTGTATACAGTATACAGTTCATCCGTTTTCTCTCTCTTTTCTTCCCCTATATATTATTATCTTTTCGTCAATCTCTCTTCTTTTTCACTCTCTGTCATTGTCTTTTTGTTCCTTTCCCTTTCTGTTTCATTGTCTTTTAATTTCTCCCCCCTCTCTGCTTATTTCATTGTCTTTCAGTACCTTACTATTGCTTCTTCACCTAATTTTGTTTGATTCTGTTAACATAATTTTTGCTTCCGACATGGTTTCATCTTTTTGTCTTTATTTTACTTAACCTTTTTCTAAATGTCTATCTCTTACATTTTTTCTTAAAACCTTTTATTTTTTTTTTTCTATTCTACTTCATATTTCTTCGCTCTCCTTATTTGGCACTTCTCTCTTATTTTCCTTACTTCCCGTGTCTTTCTTCTTTGTTCTTTTTTCTCTCTAACAATAATTCCTCGCCACCTTTTATTATTCCGTATTTCCAAGCACAAAAATCGGACGACCCTCCAACAAAACATGCCACTCCTAATAATCCTTCAACTTTTTCCCCATCCCTCCTTCCTTCAACCAAGTCTCAGATGCATGTCAAAGACTTTATGTAGTAAACAAATCCCATGAGCAGACCAGAACATTCTTCATGTGCAGAAACACGCCTCCGGGCGTTTAACCAACGTGACAAATACTTCAGTACCACCCCGAATCCCTAACGCACATTTGAACGCAAGCAACTCTCCAAATGTTCTCTGTTCATTGAACTTTATTACGCCCTAACTGCTATGAAGAAATTCAAAATGATAGCTTGCTCCTTTCTTTTTTGTCCTCTTTTCTTCGTTCTAAACTATCGCATTTAATTACATTCTGGTGTTGATGATGAAACTTTGATAATTGAAATGACACTACGATGATTTTTGTAATAATAGAAAATTTATCTTTGTATTCTTATTTCTGATCGGAAAAAGTTTAATACATATTGTTAAAACAACAACACCTTTAGCCTATTATCAACACAATGTTTTTAAATTTCAATTTAAATGGCATGGCATTTTCTGTATAATTCTAATTATCTAATTCCAGTTTTGAATTTATTAATATGTGGCCAAATATTTGTAGAATTGCTTTTAGCAAATTAAATTCTTTCCTGAATCATGTTTACTTGAAAGTTTAGTGCATTGTTATGAAAATGTTTTTAATGACATAGGGTTTTTGTATAATAAGAACAGGTTATTCCGACAAGACATTGTTAACATCTCTATCTTTACAGTAATAAAATTGCAATTTCAGTTTGAATAAGCGAGACAATCAGGGATGTTTTCATTTTTCTTCTTAACTGAAATATCTGACGTCATAGAACAACAGTTAGAATTAGAAAGAAAAACACATTGGATTATGACAAGTATTCTCAATATTAATAGTACGGAACTGAAAACTTATACAAGCTTTGCCACAATAATTGAAATACATATTCATTCAATAACTCTATATTTTAATAAAATAAAAACGCTTAATTTTTATTCTTAACAACGAAAATCGTGAAGTCTTCTAGTAATTTTTAACTTCCACAATTTTGACTTTCAACTGAGTTTCTCAATACATAAAATAAATACGTGTTCGCAATACCTCATATCAGTTTTTTAAATCGTTTTACCCCAATCAAAGCGGTACCGCCACTGATGCGCAGAAGGCTACATAAGAGTAAAAGTTTAAGCACAAGGTGAACGAAGACAAATATGAACTAGTTACAGGGGTGTCAGAGAAAAGGCAAGAGAAGGATGGGATGATAGTTGCGAAAGTAGAGTGAGAAAGGAAAAGAACAAGATACACGGGGTGATGTAGAAAGAGCAATGGAAGGACTGGAGTCAAGTGGATAAGAAATGGGAACTGACATTGCATTTAAATTCCTGGAGATTGTAGCCGTCAGGAAAGCAAGTATTCCGACGGGAGTTCCACAGGCTGGAAGTGCGAGAAAAGAAGCTGATGGAGTAGACGTTTCGACTGCATTTGGTAGATTCAACTGTACAAGGGTAGGACCTTGTTGCCAGTCTGGTTGCTCGAGTAAATTCTTATGGAGGGGGCACCAGTGTGCTAAGCTCGTCGGAGCAGAAACCATGAAAATATTTGTAGAAGAAACAGCGGGAAGCCACATCCGCTGGTGAGAAAGTGGCTGGAGTCAAGCTGCCAGATCGAAACCGATCACATTACAGATTCTCCTTTTGAGCCTGTCGAGAACGCTGAGGTGAACAGCAGGGGCAATCGACCAGATATGACAACGGTATTCTATGCATGGTCGGAAGGTTGATTTGTATATGTGCAAGATGGACTCAAACGGGAAAAATTTCCTTGCCTGACAGAGTAACCCACACTTTCTAGCAGTGAATTTAGCTATTGATTCAATGTAATGGCTCCATTTAAGGTCGAAAGAGAGGGTAGGGTGAGGCCGAGGAGGCGCAGTGCATTGCTTTCAGGGAGACTCGCTTGGTCCATGCTTGGGAGGGAGAGTACCTGTGACGGTTGACAGATATCAGTTTCGTTTTAGAAGCATTGAAATTTACAAGACATTTCTTGTCCCAGTTTACCACAGAGTGGAGGTTCTTCTCAAGATCATCAGCGAGGTTATGTTTGTCCGCCTCGCCTGATTTCTTACTGATGCGGTAGTAAATGGTTGCTTTAAAATGATGATGAAACTCTTCAGTCGGTCCAAAAATGTTGGATTTTTTAAAATTGTTGTTTTCAATCAATTAAAAACTAATTCTAATTTAACTTTATAAAAGTCCTTAAAATATAGAGATAAATAAACCAACGCAGGACTTAATATTAAGTTTTATTCTATTCTAATTAAAAATACACTACTGCTTTACATAATTATTGTATTCAAATCAGTAACGTTTTCATGAATATTGCATAACTTCATCCTATTCTTGCTTTTTAAAAAGGTGAATTGAACGCAAATTATTTCAGTCGCAGTTTGAAACCGTTTTATCGGCTCTATTTTCCGTGCAACAGAAAATGTAGCACTTGGTCACCAGCAGCGCTACCGGTATTTCCAGAAATAATTATTTGCAGATTAGAGTGTTTATGGTTTAGGCTTTATCTTTTATCTTTTACCTTTTTTCTTTTTCTTTTTTTCTATTTTCTTTTTTTCTATTTTCTTTTTTTCCTTTTCATTTTGATTGAAAATAACAATTCCTGGTCAATGATGACCGCTCATAACCTTGAATATCTTCATCTTCAAGTCAAGTTTTTCTTATAGGATAATTTTCATCTTCACCACCGAGTCCACCCATTTAACAGACTGGTAGCATAGCATCACCAAACAAAAAGTAAATTTATAAAATAATAATAAATGCCAATGTTATTTTATCTATAATGAAAAAAAAAACGGAAAAAATGATTCACAAATAATGAAGCCTACGTGAAAGAAACGTGAAATGAAGATGTAGAAAAAAAGATCGATAACCCCTCGTATCAGCCAAACAACGAGAGACGCAACAATAAAAAGTGAAAAATAAATGAAAGAAAATCTTGCTGACAAAAAATCCTAAATAAGTTTACACGGATGACGCCTAAAATGAGTAACAGGATCTCTTATTTTAATCGTTGAACAAATACGAACATAACCGATCATGTCAAACGAGAGAAAACAGAGAGAAGCCGCAAGAGAAGGAGTTTAAACCACATTCTAAGTGAAAACATCAAAAGTTGGCTAAGAAGAAACAAGATGAAAATAAATATAACACAGAAGAGACATGGAAAATTGCTTCAGTTCTAGCACGTAAACAAATGATTGTCGAAGAAAATGAAATGAGTAAATATTTTGAGATTTTGTAATCCAAACAGGCCACTCCATTTAAGCAAGAAAACAGAATTTGGTTGTTGTAAAAATGCTACGTCGTCGACATAGCTGCTGTAGTAGACCGTAAGGTAAATTAGTAAAAAGAAATATAAAACATTGCTTCAAAACTCATATCGGACATAAAAGTGAGGACCGTGTTGATAATAATTGGCCCACTTGGAACAGTCACATTACTAGACGTGAAACTGGATGAAATAGAGATTCAAGAAAAGATTAAGTTGCCCAAACTGCGGAAGTTAAGAATATTGAGTTAAGTGCTGATGATACTTTATTTTTACCTAATAAAACCACTGGATTCGGTTATGAAAATACAACCCCCTAAAATATGTAATAATAGGAAGCACTTTGAAACCAAGGCTGAGCAGCCATAAAAATGCAAATTGGCCAGATCTGACAGTCGTAAACAAGGACTTCCTATATTATGAATGTGGCTGTTCAACCTTATGACAGCGAAGAAAAATCGAGAAACCGCCAGAAAAATCGAGAAACCGCCAGAAATTTTCCAAGAAGATGGAAAAACCGTCGGGTTGTGTTCATAATAGTTGTCGTTAGCTAGACAAACAGACAGTTAAGTGCCATACGTGATACACGCTTGAGCGGTCATATTTTGAAAGAGACTGACTGGGAAGAATATTTTTCCCGCAGTAGGTTGCCATTACTTTCTGCGGTAGAATGATTCTAGGCTATAGAACCCAATCTGTCCTGTTATTTAACATAGCTGGAGGGAAGAAACTGATTAATATCTTTCCCAAGGGTATTTGCGCGTAATTGAATGCAACGAATTCAACTGAAATTCGAACTCGGCTTCCCGATTTCTCGTTCCGAGTCGATATCCACTGCATCACAAATAGCCTTGCGCGTAAGTGAATAAATATCCGTCTCTTCCCTCCAGTTATAGGTTAAATAATAGAACAGATTGGGTTCTAGAACCTTAGCAGACTAGTCTAACGCAGAAAGTAATGGCATCCTACTGCGGGATAATCTTCTGCCCAGTCAGTCATGTCTCTTTCTAGATATAATCCCTCAATTGTGTATCACGTATGGCACTTAACTAGAACTTTACTAATAATCCCGATTGTAGGAATTGAGGCTATGCAGACGCTATAATGAGCTTTAGATGATACCGAGGAAATTCTCGTATTATAATAATAATAAATAATAATCCACATATGTATAGCTCAATGTCTATCTAATATATATATCAGTGTGTGTATGTGATGTGTGTGTATGTTTACACCTTATATAACTTTCATTAGTATATCTTTCTTTTCTTAATAAATCTTACTAAAACTAATTAGCTATATGCCCAATATGTAACGTTAATTTCATTATGTCCTTATGACGTCTAAACAATGATTAAAACTTTAGTGAGTCTGCTGTGCTTTTTTTGCTGTGTTCTGACATTATCTTGATAAATTAACTGTCGCTGCCAAGTTGACCGTATAAAGTGCAGATGGGAAATGATAGAAAGCACGTTGCTTTTCTCAGCAGTTTTATTGTACACAGGCAGCAGATGTAATTGCTCCTAGAGCGCATGAATAACACTAGAATTTATCAATGTGCCTTCAGTTTTTATAACGTTTTAATATAATTCTATTTTTTTTTAGGCAAATAGGTGCATCCCATAAAGCACACACGGCAGTTATATATTTGCTTCGTTTTCTTCCGTTATTGGTATCAAAAGTACGAATAATGGAAATACTTACTAGCCATGTTACACAAGCAAGAGTAGGGTGAATAAAACGATTAATATTCTTATGTAATAAGTTTATGCCGGTATGTATTAATGTCTATAAACATATTAATTATTATTAGATTTGTCTGCTAATTAAAGCAATAAGGTCAATATTGTTGTTTGTTGGAGTTCAGTTGCACACGCTGGTTTTTTTGTTAATCTCAATTTGAATTGATTCGATCCCACAATGTCTGCATAGGAAAAGCATTTCAAACTTAACTACTTAAAATTTCTATCACCCAAAAATTTTTTAATCTACAGTTTAATATATATATATATATATATATATATATATATATATATATATATATATATACCTCCCATCAACCTTAAATTATTTAACAGTGGAAATGGAGTTTTGAAAGTTTTAAAACGTGATAGATTTAAAGAACTCTCCTTTTCAAAAACACAAAAATTACGTTACAGTCAAAACATGGAGATAAAATAACAACATTGGAAAAATAACATTCTTGAAAATAGCCAGTGAGTTAGCTGAAAGCGCTTGGAAAGTAAAAAAAATTATGGTGCATTTTTACATTCCTCATCTCCAGCAAAAAAAAAGAAATACTGGAAAATTTAAATAAAAAGAATATCTTCCTTGTCGGTCGTTTTTAAAGAAAAATGTTTAAAAGAAAGATTGCTGCCCATATATATATATATATATATATATATATATATATGGGGGGGGTTGTTCAGATAAATACACATTAAATATCTCTTAGTTTTTCGCATAACATTAGAGTCCAACCTAAACATCTGATATTAATTGTAATAAAAATTAAAATCAAAACCCAGTATTAAATATAAGTTTCTAAACATATATTGCACTAATTATTTAAATCTAAATGGCGCAGCCAGTTTTTTCCAAGAATGACTGTCTACCATGGCGGATAGCTAACCCCCCTTTGCAGATGCTTGCCCAGGTACATGTGTTACATCAAGTGTCCGTGAAGAGACTGGCTAAATACTACTGGAGACTTATTTTATTACATCTGTAACCCACCCCTCACTACAATTAATTGCATCAAACTTTTAGAAATACATTATCTATATCAATTTTTTATTAGTTAAATGCAGGATATTGAGGAATATAAATCATGTAATTTGTTTTAATGACGAGACCATTTTTCCGAAAATCTTCTCCAAATAGTAAAATCACAAATGCATTAAAACTATGCCATTTTTAATGTAGATAAAATTTTAATTGGTTTCATAAATAATATCATTTTAGGATGGATATCATATTCTGAAGAAGAAAAAAAGACGATGAATGATGAATAATTATAAAAATTGTTTTCATTTTTTTCTTTGCTAATTAATGTTTCAAACATCTTTTAAATTTCTTCCGGTTATACAGAGTCTTCGGTTATTAATTCATTAAAAAACTTTATTTGCAAATCGAAAATTCAAAAGCTTAACACAAATCCTTTAGAATTAAGAGTTTTAAAATAATTTTTATTTTTTTTTAGTTATGTTAAACTGCACATTTTCTTTTACTATGGAAACTTATAAGAGACTTTTCATTAAAAGGTTGCATGTTTTAAGGGTTGTTCCCATTACGAAATGTTAAATTGGGTTATGTCAGTTTTTTGTCATCATACTTCAAGATTGATAGATAACAGTTGCTGTCATCGCCTGATTGAAAGGTCAATTTGTGATTAAGAAATACTTTTATTCTAAATTTCATGCCATAAACAAGTAATATTTGTTTCAAATCAAATGAATTTAACTTTAGATTTGCTAATTTTTCCAAAATAACGAGTGAGGGATTATTTTTTTATTTTTGCAAGATTTTTTAAAACCGAGAATTAACTTTTGTTCATATATATGTCGATCGCTCAAAAAATGGCTAAAAAATAGAATTTTTTAAAAATCTCTAAATTTTAGATTCCAATGAATATAATTTCTGTTTGAAATAAAGCAGAGTATTTTGCTTAATGGAAATAGTAAATTTAATCAATTGAGCTAAAATTAAAGTTTCAAGAAAAAATTGATTTTTTAAATTCAATTTAAAACTTAGGTTTCAAAAATGAAATGGAGGTACCTACTTCATAGTGTGCTGTTTCAACTTATGAATGAACCTCATTATTGCTGCCTATTTCTTTTGTTCATATAATAACACGCATTTTTGGTCATACCAACGTAAACATGGTAAGCGTAACGATTCAGACACTACTCCAAAATTTAGATTACTAGCTTGTCATCGGAGGCCACAATTTGAAATTACCTAAGATACGCAGACGATACAGTGCTGATTGCAGACACGGAAAGGAAACTACAAGACCCCCTACGGAAGTTAGCTGAATACAAGGTCATCAGCAAAAAGAGCAACCCAAAATGCCAAATACAGGTGGGGGATATTAAAATCAAGCAGGTACAAAAATTTAAATATCTGGGAAGTGTTCTAACCGAAGACTGAAAGTGCGACACAGAGATCTAAAGGCAAATTGGCATGGCGAAGGACGCGTTTCAGAAACTGAGACACAGAAAACTTTCACTAGAAACAAAGAACAGAGTACTAGATTGCTATGTGATGTCAGTTCTTCAATATGGCAGTGAAAGTTGGACAATATCAATAAAGATAAAGGGAAAACTTGAAGCAGCTGAAATGTGGTTCTACAGAAAGATGCTGCGGATATCATAGAGCGAGCATGTCATCAATGACGAGGTGTTAGAAAGAATGGAAACGAAAAGGAAATTAATACTGAGCACCAGGAAAAGACAACTGAATTTCCTGGGACATGAAATGAGGAAGGAGGGCTTGGAGAATCTGATACTAACAGGCCAGATAGAGGGAAAAAAGACAGAGGAAAGCAGCGGATAGCATATTTGAGGGGCCTGAACAGGTGAATGACAAAACGGGGGCTGCGAGATGTTACAGGAGAAAGCGTGCTAAGAGCCACCAGAGATAGGGAGACGTGGAAAATCATGATCGCCTACGTCCTGAAAGGACAAGGCACATAGAAGAAGAAGAAGCTCTTGATCCGTTCATTTTTAGTGAACGTGAAGCCATTCAGTGATTATAATGTTTAACGATAGCTTTTGACAGATAGACTGACTACTGCGATATTGTTTTTTTTCCTTGGCTAGAGCAACGCAATTATAAAGGTAGAATATATTTTTTACGGAAGTTTTCTTCATTTTCTTATTTTCATTTTCTTTCTTTATGTTTATGTTTTAACTTTTTGTAAAGTAATTAAAAATGGAGAATAATTCTGCATTAATATTGTAAAATCTTAAATGGATTAAACATAATTTTAAATATTTTCTCTTTATGTTAAACGTATTAATAAAATCGTATTTCATTGCTAAATTGCAAGAATTAATAACATTTTCTGAGAATCGTTTAAGTTTCATATTACAGCATATGTTCACGATTAATGCGTTATATAACGTGGAAAGAAAAAAAAAATCATACAACTTGCATAGAAAATACATTTTCACTCAACGTGTATAGCAAAGAAACAAACCTGTCACATAATGTAGATTAGAATAAACAGATAAAGTAACTTACATAGTAATAAACAGATTAAAAAAACCTACATGGAAAATAAAAGAAATAATACTTGTGAGAAGGGTATTACAAAGTCTTGCCAAGAAGCTGACGGAACGAAAATAAAATTAAGAGTAACGATATCTTTTGAATTTTATGATCTGATTGCTTGTTTCAGATAGGATAAAAACAAATAAAACACATTAGTTTTATTTCAGTCAGTCTCTGCGTAGGAGATATCCTTATTCGGCAAAAATGCAGTGGAATTTCTATTATGGTTGAATACTCATTTTGCACATTAAGCGATTTTATTTTATTGTGGCTATCAGTCAGATCTAAAAAAAATTACAACAATAGACTGTGACAGTTGAACAATTGAAATGTGAAAATTACTTTAAGTTACTGAACATAATCCTTTTTCAAAGATAAAGAGAATAGATACAAATAAATGATGATATCGATATATGTCATTTATCTCGCATGTTGATATATAATCGCACATACATATGCACGCATAAAAACCTATACATAGACATATCAGTAAGTAGCCTAATGAAACACATTTATTTTACACAACAAATATTTAGGTTTCAATGTATTTTTTCCTCGCCAATGTACTTAAGTCAAGGTAAAATGTATATAGATAACATTTCAATTGCGTCGACGATTCAGAGCGTTGTTTGCAACTGTTTCAATGCAACAAGATGGAGTTTTCGCATAAATATGTGGCAATGGATGAAACATGGATCCACCACTTCACTCTGGAGTTAAATCGGCAGTCAGCTAAGTGGACAGCAGCAGTTGAAAGCTGGCCAAAACAACCAAAGACGCAAGCTTCAGCAGACAAGGTTTTGGCTTTTGTATTTTGGGATACGCAATGAATTTTGTTCATTAATTACCTTGAGAAATAAAGAACCATCAATAGCGAATATTATATAGCATTATTCGTGCGCTTGAAGAAAGAAATCGCCAAAAAACGGCAACAAATGAAGAAGAAAAAGTGATCTTTCACCAAGAAAACGCACCCTGTCACAAGTCGACCGCAACGATGGCAAAACTACATTAATTGCACTTCAAATTGCTCCGCATTCATCCTATTCTCCAGATCTGACCCCCATCGACTACTGGCTGACCTCAAAAGAATGATCCAGGGAAAGACTCCAAAGAAGAAGTGATATCTTTGAGGGCATCGAATTGTTAGAGAAGTGTTGGAATAAGTGTATCGCCCTAGAAGGAGTTTATGTTGATGAATAAAGTTGAATTTTGCCTAAAATTTGTTGTTTTATTAGTTAGGCCCGGGACTTATTGAGTGTTGTGTTTATATAAACGTGCGATGGATGAATTGTTGTCTAAATTACGAAAAAATGAAAATAACACTTATTTTAACAGATATATTTACAAAAATTAAACAACTATATCTTTAAATATTGAAAAGTAAATGTATTCAGTAAAATCGCTAGTGACTTCAACCACGGCCTCCAGACGATTTCGGAATCTCCTGTAAATCTTCTGGATGATTTTCTTGTTTAAGTTGGTGAATGCTGCCATAATGCTTGCCTTCACTTAATCTTTTGGTTGTATAAAGAGTATATATTTTGTTATTGTTTCTTCGTATTAATTATCAAGAAACATATATATATATATATATATATATATATATATATATATATATAGGTGTGAGTTTGTAACCCTGGGTTTCACGCTCTTGCGATCGTCAGACAAACTGATTAATTTTTTTAAAAATTGGTTATATGTAGGGTTGCGTATATTCGTGTATTTTTGTGGAAGTGGGGGAAATCTATCGTCATGACAGACGCAGACATATATATATATATACATTTGTACTTTTGTGAAAGTGGGGGAAATATATATATATAATGTGTGTGTGTGTGAGTGTGAGAGAGAGAGAGAGAGAGTGAGAGAGAGAGAGAGAGAGTGAGAGTGAGGAATATTCTGCCCAATCTGCTTCCCAAAATTGGTATTCTAATATCTGTTATTTGAAAGTGTGATATTAAGTAGGTCGGGCAGAGAACTTTTCAGTAACACACACACACACACACACACACACACATATATATATATATATATATATATATATATATATATATATATATATAAGCGAAGAAATGAATGATTCATGTGCTGTGATTTTTATTAAAAAAAACCTTATCTGATTGTTTTTCTTGGCCGACAGAATATCTTGATTGAATGTTGCAAGATGTTCGTCAAAATATTTCTACGCTTAGAAAATTGATGCTTCTCACTTTTGAAAGGTGCTAGTCGATAAAATCTAACTACCACCTTTGCTATATATTCCTGGCATTCGAAACTACGCCCAGATTATTTTAACTTGGTACCCGAAACCCCATCGGCAAAATCTTCATGGCTAAATAAAATAGCTTGGCGAGCATTCGAGTCTTTAGTTATGTTAGCAAATAGGCGCGTGTTAATAACCCACCTATATATTAAATATACATAAATAAAATACCGTTTTGGTATTTAGTATAGTGAAAAAGAAAATGATGGCACTTTAACGATAAAGGATAGGCACTTTAGCAATAAAGATAGGCAAGATTAAACTAACCCGGTTTCTTTTAAGCTTTTCAAGATCAAGTTCATCTTCATGAAAATATTCTTTCAAAAAATTATCAATTAAACATAGGAACTATAAAGTAAAAAAAATATTAGAAATATTAAACAATAAACACAAATGAATTACATCTTCTCAAATTAGAAAGAAGGTTTGGCAAATTTTATACTCACAGGACATACTGAAGGCAAGAGGAACAGGGGAAAGCAACGAATAATCTATCTAATGAGGTTTGTAAATGATTGGCAGGACAAGAATTAGGATAGATAGAAAAAACTAGGATAGATAGAAAAAAGACAAGCCTTTCTAACAGCTACAAAGTACAAAAAGTTGTGGAGAACCATGATCGCCCACGTTTTGATGAGATATGGCACATGGAAGAAGAAAAAGAAGAATTCTACATCTGTTGCATAATAAAAAATGTTAGAATCTAGATCAATAGTTCTTTTCTTCGGACCAGTTAATAAAAATGCGAACTTTATCGAAAGATTATTCATTGAAGAGAACAATCAATTTAAGTGTATCAAAATACTTATTGATCAAAAATAATAATTACATAAATTACAATTGCAAAATCAAATTTAATCAAACTATCACCTGTCGTCGTGTGACTGTGTACTTAAGAGAGAAGCAATAGAAAACGATCTAATCTAGTCGCATTTTCCTTTATCGTTTGCTATTTATAACAAAGTTCAAACCTTCCAAACCTTAACTATAGCTCGATACTTACTTATAATCTTGGGTATATAATTTCTCAGTTCGTTCGTTTGAGATCAAACATATTTTTACTCTCGTTAGACAGATTATACAGTAAAACCATTTGTTAAGTTTTAAAATTATTTGTTTCGCAATATTACAGAAACATGAGTGCCATATTTAAAAGGTTATTTAAATATTGTACCATATTTCTTACAAAACGTAACATTCCGAAATATTTTAAAATTAGGTGTGGTAGCAGAGAACGTGTGCTTGAATGGTTGTGTTGATTTGAGCCCTATCGTAACGAGGGTGTGGAAAAGAGTGTAAGAAGTTATTAGCTGGCAGATAGCAGAAGGGAGAAGTTTAAAAGAAAGACTGCCGCTACTGTTTGCTCAGAAGTTGTTGAATGGGAGAGCCTCACCTGTGCGTTTATTTAAGAATAGTCGCACCTTTTTTTATCTTTTATATTTATTTGTTTTTGTTTTGTTTTTTAATTTATTTTTTTTTTTTTTTTTAATGAAAAGATTATTTTTCAAGCGTCATATCTTTTCCCTGCTTGGTTTTCGAAAAAAAAAAAATAGATAAAAAGAATAAGTCCAACAAGATTTTTAAATAATTTTTTAGTCGATTGAATATATTTTTGACCTTAATTGCTTCCTTTACATTTTTCTTTCATTTAGTATCAATTTTCTGTTTTTCTATTTGTTCATCTTATAATTCTTGTGTCTGCCTTTAATGTCAATTTTCTCCTTCAATTTTTATTTTCTTTTTCAATTCTTTCTTTAAGTCTTTTTCTTTACTTTCATTTTCTCTTCTTCACACAGTTTTTATCAATTTACTTCTTGGATTTAATCTCCTTCTTCAACCTCCAGTTAATTGTTATTATTTTAATGCAAACGAAGTAGCTAGACTCTAAGAAATACTTCCTGACAAACCCAACGATAACAACAAGCTTAATCCAGTCAAGAGAATACTCTAGATAATTCTAGACTAGACAGTTTTATATACAGGGTATAAATTTAGGCCAATGCATAACTCCGTGTGTAAAATAGGTTAGGCTAAAATATAACCTCCTAGGCCCAGAATATACTTCCTCTTTTCCTGTATAATAAGACGTATATTGTATTCGCAGATGACAGTCGAGGATACTATGGATCATGCACTGTCACACGTTAAGATCTATGTATTCTACAGTACTCAATTTTATTCTGATTATAGCAGAAGGTTATTATCTGAATCTAACAGGTATTTAAAATTTCATAAAGATTATATCCTGCTAAATCCTTAGTGTATACTTTTGTAGCACTCGTTATGTAGGTTCATCAATAAATTCGGGTCGGCGGTAGTCAAAAAACCGGTTAAGCATTTTTCCTGATTTACCTCTTTACAGTAACTATATTTTTTCCTGTTTGATGTTAGTGTATTCATTTTTATTGCAATTATTGAAAATTTGCATTAGTATGAATAAACATTATATACAAAATCATCCCGTGTATGACAAAATATTATTAGCTGAATTACTTTTTACATAGAAAATAATAACCAATTTATGTAATTTATTGTATGTTCAAAATTTAGAATTTGAGTGCAAAAATCCTTGTTTATGCACATGCGTATATTTGTAGTAATTGATTATGCCATATTATATACTGACTTTGTATACTACACACGTATAAACTCTTGATTTATTTTCAGTACGTATCGAAACGGTCTGAAAGTCTTCATAAAAGATTAAAATGACACCTGTTATGACAATGATAAAATGTCGTCTGGCATGAAAGAACCTACGAACCAGAAAAGCTTCACTAAATTCCTGCATGCGGAAAATAGCAACCATTCAGTGTTTACTGAAGGTTTAACGAGAACAATTAGTGGATATGAATACAATTAACTTACGACAGCGATGTGTGACATCCATGTTTAGGACACCCTGAATAGCTGTCCACCCACAAAATGAAGATCCTGTCAATGTGTTAAAAATTGGAGACATAGTTTCTATCAGGTGGGTTCGACGGATGCTGGTATAAGAACAGAAAGATCAATGAATACAAATCTGTCAGAACCTACTGAACCTCTATGAGGTAAAAGTTGGGTTGTCACAACAGGTTACGAAATGTAGTGTCGACACAGCGAACAGATGAAATGAAAAACCATGATAGTGACAAAAAGCTATTTCATTTTCTTCAAAAGAGAAAGTCCAGGATGTAACTATCAACAGGCAAATTAATATTAATTTTGTTTGTTAGAATAAAAATAATGATATGAACCGCCTGGATTTCTAGAAAGTTGGGAAAATCAGCAGAACAGTTGCATCGTGACACGGAAAAGCTGAAAGTACCAGATTCGAACAAGACTTTTGCTATTGCTCAGAAAACAGTGAATTAAGATCCACATAGAAAATTAAAACTTTTTTGATATATAAACTAGGCCACAGTCTTATGTAATGGCAAATTCGCTACACAAGTATCCTTTATTAAAGCCCATTCCAATTTACTCATAAATAAAATGACTTTAAATGTTTCAGTAATTTTTAGTCTTAACATTGCTCAAATTCAATAACATAGCAAATTTAACATTAAGTAAATGTTTAATTTTTTTTGCCACTCAGTAACCCAATAATGTGTCCCATCAAACATATTTTATAAACCTCAGTAAATTTTGATTTTAAAAGAATTGAAAATCAAATACTAAGAATCTTCTGTCATTTTACAATGAAAAGAATCGTTCTCCAAATGTCAGGTCTTTTCCAATCCAATCCATTTAAAAGAGGTTTGCAATCTGACAATCATTTTACTAAATAAATACACTTAACTTACGAATTTATTTTAAGATTATTGCGCAACCTGGAAAAAAATAAGTCTACTTAAAATCTATGTGGTCCTTATTCTGCTATTCATTTGCACCGTTATCAAGTAGGCTTCTCGCTGTTTTCCACATGCTCCTCTTGCCACGTGAGTCTTAAATTCTCTGAGCCTTCTTTCCTAATTATGTATCCCAACAATTTCAATTGTCTCTTTTTGATAGTTAACAGCTCTTTCTTTGTAGCTTTTATTCTCCTTTAAACTTTCTTTTTCTCACTCTGTCGACAGTATTCTCAAGTCATCGACGTCTTCTGATGCATAAAATCATCAGCATTCACTGACATTTGTGATATTAAATATTACATAGCAAACCATTCATCTTTCTTTGTTTTAATTTTATTTTCTGACTTTTTAAAGCTTTTATTTCTGTTACTTTTGAAACGTTAGTGATTATGGCTTAAGACAGCTTCTTGTCTTTTGTTGTTTTTATCACCTCTCTCTCTCTCTCTATCTATCTATCTGTCTGTCTGTCTGTCTGTCTGTCTGTCTGTCTCTAACACACAGAAAGACAGAAACCCACACAGATACACACACAAAGACACTCACAGTGTTCTGCCATTTATTCACACAAACTTATTAAATTGGTTACCCGCCTTCAATATGCCTGTGAATGTTAAATTCTCTACGTTTTCTCTTCTCATTATGCACTCTAAATTTTCTTCTGTCTCTTTGTAATTGAAGGTATAAATTACTTTCTAGTTTCTATTTTACCTTACGATATACTCATATGTTCTGTCCATAGTTTTCTTAGCATTAATCGGTAGAACCACATTTCTGCTGTTTCATGCTTTTTCTTCGTATGTAAGAAAGTTATCCACAGTTCAATGCCATATAATAGATGCATATTTAGATATCTTTTTTGCGTTTTTACCACCCCTTATTGCACTACCAAATAGTTACATTTCTGTATCTAATTGATTTTGATATCCCCAATGTGTAGGCCATACTTTGGGTTGTCTCTTCTGCTGACAACAAGACATTCTGTCTTCTTACTGTTAAGAGTTGTTTCTTTCTTCTTGCTTTCGTTTACTACGTTGTCTAAGAGTTATTTTAGTTTTCTTTCTGGATTTGACATAAATACAATATAGTATATCTAATTTATGTTGTTGAGATTGTGTCCATTGATTTGTAAGGTCACATATACTAGAAATAAAGCCTTCGAAGAATACTGTCAGACTTTTTCTTTTATGCATCGAATTCTTATTATGTACCCATATATATATTATTTTTACAACGTCACGTGATCCCAGTAACACGATTCCTCTAATTACATCAAAACGAGGTTGACTTTGTTCACTGGCGACTAGTGTTCAAACACAAGTGTCTGTAGCGACACTTTATATGACATCTCCACTTTGAGATAAGTTCCTCTGGATTCTATATTTCTTGAGCTTTAGTTTAATATTTTAAAACTCTGTTGCTTTTCTTTTTTTCTTACCGTAAAACCTTGGTTCAACAACTTTCCATAGTTACATCTTTTCGGAGACTTTCTAAATTAGTGAATTTTCGTTTTAATTGATCAAGATATGGCTTATGTTCCTACCTTTGTTCCTGTACTATCATTTTACCGTTCTGTTTTTTATATCACTATCTTCCCAGAATTCTTTTCCACGTTAATACATTTTAAGAAACACCTTTTATCCAGGTTTTAAGTATTTAATTATATTTTTATTTCTTGATGTTCTTGACTTACGTTTCGGTAGAAATTTATTAAAAACAGATTTACTCTTCCTGGAGAACATCAACTCGGTAGGCGACATTCAAGACACGGTGTTCGTGCTTGGTGTTATTCTGAAAATACTCATATATTGTTGTATCATCACGTCATCGGACTGCTCTCCCTTCGACTTTTTTAGTGCCCTTTTAAACATATCGACAAACTGTTCGGCCTCTCTGTTTGATCTTGGGTGATAAGGTGGCGTTGTAATGTGTCCTGTTGCTAATGATTTAAAGAAAACTTTAAATTCACTAGACCTGAATTGTGTCCCGTTATCTGAAACAGTAGAGTCAGGTACACCGAACCTTGCAAAATCTCGTGCTAAAAAAATGTCCTTACAGCAGTAGTCGGTCTTCTATATTTTAATATTTCTGGCCATTTATTGTAACTATCGACTACCACTAGATAGGATGCTCCGCGAAGTCTATATGTATTCTGGACCATATTTCCTGTCTAAATCTACTAAAAGCACTATTCTTTTAAAACCTTAAATTTTGTTATGTGACTCATTAAGCTGGCTATTCGATAGAGTTCGCATTTATTTGTATCTAGATTCTTTGGCATTCATTGCTACATATCACTTATGTAAACAAATCCTCTAAGGAGAGATGCAGTTCTATTAAAATCTCATTCGGAGTTACTGCATTGTTTCTCATCATGTGATAGCCTAATTTCAGATTTTAGAATTACGACCCTTCTATAATTTTATGTATTCTAGATTTTTTTACTATATTGTCATGGAAGCCGTTTCCAATAAAAGTACACAATACAAGCGTATACCTTCACATAATATAAATAGATCATAGTGTCTTGGGACACTTTTGTGAACTGATCCAGTTTTCCCTATCAAATCGTGAAACGAAAATTATCCTATACGATCACTCGTCTAGACCATTTCGTACTAACGCGGATGTATCCCAGGGTTGCATCATTGGTTCTACTCTGTTTTTAAGATTTATTAATTATCTTTCTGGTGACATCAGCTCTCAACTTGCTATCTACGCAGATAAGCACAACAATTTACTCCTGTCTTAATAGTAAGGCTTATCAGTCCAACAAGGTCAAAATGACAGCCAATGTCCATAACGACCTCAAGTCCGTCGTTAACTGAGGCAAAAGATGACTTGTTAACTGTAACTCTTCCCAAACTAAACTTCTCTCTGTTGCTTGTCTAAAAGACCTCTCTCTGCTTTCAAACAGCATGGCTGATGCTAACCTCCAAGAAAGTGACTCGTTGCGCCTTATCGGGCTCACGTTCACAACTGAAATGAAATGGAAAGACAATATTGAATTCATTGCAAGGTCAGCTGCTAAAACAGTCGGTTAACTGTGTCAGTCGAGATCATTTTTCTCTCCATAATTTTACATATTTATAAGCCTACCATTCGTCCATACTTAGAGCCTACGATCCTTCTATTTAACTTGAGCTCCTTTATAAACTCCAAAAAAGAATCAGCAATATTATTGGTCCTAATCTGGTGACTCGGCTTCAACCACTTTTCCCCCACTGTAATGTTGCCACTCTTTGTCTTTTCTATAAATATAAATACTTTCATGGTAATTGTTCGAGTGATCTCTTTGTTGTGGGACCTAGAGTTTTTGTTTTTGTTTTTGTTTTTTAATTTAAATAGAGTACTAGACTGGCGTCCAGATCTTATCAATCTTATCAATTTAAAGCTGAGCTAGCTCGATGTAGACATAAATTATATACAAACCTTTTCTTCTCTCGCACTTATCGCTTGTAGAACTCCCTTCCAGCTCCATGCTTTCCAGACAATTTTCATCTTCAAAAATTTAAATGTAATGTCTTTTGCTACCTACTGTCCTCCTGATTACTCTCTTCTCTTTCTGCTCATCATTATTGTTTTGTTCCTAATTCTTCCAAATCCTGTAACACCTTGTGTTTAAGAAAATTACTACTTTGTATGGATCATTATAAAACAAGCTACTTTGTACGTATTGATTAAAAAAAAACAAGCTGCATGTCAACACAAACGACCCAATATGCAAGTCATAAAACCACTGCTTAAAAATACGTTCCATAAAGATTTGCATCGGAAACCCTGGACTAAGCTCAAAGCCGAATTTCATAAAAACGCCAAAGTAACTTATTTTCTTTCATACGTCAGTCACTTAAGTACCATACGTGATACACGCTTGGGCAATCATGTCTCGAAAGACACATGACTGGACAGAAGATTCTCCCTCAGTAGGTTGCCATTGCTTTCTGCGGTAAACTGGTTGCTATCCAAGGCTACAGAACCCAGTCTGTCCTGTTATTTAACCCATAACTGGAGGGAAGAGACGGATTAATACCTTTCTTAAGGGTATTTGCGCGTAAGTGAATGCAACGATTTCAACTGAAATTTGAACTCGGTTCCACGATTTCTCGTTCCGAGTCGATATCCACTGCATCACAACGTACAACTTTCATACGTACATATCCAATAGACGTTCTACATACTTTCACGCATGAGACTACAGATTATACACATTAATTAACGTCTATATTGTCACGCATTTGTAAATGTTTCTCTCGAATTTAAAGCTAAACAAAAAGAAAACGAAAAACTATTTATATGAAGTAGATTTTACTAGAACCCAGATTTGAAAAAAAGAAAATGCAAGACCTGCTTTATCACATGGGCATATCAGAAGCCCATCCCTCCTTATTTAAACAGAGCATATCTCGGAAAAGTTTTTTCATGTATTCAAGCATGTCATATTTCATGCAAGCTACAAGTACATGAAAAAACATTAAATAAATATTTGAGTCACAACATAAAAGGTTAACAAGAAATACGGTTGAACACAAAGCAAGAAATCACAAAATTGATAATACTCTACATGATTTCAGTAATTAATAATTGCAAGTGAAAAAAAGTAAAAAGCCTTTTATAAAAAGCAATCTAGTACTTAATATTGTTTCCTGAGTTGGTGTTTTACGGGTATGTCTTTTTGGTTACGTCACTTTCTTCTGTAGTTTCCGCTGGAAATTTTTGTTAGAAATGATGGATTAGCTGGTATCATTACCTCCTTACAATAATTCCTTTTACATTGCCAATAATAACAACATAACTGATAGAAATTATTAAAAAGAATACTGATATACATACAGTAAAAATATCTCAGAAAATCTATCACTATCTGAAATACAAAAGATTTTGATCTTGAACACCGCTCACATACTCAGAAAAAAAGATCTCTATGTAATATATACTGAATGACCTTCTAAGAAACTTGATTTATCTCATGTCTCAGGTAAAAGTCTTAATATATCAAACAATGAAATCTAGTTATGACAATAATATAATTTGAGTAAATAATATGAAGTTCATCTTTCTATATTTTGCATTTTACCTAAGCGAAACCAATTTACTTATGATGCATGAGGAATTACATAAGTATATTTTCAATCTTTATCATTTTACGATGTGTAAATTTTCTACAGTTTTGAAATACACCTTCTCAAAATATAAAATAACAACGAATCTAATAACGACGAAGTAAAAAGTAAAAAATTAATAAAGCCTCGCTTAAACAGTGAGACTAAATATTTAAAAGTAGCTTACCCTATCGCCGAATTTAAAAGTAAATTTCTTAATTTTATGAAAGTCGTATGGAATCAAAACCACACCCAACATCAGTGAGGGTCTGTTTCGTATAAATGCACTTTGGAAACAAAAAGAAGATTCTCATATAAAGAGAGGTATTTCAATTCCTTTTGTTATGGTAAGATTAGTAATGAATATTTACTAACTAGACATTTATCATTCTATGAAAGGCAAATTCTAATAATTAGTTTAGGAGTTCGTCATGGTATGGAGTGCAATGATGACAACTCCATGAAATAGTGTAACAGAAAATTGTACACCTACCATTTTGATCTCACAACAGCATATGATCACATCAAGGAGCAGTTCTCTTCTTATCCACCTGAGATCATGTTCAAAATTCTGACTATAATGATTTCTTTTGTCTGATAGATGAATTATATTAATCCACAAAGTCTTATGTGTCTCGTGAAAACCTCAAAACTGAATCATTTCAAAACTCATTAGGAGAACAACTGTTTAATCTAATCATAGACTATACTTTGCTTGTTTTTAAGCATAGATATGAAGAAATGGGCATAGAATATTTGAATATATCCTACTACATTCCAAACGAACCTACTAATAGAAAACATACATATTGTTTTCCCTCAAGAGGCCAGCGCACGGACGATGATGGGGTGGGGGTATGCTGATTACATAGATATTTATACTTACTATATGAATGATCTTAGGGAAATGTCATACCAAGTTTTCCAAGAGGGAAGACTTCAGATAAACCTTTCCAAAACAGAAAGTAGAATCTAGTATTGGATTGAGAGTAGTAGCGACACCTGCTTTGAATTCCTTGTCAAAATTCAGATTGTGGAATTGATAAATTCTAATGACTTCAGATACCTTAATTTATAGATAAGTTATAATAAAAAATTAAACGTAGGCTGAATTGTGCTTGGTCAGCACCGTAAGATGCTATAAAACCAAAATATTGAACTGAAAAGTAGAAATTTCTTCACTATTATCTGGAAAGGTGTTTTCTCAGATCAACCGACAGTAAGAGTTGGTCAATGAATATTGAATGGAAAACTCACCATTACCATTACATATGCAGCATTTAGCCATGAATCATTTTATGTTGCTTTATCCAAATCTACAAAATTGAAAAATATTAAAGTGATCAATCCAGCCAGAGAAATGAGATAAACGCAATTCAATCGAATCATTCAGACATTTTCGTCATATCCTTCTGCAAACATTACGCGAGAATTAAAGAGACTTTTCCAGAAATGCTTGTTTTTCTCTCTATGACGTCATCGTATAAAACATACTGATTCATCTTTAATTCATGTCTATGACGACATTGCCTTCATTAAAATCTCTGATTATTTTCCTTAAATCTTTTCACCCACAAATTCATAATACTAGAGACATTGTTACACACCCACTGAAATATACGTTACAGATCCTAACAACCAATTGCATTGCAGTAAATGTTTACTAGGGAACCAATTAAATCGGTTTAAGAAACATGAGTGAACGTCACATGAGCTACACCCAGAATTTTCTCAGTTCTAAATTTCTTTTATCCTTTTTTAATGCAACGAATACTCGGTTAATGTGACCGAAAATATTTCCATCATGCTGCTGTCATCTGCATGGTACTCTTGGTTTGAAATTCCTACAAGAAGTTACAAATTCAGGCTTAACCAACCATTATGTGTATCATGAATATTTTCTTACAGTGATGAATAGTTATTAAGTAGAATACAACACTAAAATAATATTTTCTTGCTCTTTTGTTTTTCTTGCGCATTGATGTCACATCTTTTATTCATTTGCTCATTTTTTTATTCTGCTCATATTTTCTTTTTTCATTCAACTAATATCTTTTTTTCTTAATTCAAATTATATTTTTCTTCTTCTTCAATTAGATGCCATGAGTTATAAAACAACTACAAAATTTCTATTATTTTTAAAGACTATCTTAAAAAGTTTATTCAAATAGGCATGTTTAGACCAAGCACATATTTTTAGAAAGTTTGTAAAAAGTTTACTTGCTTACTCTGTTCTTAAGTTATTTTTTTAATGTTGCTTTTCATATTTTTTGTTTATGCTCCCATTATCAAAGTTATTATTTTAAAATGAGTGGAAATGTTTATAAAATATGGACTTGGAACTTGCCTTGAAATGAGCTTCCGTGCTTCTTTTCTGTATCTGAACTATCAATGTATTTAAAAAGAATTCTATCGAAGTCCTAACCTTATCACATATATTCCTATATTCCATAATCATTTACGTAACATTGCATTGACATGATGAAATTTAATAAAAAATCTATGACGTCATTGTTTTCAACTTTTTGCTTCTAACTTTTAGTGAATTTGTATAAGTTTAAAGTAATATCTTTCTATCAATTCTGTTTTATTTTCATCTATGTGAAAGGAATAGGAGTAGTAGAATGATGCGAGTAATAGAATGATTGTTTATCTGAAGTTTTGTTCAACTCTATTAATGATCAGTTGTTGACAACTGCTCTCTCTCTCTCTTTCTTTTCTTCTCTCTCTCTCTCTCACTCTCTCTCTCTCCCTCTCTCTCGTATGCGATCTGAAGTGTTTAACTAGGGCAGAGTTGCCCATGCTCGTATCTTTTTCAAACTTGTATATTTGTAACTAAATATTACTTCCTCTGTATATATTCACATTTCTAGATATCTTATTTATGCAATATTCATGAGCCAGATAAGATTATCCTTTCTTCATAAAGCTTACTGGTAAATGCAAATTGAAATCATGTTGAATCTACAGGTCAAAAGGATTTGGGACAAATAAAATATGTTATATGTTTTTTTTTATTCACAGATAAGTATAAATACTTATTTTACTTTTTAAATGCAACAAGCAGAACGTGTAGTTTTGATGAATCAGCCAAAACGAAATTTTGACAGCACAACATTTCAACAAATAATTTTCCTAAAGACTGGACTTGTACAAAAATTGAACTTTGTGTTTGTTATATAAACGCAGAGTCAAAACTGTTGTGAAAGATAATGAATTTTATGTATCGTCTAAGATGAAATATTATCTGAAATTATGAAATTATCTTCTGCTTAAGATTTTTGGGATTTGTACAATTTTAAGCTATTTGACATTAAATATCAGATACAATTTTACAAGCATAAAACAAAAATATTCTTGTTCCCTCAGATTTTAAGATAAAAAACTTAAATTCGATGGTTTAAAAGTCGTTTGTTTAATGAATTGTCGCAGGTGAATATTTAAATTTCTTCCAAGATACAACCGTCCTATATTACATTCTAAATTGATATCTAAGAATAATAAATTCAGATGTTTAAAGTCTTTCCAGAAATGTGTTATTCGTTAATAATTTTTACTGTTCTGTTAGCAAAAATAGCTTATGCAACTTAGATTTGATAAATTGATAGTAAGCAATCATTTTTAAAATGCTTTACCTATAAAACAAGTAAATGAAATCCCTGAGTTCTACAGAAAAACAACGTTTTTATTGATTTAAACGCAATGTAGGCATATATATATATATATATATATCAATATATAGATATCCTTGCTTTAAATATCTTTCCAAATGTCCATATAAAATGACTGGTGTGTGCATGCAATGATAAAGATGAAATATAAATTAAACTAATTTATAATTATATCAGATTTACTGCAGGTTATATATATATATATATATATATATATATATATATATATATATATATATATAACTGGTGGTAAAGAAAATGAACTGAGCCAACCTTGCTTCGCTATTGCCTCTCTAATGTGCTGAGCTGACGCCGCTTCACTATTGTACCACTACCCATGATCGTGACAGGAGGAATATTATATATATATATACCAAATAAATACCCAACGTTAGTCATTATAATAGAAAGTATCCTTGTCTCTGACATCAATCTTTTCGACAAAATTTCTTTAAAATCCTTCACTAAGAAAATTCAATCATGTATGGGTAGTGTGACGGAACAGTTAAATAAAGGAACTGTTTACGCCTGCATACTTCGAAAATCATCAGGTGAGGCCAGTATAGTGAGTATATATATATATATATATATATATATATACTCACTATATCGCGCATGTGTGTGTGTGTGTGTGTGTGTGTGTGTGTGTGTGTGTGTGTGTGTGTGTGTGTGAACATGAAACTTGCTTGATGTCAGTTTTACAGTTTATGCAATCATCAGAACACTGGTTACTATGAAAGTTTATATCAAGTTGAGGAAAGGGGGAAACCTGTTTTTCCCGGTTTTGCGAGACCGGTTTTAGAATATTTATGAAAGAAAAGTGCTTTCCATACCTAAAATGAATACAGTACTCAATTCTCACCAGAAAAAAAGAAGTCATATTTACAAAATTAACTATAGTAAGAAATGATCTGATCAATGCTGTGATCAATATACTATTGTATTGATGAACTGTATTAGACACAAAGATCTACTATTTTATATCCAGCAAGTAATGTTCCTACCAATAAGTACTTTGATATTTAGCAAACCCCCACCATTGATGTTAAAGTGGAACAGTGCAGTATTTGTTTTCTTGACATTTTGGAAAACCTAACGTTTTGAATAAAGCAAGTCTAAGTTTGCTTTTGTTTATATTAGCGTAAATTGAGATTGTTTTTCTAGAAGTTGCAAGGAAAATGTTTCTGAAATTAATTTTGTTCTTGACAAAAGCTTAACATTTTGACATTTGATTCAACCAAGCTGATAATGTATCGGTTTTCTTTAACGACTGAAATTTCATTAACAGCCGCTCAAATCCTAACTTACCTCCTCTTCTCTTTTCTTTCGTTCTCTATTTCTTCTTTTTGTTTTCTTTTTCTTTTTGCTTTCCCATTCTGTTCTTTGTTAATTATCAACATCCTTTGTTTGCTTGTATTGAAACGTTAGCAAAAATTCATTTTAGCAAGACAACAAAACTCCTATAGTGTTCACGACAATTTTCCGTTTTCCTGTATTGATTTCTAAATGCAAAAACAAAAATTCATGACAATTTCGAGAAAACGTTTTAGGTTTATAGTCTCAAATGCATTAAAAATGGTACAGATAAAAATTCTTAATGTAGATTTAATTCAAGATTTAAATAAAAACAACCGAAAAACAAAAGAAAATATTCAACTACTTTTCTTTATATCTTAAATATATAAGAGGTAATCAGAGATTTTAACAGCATCTACATAATTTTCTCCCCCATTTCTTGTTTCTTTCTGTCGTTCTATTTCTATCTGACATTATCTACTTCTAGATTCTACTTATAAATCTATTATTGTCAATATATCTACAATTTTACCTATTTTTAGTTACGTAAGCATCTATGTTGAAATATATTTATACGTAAATACTTCAATAATTTCGTAGTCTGTTATCACAATATTCTTCTTTTAGATATACAAATTCAGTAATTCGTTTTATAGGATTATTTAAAATTTTTATATTTAATGGAGGTTTTTATTGGTGTGTAGTTAGAGATTCTGTTTCTTGAGAGTTATTTGCAGGTTTATTTCATTTACATTGGAAGCTAGATTTGTGACAAAGTCTGGGAGACTACTGCTGTCGTCGTCAATGAGTGCAATTTCATATGCTAATTCCAAATAATGTGGTCTTTAATAGCATAAACGCTACGACATTCTTCTTCTGTTCGAAGAATAGCAGCACCACTAACTAAACAGAATAAAATCCCTTAAATGATGTCTGCTTGTTTTATTCTTCTCTGTATTGGTATGAAACGAGTAACTTCAAGTTTTGTTACTGTCGTTGAAAGTTTAAACAAATTTATATAATTTTTAACATTAAAAAGTTAATAATAAAATCAAACAATTATAAAGAGTATGCTAGTCATGTCCTAGAAGATTCGTTTTTAATGTGTATCTTAGTAACCTCAGCTTTCTTTCTATCCTAAATGAGTCAAGAAATTTAATCTTTTCACTTAAAAGAAGCATTTTACGGCTTCCGTTTGGCATATCTGAACTGCCGGCGCTATATTTTGTAGCTTCTAGCAACTAAATCTTTCAAATGTTTTTCTATTTCTGTAGTATACCGCGGTTTACTGAAACTATGGCTCATAGTGACCGCGGGTAAATAATAACCAGTATGACTAAAATAAAAATTAACAGTGACCTCTGTATTTGAATTGCACTGTGTGTGCGTGTTTTTATGAATGCGTCAGTGTATACAAAGATAGTGGAATAAATGTATTTATATAAAATTTCTGAGTATATCTTTACGTGCTGGATAGTAGCCAAACCTCATAAATATCTAATTCTTCATATATACATCCACGCGTCCATCATCAAGGCGTTTAGACAGATGTTCTTTTAAACAGTTTTCCCCGATATAAAATTAAAAGCAAACAAAAACGCGAAATAATGATATCCGCTGAGTTTTGGAGTCATGAATAATCCGTGACACTACGTACTTGGTACGAAATGGCATCGTTATTTTCGGAACGGTTAGCCAGCTCAGACGAAATTTAGTTATTAACGAAAGATTCCGACCACCGCTTTTCCTTCGGAAGTTTTACTTCATGTTCTTCAAGTTTTGATGAATTGAAAACAGCTGTCAGATAAATGATTGGCTGAATGCAATAGAGTTCACGTTGCTTTACCTGACATATATATATATATATATATATATATAAACATAAATTATATGCTTTTATAAATATTGGATTTGTTACCTGTTCACTAGATAGCTTACAGACTTTCAGAGCACACAATATATATATAGGTTATTTATTGTATGATAGTTCTCATAAATAAATTTATATACAAGCATAGGCATGCTTGTATATAAAGATAGATAGATAGATAGATAGATAGATAGATAGATAGATAGATAGATAGATAGATAGATAAGTTCATGAAAACAGAAATGTATAATCAAATATTTTAGTGAGGTTTAATGAAGCTATTTTAAAACATCTAAAACATTTCAATTCATTAGTTTATGCCTTTTCATGGTAACGTTAACTGTTTTTGTAATCATCGATATAAAAATATGGTAGAAAGACATACATGATCGTTTTAAAATTTATTTCATTGCTTCACATTTTAAATAAACAAATTTTCAGAGCGTTATATGTTTAAAACATTAAAGAGCTGTATTTTCATGCGGTTTCTTTGAAAAGGCAATACATTTACTCTCCTTTATATCTAAGTTATTCAATAGACATCGAACAAATTAACATTTGTACGCCGCTAAAACGTCGACTGTCTTGAATTTTCTCATTTACTTTTCTTAATATTGTTTTAATGCCTTGCTTTCATATTTGAAAGCAATCTTACTGTGGTATGTTTATTTCTTCAGGATCTATATGAAGATGACGTTATGCTTCTTGATACATACAAAGAGGTAAGTTACTTTCGATCAGAACTTTGGTCTTTCTTGTCCTTTCAAACATTAATTAAAGATATTATATATTATTAAAACGTTGAAGTAATTTTTCAGGATGATAATACCGCTTGCCGCAGAGCAAAGAATATAAAAGTTCTTTTTTAAAGAAAGCGGAATTGAATCCAATTGAAAATTTATGGCGGAAATGTGAATAAATAATCCATGATAAACATCCATACTGCAAAGCTAATATGTTAACTGCTATTAAACTTAGAACCAATCTAAGGGAGACTAAGTGAAATCCATGCCTCAAAGAACTCAGACCATCACGAGAAGGAACAATAAAGTTCTAATTAAATTTTTTATAACATTGTTTTTCCTCTATTTCAATTTCCAAGTTATCTTGTTAGCTTAAATAATTTAATTTGAGGCAGATTATTCATGAAGCCAAATTATTCAACTCTTAAAACAAATATTTTTCTGTCATATCTCTGCTTTGTTTATTGTTGCAAAGTTCTGGGTGAATATCATTTTTGTGTGGTATTTCCATACTTTTTGCCAGTGTCTGCATATGTGTTTGTCTCAAAGAGACAAGTATTTAGTTAGGAACATTGTTATATTAAATATCGTTACTATTTTAATGTTTTAGCTAACATTTTACTTCGTAAAATGTATTCAGTGAAGGTAAATTTTGTCCAAGCAATTGAAAGCGAGTGCTTTCGGTTATATTTCTAGCCATTATAAAATTTTAAAATTTAAACAATAAATAATGCCTATTGGTTTCTGTGGCTAGAAATATGGCTAAAAGTAGCAGCTCGCAAATGTCTGACAATATTTACACTCATTGAATTCAAACACGCGTTCTCTTGTACGTAATTCAAGAAAATTAATGAAAAATAAAAAGCATCTTTTTCTTATGATGACACTCAACTTAGCATACAAGGTAGGGTTGAAAATTTCTCACCCCAATCCACTTCATAATATTTGAACATATAATAAATATATATGTATATATATAATTTTTCTTTTTCTTTTAGGAACCTTTATCTTTTTTTCTTAAGAATACTGAAAACTATTCGACGGAAGGGAATTTAAAAATTATATATATATATATATAATTTATATATATATATATATATATATAGGGGAGTAGACAAAATAATATAAACACCTTTAACTTTCAAGCAAATTTATTTCAATATGAGTTAAGATCGACTTTGACAGTAATTACAGCTTGAGTTCTGCATGGGATCACCGCGTACAAAGTTTTAATTGTTTCCAGAGGAATTTTCATCCATTCTTCAGCTGAAACGGTCTCTAAAAACTTGCTAGTAGTAGCACGTGTGTTTTGGACATCAAACTGTCTTCTTGAATATGGTAAAAATTAAGCCATTTTGTTTTTTATTTTTATTTATTTTTATCCTCTTTTATTTTGCCCGTTTTTGTATAATTTCTAACTTTCATGTCTAATTTGAAGGATTTTTTCCTAGCAGAAATCTCTTTGACTAGACTTAACTAAGTTAAAACTTAGCAAATCACTAACCTAATTCTTTTTTTTTCTTTTTCAATTGGAGTAGATAGACTAAACTATCGCCCGGTTCACACTCCACCCACATCTATTGAACAGGTGAAGAGGCTCATCCCTTTTTCCTTGTTTAGAATGTGGTTTCCGGCTTTCTCTTTTCCAATCTTTTCACTGTTTTCTTATTTTTTTTAAATTGGAGTAAAATAGACTAAACTATCGCCCGGTTCACACTCCACCCACATCTATTGAACAGGTGAAGAGGCTCACCCCTTGTTCCTTGTTTAGGATGTGGTTTCCGGCTTTCTCTTTTCCAATCTTTTCACTGTTTTCTTTTATTTTTAAATTGGAGTAGATAGACTAAACTATCGCCCGGTTCACACTCCACCCACATCTATTGAACAGGTGAAGAAGCTCATCCCTTGTTCCTTTTTTAGGATGTGGTTTCCGGCTTTCTCTTTTCCAATCTTTTCTTCCCTACGTAGCCCCCTGCGCTTCAGTGGCGTTACCGCCTTGCTCGGGGTGATATGATAATGAACCATTATTGTTCAATGATGTTGCAATCTGGGAGCTGTGGTAGCCAGATAAGATGTTCTACTTCACTAGAATGTTCCAAGTACCATTCAGCTACAACTTTAGCAGTATGAATGGGTGCATTATCATCCTGAACGATGGCATTTTTCTTCGGAAACAGTTCCTGAACCATAGGCTGAAGCTGATCACTTACAATTTTAAAATAATCTTGACTGTTGATTTTAATAAACTTATTTAAACAAACATAGAAATAGACAAGCTTTTGACAGTTTACTCAAATTATGCTAATATAGCACTAAGTGTTTCCATTATTTATCCACCCCCTGTACACACACACACACACACACACACACACACACACACACATATATATATATATATATATATATAATAATTAAATTTGTACCTCTTATACGGGTATATCAATAATATTGTAGCTTAATGATGAAAGTAATCAATAAATTTAAATATATATATATATATATATATATTTAATTTTCAACATGATTTTTTCAGTGCACTTAATACAATGTTTCCCCATTAAAAACGTAAATAAACATTATAGTTCAGATTAAATTATATGTTCAGATTAAAATTCATCTAAATAAATGTCTGATAATGCAGACTCCATCCACGCATCTTCAAAAGCGTATTTTTTTTTTAAATCGTTGTATGTGATGTGAGTCGCAACAATTGAACACAACAAGCATTTCGCGTCATTTTCAATACCAATTCAAACACTATGAGATGAATGAGAAAATTCGCCGGAGATTTAAGGGAGTCGATAAGAAAGATCATGTAGACACTGTCTACTTGTAATATTATCTGTGTTTTGAAATTATTTGCAGCTTCAAGAAATCTTTTCATTGGTCAAAACTCTCTCTCTCTCTCTCTCTCTCTCTCTCTCTCTCTCTCTCTCTCTCTCTCTCTCGTTCTCTTACAAAAATATTCAAGCGTCATTCAATAGATGTCCCTGAAGAATGCCAAATAAACTTGAGAAATTTGCTTCTCTTTTACGAGAATTATTTCTCTCAGTAGAATTACAATTTACAGAAGGCTGCTGAAAATACTATGAGTATATAATCTTTGAGCCTCGAGGAAGTTTTTAAAAAATGAAAACAAAAAGATACTTATACTTAAAAACAGTAAGGGATAAATTAAATTTCTAAGAACATGGAAGGGGGTTTTGGGAATTTGACCTTTACAGGATGTACTGATAGAAAATGTAACAGGAAAACTGCGAGTAACCTATCTACAAGCGTGTTTAAATAGACGACAGAGCAGAGACGAAGATGAATAGTACAAAAGATTGGAAGTTGTTGAGAGCCGTGATCACCTACTTCCGAAAAAGAAAACTTGAATCGACAGAGATGTGGTTGTATAGATGAATGTTGAGAATACTGTGGACATATTGATGGTATGAGTGGCAGAGTAAAGAAACGTCAGGTAAAGCAGCTTGTGTAAAGGGAGTGCAGAATATGGTGATTGATAGTAAAGGGATAAACATTGCTTAGAGTTACAAAGATAGAAAATTGTGTATAGCCATCATCGCTACCTTTTTCGGGGGATACGGGATATAAAAGAAAAATCGCAATCTTTGGAAATTAACATAAATTTAATCAATTCATTTAATTAAAATAATCTTTTTAGCTAAGTTTTTCGTTTATTACTTTCGTTAACTAATTTTTTTTTTTTTTTAGATTTACGTTTGGATCGGTAAAGGCGCAAATGAAACGGAAAAGAAAGAGTCACTAAAAACAGCAATGGTAAAGTTTTCCTTATGAACATTATAAGAATCAGTCAGTTAGTTAAGTGCCATACGTGATACACGCTTGGGTGATCATGCCTCGAAAGAGACATGACTGACTGGGCAGAAGATTATCCCGCAGTAGGTTGCCATTACTTTCTGCGGTAGACTGGTTGTCGAACCCAATCTGTCCTGTTATTTAACCCATAACTGGAAGGAATATACGGATTAATACTTTTCCCAAGGGTATTTGCGCGTAAGTGAATGCAATGAATTCGGTTGGAATTCGAACTCGGCTCCCCGATTTCTCGTTCCGAGCCGATATCCAATGCACCACAACGCACATCCATGTATTATAAGAATACATGATCCATTTTTGCTGTCAAAGAATATTCACTCCTTTTTTCTGCGTATTATTTGAACAGTGCTACTCGATTATTTCGAATTCCAGTTGAATTCGTTGCATTCACTTACGCACAAATACCTTTGAGAAAGGTATAAATCCATCTCTTCTCTCCAGTTATGGGTTAAATAATAGGACAAATTGGGTTCTTTAGCTTTAGCTGGCAACCAGCCTACCGCATAAAGCAATGGCAACCTACTGCGGAATAATCTTCTGCCCAGTCATGTTTCTTCCGAGACATGAACGCCCAAAGCGTGTATCACGTATGGCACTTAACTGACTCTATTATTACTATGTCCCGGCATATGAGATTACAATAAACTACTTTAATTTTTTAATATACTTAATTATCTTTTGTCATTATGTGCACTATTTATTTATAATTTTGTATGTATTTTATAAAGACAAAACTTTCGCTGAATTCTGTTTTGATAAGGTTTAACAATGAAGTTTCTAATTAAACAGAACATTTTATTTGATTTATATGCGTTTTAATGAACGCTTAACATTTTTTGATATTTGGATGTTTATCAAATTCAATAAAACACCAAAAGATCGACAATCATTGTTTTTACAATCATTGTTTGACTGATAATCATGTTTCCTTATTTTTTTTAAACGCATGTAACATTAGGCACAGTTAAAAATGAAAGATAAAAAGGAAATTGTCACAAAGTGAACACACTCTTATATATATTTGTAACTTAATCATAAAATTTAAATTTAAAATAAAATAAATTATACAAAAATAAAATTTTGTGTTACTTAATACATTTTTTAATTTTAGTTATTCTGAGATACTTATGTTCATTGTTGATTTGCTCACATTGTAATGCCATAAAAACAGTTTGCTTATCCTCATTAACAACTACAAATGTGTGTTTTTACATCTATTTTAATTTCAGATCAATTTTGAAGTTATACTTCAAGTTTAATTTACACCGAAAAGAACTGTAATGTTTTATTTTTATTAGTGGGTTTATTTGGCATTAGCTTTTGCAAATCAACCGTTTAAACGTTTAGATCATTTGTCACGTTTTTACTAGTTTATCTTCATTTCTTCTCAGGATTATATCAAGTCCGACCCATCAGGACGAACTCCAGAAAACACCCTCATTTTACAAGTAAAACAAGGAGCAGAGCCTCTCAATTTCAAAGGCTGCTTCCAAGGATGGGACCCAACCCGGTGGGCGGTGAGTTACAGCATAAATTTTCTAAGCTATCAATAATAATCGAGATTTAATTCCTTTTAGTTTTGCACTGACTGGATTTTTTAAAAAATCAAAGAATATATAGAGACTATCAGATTATATCAGGAGTTTTGAAAAGAATTTGGAAAGTATGAAAGATCAGGAATTTCATCGTAATCCAGATTATAGCAAAGATATGAAGAGTCTGGATGTCAGTAAAACATTTCACAAAGTAAAAAAATAATTTATAAACAAAGCTCAGTAGTCTTTTTAACACGTAACCCTAAACTTTTTTTATCTTTAAGGTAAAAGAATCTAGAAATTCTAGAAATTGTAATGATTTTGTGGAAGCACATGCGTTAAATGAACGGCGAAAATATTTCTAATTATTTTAATCCTTTTTCAGAAAGAAAAAAGTTACGATGAAATGAAACAAGAACTACAAAGAGAAAATGAAGGAATCGCTTTTGTCAGAGATGTAAGTTATTTTTCTTAAAGTTTATCCGATTTTTATTTGATTCTGTAACATAAATTAATAAGTTAATTATTATTAATATAATAGAAAAACTGTTTCAACGTCAATTTTGAAGGCAACTTATGAATTCAGGTAAAGCATTTTATGCATCTTGGCATTTCCAGTAATTTGTAGGTATAGGTTTTCATCCTTTTCTTGATCAGACTGAGAGGATCTATTACCCCTAGTTGCACTTTCTTAGTGGTTTCCCACTCAGCCTGCACACGAGTGAATCCGCTGTTCTATCAATAAATTATTTGATGAAATTAGTTATTAAAGCCTGCTCTTCTGCTGGAGAGCTTTTGAATTTCTTTCCGAAACCACCTTCAAGATTCTGGATCTGCTGCGTCTTGTGAGTGTTGTACTAATGCTCCATACAAGGCTTTTCCTTTCCTTTCTCATCATAAATCTTTTTCCTGTAATCCGTCAACTATTCTGTTTTCACAATGTCTTTTTCATTCAGCAAATGGATTAATGTCCACTCCTGGTTATTCTGCAAGTACTCATGCATTCTGATACATTCATACTTACATTCTGATGTTACACACCACTTTTCTACCCCTATCAAAACTCACCTACCTTTCGGTTCAAATTTGCTCATTTAAAAATGTCGAAAATATATCTCTCAATCTCGACGGCTTAAATATTGATGCCAGAAAAAATTCATCATTCAACTTCTTTATATGCATCAATGATTTCATCTTGTCCATCTGCATACTTCATAGTGGAATTGCTCTTGTGAGCGTTTCTGTATGGTACCTAGATTTTATAAATTTAAGTCTGATTATTTTAGTCGTAATGGCTACATGTAACCGTACATTATATGCCAATAGTTTCTTACACTATTTACATTATTCGGACTATTGTCCTCATTTTTGTTGCCATTTTTACGACGTTTTGGCCGTTGTTAGCTCCGGTATTCTTCAGGAATTTCAAACCGAACCATTTATTACGATCCCTGGGGTATATCATTTTCATTCTTGTGCAAAGCCACTTCTAGTAGTCATGTGTTATCTCCCTTAAACTCGACTCTTTAAGTTATTTGTTCACCACTGCTGTAGCCTAGTATTAAACTCACAGCTCTTTGTGTCAAGTCACTGGAACTAACTGACATCTATAGACACTGCACCATATCCTTAGACTCACCACATCCAGGCACACCATCTGGTTGCATTGGATGAAGCATCTTTGGTTGTGGTGAGTCTTTTCACCAAGGTACGCACAGTGGAAGCACTATCGGTAGTCAGGGACAGACTGGCCTCGGACTCATCCTTAGGAGAACGTACCAGTATTTCACTAGATAACTTGAAGATACTGACTTTCTGCACACAAACAACACACTCCGGATTGGGATCGGACATATATAGACAGGATAAATGCTTAGCAATGGGCTTGTCATTATCACCATCACTGGTTAACATATACATGGAATACTTAGAACAGATGGCTGAGATACGTTCAGGAAGATGTCCAGACGCTACTGGACCATCAATAAGATCATCGTTACAGTTCATCATGGAAAAAGAGAGTGACAACAAACTGGCATTCCTGGATGAGCTAATAGCACGAACAGAGGTGGGGGTTTCAAAACATCCGTATACCTCAAGCCAACATTCACCGGACAATACCTCAACTTCAACTCCCACCAATAAAAGAAAGTGATCGTCCGCTCCCTGTAACATTGAGCAAAAGTCATAAGCGGCGACTCAGTCATACGAACAGGAAATGGTCAGTATAAGCAGTACCCTACAAAGTGACAATTATCCAGGGTACATGACAACAACTTCAATGAACATGGAAGGGAGAGTCATGAGAATAACAACTCTCAGAAAACAGTCTCTGTCTGTCTACCTTATGTGAAGGGATTATCGGAGAAAATATAAATGATCTATGGTCTGTATAACATCAGGACGATCTTCAGAAGTGGTTCTACACTTCGCAAGTACCTCTGCCAAGTAAGACTCCCAACAGAGGAGGACATTATTAAGGACTGTGTGTACGCCATTCTATTTAGCTGTGGAAAGAAATATAAAGGAGAAACAAGCCGCCTTCTGAAGGTAAGGCTACAAGAACATCACAAGGCCGTAACACGAGGCGAGGTAGAAAATAGCTGACCACATATGGCGGGAAAAGGGCATCACCGCCCCCTATGGGATGAAGTCGAAATAATAGAGAACGCCACTGGAAACTGCATAAACTTAAGGAATCAGAGCATATGCTAAGCCAGAAAAATCTCCTAAGCCGACCAAGCATAGAGATGTATGGGAACCAGAAAATCATTAATGTCAAAAATTGCACTATGAGCTCTAGTAAAAAATACCAGAGGAAGCCATTAACATCAAAAATTGCAATATGAACTCTGGTAAACAAAATACTAAAGAAAACCATTAACATCAAAAAATTGCAATATACTCTAGTAAAAAGGTTACTAAAACATTAGGTTTATAAGTACCAGAAATTCAATCGCTGTTGTCGTCGTGGCCCAGTGAATATAGACGTTGGTTAGTTCCAGTGACTTGACACAAAGAGTTGTCAGTTCAATATCAGGCTACAGCAGTGGTGAGCAAATAACTTAGAAACGTTAAAGAAAGATAACTCATGACCACTAGAACGAATGAGAATCATCTGCCCAGCAATAAAGGGTTCGGTTTGAAATTCCAAGCACCTGAAGAAGGACATAGCGTACAACGGCCGAAACGTCATAAAAAGGCAACGAAGATTAGGACAACAGTCTGAATAATGTAAATAGTATAAATCCTCCCTCATCTCAGAAATATAGACAACAGTCTCTTCCATTGCACTTCTCGCTTGTGGAACTCTTTTTTTTTTTCCTAGTCATCTTTGATTTTCAAAAATGTCAATTGTCATTTTCTGTCTTCTTAATTCTCTTTCTTTTACAATTCTCTATCCTTAATAGTATTTTTCTCATATTCTCTTACACTCAGTAACTTAGTGACCTTATTGCCTTGCTTTTTTTTTAAATTTAAAACTACAGCGATTTTCCTCCCTTATCGATTCTCTATTCAGAAACTTCATCCTTGTAGTCTCCAAATTTATTCTATTTTGTTTCCAGTATAGAAAACTTATCAAGATCAAATAATATCCTGATAACTTAGGATTTCCAGTATAAAAATATCTTACCAAAATCAAATAATATCTTAATAATCTAGGAGCATATCCTAACACTGTTTATCAAGGAGTCGCAATGATTATAATTGGTAGCATAGAACCTAAGATCATCCATGAATAATAAATGGTTGAATGGGCAGATTCCTGATCCTTTGTGAGCTAGTAACCCGATTAAGTCTTATTTAGAATGAGAATCAATGACAGAATGATCACAAATAATAACAGTTTGGTTAACCACTATGAAAAATCCCACTTTTGATTTGTACTTCACCAAGTTATTAATTTAAAATTATAATCATTATTATTATTATTATTATTTAGGTAGGCAGGCAGACGCGAATGTACCCCTTATCAGACAATGATCAAGTATGCTATTATATACAATACGTTTCAATGATCAAAATGCAAGTTGCAACAGAATATATATATTTTTTTTAAATCTGATACAATAATCATTGACGAAATAAAGGTTTTACAGAATGAACACTAAAGTCAATGACGTATCCTTTCTTTGCCACAGAATAAATAAGCTTTGAGGTTAAATACTTGAATTGCTTTATTAGCAGACAAAAGAAATGTAAACATGAATAATAACTATGAAATTCTCTCTTCTAGAAGTATAACTAGCATTAAAATGAGTGGACCGTTAAAAAGAACATGTATGGGTTATAGTAACATTATTATTTACTGCATATTTTCTTAAATTATGAAAAGAAAGAAGAAATTACTGTCTGAAAAAACATACGATACGTTATGAAATGCGCTCTAGTGATGATATTCTAATGCACAAAATTAATAGTATAATAAGATGAATGCAATTTAAATAAATATTCATAGAAAAATCATATTCTGATAGAAAAATAATTCTGCAAAATTTAGTAATTGTCAAATTATTATAAATTAAAAAATAAACGTAGTATAAAGAATTTAGATCACAAAATTGAGAAAATCGTTGATCATCATATTTAATGTTGTTTTATTAATTTATTATTGTTTGTGAATTTTGTATTTTAGGAATTATCGAGATACACAAAAAAATACAACCTAAAGGAACTGCGAAGAAGTTTTCTACCAAGAGATGTTGACCCAACATGCAAAGAGGTAATTATGTTTCATTTTATTTTTGTTTCAAAATATATCAGTTGCAATAAGATTAATAAAGTGCCGTGTAAATAAATTTTGGTACGTAATTAAATATGCAGGATGCAAAAAGGAAACGATGACACGAGTGGCAAAAACTAAAATAAATAAAATAATAAACTTATGAACTAGAAGAAAAGCAGGTCACTCAGTCATTTATTTGCGGTACACGATACACACTTGGGCGATCATGTCCTGAAAGAGACATGACTGACTGGTCAGAAGATTTTCCTGCAATAGGTTGCCATTACTTTCTGCGGTAGACTGGTTGCCAAACAAGGCTTTAGAACCCAATCTATCCTGCTATTCAACCCATAGCTGGAGAGAGAAGAGATGCATTAATACCTTTCCCAAGGGTATTTGCGCAGAAGTGAATGCAACGAATTCAACTGGAATTCGAACTTGGCTCTCCGATTTCTCATACAGAGCCGATATCCATTGCACCACAACACACATCTGCTGCCCTTCAAACAATACTCAGGGAAAAAAAGCTAACTAGAAAATCCCAAGATTGGTTGGGATTTATAGATTTTAGTACAAGTAGTTTGCAATATCAACCACTCGACTCCAGGAAAAAAGAAAGATCCTATAATGGATGACTAGATAGAATATACCTCATTCAAAGGCAACAAAGATTGAAATATTGCAGGCCAATAATAAATCCTGGTCAAATAAAGAATAGCAAATATCCCCCACTAAATGGATAGTAAAAAGACACTGCTACATGAAAGAGAATAATGAACAAGAAAAAACAAAAAACTACCTACTCTATACTTATATATCGACTAAGTGATTTTAAGGGTGTCTGGGCTATGCTGCATCCGTAATGGTAATGAGACGTAAAATGAACCGCAAAATAAATCAGCATATGATATGTTTTTGCTTTGTTCAATTTGAAAGACCTTCTCCTCTAAGCAGGAGTGACTTTTGAGCCTGAATATTGTTTACCTCATATATATATATATATATATATATATATATATATATGAATCATTACATGTATATATATATATACATATATATATATATATGAATCATTACATGTATATATATATATATATATATAATAATATATATATATATATATATATATATATATATATATATATATATATATATTAATCATTAAATGTAGCCATAACAACAAACCAGTATCTGTCTTAGGACTTAGTAGGTAGTGTGATCATAGATGACATAAAAATATAATAATAATAATAATAATAATAATAATAAGAAGAAGAAGAAGAAGAAGAAGAAGAAGAAGAAGAAGAAAGAAGAATGTGATCCTTGAGATTTTTGTAATTCGTTTACCAATCCCTTATCAGCAATTAAAACTTCAGATCCTGTTTTTCTCACTCTTAAACACTGAGTCACACATTTAATTGCAACCATGTAACTAAAATCTCTTTCATAAGTTTCATTTGAAACCAGCCATATTTATGCCAATATGTTGAGTGAAAAGACCCTAAACCCTTGATTATTTCATTACAAACAAAACTGAAGAGGACTTTTTGATCTTCAGCAAAGTTAAAAAGCAGCATTTTAAATTTTGGAGAAAATTATTATTATTTTATGTTGTTTTTGTTTTTTGTCATTATTATTTTTTTGATATATTTTTTCACAATCTGATAATATTCTTAATCCACAGTAAGAATTGGTATAAACCATCAAGCAAGAAGTACTTTTATTAAGTCATATTTAATCAGGGCAGATTAGATGCCCACTGGCATTCAGTTTTATATATAAGATGTAAATATTGTAACAATGGAAATTTTTTCTACTTCATTTCGAAATACATAATTAAATATGTAATTAACTATAACTGTTCTTAACATGAACCAAATTGCTAATGTGGTGACAAGCCTTTGTATTCATGTGTACTGATGCACACTCACTTACACTCATATATGCACTACTCTACATATACACCACAGTTACTTGTAGGTTGACTTGTGACTTATTACAATTCGTGTCTATATTGATCAGTCTACCACGAGCAACTAAAATACAACTAGCAAGGTAAGACAAATACTAGACTTATACTAAATACTATACATCACCAGATAAAAGGAAAACCGTGTAATCTGTTGTTATACTGTATGTTACAAGAGTAGACTTTACAAGCTATACATAACATATAATATCTACAATATGTACAAGACATACAACTATGACACACTAAGAAATTATGACCAAATGGCAAAACATCTCATTTCTTTTTAGAAGAAATTCTCGCTTGGTCAGGCCGAGAAAATTTTACCATTTTCTGGAAATTTATGATTAAATCACAATTAGTGGCAGTTTCGTTACAGTGAGCAACTAATGCATTGAACTTGTTGCTTTGTAACCGATCTTGTGGGTCATAAAATTTTTTATGTAAAGTTCTTGAGGTTTCAACTATCTATTTTTCAACTATCTATTTTTATAAACAGAAATTTGAATTACTAATGAAATTGCCTCTAATTAAAGTGATGGTATTTATTTTCTTAGAATTTTTCGAATTTAATCCTTTCCAAAATATTTTACCTAAACAATCAACAGACTTCCGATATATTGTTGATGCTCTTATAATAAACCTATGATACTGATTTACCTGATCTGCTAGATAAACTAAAACATTTAAACATACAATAGAATTTACATATGAAAAAAAAACAATACCTTTCCTAGATACCATGCTTCGCCGTGTTGACAGTAGCTTAAAACACAGTGTTCACCGAAAATCAATTAATAAAAATGATCTCATAAATTTCTATTTCCATCATAACAACAAAATAAGACTCGCAATAATCATTAGATTTTCCACTTAAGACAACTCAGAGTTTGTAGCCGTCTATATTGAAGAGGAGGAGAAATACTCTGAAAATTTTTCAAGTTCTTCCAATTACTCTAAATACTTACTATTTACTCGTGCTACTACATTGACAACTAGACCCCACCCTTTTATCATCAAGATAGTCAAATGTAACCGTCACTTCTACTCCCTCAGTTTCTTTTCTCGCACTTCCCGCCTGTGGAACTCTCTCTTATGTATACTTGCTTGCCTGATAGCTAAAATCTCCAAAAGTTTAAGTGTAACGTTAATTGCCATCCCTTATCTTCTTGTTCCCCATCTTTCTCTTATTCTTTCTCCGACACCCACTGTACTTTGTTCTTCTTTTGTCCACTTTTTTCTCACAACCCTCTACGCATCAGTGGCAGTACTACCTTGCTTGGGGTGAAAAGATTATAAAAAATATTCGATGCGAAACAAAGGTTTCATGAAATATTTCAAAATGGCAAAGCGATCCTTCATGACGAACTCAACGAATAAAAGAATATGTTGCTCTACCAACTAACTCTATCACACCTACAATCAACAAGAATTTATCTAAACTGAATATGATATTTTTCACAACTCCGCCTAAAACAATAAAATACTTTTATATAAAACAAAATAATAAGCTAAAATTTGAAGGAGGAATTTTATCTGTAATAATTGTCACAAGGAATACATCGGATAAACCTCAAGAAATTTAAATAAAAGATTATATGCACATAAAACGGATATTTTTACAAAACAACACATCAAAACTGACAACAATTTTGATTTATAAAAACTTCTCTAATTAAAAGAGAAAATAATTTACTAAGACGAAAACGTTTAGAAAGTACTTTAATCGCTAGATCATCCACAATAAATTTACGTTCAGGTTACGTTTCACCATTCTTGGCAGATCTTCTATCATCAAAATGTGGCGTGTTTAATTACAAAATGATGGGAAAATAAGCAAAAAGAAAAACAATCTAAATGTAATCAACTAGATTATATTCCCAAAACACATATTTAATTTTTTTTTTTTTTTGGAATTTAAAATTATCAGTGGCTCTCGTTCATGAGCATGTGTAGTCATATTAATGCATGCATAAACTTTAGTTCGATTTAGTTCTTAAGGGCAATATCCTCGCACAAAAGATTTTTCCAATCTTTCCCCTAAAATTGTTCTTGATCTATAAAAGAATTATGTATCGTTCTCCTATGTTTTTAAAGAAGTACCTATATCTAATGATATAAACAGTTCAAGAAAAATCAAATTTGTCTTACCATTAGATGACTCACAGAACTGTGCCCTTTAAAGAAATTAGTCTATAACATTTTCTGTGCATGTTTGTTTTCTTAAAAACAATTCTGTTTATTTCTTTTGTTCTAGCCTTTATCTCCTAATCATATTTTGCATATTTTCCTTACAAACAGTTCTTTTGTGACCCCAGCTTCTCAATAGCAAGTTTTCTCTTATATTTACAAAGTGCTTCAATTATATTGTCAGTTTCAAGCTTATTTGTTTTTTCACATCCTACCTTTTTTTCCGGCCGTTATTCCTTAGGGATCATATGTGCCTGTTTATTCTTTGATATGATTTTCCCTATTTTGTCAGTCATGTTCCTTTCAGATTGGTTTCAGCTTCCAATAGCCGTGAGAGGGACTGGGGACGCTTTGTGATTTCATTAGTTCTCAAATTTTCCGTTTCTTTCTGTATATTTTCTTTGTCAAATTCTTGATCTTTTTCCCTCCTGCCTACCTTTCTGTTTATCTCCATAACTTACTAAAGTGAATGAATCTATTTTCAATGTCTGTTTTGTTTGGTCAGCGGATCTCTCGCTCGTTACAAAAAAAATGCTCTTTTCATATTTCATATGTCTACAGTTATTTTCCTCAGACCCATTTGAGTGGAGTTATTTTTGAAATAGCAGTGAAAAACTGACTTGTTGTGTTCTTTGTTCTATTTCTTTAACTGATCATTAGAATATGTATCCTCCTTGATATCCTCACTGGAATATCACTACATAGCCAACAGTTACAGAGGAATGATCATGACCTACTTGTTGGTCATCAAGAGAATACCTGCTGGTCATAACCCTCAAATTTATCATGTGAATCCAACGTTTATTACGTATAATTCTATTTAACATTATCAAACATTTTATATTAAAGCATTTGATTTTATACAATCTCTATGATAAAGTGAAATCAAATTAAAGACTACTGTCTAATCATTGAAATAGATAGGTGAAAAGGTTCATGTTCAATGTTTTCCTTGTCTGAAACGTTTACAGAAAATACAGATTGTCTCACTTATAAGACAATCTAACTTCTTGAACAAGAAGGCCATGAGACGATAAAACTGCAATGAAGTAGTAAAAGTGTCAGAACATATGTCAAAACTTATAATAATTTTTTATGATAATAAGTGGCCAGGGCATTCAAGAAAACGAAAACAGAAAATGAGCAGCAAAAGTTTAAAACCTGGACATTTTAAAACCATGTTACGACTATTTCCCGTGGCGAAAAGAACTTAACTAAATATCATTGTAACCCGTCACGGTGAGAACCGGCTTTCCTACTGAGGAAAATATACTTCGAAATATATTAATGGTGAAAACTCCACAGTCTAATATTAAAATAATATATATATATATATATATATATATATATATATATATATATATACATATATAAGAAAATGAAAATTGTATTCATAAAAATGCAGCAGGCACAAATTTCAAACCTTTTATACCTTAATTAAATTTCGTTAACTGGTTAGAAGCTAGGTGCAGCGATAAATATAAAAATCTATTATGAAGATGAGGCCACATTTTAATAAACCACTTACTCTTTCTTTTATTGCAGAAATACCTCACAGATGAAGACTTTCACGACCTTTTCAAAATAACCCAAGAAGAATTTTATGCAAAACCCAAATGGAAACAGATTGAATTGAAAAAACGCTGTGGACTTTTCTAGAAATAGATGATCTGATTTTTTTTTTTTTTTTTGCGACGAATAACAATCGGGATTATGGATTTTGAAATATTTGCTTTCCCAAAGAATATGGAAATTTTATAGAGTAAGAATGAATTCAAACAATTCAATTTTCAAAAGATTGAATGATAGATTGCAGAATATAGTGACATTTACTTACGGTTTAAGCGTATATCCAATTGCAAAAATACTCATAAATCTATTCATATAAGCATATTAAGTACTGGATGTAAATTTAGATGTATATTTGATATGTACACTGACACATAAACAGACGCATGCCAGGACGCATATGCACATTAATATTTCTTAACAAAGGTAGATTTATATCCGAAATGAGAAAGCAATACCTGACACGCTCTTACTAAATCGAATATTATAATTATTGATAAATATGTAAAATTCAGTCTAACTTTAGGCGTTTCTAAATAAATATACATATATTTTAAGAAAACACCTCGACAAGTTTATGACTATCATGTCTTAACCATTAAAGCTCATCGATCAAAATTAAACTTTATTTAACAATGTACAGTGCAAAAGTAACTCTTCTCGATTATATTCAATATAAAAATTATTATTATTATTATTAGTGTGTATCAAAAATATTTTAAGTTTATGTAATGTTCCAACCTAATTTAAATTCCCAATGTGTTAGTTGCGTTTAAAAGAAAAGCATAAATACGTCTCTTCCTTCCTCCAGCTATGGGTTAAAGAACAGGATACATTGGGTTCTATAGCCTTGGGCTACAATCAGTTTAAGGGAAGAAGATCACTGATATCAAAAACAAGGAAAAGGCAACGAGAAACCACTCCACTTTCCCTAGAAATTAATGGTATTAAATAAAAATCTGTGTAAAGTCCTGATTACCTACGTTCTGAAGAGACATGTCATTAGCAATTTTACATGTGAAATCTTTCGATGATCGTAACACGAGTATTGCTGAGGTAAGGTTTTCCTCTGCCGTTCGTTTAAAATCATCATAATCGACAACTGATAATCGTCCAAATCTGGGCTTTATTTTAAGATATGTTACCACACTTAAACAATATTTGGGCTGTATGATCAGATATTGTTTCCAGCTTTGAGGTCAAGATTAAAGTAATGCATCAAATTTACCAGAATCTCAATAATTACACCTGTTATTATAATATTTAAACCATAATTTACAAATAAATAGTACTGCTAATGATATATAATAATAGTTTTAATAATAAAGTGATCTATAGTCTTTAAATCAGAGCATGAAATAATTTTTGACGTAAAGGTTTGTAAAAATCGAAGTATTTTTGATACAACCTAATACTTATTTTAGACATTTTAAAATTGAGAACATTCTTTGTCCCTGGAAAGATAATATCAGGGACAGTATTACTCATATTAAAGTAAACCTAAACTGATCAACGTCTTGAATAATCATTATGTTCAAAAAAATTTTGCGATATGATACTAAATCTTCGTTAACACCATATTGTTAATGCTATAAGCCTGTACGTTTTTGTTCGTTTCACAACAATGTAGTGATAATTTCCTCTTTATAACTTCGTTTATGTCCGTCTCTATACTGCTGACACAAACATAGTTTATGCAATGTTTGATTTGCTTGTTGCATACTACTTGGGTGATGACAACATTCATATGCCGATGAGAGCAGCGGTTTCTTATTTCCTTAACGCTCCATCTGAACGCCATTATCTTATGCCTCTCCCATGAAAGATGTAAACAAAGTACTCAGGGTCGCCGTTGGGGGCACGTTAAACCATTCTTTTCTCTGATCCCACACATGTAGCAGCCAGATTGATTGTGCGCATATCTTGATACCAATATAGTCAAGTTCAATTACTCTACAACAGAAATTAATGCACGTTCTTATAAGATATCAATCTACAGTTATTTTGTGATATTGTTATTATCTACTTGTCTATAAGCAGATTCATTTAGTTAATTCAAATATACTTATTAAAATATATAGCGATTCTTTACTCATGGATATTTCTTTAAAACACTTAAGCAATATTTGTGCAGAACGGTCAAATATTATTTCATTTCTATCCATTTCTAGAATTCTGCTAGCAGCTTTAACGGCTTTGATGTCCATATTAAAATAATATCTCAAACATATTAGATAGATAGATAGATAGATAGATAGATAGATAGATAGATAGATAGATAGATAGATAGATATGTGTTGTGTGCGCACGTATTAAAATGCAAAAACATTAATTTAAATCAAATTAATTTAATATATGTTTGCTCAATAATTTACCCCTTTTACACAATTTTAAAGCATCATCACAACGAGGTTTTCAATTACATGACGATTATAATATACAATTATGTAGGAATTCAAAAGACTCAGTAATTCATCGCACTATCGATTATTTAAAGTTTTAGGAATTGCAACGATAGCAATGTTACACCTCCATTCCTTCTTAGTAATCATATTAAGCACCGTCATTTTCAAAATTATCTTCTTACTTGGTTCAAAGGTTCTAATATTGCACAGTATTTATCACACAAAATATGATATCAAACTATTTTTTTAATCTTGTTGCACTCTTTTGTTCTCTAATATTAAGATTCCAAAGCAATGAAATACATTTTATTTATTTTTATTGCACATAATGTTTGTTTAATAAAAATGTATTATCTTTCTATCCACTAGTTCGCAGACAGCGCTCTCTTAAAATTTCTATTCATTATTTTCAAATAATTGGTGTTTCTGTTTTATAAATATACATATGGTAAAATGATATTTGCTCCCTGATATTATCACAATTATATTTTCAGTGTTATTTTAACATTTATTCAAAACTACACTCTAATTTTGGGGACTAAATCCTTTATAGCATCTGCTTAATAAATTCTTTTTTAAATTTTACTGAAAATGTTTCATATTGTTTAAATTATTTTCATTTTGAAAACATATTTTCTCAGAAAAGTAACTATGGAGTTACTATCTTTGCTTTCTAAGTGTTTGGAACAGGATTTTTTAAATTTTTTATAAATACTTCATAGCGGTATTTTCTAGGATTCAATCAATTCTAATTTTCTTGGGAATAGCATAACAATTATTGAAATAAGTGTTGTAAACGGCTATTGTTTCTCGCACAAATTTCAAGAGCAAGTATTTGAGAACATGAGAATGCATTTACTCTTACAGTCTCATATGGCCCGATCGTGGGTGTTATAAAAATTTGGAAAATATCAAATTCTAGACACGTATGCTGATATTTAATACCTTTTTTTCTCTTTATTTTTGCCCTAAGCATTACATATTTTTATGCATCAATAAATATTTCCATAAATACTTCAATTTACGGATTTAATTTTTATATTCCTCGTAATATATAATTGAAGGTTATGCAGCTATTAAGTAAAATAATAATCAGTCATCTAATTGCCATACGTAATACACGCTTGGGCGATCATGTCTATTTCGATACATCACTGACTAGAAAGAAGATTTTCCCGCAGTAGGTTGCCATTACTTTCTGCGGTAGATTGCTTGCCAACCAAGGCTATAGAACCCTATTTGTCCCGCTATTCAACCGATAGCTGGAAGAAGAGATGGGTTAATACCATTCCTAATTTGTGCGTAAGTGAATGCAACGAATTAGACCGTAATTCAATCTCGGCTCTCCAATTTCACATTCCGAGCCGATATCCGCTACTTCACAACGCACTTCTTGTCCCACGCAAAATAACTGGACTGATTAGACATGCGATGCTCGACCGAGTTATAAACGATATACGAGAAGATAAATACCAGCAACCGATAACCAACATCTAAAAATTATGAGGGTCGGTTAATGACTCTAATTTAATGATAAAATATTAGCCAGATTCCCTCCTTTTTTCATAAACCACACAATGTCTAGAGAATCAGGGCAAAAATTCGTGGATTTAATTTATCGTTTCATATTCATAATTCTCTGTCAAAATGTTTCTGGACATTTAGAAAGCAAAGTTTTAGGGAAAAGTTGTTGCAAATACACGTAGACAATGAATTCATTTGAAATGGTTAAATTTGATGTAAACACAGTAAAGAGATGCGCTAGTCGAATTATAGCAGTTATATAGAAAAAAAATGACCTCACCTTAATGACAAACACCGAAGTGAAATTATGAAACGGTGTCGTATAGTCCCAACCACTGAAACATCCATTTGAGAGAAAGGATAAGCCAAAAGTAATGTTTTTATTGATTTATTGTTTTTACTTACAGTTTACCAATCCAATGTAGGTTATTTATTGCCTAAACATATTTCGGATTGTACGAGGTTACTTATAGTTCCCGGTGTTTCTAAGTGTAATCTCATTTAAGTACTGACCAAGTTCGATGCTGTTTAACTTCCATTATGTTCTTATTTTATCTATTCATCACAAGCAAGGCAATAAAGCCACTAAGACACAATGGAGTGAAACAGAACGAGAAGACGTTAGAAGAAACTGGAAACTCAATCCGAAACAGGATACAAAGAATAAACCTCTGATCCTGCTCAAAACATCAGGGTGAAGCGTGAACTAGATGATAGGTAAACCTATCCGCTCTTATTGAGAAAATAATTAAAAATAGATAGTAGATAAAAAATTCAGTTTAGTCGGAGACTTTAGAAGTTGAACTAGTATTTAGAAGGAACCGGGAACTTAATCCTAAAACAGGAATCAAAGAATTCAACCTCTACTCATGTTCAAACGACCTTGGAAGAGTGTGAACCTACCTACTTCTTTAAACGAGAACTGATGTTTTCTGTGGGGTTTGATCGAAGAAAATGTTGTGAATAGGGAACGATGTAGAGACAGAAAAAAATTAAATGATTGGTTTTATATTCAGATTTTGCAGATGCAATTCATATAAATATGAATTTTATATTAATATAAATTGATAATGTTAAATTTAAGTTTTAGCGTTGAGTATTTTTCATTGCATTTAGTAGCTGGTTAAAATTGAATCTTTAAAGTAAAATTTATGCATTAATTATTGAATCCGTTTAGTTTCCAAGTACCTTAACTTTGAAACTTTATCAAGGAATATTATTAATCGCAAGATTAAGGCTTTAAGAAAACCTTGGAGTATATTGTTTAAAAAATTAATTTCTTTTTCCCAACTTTCAAACTGTCTATTATTGTTAAAATTATATGAATGAAGGCATTCATTTCAATCGGTTAAATTCGGTAATCTGTACAAATTAAATCTAACGTTAAGAGAAAGAGAAAATTAAATCCAAATTTAATGTTCATATAAATGTAACTTTAGAAAAAAAACGGAAATCCACTTATCAATACGAGAAAGCTTATTAAATAGTCTATTATTTAGTAAACCTCTTTATAGCTTTTTTTGTTTAAGAGCTAAGATAGAAAATTTGATTGTGACTTGGGTTGCGCGTTACTACAAGTTCATCAAAAATTAACTCTGATCAGAAAACAGCAGATTCATTTTTTGTTGATGTCAAAGTTTATTGTAAATTTCTTTCCATAGAAGTATAATGAACAGTAATTTATTAACTTAGAGAAATGTGTTTATTGAACAATATATGCAATAGTAATATACTTTTAACCTGCTCCAATCTTCTTTAAATCATTTCAACGCAAATAAGGCAATAAAGTCACTAAGACGCTAATGTTTACTGAATGTGAAAGAACAAGATAAATAAAATCATCATTAAGAAGCGAGAAAAATAAAAGAATGAAGAAGAGAATAGATAACAATCGAAGAGGGATTCACAAGCAAGAAAAGAAACTGTTAGCATAAAACCTACATTAGAACTAGGCACAGAGAAGCTACATTATATATAAATATATGACGTGACCATATGTGACAATACTATTGAAAGCATAAAATTCATAAATATATAAGATAGATTATCCATAAAATACATAAATATGTAAGATAAATAAATATGTAAGATATCTATCTTACATAAATATGTAAGATAGATTGTGTTTTATTCATTGTCTAGCACGACCAGTGAACCAACCTTCCTAGCAGCCAATCAGCAATTCATGCCAACAGAAAACGTTAGGAGGTGCAGTCATTCTTCTGGAGATTAGCATCAACCATGTTGGTGTAAGAGAGAAAGAGGTCCCTCAGATTATTAATAAAGAGCAGTTTCATTTTGTAGTCGTTAAAATTAACAAATCATTTCTTGCGCCAGTTAATAACAAATTTTAGATCATATTTTTAGATCAACTATCAATTTGACCTTATCGAACCGATCAGACTTATTATTAAAACAGGAAACATACTTGTTTCATAAGCATAGTTGAGAACTGATGACACCAAAGTCAATGTTGAAAATTATCAACAACGTACGTCCATGGATAGAGCCTTGGGAGACATTTGCATTAATGTACAAAGATCTAGAAGAGCGGCCGTTAAGAATAACTTTCATTTCGCGATTTAATAACTTTCATTTCGCGATTTAATTCTGTGTGAATTTTTGAACCTGTTCTGTATGAACAGGTTCAAAAATTCACACAGAAATACCCTATCTTTTTAATTTGTGATAAAGATCGGTATGCCAAACCCTATCAAATGCCTTCAAATGTTCAAAGCAACAGCCGAGCTTTACCATTCTTATCTAAAGTTTGATGTCCATTTTTTATTAATAATAATTATTACGTCAGCAGTTGACCTATAGAAATGTTTGTATATTGTTTATCTGAAATAAGATCCTATGATGTGATATCATTAACAAGTTCTGAGTTAAATAGAACATACATATCGTCAAAAGAGATAGACTCTGCATAAAATACAGTTTGATCTTCCTTTGAATTTTATAAATTTTACTTGCTTCGACCGTTCGTAAGAACAGATTTAAACGCGAATATTTTATAAAATTAAGGTAAATTATAAAAAAGGTTATAAAATTAAGGTAATTTAAAATGTAAATGTTATGGGAATTATTGGAAAGTTTTACTAATTAGTATTTTATCTACTAAAATTATATATAAGGCCATTTGTAAAACTTCTACGTTGACATGTTCGGTGATGAAACCGCGTCAAAAAAAGTTAAAAGAATTTTATTTCACGAGAAAAAATCTACATTCGCGAGATAAAAGGTTATTAATATTAAATGGCTAAACGCGTGTTTTTTCCCTTAACTGTATCGTTATATACATCAGATTTTAACTAATTTCAACTCATAAAAACATGAATACTTTAAGTGGCTTTTCGACTTTTTGTTCAATAATATATTTCTCATATCATAATTTGATGAACCTTTATTAAAAATATAATAAAGAGGGGTTTCATTCACTTTATTTTTTTTCTAATTTCTAAATGGTTCAACAAGAAATTTCTAAAATCATACATAAGTATAGCAGTACTATATATTTCTGGGGTCTTCTAAAACTTTTTGGAACCTTCTAGCACTTTCTGGATCCTTCTATAAACTGTTAAATGCATTTAAAAAACATAAGTATTATCCAATTACATCATTAGCAAATTGAACAATAAAGATTCTGCAAGTTTGCAATTTTTGTTCATTTTTAAGCTTTTATGTTATGCTATAGTTACAAACTGATAAATGTGTTAACAAACATTAATACTACCCAATTACATCATTATTAAATTGAAAAATAAAGTTTCTGACTTATTTTGATGTTTTACCCTTATTGCGTATATGATAAAATTGGCTTTTCGGTTCGGTGGTGACCGTTTCCGAGAACTAAAACAAATTAATGCATTTTCCATTACTTTTTAACAAAAAGTCATCGATTAATCACACAAGATTTATTACACACGCGCGAACTCCCCACATACACACACACACACACACACACACACACACATACACACACACATATATATATATATATATATATATATATATATATATATATTGTTTTCGTTAAATACTTTAGAACACAAATTTAGCGGCCATAAATGGAAGATGATCTAATTTAATGCTACACTAGAGTCAGATGTATAGAGACCATTAACTTTGTAGTTTCTAGAAAATGAAAAGTCCTGGTAGGTGAATAAGAGACACAACAATATATGGTTCTGCACATGCCTCAAAGTTTAAGTTGTATGTGATGCTTCTGGACGTTGTGAGCAACGAGGGTAATAACGTACCACCCTATTTTTTTCTACAAATCCTAGAAATCAATGCCAGACGACGTCGAGGTGGTAGGCTTAATGATCAAGCTTTGAATAAAGCGTCCGCACAATCTGTCACTTATTCTATGGCTCACTTGCCTCAGAAGTAAGCTGATCGAGAATTTTTACATGTATCCTCCGAACTCTACTGATGATTCCAGTGTTCTGTAGCGTTGTTGATTTTTATTTTACTGTGTATTTAGTCTTTTGCTTTCAAGAAAGAGAGCAGCAGGAACGTTTGACCCCATGTTATATATACGTTTAAAAAGCCAACTATAAAGAATGAATTATGTAAACCTAAAATGTGGATGCCTGCTTTATCCCACTACGTCATTCATGAAAGGCGTTTATTTTTCTATGTGGATTCGGTTACACTAGTTGTAGCTTTGCCAAAAGTTAACTTTATTCGCTTTAATCTCTTTTTTTTTCTCTTCATACTGTCATGCAAAATTAACTTTGAGTGAAATTTTGTTTTGCTGCGCAGATTCATATAGACAAAGTATCCACCCTTGCTTATTCGGTAGGAAAAGAATGGATGCTGAAATGAACAGATACGACCAGCTATTTGTACCGTTTCATACAATCATTTCAGTTTTATTGCACTCGTAAATATAAATCTAATTAAATTTGCTCAAAACATACATGGATTCATTCACTGTGGGTTATTATTTTAGTTAAAATTTGACAGGTAACTAAAAATCAGTGATAAAATGGGGTGAAGTGTTAATTGCTGCCAGATTATAACTTCATTATTATAAAATCATCACAAGTAATAGTTTTCTAAAAAGTGAAGAGACGTGGGAGTTTGTTTTCCTTTGGCAAAAAATTTTCTTGAGAAAAAAAAAGTATCTACCATTTTTAATAAGACGAGAAAAGACTACAACTTACTTCTGGCAACTCAGTATGAACTGTCAAATTTTGAAGAGGAATATACATTGCTAAACAACTACCATTTCCTCAGTTTATTTAAAGGAATAAAAGTTAATAAATACGATGGAAAAACAGCTTGTAAAGTAATTTATTGCCATAATTTTACTTGTTCCTATTTACAAAATTCACAAAATGCGTCATTTTATAAGTAAAAACAATATTGTTAGAAAATGTCTCGGTGTCAACTCAATGAAATACAGTTTTAAATATGAACTAGAAACAAATAATTTTTTTTTTAATCATCTCACCCCAAGCAAGGCATTCCACTGCCACTATTGCGCATGGGGCTACATAGGGGAAGGTAAAGAGAAGGAGTGGTTAGACATAGGGAATGTCAGGAGGAAGGTGACAGATGAGTAAGGATACCGAGGATGAGGGTTGGGCAGATGGGAAGAGTGTTTGATAGAATGGGAGCAGGTTAGTGTGTTAGGAGGTGTCTATTGACCTTACATTTAAACTCCTGGAGATTGTAGCCGTCGGGGAAGCAATCATTTGGAAGAAAATTCCACAGTTGGGAAGTGCGAGGAAAGAAACTGTTGGAGTAGAAGTTGTGGTTGCATTTTATCGGTTTCACTGTAAAAGGGTGGAATCTAGTTGCTAATCTAGTATCTCGTTCAAATTCGTATTTAGGGGGCACCAATGATCTAAGTTCATCGGAGCAGAAGCCGTGAAAGTATTTATAGAAGAGACACAGGGAAACCACGTCGCGCCGGTGGGAGAGAGACTGCAGGCGGTCTGCCAAGTCGGTATCTATCACATTACAGACCCTCCTCTGAACCTTATCGAGAAGCCCGAGGAGAATAGCAGGGGCACCCGACCAGATATGGCAGCAGTATTCAATGCACGGGCGGATGGTAGATTTATATATGTACGGATAGATTTAGACGGAAAAAACTTCCGGGCCCTACACAGAGATCGACTTTCATAGCAGCGGATTTAGCAATGGATTCGATATAGTCATTCCATTTCAGGTCCGCTGAAAGTGTGAGACCAAGGAGGCGTAGTGTTTTAAAATTTAAACTGTTATTAAAAAAATTTTAAACTGTTATTAAAAAATTATGTGACATTCAATAATAAAAAATAGAAACATGATTATAAATAATATCGGAAGTATCCTTGATAACATCGATGACCTGCTAAATGGCTAGGATAGTTGCGTATTTTTCATTGGTGCCAGTCATTGAAATCCGGTTAACGTTTAACCCTGAATTTCGAATGTTGGTTTTCTAGGCAAACAGACACGCCATGATTAGAAAATCAGTCAATTAAGTGCCATACGTGATACACGCTTTGGGAAGAAGATTATCCCGCAGTCGGATGCCATTGCATTCTGTGGTAAACTGGTTGCCAGCCAAGGCTATAAAACCCAATCTGTCCTATTATTTAACTCGTAACTGTAGGGAAGAGACGGATTAATACCATTTCCAAGGATATTTGGGCAAATTGAATGCAAGGAATTCAATTGGAATTCAAACTTGACTCTTCGATTTGTCGTTCCGAGTCGATATCCACTGGAAAATCAGGGCTATATAATCTTCTTCAAAACAAATCTTTGTTCAACTAAATTAAACCTGTCTTTATAAATGTCGGTATTTTTTCAAGAGAAAAAATTTTCATCAAATCCCATACAATTCAGTCGAATCGTCTTCGCTCTAGTTGCAAACCACCATTTTGACCAAAACAAAACAAAAAAAAATGTAAGTCAGGAAAAATGGTTCAAATTCTGACTGCTCGTATTGGTTTATTTAGCATCATACAAAATATGAATCCTAGAATTAACGCCTATACACGACAAAGCATTTATTTGTTCTTTCAATGGATCTACACAATATGTCAATGAAGACAATTATTTGATGTAATGTAACCATGAAGATCACGTACGGGCGGATAGAATAAGCAATATCTAGGAAGCAAATTAATTGAAAGCAATACAAAAGGTTAATAAAACTCATAGATAACGAGTAATTTCGTCAATTTTCAATTACAGTCTTAAAAATAAAATTCTTGTACAACTTTGAAATTAGTAAGTCAGAAACCCTTTTTGATGGCTCGCTCCAAAACGTCCTCCATAATGTCGTTTAACGAGTTCAGGTCTAGAATTCAACAAAGCTTTCGGTATGTTCTCAGCTGTGAGCACTGTCCTGGTCAGCACACAGCTGACCTCTTGATAGTTCACGTTGAACAATGATAAAACATGATACCGCAAAATTATTTTTGTTCTGCCTGGCACCACAACACCAAAAAAAGACATGATCTTTGAATGAGTGTTTCTGAAATTCAACCTGTCGACTCAGCGAGATACAAGTTCTTTCGACAGTTCAAAACAGTATATTTTCTCGTCAGAAAATATTTTTTAAATAGACTTGTTTCTGAATATACGTAAACATTTTTTGCACCTCTCCCGCCTCCTTTGCTGAGCCTTGTTGTATGATTTAATGTCCAGATCGTCAGACACACGTGTTCTAATAGTCGTTGCGTTAACTTTTATCTCATTATAGATTTTGCTGTGTCCTTTGAAATTTTAGTTTAAGGGATATTAAGGAATTTCTAATTCCATTTCTTCTTTATCCATCCGCTATTTACCCTCCACTGAATGTAGTTGTTCATGCCTATGGCATTTTCGACATTGTAGATAGGAATCAAAAGACAAACCACCTTTTTAAAGTTTTATCTACCCTGCATGAGAGTCGTATGAAGAATTCATAGGTTGAACAAGATTCTCTCATGAAATGTGACTAAATGAGGCTGATTTTTCAATTGTTTTGTGGGGTCTACACACTTTTTCCATCGTTGTTGCGTTGTTGCAGAAGCTTTCATCATTTTGGTAAAAAATGACGGCAGATACTACGTCATCATCACTAAGATACTAGTTCGCAGCCAAGTATTTTTTTTCTTCATATTGTGACACAGATGATAGTCATATCAGGAGAATTGGGAGGGTTATTTTAGTGGAGTCAGGGTTATTTTAGTGGAGTCATTAACGCAAACCCTGTACCACAAATGAACTAATCTACTAAATTAATTAAATAAAGATCTGCAAGTGAGTAAAAATCAGTATTTCTAACAGACGTCACGGTGAGAAGACTAAGCAAGACTTATTATTATAACCTCTAGAAACGAGTTATAATAATGGCGACGAGGAATCGAAACTCATACCAGTTATAACAACTAAGGAAAACAAGCTTCAAGTGAAAACAGAGTTGACACCAGTGTTTAAACCGAAATGCAGTCAACAAAGAATTAGACAGACTTGAAAAAATAGGTGTAATTGAAAACATTAATCACTCAAAATGGTCAGCACCAGCCAGGAGTGTATGTAAAGAAAAATAATAATAAAATTTGTGTTTATGCTGATTTTTCAACAGGGTTAAACAAGTGTTAAACCCTATAAATGCCTATTACCAAGTTCAGGATAATTTTTGCGAAATTAAACGATGGAAAATTATTTTAAAAGCTGAATCTTTCTGAAGTGTATTTACAAGTACAGGCTCCATCTATATTTCAGCAAAATATTGATGCCATGTTTGTAGATTGTGATTTCGTAGTTACTTATCTGGATGATATATTAATAAAAAGTGTATCTAAGGAACAACATATCGGACATTTGAAAACAGCTTTTGAAAAAATACGAGAGTACGTGTTCAAACTCAAAGAGGAAAGTGCGAATTGATTGCGTTTAAAATCAAGTGCCTAGGACAAATCATTGACAAAAATATTCATCAACCAGATCCGACAAGGTCAAGTGCAACTGAAAATATGCCTCTTCCAACAAATGTGTAAGAGCAAAAAACAACTTCTACAGTTACAGCAAGTTTTTTACGCAAAACAATTCTGTTTCCAAGATATGGAATACTGCATTCCATAGTCTTGGATAACGGTACATAATTCACAATTTTAAAATTTTTGTGAAATGTTCTCGACTGAACATATTACTCGCCCACCGTATCACCCAAGGTTAAACGGACAAGCTGGAGGCAGTTTTAAGAGCGCTTTTAAAAGTATGTAATGAACAAATGATCGAAAAAGCACTAGAAAAATTATTGAAAGTATACCGGATAATCGTAAATCCCAATACACCGTTAGGCATGTCGTCGGCAGAATTGATTTTCCCAAGAAAAATTTTACGGGTGTTCGATAAGTTATTACCGGATCAAAAAGAAAAATAAGAATGGAAAACAAAAAGGACACAAAATCTTTCAAAATTGGTGATAAAAATATTTTAAGATTATATAAAATGGACAAGAAATGTAGTAAGACGGCGTTATAATGTCACGAATTGGAAAGATGATATATATAAAAATATACTTAAAAAGGAAAAATGGGAACACAAAAGACATTGCAATCAGTTAAAGAAAAGGTTTACTGGAGAAAGACCCGCAAGAAAAGAACTTATATCAGTACTGTATGATACTTTTGATATACCAAAAAGTTATAATAATTATTAACCAATTCAAGGCTAGTCACACACTGCAGCTATTGAAAACAAGGACTGGAGCACTGACAATATGAAAAAAAAAACCTTTCATTCGTTTTCATGGACGTTTGTTCTTGATAGCCTTTCGATCTGCCTCAATAAGTTGGCATAGTATTTTCCATATATACATATATATATATATATATATATATATATATATTCAGCTGTATATATATATATATATATGCACCAGTATATATATATATATATATATATATATATATATATGCACCAGTATATATATATATATATATATATATACACACAGCTGTATATATATATATATATATATAGCTGGCCAAAATCTTAAGGATAATGAAAATAAAAAAACAAATAACCCGCATTTGAGTAGAACTTCGACAAATGAAAATAAAAACAGGAAAAATAAAAATTAAAAACTTTTTGGTTGTTGCATACGACTGATATTAAGATTCCCGAATTCCTTAGTAGCACTCAGAGATGCCACTTTGGACAACAGTTACATAATATCAGGATATTTGAAGTGCCATGTCGCGCAATTGAGCGGACCCTGAACTTTCTTCAGTCATGATGTACGGTTGCACACTCAGTGAGACTCCATGTTTTGAAGTTCACCCCCAGAATTCAATACAATCTATCGTTAAAGGTGCTAGAAAGATGGTCGGCTCCTTGAAAATATTTAACTGCTTCTACAACGCTTTATCTTTACAACAGTCAGATCAGACCAAAAATGGCGAATTTCTACCATATCTGGGATGAAACTTCTGTCTTCTCTTTTCACTCTTGACAGATTTCAAAATCATTTACGCTACTTTGTTGACTTATTTTCCACCTTTCAGTCTCTTTTCCCACTACCATATGGCTACCCTATAGCTACTTCCATTATAACTATTAAGAAGAGCTTCATTCTTTTCATACAAAAATAATAAACCAAGACCAACACTGAATTATAAGTCGACTGAAAGAATGAGCATACATAGTAGATTCTAACAACTTCCTTTAAAGATCTAACATAAAAACAAAATGTCATCATCCAGAGAATAAACTTTTATATTTCAGTAAATATTAATTTTGTATATGATAAAGCATGAAGTGGTTAATAATTTGAGAAGCACTATATAAATACTTATTGTCTTCTTAAACAAGTTTTTAATACTTATTGCCAACTCCTCTCATTTTTTCTTTTTCACATGTTTATTAATGGATAGCAATTACTATAAACAATGATTTGCGGAGTTATGATTTTCATCTTTTATTATTATAGTCTCAATCGTTAGAGTCTTGGACGTCAGAAAACAAGGGCGCGAATTTCCCCTGGTTGTCATTTTTTAAAAAATAAAAGTTTAAATTTCATAGTCATCACATGGTGAGCAAAGCTGTAATAGAACAATTGATAACCACAAATACCGTTTGTCTTTCTAAGGAGAAACAAAAAGTATTACTTGGCAAAAAAAATGAGAAATAAACAAGAAAATATTCAATCATAACATTATATTAAATCAAAATTTAATTACTATAAATCTAGTTCAATCTATTTTGCAAAATTGATGTTGTATGTGTCATCGAAGTGATCAAACGTGGAGCCCCAACTCATAAATTACATATTGAACTTTTACATTATATATATATATATATATATATATATATATATATATATATACAGTTCTATGTTAAATCATTTCTTTAACATTAATACTAATAATCGCATAGAATTATCAGCAGGAAACTTATTCTATATACCAGAGACCTTGAACTGAATTCTTTTAGATTTAAATTTAATTTATGAAGAGAAAAAAAATCATCTAATAATTCATGCAGTGCCAGCAAGTGCATTATCTCTCTTGTCTTGAACGATACATGGCTTTTATGTGCAAAGGTTTTGAAATAGGAAATATTTGCGCACAGTTTGCGCACAGTCGCTCTTTTGAAACGTTATAGATATTTATCACTTTCTTGAAACCATGCTGTTGCTGTTAAATAAGAAAAATGATTTTGACTTATTTTCAAACAGGAATTTAGGAGGATATTCCTGAAGCATCAATGACATACACACTCATTGAAGATATTTTTGTGTTATTTCTCTTCAGAATGTAGGCGATCATGACTTTCCGAAGAAAGACACATTTTATTATTTGTGAATTACCTTACCTTCTTGGGAAAGATGTTAGTGTGGATTCACGTTGCTTTCTTCATGGTTTGAAATTCCGAGTTTTCCTTTTCCTATTCTGCTTACAACCCAAGCTAGAGAGCCCAGTCTACCTTGCTACTTAGTGGACGTAATAGTCTAGCTTGAATTTGGTTCGCTGGTTCCAGTTTTCGTGCTGATATCCGTTACACTAATCACACATCATTGAAGTTGCCAGAGGATAATTTTTAAACACGTTACACCGATCAATTTACTTAAAATTTTCATCTGATATGTTTAAAGCATTTAAGATTACTCCGTACACTTGAAGATTCAGATTCTATTTTCTATAGTTCAAGAAGAAAATAGTCTTTAGCATTTTTTCCATTTTACCACATATTTTACCACACTTTTAACTAAAACGAGAACAATATAGGATTATAATATTTCAGGTGATTTATGTACTAATCATTTCGTTTTTCTTGTGAATTTTTTCACGAGAATGTTTTTTCATTTTATTTCTGTCGCTTTTCATCTAAACTTTCGGACCGTCATTCTACGGTTGTTCGGATTAGAAGAAACGTATAAGTCTCTGTTATGATTCGAACTCACATCTATTTACTTAGGAAGACCTATCTGTTAGGGGTAGCTCGCTTGCCGACTGAATCACAAAAAATGCCAGTTATGTAAAAGCTTTCATTCTTTATTTTCTCCAAACAGCTGATACACTAAAACTTCAAATATTATTTAAACTACTAGATAAATCATTACTAATTATAACTCATTTTAACTAGTGTTTCTTAAGTCTTTCTTTCGTCTTATTTCCGCTGCTTTTAATAGTAACTCTCAGACGAAGATTCTACCGTAAATAAGCAATGAATAAGTCATGTTTTAAACAAGTTCATAAATACTGGTTACTGAATATAATTTTTTAACAATGAAAGGATTCACTTTCCACATTTACTCTTGCTAATTATACTATGTCGGTATGGTTAAACAAATAAAACCATAACTAGATAAAATGATATATTGCACCAGCAACCTAAAATGTGCGTGTATAAGTCGATTCGGTGTAGAGGCAGGTCATCAAAAGCAGCTGCAATAGACGTGATGTGAGTGGAATAATGTCAGAGGATTCTTGGCTAAGATGAATTATGACCGAAGTATATTGTCTTGTCACAAAGTCAGGTTAATGGCAGACATAAATCTACACTAGCATCCGCCTTGTTGGTTGTTGACAGCAGTCACGTGAGTGCAACGTCACAGGGTTTTTCCGGTGTATAAGAACTTAAGAGAAAATGAAGGTAGTTCAGGGTTAAACAAGGAAATGTTTTAGAGGGTAAAAAATTGTAGGAAAAATCTATTTGTTTTTGTAGTAGCAGTAAACAAGGAATCTTAGAAAATAGTAAAATTATAAAATAAGTTATTAAGATAGAAAATATATATATATATATATATATATATATATACAAATGCTTAGAAGTACAAAATTAGTATACTATTTTAAAAGCAAGGAATTTATTGTTAGTCTCAAAGGCCCTTTCGTTAATTATTTACACGTGAATTCCCTTCTCCTGGTTATAAGCATATATGTTTATATGTATATTTATTTTATCGTGTCTCCCTCTTTTTTGCTCTTCATTTTCGTCGTTACTGTTCTTTTCGTTTTCCAACAGTTTTTCTCCTGATGAGATGTTGGACAAAAAGGACTTTGAGACTAACAATAAATTCCATGTTGTTAAAATAGTATATATATACTAAAATAGTATATATATATATATATGCATGTATGTATTCGGTTGACAATTATTGTTTACTTTTTTATTAAAACTTAAAAGTAATCTCAGGTCTAGATATGCGACGAAATTAAAAAGAAACGCCTTTTCGATAGAATTCAGTAAGACATTTGAATGACTTCTCTATTCGAAATATGGTTCATATATATATATATATGCTAATTATAATAAATAAGAAAATACAAGAATCTATTTTTCTTTTTCTCTATATCTCATTCTCAGAGCTTTACTAAAAGGGAAACATGTTAGATTGATAAACGTTTTCTATTTATTTTTATTATATATATATATATATATATATATATATATATATATATATAAGCGAAAGTGAATAAGATGTATAAACAGGTATGTATGTGAGTAAGGCTGTTTACTCGGAATAAATTTCGAGTAAAATATACTATTGCTGTAATATATAATGTATTGGTTGTACTTTTTAGATATATTTTTATTTCGCATATGCAGCTACTTTTTTTATTTGACCGTAAGCTATGTGTGTACAGAAAGTAAATGTGATATGATATAAGCGTCAGGGATATGTAAGCGAATTTTCCTGTAACTGTGTTGCGCTCGCTTTAAAAGCGGAAATGTAAATTAAAACAAAATAAAGAACAAAAATAAGAAAAAGAAAATTAAGGGGCCTGAAAAGTAAAAGTGGGGATGGAAAGAATTTGCAGGAGAAATTTGTGACGCGCAGTTGCATGGACGAGTGTCAAGAAAAGAACTTACTTTCTTTACCTCACAACAAGGGTTAGGTTCTATTTCCGTGTACAAGTGGTGAGCTCTTAGTTTGTCTGGGTTTATATAAATTTTGGTAGATTTATGTGATTTGTGATTACAAACTTAAGTGCTAGTTCATACATATGAACATCATATATATATATATATATATATATATATATATATATATATATATATATATAATCAGTACGATTATTTGAATATATTTTCTGTATTAATCTAGCATTTAATTAAATTATTCGTGTAATACGATATTGAACGCATTTGTAAAATCGATGAAACGTCATTATGGCTCTTTCTGTAAATTTCTTGTTCGCTCTGTTTGCATTCTGATCTAGAAAATTTCATTTCTTGTTCCAGTCGTTTGAACAAAGTCTATTTCCTGTCTTATTCTACTACGTGATTCAATCGTTGTAATATTGATTATTAGTTTAGTTTTGTGTGTTTCCTTGAATTATCCGTGCCAAAAGTTTTGTTGGCAATGTTATAAAGAGTAATCTGTTAAAGTCTTCTGGTAATAAGGCATATTTTTTCGGGTTATTAAAAGAAAACAACAGAAAAACACATAAATATATAAATGAATAATAATTGCATAACAGATTATTAACAACATTAATTCACTTGGCCGTAAACTTACATCACTTCAGTTTACCTTTCTTTCACGCAGTATATTTTTAGAATATTTGAACAATTGACGTTATTTTTCTCTATGGCACAGAATTTACTAAATAAAATGTCGACGTTTGTCTTGATAAATCTCATCAAGGAACGAAACGCGAGAACATAAGAGGTTTTCATCTTGTCATTTCTTTTATTAATATACGCATTTACATACAACCATGTTAAAAAACCAATATGTAATTATACAAACATTATATGAAAGATTACTTTATATCTATAACAATCACACAATGGACTCTCCCGTTGATTTCGACGTATGAGTGTCTAACTCAGACTGCCATACAAAGAATTATTTAGAGTGGTGAAGGCTTGTGCAGCACCATCCACACTTTTTGGAACTGCTGATAACAATCGGTCAGAAATTAGCCACAGATCGCATGAACAGCAGACCTCAGTTATTTAACCCATAACTGGAGGGAAGGGTACTAGTTCCCAAGGGTACCAGTTCCCAAGGGTACCAGTGCGCAAGTGAATGTAGAGTGTTTGACTGGAATTGGAACTCGGCTCACCGATTTCCCTTTCGAAGCTGACATCCACCGCACCACAACGCACATCCGTCCATAAATGCTTACAGCACCTGGTATTCCCAAGCGGTCACCCATCTAAGTACTTACCGGGCTCAACGTTGCTTCACTGCGGTGATCGAGCGGGAACCGGTGTATTCAACGTGATGGCACAATAATGTGGTATTATGTAAATAAGTTGTCTCGTCTTAATTATTATTACAAGGACATTCTTTAACATTGCTGAAATTTGTTCTGTTCGAGAATGCGCGTTCATATATATATATATATATAGGATATTAATCAAGTTATTTAACATGCACTAACAATTATCTTTTTTTTATATATGTCATTATGAATGTATAGATATATATTCGAATTGGTACATCTTACTCAGATGCAAACCGCCCATATCACCCTTCGCATCAACTGTGATGGCATCCGTCTTGTTTCAGTATCCATGGCCCCTAAGCTTCAGGCAGCATTCAGTTTCATAGAAATCAAGAATATATGACAAAAAAACTCTTTATCTTTGATTAAGTTGATTATATCTGCATGTACTAAAAGTCTTATGCGTAAACCTAAAGTTGATAAAGTGTTTGTGCAAAAAAAAGCCACATTATTTAAACCATTCTTTACTGCAATCTCATATGAAAGTCAGCCGTTGAATGTGAGATGAACCTTCATGTTATTTCTGTGTATAAATGTTGAGCTCTTAATCTGTCTGAGTTTATATGAATTTTGGTAGATTCTGGTTTCCTAAGTTAAGAAAAGTAGGAGGGCAATTAATCTTACTAGAAGCCGGTCAAATTCACAAAAAACTTGGTACAATGCGTTTCTCTTTCAGCTGACGTACCAAAAAAATCAGTTCCATTATTACTCCTACACGCTCTAAAACCACCATATATCTTTAGAATAACAAGAGAATATATGTTGCATATTAGCCTATTCAGCGAGACCCTCGCAAAGATCTTGCCACCTAATTCAAGAAGAGTAATACCTCGGTAGTTATAACGCACAGATTTTGAAATCTTACTTTTAAAGACTGAAACAAGGATTCGATGAATCCAGTTCTAAGGAACAGGAGTGCCACCAAAGAACTGAGTGATCAAATTGAAGGCAGTTGAAGGAACACAGACCCTACTAATACGCAGTCGTTCTACTTAGATGCATTCAAGTTCAGGTGTTTGATGACAAGTTTTACCCCTTGAAGAGTGGAAATGATGCTCATTTGATGAATTAACTATTTTGTGGCAAATTATCTATGACTGCATCATCAACAGCAGATAGATTAAAAAACAGGTTGGTAAAGCATTAAGTCCATCGTTTAAGTATACCTTCGGGATCCTTAATTATTATTTTGCCATAGAAGATTAGTTAGTACCAACAACATGAAGCTAAAAACTATGCAATATTTTTTAATTTGCCTGAAGCCCTTTGAACTTCTTTCTAGATATTACATCACCAATTATTTTTCATCATCCTGACCTCAAGCTGAAAGGATTTTTTATTCTTTAACAGCCGGGCGGTTCTCTCGTGAACTGCGTAACAGAGAAAGAGGAAGTGAGTCTTTGATTTTGAGTAACTCTTTAATACTATCATCGTTGCCATCAAACCGTACTTTATAATATTTATTGACAAAACCCAACTGTTCAGATCCAACGTGATAAAATATTTTTTAAAAACTTTCCAAAAGTAACAGTGTCAATTTTGTCAGCTAAAGCTGTCCGAGCTTCCAACTGTGTAAATTTTAGCACATAAAGTCTTTTGGGAAAATTCGCTCCATTCATCATAATCATTTTTCTTGAATTTCCCCAGTTGGTGATTCTTTTGATTTGGAATGAATCCAGATAATATTATAATTCTCTTAACGAAATTAGGTATGACTAATTGCAAGATAAAACCAAACTAAACTTCAAGTCTATATAATCCACTCCTTGACAGCTTTCTAATACCACGGAAGCCGAGAGCCACCCTTGCCTCCAAGGACTATTAATTTCTCTTCTTTTGGGATTGAATATATAGCATCTTCAAATAATGGTAACGAATAAAGAGAACGCGAGTTTTCATTATCCGATGACTGATGCAACACGGCTGCTGGACTTTTGCACCACATATGTTCGTATGGCAAACCTAATACCACCATCATGTTTCACAATTTTTGGTTTGTCAAACCAGAATACAATGTATCTTGGTGACACTTCAGAGAGATTATTCTCATAAGACAAAAGTGTTTCTGAGAGAGCAGTTATATCAATATTCAAGCACTGTGGTTCTTTGGATACAAGAGCCGCTCTACGTTCTGGACAGTTTGTGTGCTCCCAAACCATGTGAGTTCTAACTTGCAAGCACAAATGTAAAGTCGAAGTATTTGTTTAAGAAATTTTCTCGTTTTGTTCCTGAAGTAAATGAACTGCTGTTAGCCACAGTAAACTAATTGGGTTGTTTTGGACAGGCAAAGTTTAATGCACATTTTCTAGCAGATTCACAAGAATCTGGGTGAGTAGTGCTCTCCCTAAATAAGAATTGCTCAAACGCAGGAAACTCCACCCAAATCAGTCCTTGTCCGTAAAGACATGATAACGACATTAAGATAAATCGTCTGTCGCCTATATTCAGATTCATGACTATATGCTTTCAACCGGTTAAGCCTGCACACTTCGCCACTCCTCCATCGCTATGGGACATTTAAGTAAAATCATATCTGTATGACGCAGAAACATTAGTGAGCAACTAGAATAAGATGACAGAATATCCTGAAAGAATGAGATAAGATGCTAAGAATTCTGCACACCAATGGATTAGAGTGACAAACACATGTGCAACACGGGTATCACTCTCTGGGTTTCCATTAATACCCAATGAAAAAACAAGGGAAAATAGCTAGTAATCACTTCAACTGCAGGTTTTCCTGGGTTTTTCTTCTTATCAGATGTCATATATACAAGCACATACATACACATACATATATGACATCATACAGTATATGATATATGGTCGTTGATCCCACGAGAGTATTCATCCGTTCCTTTTGTCAAGTATTGCTTTTCATTCTAGTGTGAGACTAGCCACCCCTCACTAGTAATGATTGGTGGGAGTACTGATTTAGTAATCAATAACCTATGCGGCAGGGTTACATATTACCAGTACCAGTTATCAATTGACACTGCACAATATGTATAATATCATATACGTGTGTATATATTTACATATATATACAACTAAATACATATATATATATATATATATATATATATATATATATATATATACAACATTTTACGAAGTCAATTATGAAATGGATTATATAATATGGATTATATATTAGTCAATTACACATTACGAGTCAATTACGAAATGGACTAAATAATATGGATTATATATGGATTATACATATTTTTAACAAGATTTTTCGATTATTTAAGTGAGTAGATCTAAATAAGTACACTGTTTTATAATAAAAAACAAATCATCTATTCAAATATCGATATACATTAAAAATAATGTTTACAAAAATAAACTATATATATATATATATATATATATATAATTAATATGTGATATATGATATAATTGAATAAAGAATTAGACAAATTTATTTTCTCCATGACATCAAAGATTTGTACTGAGTTACATTTTCCAAATTAGTCGCTTGAAGAAATGTTTTGATCAGAACATTTTAAGGAGTGTTAGTAGAGAAGGGCACCTTAACAAAAGAACACCTGGGTACTTTTTATGCTGCCTTCTTCTAGGGAGATTACACCATAACGGAGCCCAAAACTACAAACGGAAAGCTTCGAAATTTGTATGTGCATAAATGCGCGTGAAAGAGGCGGAAATTAATAGTGGGGAGACCCTACTAATTAAACCGAGAATTTACAGTATCTTATTTCACATAACACGACTCCAAAATAGTAACTGTTAAAATAAGAACATTGACCGGTTCTCTTAGTTGACAAAAAATAGACTTAATAGAAAAAGAGATAAAGATGCCTTCAAGCCTTCAAACCTGGAATAGAGTCTGAGAGGAGTAAGAGATATGGAGAGAAAGAGTAAAGATTATGAAACAGAAAGAGAAAGAATGAGCGAAAACAAAATGAATAAAACAACATTCATGAGAATATATATATATGCTGAAAAATAACTTTACACCACTCGGAATAAGTGTTTCAATTTTTGAAAGTTTACACATACAGGTGATATAGCTAGATTTAGTAAAAGGTATCAATACACATATCAATAAGTATACAGATTACAAGCTAATACATTTAGCAGCAGTACTCAGGCGTCAAATTGATCTAAGTTTATTCTCCTTTGGCGATAAAAATTCACTGTATTATGCAAGCATATGATCGCACAGATCATCATGCAAAATTATTCTTCGCCTCTTGCACCAACAGACACAATACAGGTGGGCTAAGTCAACGAGTTAAGCCGTCCTATATATGTTCAATAATGGTTAGGTTTGAGATCGCTCTAGCCACGAAACATTCTCAACATTTTTCAAACCATATTGGGTATTATGGGCATGATGTGTGCGAGGTGTCGGAATATTGTATCAAATTCCTGTTGCAATTGAACGGTGATCAGAACGTACATAATACTGTTTACTGTTTCTTCTATATGAACCAAAGGCAAAAGATAATTTCACTTAATGGCTCCCCACACCATGGAATTAACTGAGTGTTTTGGACGTATGTAGATTGCTCACTAGGTCTACGTCTCACACGCAAACGTTCATATTTTCATCATTGAAGATTAAAAATAGGTTTTATAGTTCCAGGTATACGAGAGTATTGTGGCATAAGTAGAATTTTTTCTTTTTCTTAGCACCGCAACGTAGCCTCTGTGTCCTTTTTCTCTAAATACTTTCCTGGTAATTGTTCTGATGATCTTCCCTGTATGGTGCTTGTATTTCTTCGGTGCCAGTGAAATATTCCAGGAAGAAATCAGCCAAGCACTTGCAGGGATTAAGGAAGCCATCAACATCAGTGATGACATCCTTTGCTTTTGGATCAGACCAGCAGGATCACGACAAAAACCTCCGTGCAATATTCAAACGACTTCACGAAAAAGGCCTCACCCTGAATGGGGGCAAATGCGAGTATAACAAGAGGTCACTAGAATTCCTTGGACACACCTTCGGTAATGAAGGCATCAGCCCAAGTAATCTTAAAATAAAAACACTCCTTGAACTACCCGACCCTAAAAATGCGTCAGAAGTCAGAAGCTTGTTGGGGATGACCAACTTCTGCGGTGCCAAATTCATTCCAAACTATGCAACCCTGACCCATGAACTTCGTCAGTTAACAAAAAGAAATACGCAGTTGTCCTGGACTGAACGCCACACTAAATGTCTAAAAAAAACATCAGAGAAGCCCTGAGTAATGCATGCTCACTTGCCTACTTTGATCCGAATAAACACACTGAGATACACACCAATGCCAGCCCGGTAGGCATCTCCGCCGTGCTGTCCCAAAATGGACGGATAGTACAGTTCGCCAGCCGAACGTTATCCACAGTCGAACAAAGATACTCCCAAACAGAACAACACGAAACACAAACCGGTTGTATTCCGTGTTGTTCTGTGGGTTGAAGTGGTTCTGCACAGCCGAGACGAGTTTATCGAAATGTATTTCGTTTTCTCCTGGTGTGATCTGTTCGGGTGGCAGTTCGTCGATGAGGTCGTTCATCGCTTCGCCCACAAACGTTAGCAGGATTGTTTTTTGTCTTTTATCATCCTCTAAGTCATGTGCGATGAAATAATTTTTTAGTCTGTTGACGTATTTTGTCCATCTTGCAGCTTTGGCTTCCGATTCACAGTTGAATTCCGGATAGTGTGATAGAGCGGCCATGTTTGTTATGTAGCACGTTGGAATGTTTGTTGTTGCTTTTTGCGTTTCTTTGTTGTTTTTTTTTGTTGTTTTTTTGAGTAAATGACTCTGTCCTCGTCGCCAATGTAATGTTTGGTTTTGGAGACGATCGATGCTTGCTAAACATCGACTACTATTATTGTGGATTAACAGAATGGATGAGGATTAATGAGAGAGCGAAGACGAACCCTGCTAGCGTGCTTTGTGTCCCTTCTTATTCATTTTCCTCCGGCCCCGCAGGGGCCGTAACCCCTGTGACCCAGAGGTTATTTCCCTTTTATTGGTCAGGACATTACAGTGCTTAGACTTCATGAATTTAAGCGCAGCACTACATTGGCGACAACGTCTCATACTTTTACAATTGAAATTGCTAGATTTAAACCGTAAGTTCTATGCTAACAGTTTATTCTATCGCACTTTGCGATCATGAAACTCTTTTCCGGCTTTTTGCTTCCCTGTTAACTTTGATCTTAAAAAAGGTAAATGCGATGTCAACAGTTATCTTCTGATTTCCTAATTCTTGTTATTTACTGTCCTTTCTTCTTAATAGTAGTTTTTTCTCATATTCTCTTACAGTCAGAGACTCCTTGCGTCCTAATGACTTTATTGCTTTGATTAGAGTAAAATTTTAAAAAAACACCCAGATACGCATGGCGATCTGGCCACAACAGGGTCGTAAATCTTCATCAGAATATCTATTCTTTGCATAAACACTCTATATATCATTATCAGCATTGTTCTTCAGAGTGGTGCAGTTTTTTTTATGTCAGTAGTTATCCTTTCTATTTCATTTGTGTTGATGATTTACATATTTAAGTGGTCGTTAAACTACGCTTTTATTATCAAATTTCCTTGACATTCTATACTTCTTTGCTTGTTAATTTCAAACTTTCTTCGTTATTTCCCCATTTGTCAATAAACATCTCTTTTCAATAAACATTTATTTTTATTACAAATATTTATGGAATTTACAGCTTTCCAGAATATATAAACATATATCACATATGGCAATCATTTCAAGAGATTCTATCACATTTTAAAAAGAACTGGTACATTTGAAGATGTCTTTGAAATTTAGGAAGTATTAACAGGTAAGGGTTTGGCCATTGAAGAAAAACAGTTCGCAATGCTGCACTCCATCTGTTATTTACGTTTAATGTATCTAAACTATTTCACTATCTCCTTCGTCTCTGTGTGTCTGTCATTCCCTCTCTCTCTCTCTTTCTCAACACACAGACACATAGCCATTTTAAGCATTTCATGTACTAGCTTCATCACTTTGATATAACTTAGAAACTAATCAGTAAACCTTACTGCACTTCTATGAACACTTTCCCACTGAATTGCTTAGCAATAAAATGCTGTAAATTGAGCTTGCCTACTGTGTAACCAAGACATTCACGTACAAGTTTTCATCGCTACTTAAAGTATATCTACCCTCATACATACCATATTTGAAAAAGAGAACATTTCCGATCGTAAACGTGATTATGGATTAAGGTAACTGAATAGATAATTCATGGCGATCCCAAACGGGAACTTTTCATATTGTTTCGAAATGGTAGAGTAAGTCCGTGTGATCTCAATTGAGGATATTTCTAAGAAGACTAAGTCACCATTGTCCGACCGAAGCTATTTTCTTCGTTAATACATGGTGTGGTAGAAATATCTCCCACATATAACTCCTAGAAATACCTCACACATAATAGTCAGACACTAGTTATTTGAAGAAACCATTGCCATTAATGTATTATCATTATGTAGGAGGTATTTCTGGTCCACCCTGTATTAAATAACTGTGTTTTTTAATAGTTGTACATGCAAGACAATGTCATCATTTGTGTGCATGCTCACAATCATGTTAACATGACCTCGAAAAATATTATATGTGCGTGCCCACACTCACACATTCTCACTCTCTCTCTCTTTCTCACTCTCTCTCTCTCTGTCATATATATATATATATATATATATATATATATATATATATATATAACCCCTACGAAGCAAACAATTATTAAAATATCTTCGTGTCCGTTACCTTCGAAAGTTCGTAAGACGAAATTTTCCAATTCAATTTCAATTTGCGACATTTCATTTAAGAACTACCCGTTTGCGACATTTGAGTCAAAAACTGTAGATCGGAAAAGTTCCCTGTGGTCTCCTCCTGGATGAATGCTGCCATTGATGCTCTCATTCCAACCAGGCAATTCCGACTTAAACCTCGTTCTTCTCTTTGGTTCTGTCTTGCTTGCACGACCGCCATTACCCAAAGGAATCACTTCTTCCGGTTTTACCGGATCGACACATCTAATCACAATAGATTACTCTTTGTCTTTGCCAGCAATGAATGTAAGCGTGTTCTAAACGATGCTAAGCTTTTGTTTGCTGATAGAGTAAAACAGCGTGTAAGCATCTCGCAAGATCGGTTTCAAAGATGACTGGCAGTTCTGCAAGAGAGTACTGAACAACAGCAAATCCTTGATTCCTAGTTTATTCAATAGTTCGAATTTCTCACATCCACAGTGAACATGCTTTTCTTGCCAATTCTCTTCCAACTCCATACTTGACGCGTCTGGAGTAACCACATCCGATTTCTCTCCTAGAACAGAGGCTCTATTGAGTGATATATGTTTATAATCACGTCTCTGGTCCCGGACATAGTTTCTAAACTTGACTCCCATAAAGCAAGTGAGGTGATGGAATTTCTGTTATCATTCTAAATAAATGTTTACCTGAACTTTCTCCTGTTCTCTCCAAATTCTATAACTATTGCTTCTCTGTTTCTTACTTGCTGGAAGTCCTCCTCTGTAGGTCCTATTTTTAAGAATTTTGGGAAACCCTTTGACCCTTTAATTATCGCCCTTACCGCATTTTTACAAAGTGTTCGAGAGTATTATCAATACTGAAATAGTTAAGCCACTCACAGCCCACAGCACTCTGACTGACAATATGGCTTCCGCTTTGCTAGGTCTACAACTGATGTGCTAACGGCCACCACTGAATATATATACAGGGCTCTCAATAAGAACAGCAAAGTTCGAGCTGTTGTGCTAGATATCTCGAAGACATTTGACAGGTTTTAGCATGCTGGACTCTTGTGCAAGCTCCAGGGATACGGTATTTCTGGAAGACAGTTTGATTTAATCCAATCTGCCCAAGGAAATCGTGAAATGAAGGTCATTTTGAATGGGCTAGCTTCCAGATCCTTTCATACGAAAGCGGGCATCACTCAAGGCTCTATCCTAGCTCCTATGCTTCTTCTGATTTTTATCAGTAATCTTCCTGAAGTCATCAGTTCCGAAGTTGGTATTTACGCAGATGACACTAGCATTTACTCCCGTCTCAATAGGAAATCTGACAAGGCTGACAAAATAAAATTGGCTGCTGCTTTTGAGAGCAACCTCCAACCTGTAATGGATTGGGATAGGAAATGGCTCGTGAATTTTAATGCTTCCAAAACGAAACTGCTCTCCATTAACCACTATAGAGAAACTTTTCTACTTACCATCAGATTGAATGACAACTATCTCCAAAAGTTGAAATGCAACATCAATTGACATCTCCCCACCCCTATTCATCGCTTATCCTTTCCTTGTATTTTCTCTCCCTGTAACCTCCACGCTGCGCCAGTGACGATCCTGCCTTGTCTGGGATGAAATAAGCTTCTTCTTTTTTAAGTCTCTTTTTACCAAAATAATATTTGAGTTTTGAAATAAAATGTCTGTAGAATTGATCTTTAAAAAGATTTATCAAGTTGAGATTGACAAACATCTTTGTTACTAAAACAGAAGATAAATGAATGTGTTACTGTGTTACTGAATAAGGCAAATAAAATTTCTGTTTTGAAATTGAAAAAATAATAATTTCATAGCTCAATAGCCTCATACCGAAGACCTTTTCAATTCTTAAGTAAACTTTTTCTAACAGTTTTTTAATTCCAACCCTCATTAAACCATAAATATGTAAGAAATAGTATAACACATATTTATGAAAGTTTTTACTTTGAAAAATGTTTTTTTATTATGTTGGATTTGATAATTTAGAAGGAATATTTCAATTTAGCTCAAAGCTATGTTGAAGCCGTTATCATTAAAATAATATTTCAGAATTATCTTGTCAGTGAATCTCACATTTGTTGAATGTACCGTCTAAATAATTGTCCTTTTCAAATTAGAATTCTAATATTTGCATCGCATTTTTGTCTGTTTCTGGGTCCATTTATTTTGTAGTGAGTGTAAAATCCGAAGTTTACTCTTGGGAATTATATTTGGATGTTTACGCTATAACTATGATGAAGATAAACGTAAATTAGTGATAAAAATATGTTTTTCCATCTGTATTTGTGTGTTTATTTCCTTCTTGTTTTTGTATTCATACTGGACTGTGTTTGTCTTATTTTTTGGCATAGATTCAGCGTATGAATTATTTTTACTTCATTGTTTTGGGACACAGGACCAGACTGAGTAATTATTATTATTATTATTATTATTATTATTATTAAAGTGGACTGAATAGAAAGGATGTGAGTACTGTCGGCCAGAGGCACTGTCTACTTCCTGTTATTTGATATGGTGAGTAAGACAAGAGTGAAAAAAACAGTAAACATATTTGTATACGTACAATGAATACACGTGCGTAAATTTGTTATTTGATATATGCACACGTAAAGATTCTTATATATATATATATATATATATATATATATATATATATATATATACCTAGTGAGTATTAAACTCACTACGCTATAAAATTGGTTGCAAAATCTACTAGTTATCTATCAGGTTACAGCAAGTGTTTCGTGTACTGATAAGATTTTACATTTTACAACTATGTTTTTGTGTAATTATTTAAATGCAAATATTATCCTACATTTTCCATGTAAACGAATGCACTAATTAGGAGGAGAAAGATAATGTAGCATCATTATTTCACGGAAGCTGGTTCTATTTACTATTTTAACTTTACTAGAAAATGTCTTCAATATCAGTACGCCAAGAATTTTCAGATTTTACAAATAGAAGACTCACTTGATAATTTTGTATTTCAACGTTGTCTATGGTTTCAAAATTAGGCTTACTACTACCTCTGTTCATCATTCTCCTCCGCTCTTTATTTTATTTTCTCTACTTCTACTTCTCTCTTTTCTATCTTATTCACACATCTCTATCTTTTCTCTCTATTTCTCTTTCTCCTATCTCTCTTTCAACTGTTTAATACCTAATGCAAAATTCTATCCATTTTGACACATCGGAATTATTATGAATACTTGCCTGTGTGCAAGCAATAAAATATTTTAAATAAATGAACTAAACTTTTTATAATAAAATTATAATTTTATAATAAAATGTTTTATAATGAAGATACCATTCGTAGATATATCCCGAAATGTATCCATCCAAACTGATAAAAATGCTGTGTGATTGTTGAAAATCTGCCATGTCTTCTGCGAAAAAGGATCTTATCTCCACTGTAAAAAACAAGATTAATAGACATTTATCAAAATAATTTGATATATTTTGTAAAACATCGTTAATTTTGAAACGGGCTTACGTAGAGATAATTACTAACCTTAACTTACACTAATACAAGGCCCAATCAAAGGAATGAAATATTAGGAAGATTACGCCAAACTTCCTAGTAGGAAAACTTGTCTGAAAGTCAGCATTGGAAATTCTGATTTTTACAAGGGCTTGAAAATCAACCACTAATGATGTTTGACTCGATGTTTGACTCGACCACTTCAGTCACCAAGCAGTCTAACAGGTGAGTATAAATTATAGAAGCGAAGAAATTGAATGCTACAAAAATGAGAGAACTAAAACAGAATTTACACGAGAACGAGATTGAGAGAAAGTGTATGTGAGGGAAGGGATGAATAATTAAGAAAATAAAAACAAGGTACAAAGAGAGAGTGAGAGAGACAGAGGGAGAAAAGAAAGGAGATGTGGAAAGAGAAAAATACGCCATTGTAAGATAAATGAATAAATAAAAATTGAAAGAATGTTACGTAAGAGAAGAGTAAATAAGAGAGGGCAATTGACAGGGATTGCTACTTAGGTTTGCCAGTAATAAAAAAAAATTTATTGACACGTTGATATTTCATTCTACTTCTATTTATTACATCAATAATTATTTCCTAATAAAATACACCAATAATGCAAACCTAGTATAAATTTAACTGATGATTATTGTTTAATATAACCACTTTTAAATAATTTCATTTGCTCGATCTTAGTTATTATTGAATCTCTACACTCACGAACTTCCTTTATTAAAGAACTATTCACTCGTTAGTTTGTAGTACATAAGACTCCAAATGCTCCCAGTTCTGTTCATATTAGGTAAGTATCCATGTATATACAATTTTTCATATCAGGTAACTGTCCAAGCCAAAACATGATTCGAAAGACACTTTCCGTCAATCGAGAAATTATTCAAGGAAAAAATCGTTGGGATAAAAATTCTAAACAGTGCAAATCAATCTAAAGGGAGAAGATCCTGTTAATTTGGTAGAATTCATTCGTGTATTCTCATTTGTTTCAAAACATTCCTTGGCTAAGAAATTGTTTCATACCAAACTACCTCTTCAACCATGATTGAGAGCCTAAGAAAGATACTAAAGATAATATTTTCGTCTGAATCTCCTCAGACAACGTTCAGGGGTCCTCATAACAAACTCAAACAAGCCTTCTCCAGGAAAAAAAATCAACTTGGATGTGTCACACTGGACATGTGTTGCCGCTTCTTGGCATTTTTTGAACTCAAAAAGGTACACGTTTCGATATGTGTGTGTGTGTGTGTGTGTGTGTGTGTGTCACTATATGACAATGTCGGAATAGACATCCATTATTTTTCGCTTAACTGGCCAGGATTGATGCTTCTCTTTATATTTTCGAACACAACCCCATTTATTTACTTCCATATACTATTATAGTAACCATGGCTATCACAATAATTAATGCCTCCATATTTCTAATCCTAGTCACGTGACAGACAATACCTGTACGGCACAAATTTTATTAAGTGAACTTGTTTCTTCAAATAAATAAAACATATTTTTGGTAAATATATATTTTTGGTAATTATAAACTTGGAATATGGAAAAAGGACAAAGATAAGAAACACAGCTTTCTACAATCAATGTAATAATATCGGTTTGAAAATGTATTTATTCGTTTTCTTTGATATCGTTGCTTCTTGAGATAATTATATTTATTTTTAGCAAAACCCACTTTCTAAATATTCTAGAACGTGAAGGAAACTATCGTTTTATTTACTCTAGATTTTTTTTTTTGACAGATCTGTCTCTTGCAAAGTTTACTAATCAAAATTCATGCTTTTAAGAAAAGAGACAGTAAATGAATATAAAACCCTATCATTTACTCTCTGTTTTCTTACTCTTTCTATTCAACTTCTTTCTCTCTATCACAAAAATAAAAAATGTGTGTAATAAACGAAACCATTCTTTATACATGCATAGTAAATTCAATCTGGAAAAATCTATTTATGGCTAAAAAATCCTTTCATGAAATCGTTACTTCAAATTATAAAAATAAGGCATCAAATATATTTTAATGCATTTTAGTAATGCGAACTCTGTAATACAACGATCAGATGACATCGGAAATAAACCAACAATTGTGAATTTTTTTAACTAAAATATAAGTTATATTAAACTATATCGCAACTTAATACTCTTTTTTAAAAGCAGTTTTTTTTTTCTTTCATTCTAGCTTGAAGAATCTGAGACCAACGGACGTCGGCGCAACGCGTTTTTTATATACTTTCCCACTTTGTCTCACCATCTTCACTTTTGTTTAGGATACTATTATACACTTTACAAAAACATACACTAAGATGTCTAATACAACAAGGTTTTTAATAGTTAGAGTTCATAATTTTTCTCAATAAAAGAGGGATTTCAACAAAAGGCGGAACGGAAAAATCATTTAAAAAGTGTGAAATAAATTATAGTGGCGGGGGGGACAAAATATAAAAATCCCCACCTTCTATATTCTTAAGTTTCGTAAATACAATATTTTTAAAACTTCTCCGGATAAATGAATCCTATTTTGAAAAGAAAGGCTATAAAAGTAACACGTGATTGAAATAGAAGTTCCCACATTTCCTCTTCACTTTCTCCTTGTCTTCTCTTGGTCTTCTATTTTCTCCCTATTTGAACAACTTATCTATCCCCTCTCTCTCTCTTTCTCGCTCTCTCTTTCTCTCTTCCCCATATACTCCTTGCCTTAACCCTCATTTTTCTGTCATCTTCCTTTTTATTGCTTCTTTCTGTCCTTATTGATTGATTATTTTATTCCAGACTCTCTCTCTCTCTCTCTCTCTCTCTCTCTCTCTCTCTCTCTCTCTCTTCCCTTTGTTCATTTCTGGTCTGTCTCACTATTTTGTTTTTCTTTGCATATGGCTTCAAACAAGTGATTAAATGCGTCTGACGTAATGATACAATGACGTCATCGTGCAAGAACGACGACATTTTCTATGACTTTATCTAACTTAAGATAAGATGGCTGCGACATATATTTATGTAGTTACTCTTTAAAGAAAGCATTTTTTACTGACTTGATTAAAAATTTAAAAATAAAATAAGGTCAAAGGCGAAAAACTGGATGTTAGCAACGAGAAACAAGTTCCCAAAACATTAGTTGAACAACAACAACAACAAAAAATCGCATATTACTGCGGTCTAAATATTATTTATTATACGTGTCTTTAAATATTATACTTTTGCTAGATGTTTGCTGTAAGTTAAAATTCTACAAATTGATTAATGTCTTGAACAAAATTAAAAAATGAAGGAATACGATTGCAAGGGACTACGAAAATTTCAATTTTATCTCAGCTCCCTAGTCAGTAACACCTATTAGCACAATTTCAGAACAAATTTAATAAAGTTATTTCAGCTTCAAGTTAAACCAAATACAATATTCCTACTGTCTAAGTCAGGAAATACTCTAACTGAATTATCAGAGTAACTACGAGTTTTCACTCACCTGGCGATTGGCTCGAAATCGGTTGCCTCTCAATGACAAGGCCTTCATATGGCGCCTGGCGGATTTGCCAGATTGTGAACGCTGCGACCTTGGATTGGAAGAAACGGCTTCGCACGCCTTCTACCATTGTTCGCGGGTTCGCAGGTTCGCCCTCTATAGGACCGGGTCGGCGAGTTTACTGCTCGTATCGCGCCGCGGGAGCTTGTGCTCATTGATCGTGCATTTGCATGCGACAATGTGTCGCCCCCGTTTTCTGGGATGAAGCGTATGGTGTTTCTGTCGCTGATAGCCACGGCTCGAATGGTGATTTGAACGACGCGATCGGAGGAAGTCTTGCGAGGTCTGCGTCTTTCACATCAGGATCTGATCTGCCATTTTGAGCATCAGCTCAAAATAAGGATTAGAACTGATTGGAAACGTTTGACCTCGATAGACTTCAGTAAAAGGTGGGTAAATGTGGCGAGCCTGGTTTGCATGAATGGGGCTAGTCTTGATTTTCTTTTTTAGATTTGCTGGTTACATCGGGGTGGATTCCTTTGGCACCCTCCCCTGGTTAAGGTAGCTTTCTTTTGTGTACCTAGTTAATGTGGATGAATGTGTTCCTAGCCGGTATCCGGCTTTCTCTTTTGTTATGATCCAAGTCGAGATTCCCAATCCCCCAGTTTGTTTTGGCCTCCTTTTATCTCGGCTGGTTCAGCCTTTTATTGTCTCATTCCATTATTTTTTACCTCCTCCCCACTCCCTTAGCACTCTTTTTTCTGAGATGGATGGGTCTTACTAACATTGTTTATTATTTTAGTTTAAAAATTTGTTGTATTTTCAGTCTGTTTTTTGGGTTCATCCCCCTCCCATCATTTCATTTTTCATTAAATGTTATATTGTACATATTATTGTACATATTATATTATATTGTACATATATTTTATATTGTATATAAATACATTTCTTATTGTCATGAGTTATTTCCCCACCTTTTTAGGTGTCCCTTGTAAGTTTGTGACATTATGGTGTTTGAAAGATTGGAATCGATGGATGGGTTCTTGAGGTGATTGTGACGAGTGAATGGTTCGTGAAAGTGTTTAGCTAGGTATAGGGTAGTTTAGTGAATACCAACCTCTTCCCCTCCCCTTTTCGGCTTTGTGCCATAGTTTTTGTATTTTTACAAGAATAAATATCGTTATTTTATATTTTTTCGCGTCGCTCAGGTCATCATTATACAATTGTTATTAAGTAGAAAGGAACAAAAAAAAAGAACAAGTAAAAGGCGAGATTCGATCTTGCAAGCCTATTTTCTCAGCAAGCTTGCCTTTATTGATAATGTTAGGAATGCACTCAGTATTTAAAGCTCATAATTATCTAGCTTTCATTTTTTCATTGAAAACCTTATATAATTCTATCTTTGTATAATATTTACATACGCTAGTAATATTAACAATAATTACTCTAACTCCGAGTTTTCAACTAGTCTTTAATCTTCACTTTTCATTCCAACTTTTTAGACCGTCATTCATTGAAAATTAAAATAAGCATTCGAAAAGATATCTTTTTGCTCGGAAAGTTACGACAAAATACGACACTTAAGTTTTTCTTTCCCGGCATTATTTTGTGAGAACTATTCTCATACACATGGTACTTATAACGAAACAACAAGTTTCTTGGTTACAAATATTTTTCCATTCAAATAGGATCCAGATCATCATAGTGTTACTAAAGAAAAAAACTTATCTTACTGAAATTACTTCACTTGTGTCTTGTTTTTTATATTGTGTTATATTCAACAGTTAGAAGGAAAAACAGAAACTTATTACCTTCGGATATCTTTCTATTAATCTTCTTGCTTATATTTTCACACTCCCCATTACTTATGTAGACATCTCGATATGACTACGCCTATAATCAAATTCACTTATATTATTGTTGAGTAATTGCTTAAATTAAAAGCCCTTTTATTTGTTTTCTAACTTCAGATTTCCCATTTTCTACTCTGTCTGGGTTGAAAGAATATTTGAGAATATATATCACGAAGAGAGAATTGTAGATTTCTTAAAATTTTAACACTATGTTATCAAGTTAAATTTACATATTTGCGAATATTTTTGTTTTAATGATCTTTGGAAAGGTTAAATATCAGGCTAAAAAAAGCACTTGATCCTTGAGCAGTAGCTAGGCAAGGAGAAAGATAAATTTGAATTCAAATACAAAGAGAAGGTAGCAGACAACCACACCACTATCTTTTCTAATAAGACATAGCAATGCAAAGATAATAACGAAAAAGAATTTGGGAACAGTCATAAAGAATTATTTACCCTTTTAAAATATTATACTACTGGTGTGTCCATCAGGATGAAAATTGTGATTGTTCATTATAAATAGTTAGCTATACATTAATTAAGAAGTTCTTGCAAGTTAGAGTGATTTTATCGTAAATTACTTCAACAATATTGTATTTGAAAATGTCAGTCCAGACAGAGTCAATGAGCAAAGTAAACGTATCCATGAAGTTATATCTTTAAAAGTTTAAATGTGTGCCGAATTGTTTGTGACTAGAAAGTTTCATCAAGATGTAAAAGTGCAGTTCTTTTGCGTTCAGAATTAAAGCGGATTCCCAGAGGTGAATTAGAAACGGTTAGCAAATGAGTTGACATAAAACAAGTTAAAAAATAAAAATTATTCCCGTAAAAGTCTTCAAAACGTGTAAGTCAACAAAAAGGGGAATGCACTCGAGGAATTTTAATATTCCCTTCGGGAATTTTGAGATTTTAACTCAGCAAGAATTCCAGTTTTACACACACAAACGCGCACACACACACACACATGTATATATATGCATATATATATATATATATATATATATATATATATATATATGTGTGTGTGTGTGTGTGTGTGTGTGTGTATGTAAGTGCGTGTGTTTTTCAACTGTTTGACTAAGCACATTTTGTCTATATATGCTATCTTTTCCTAATGAAATAAATAGAAGGAAAGTGTGTTATCGACGTTTCTTTGCTTAATTACAAAATACGAGGATGTTTAAAAGTTTTCATCAATCGAAAGCAACTAGAACATGTACATGGTGCAAATTAGAATGAGCCGGTATTTTAAGCTTTTTCTTACTTAAATTCAACGATTTAGAAAAGTGTGAAATGTCAAATTAGATTTCCATATGTGAGTGTAGTTGCGCATTCTTCCCGAAAATAGTTTTCAAATAACCAATTACAAAAAAGGATTAGGATGTCATTTTTCACATCTGACTATCTGAAAATGTAAAATGAAATATGAAATTTGATGAAGATTAAATTAACTATTTAATACGGAAAATAATCAATGTATACAATATTAAGTACGAAGACAAATGTTAGAAAGATAGAGAGAGAGAGATAGTATAACAATTATTTAGTGTGAAAAGTAGATTCCTCAAGCCGAATTCCGATTTCGGCCTAGTCTGTAGCGTTCACTTCGTACATCATCTTTTCTTCGCCAGCTAAGAATTCAATAACAGAGTAACCCCAACTTTCTAACTTTAGGTGTCAACCATTCTAGAGAAACGATTACTCTAAATTTACAGGATGAAGTTACTTTGTGTCAGTAAGATTTTGTTTATGAGTTTGTGCGATTCTGAGAGTGACTAATATCAAGCATTTTCTTGTCGATTTCAAGAATTTAAAATGTGTATAAGTTTTCCAGATCCACGACATTTTTTAACAAGTCTACGTCTTATGTTTGATGAATTAAGGCTCAAAATCATATGCAATTTTTGAAGATAGGATCTTGGCAAATCAACACGAAATGATAGCCATTGTGAGAATCATAAACGTTATAATTAAAATATCTCATTCTCAAACAGGGGGAACATGGCTAATTTGTATTTCATTCATTTCATTTGTATTTCATTCATTTGTATTTCTTTTCTTTCTTTAATAACTTAAAAATCAAAATTCTTTCTTGCATGTGACAATAGAGTTAAATGTATAGAAAATTCTTAGATTATTCAGACAGAAAATATAACCATTGGGAATAATAACTGTTTCCTTACAAGAAAACATTCGACATTCATTGACTGAGCAGAAAAATTTATAAAATCTTTAAACAGTTTTTCGAGAAAATAGGTTACTCAAGAAAATAAGTTACTCGAAGAGTAATAACAGTGAGTAAAGCTATAATTTTGTTTTTTCAGTACTTATGAGAGATTCTTCCTAATGTCCTGTTTAAATTGAACATCAACATCTTGATTATGTCACTATTTTCTCTTCAATGTAAATGTGCTATCCATTTTAGTTGTTGCTGTTGTTGAAAGTACTAAAGTGACCTGGATTCTGTCATTCCTTACAGTTCTTTGCTTCTTTTCTGCAGTGCCAGTTCACGGTGATGAAAGAAAGATGGTCTTCGCTAAGATCTACAGGATTCATTCGTTCGAAGGCATTTTTAATAATTCAAACATATAGTGCGTCTAAATTAACCGCAAATTGTGCAACACAAGAACGCTAATGAAAATGAAAGGAATAAACCTCCACATTGTTATAGCAATTTACTAAGTGCAGCTTAGATATGGCACAAGGCCGAAAGTATGGAGCGCCCAGTGAGGATCGAACTCACTACTGAATTGCAATAGTTCTAGCGAGACAAGCTTGCTAACCATTGCACCACCTCGAGGTGCTCACATCCACATTCTTATAAGAGAAAGAAAACCAAGCCATCTTTAATTTATGCAACTGTAATCACTGAGAAAAGAAAAAATATCTTACGTATAGAAAGAGTAAAAAATATTCTTAAAAAAATCACGTGTCACACAAACATTTAAAAAGTGAATGGAGAAAGTAAAAGCAGGAACGAAATTATGAATGAGGTCAGTGACGAGCAGCAGGTGAATCATTATTCGGAGTAAATAGAAATACAAGTATATTTTAAAATACAATGTATTGAATTTGTTCAAAAGCTCGGTGATGAAAATGAACATGCTGACTTGTATATACAAACGTTCCCATTATGAAAAAATCGTGAAACATGTAAATTTACTTTTTGTACTGAATTTCAACGTCGTGTTTATTAGTGTGCACAGCACATCTTGCAATAATAATAATTACTTTGTTTGCTAAATTAATAGATTGGCCTCTGCCTGTTCTTTGATAAATTCTCTGGCCTTTCAAAAACAGATGTTTCCTTAAAAATTATTATGAAATTATCCAGAAAAGACAATAATTTTTTGTTAATCACTTTAAAATTATTTCTTTAAAAATTGCCCTAAATTTATTTTACAACAACGAAAATAGATGTATATTTAAATACAAATTACAAACAAGGTGAAATATACTGGGACCATATGCTCTAAATTAAACTCACAGTCTAAAATGATTAATACTCGCATATTATCCTTTTTGGTTCGATTGGGACATAAGGTTGTAGCCAGATTCCTCTATTGATTTTGTTTCTGTAGAATACAAAACTTGGCACACGAACGAAAAACTAAGAAAAGTAGCACGTGTTGATCTTCCCTATCATATATTTCATTTAAATAATTGCATTAATTGGACGAGTTAAATTTGATTGTTCAATTCACCATAGTATTGAATTTATTCTAAAATCTTTTTTACTGAAATTGCAAAAAAATCATATTGTCTCAATAAAAATTATAATTAAATCCATATTTACAATTTCACTAAAAGTGTTTTGAATTAGTTGATTCGGCTGACTGAGCTGTTAAGCACTCCCAAGCAGATACCATTTTCCACGGTCATTCGTCCTTTTGTCTATATCGACTGACCCGTTTTTCATTAATTCACGATAAACAAATTCTCGTGATTTCATACACTGAATATATTTACAAATAATATGATAGTATGAGTCACACAACATTCTAATATGGTAGTTTAAAAAATACAGAAGAATAAAAATAAAAGGATAATAATATATTGCTACATCTTTATTTTCTTTCAATTAAGTTCGAGAAGGTGAGAGAGAGAAAAGGATATGAAAGGAAAGTAAAATCCGGCGAGAATTTATATTAAAAATGACAACACTAAAAAACATTATTTTACCTTAACTTGGGCTGGGCTGACAAGTCATTTTCAGAAACAAATTTAGTTTTCTAATTAGTCGGCTCAATATGTAACCCAGTAAAACAATAATAATCAAATTTTCCAAACCCCATCTGCGACAGCATCTTTCCCTCCTCCTCCCCCTCCTCTCTCTCTCTCTCTCTCTCTCTCTCTTAATCCTGATATTAATCTTAACCTGATGTTTAAAGAAAGCGACTTAAAAATAAGGAGAATAAGTTCATTCTTATTCGTTGTCCATAATATAAATTGTAGTAAACAGGGAAGCAAATAGTGTTTCTTATTATTGAACAATGGGACCTAATAGTTATAAACAAAACTAGTTTTCAATGTAAAAACAGATGTAGAAAATGTAACCTTCAACAAGATTGTACAATAGCTGTAAAGCCTTATATCATAATAAGGCGTAGTTGAATATTTCTTCTACATCAACACAAGGCCATCGTGAGCAATGCAACTCCTCATCAGACAGACCTCCTCGGTTAAAAGTGTCTCTCATATCTCTCTTAGTAGTAATTGAAATAATGGCTTTCTTGGCTGCAGTCGAATTTTCAGAGGTCAGCCTTAACACCAGAAAGATTTTCAGAATATTTGGCATTTACTTCCTAAGACTGCCCTCAAAAAGTTGGAAGAAACAGATCATTAAAGTAGCTCTGTAAACTCAAATGATTTTAAACAGCTATCAGTATTTCAGCTAGATTAGTAGAATGGAGTAAAGGATGACGTAGTGGCACTAGAAGTAGCAGCAGGGCTCTTCTTCTTTATGTGCCGCGTCTCTTCAGGACGTAGGCGATCATAGGCTCCCACTTGCCCTTGTCCCTTGTCGCTCTTAATATTTTTCTTTTTGGTATCTCTCCCAAACCTTGCTTCGCCATTCATTCTTCTTCTTTATGTACCGTGCTAAATCGGCTACTATAGAATCCATAACTAAATCCGCTGCTAAGTAGATCGGTTTTCTGTGTAGGGCCAGGAAGTTTTTCCTATCTGAAACAATCCTGCACATATATAAATCTACCATCTGCCCGTGCATTGAATACTGCTGCCATATCTGGTCGGGTGCTCCTGCTATCCACATAGGTGTCCTTGACAAAATCCAACGGAGAATCTGTAATGTGATTGATCCCAACTTGGCAGGCACAGTCACTTTCTCATCGACGCAATGTGGCATCCCTGTGTCTCTTCTACAAATACTTCCACGGCTTCTGTTCCGATGAACTTAGCTCACTGATACCCCCTATATATGAATTTACTCGGGCAACAAGATTAGGAACTAGATCCCACCCTTTTACTGTGAAACTAATAAAATGTAAACGCAAATTCTACTCCAGTGGCTTCTTTTCTCGCACTTCCCACGTGTGGAATTCCCTTCCGTTTACTTGCTTCTCCGACAGCTACAATCTCCAATAATTTAAATGTAAAGTCAATAGTCATCTCCTATTGCACTAACCTGCAGCCTCTCTCTCATGCTCCTTTCTCCGTCCACTCCAGTCTCATTAGTATTCTCATCCTTCTCTTACCCACTTCCTGACACACTTTATAATCTGTCACTCTTTCTCATAATTTTTCTCCTATGTAACCCACTGTACAATAGTGACTGTAAAATGCCTTGCTTGGGGCGATATGATTATAAAAAAAATATCTCCCAAACCTTGTTTCGCCATTCATTCTTCTTCTTTATGTGCTGTGTCTCGTCAGGACGTAGGCAATCATGGGCTTCCACTTGTCCCTGTCCTTTGTTGCTCTTAATATTTTTCCTCTTGGTATCTCTCTTAAACCCCGCTCCACTATCCATTTTCTCAAGCCCGTTAAATATGTCTCGCTCTACTTTCCCCTGTCTCCTTTTCCTCTAAAACATTCCTTTGAGAACGCAGGTTAACTACAGTATCGCACCTCTCAAATATTTCTAACCTGTTCTTCTCAGCCTACACTCGGTTTGTTATGACTTTACCTAAAATCTTTAATTCCAAATGGAGTCGAAAATGAACAATCTTAACTACATTTTTCTTTCGTAGGAATTTCACTATACTTCTATTAAAATATTGGGGGTATTCCCTTTCATTGTCTAATTGTTGAAGATCTGTGCCATGAAGATAACAGATCAGGTGCGATAGCCTCAAGTACAATTCGTAAAGGAGGTAATCGAACATTGTGGTCTTTTACGTTCCAGCTTTCTTCAATGACTCCTGAATTTCATCTCACGATATGGGGTTTTTACACCTACTTCAGGAGGTGCGTTGTGGTGCAGTGGATATTGGCTCGGGAAATCAGGAAGCCAAGTTCGAATTCCAGTTGAATTCCTTGCAAATACCTTTGGGAAAGATATTAATCTGTCTTTCTCCTTCAGTTATATACAGGAGAGATTGGGTTCTGTAGCCTTGGCTGGTAACCAGTCTACCGCAGAAAGTAATAGCAACCTACTGCGGGATGATCTTCTACCCAGTCAGTCATGTCTCTTTCGAGACATGATCGCCCAATCTGATTAACTGACTGTTTGACACATACTTCAATCGAATCAAAGCCAGAAAATTCAGCAAATTAGACGTAAAACTGAGTAGAGTTTAGATCGGTTTGCATAAAGTAAAATCTCCTGATAGCAATTACGAAATTGCTTTTGTTTATATTTAAACGTCGTTAATCCAGCGAATCGACTCTGAAGATATGCACCATAAGAATCCATTGCGCGTGATTCTATGACCACAACAGAAATCTAATCTAGCTCCTCGCATGATCCTTCTTGTTAAGTCAGGAAGTAAGTTCTACGTTAGCTACAGCTTATTCGTCTACATATCACCATTTAACAGCTCTGTTCGCTATACTTTTTATTACAATCTCAGCCACTAAGTTGAGTCGGTGTCTATAGTCTACAAACAAATTCTATATTTCAATATTTGTCACGACTTATTCCCAACTACAGACCCCATCATTTCTTGCTTTAGGGCTAGGATTTACTAGACGTATAAATACTTCACATCCAATAAGAATGGTGATTTTCTAAACGTAGCTTAGATATGACACAATGCCGAAAGTGATGATCGAACTCACTGGTCAGTCATAAATAATTTAACGTGATAAGCTTGCTAACCATTACACCACATCGGAGTAACCAAGATGATTTCCTAAGCGCAACTTAGATGTAGCTTAATGCCAGGAGTATGGGGCACCTAGTGAGGATCCAACTCATTACTTAATTGTAATGATTCTAGCGAGACAAGTTTGCTAACCATTACACCACGTTGACGTTCCCACATCCAATAAGAATGTGTTCACTGTTCAGTATCCAGCAATCCGAAGTTTATCCATATAAAATTTATTCGAAACTGGACTAGCATATCGTAAAAAAAAAATCTACACAATGGAGAATTGGACAGACTAAGTATTCTAAATTGATCCTCTTGAGTAAAACATAGTCGATGAAAAATGAACTCTGCAATGTAATGGAGTCTTTCCTATCTGCCCATATGTATTCAAGATTAAGTTTGCCGATAAATTGGCGAAAAATATTTTTACCTGAAAGAATTTCAGAGACTTTACCCCTACTCAGTATTAATCGAGCTCAAGGACGGCACTCCAGTCACTATCCACTTCGGCAGCGTCATAAAAGAACTAAGTCGCCGAATAAAACACCCCGCTTCCTGCTGTCATTGGGCGCATAAAACCCATTGAAGCGAAACGTTATTCATTTATGGTAACATCGAACATGTACAGGTTGTCAGATGGATCGGCTAAAACAAGTGAAAATATCGCGTTGTGAGAGAGAGAGTTGATTTTTCTAAGCGCCGTGCAGATGTGGCACAAGGCCGAAAGCATGGGGGAGCCAGTAAGTATCGAACTCACTACACAGTTTTAAAAAGCACTAGCAAGACAAGCTTGCTAACCCTTACACCACATCGAGGTGCCTTCGCATTGTGAAAGAGACTATCTTTAGTATTGAAGTATCTTCAGAAGATATTTCTTCGGTATGATATTTATATTGTCGTTTGCAATAAATTAGTTCTTTTGCAAATAACATACATCCAGAATGAGGCGCGAGAGGTGACAAACAATTTTAACTTTCTTCAACTCTGAACTCACACCTCGGCCATTCGAGCCCTAATAGCATACTGTACAACTAAAACGAACGTGCCAGTTGCTATGACATATACGACCTGTTTCATATTCAAAAGTATTGCGACAAGGTAGATTAATGTCTTTCAGGTAGATTAATATTCTTCTTCTACGCATCACCTCTCTTCAGAACTTATCGTGACTACCCATGACTTTCTCAATGTTAATAAAAAAGAGTGAATAAAAATTGAGCCCCTTTCCCTACAATATTGTTGCAACAATTTAATTCCCGAGTTATTGATATCAGCCACTGGAGGCGACAAATCGAATGCTTCGTTTGTCTCCTCAAATACAGATAAATGTGGCGTGCGCTCTATCTATTTCTTGTCAAAGGGTGTAGTCTTTACGCTTCGAAGATTTTTCTTTATTCTCTTCGCAGCACTTTTCGGGTTCTACAAATTTCAGATTTTAAAAGGTTTTTAATTCCAAAGTTTCCCTTCGGTCAATGGTTTTATTTATTAAAATGCTCGATTCAACACGACAAACCTCCACTCTCGTTTTAGGGTTAGGTTTACTTGTTGATGCTATGTTATTGGGTGGGGATTTTTATGGTTTTTATGACACTTGCGATGGTGCTTGCGGTGAAACTAGGTTTATTATTAGCGAAATCAGTAGAAGATTTATGATAGTAGTGAAAGCGATAATGTCAATAGGAATGCGGATTTTTGTAATTAGAGACTTCTCTTATGATTGTTGAGGAGTGTATTTTGTGAGAACAGTTACAGCAACAGAGAAATTCGTCGTCTTCAATGGCAGATTTTCTTTCAATTATACATCCTTTTGTTTTAAAGTCTTTTTTAAGATGATCAGAAAATTCCTTTTCTCCTTGCTTGAAATGCTACCACCGTTACTGCTCTTGGCTTTCCGCCGAGCCTCTGGCAGCTTTCTTTGGGAACTGTTTGTGCTTTCTATGTTGAAACCAAGTAGTGTTTGAGGTCCCGGATTTTAAATTTCTTTTCCAACATTACCCACATTTTCTCATTCTTTGTCCTTTCTGTGAGGGGATGGGGCAATCTTTATTTTGCTCCAGAAAGGTAAGGATAGCAGAGGTCCACGATAATCACCTACCTTATAGTGTGATTTTTGTGTGTGTTGGACTGTCGACGTCTTCTTTTCAGCGGACTAGTTTCGTGGAAATCCGTTATTTCAGCTGCTTTCTTCTCTTCACAGGGCCAACAAGATACTTTTATACCAGTTACTAGCAGTTTGCCAGCTGTTCACATCCAAAAAGTTGTGAATTGACTTGATTTTCACTCTTTTCGCAATCGGTAAGAGGGGACTAGTGCTATTTCACCGAATTGCAGGAAATAGGCAGCAAGATTCACTCCTAATATGTTTCCAGGCACCTCGTATATTATGTTGAATTAATGCTGATCCATGTAATCTACCTCCAAAATATTTTCTTTTCGTCTTTTATTTTCAACACTCCATTTTGCGGGGATTACGGTCTATCACGTTGAATAGACCGGTTCTCGCTCGATCACGAAGTTAAACAACGTTGAGCCTGGTCAGTACTTAGATGGGTGACCGCTTGGGAATACCAGGTGCTGTAAGCGTTTAGTGACGGATGTGCGTTGTGGTGCAGTGGGTATCGGCTCGGAAAGAGAAATCGGTGAGCCAAGTTCGAATTCCAGTTGAATACCCTGCATTCACTTAAGCATTGGTACCCTTGGGAAAGGTATTAATCCTTCCCCCCAGTTATGGGTTAAATAACAAGGGTAGGACTTGGGGACCCTACTCTTAAAAACAAATCCCAATGAATCTTGATACTCGAAAAAGAGAAAGTATTACTAGACACAAAACTTATATAAAAACAACAATAAATTATTGAAAGAAAAAGGTATTACCAGCAATAAATAAATAAAACTTAGTTGGCAATAAATGACCCGCCGAGGTTGATATGCCATAAAAACAAAACAACCAACCAACCAACCATTCAATCCAGTAACTATTTTTAACTTGTGATAATTTGACAACCTAAAGCTTTCTACGAATCATTATGTTTGGTACCGTTCAATGATCTTCAGTTGGAACAAACCGAACAAAAAACCACATTCCTTTATATGTTGGAAGAATTTTTAGAATCTTTAAACTAACAGAGATACATTGTTACTGAAACGAGGTTCGATCCATTGATCCATTTCCTTAGCCAAACAAAAACCTAAGAATAATCGTTCCTTGCAAGGAGTAAGCAAGATCTAGCTGCTTAACTTCATCTAATATATCCGATGCTGCCCCCACATGCATCCTTGCGTAGGTCGCTTTTGATTCAGTAAAATAAAAAAAAGAAAACACCTACCTTGAACGAGAAGAAGGGCGCTACGAAAGTAAGGTGTTGATTAATATATCCACCTAACATTTTTACACCTAGTACCCAAGTGATTCTAAATTACACTTGCTTTCTAGTCAGCACTGATTTTCAAAAATTTAAATGCAATGTCAATCGTTATATTCTGTCTTCTTAATTGTTGTTCTTTATTGTATTCTTTCTTTAATAGCATTTTTCTCATATTCTCTATGCATCCTAGTGGCTTTATTGCCTTGCTTGGAGGGGAAATCATTAAAAGAAAAACTACGTGAAAAGAGTTTCTTAACACTAAATTAAAAAAGAACATTTCATAATACTGCATTTTGTACTAGACTAAATTACCCATTAAGTCAAGAGGTTAATGCTTCCTTTTGCTTCCTCCATACAGGAATGCAATCAATTATCTTAGCCCCCAAATAAGTTAATATGTACTATTTCTCATATAGATAAGAATCATCTCATTTTAGGATATGGCTTTTTGTGTTCCTTGAGTTTGACTTTAAAAGGACAGTGTTTTCTTACAGGAATGTATTAGAATGCTTGTAATCTATGTTATAAAGGCATATGATGTCAGAATATAATTGATTTATTATTTTTTCGGTCGGTTTCATCTTCATTCCACGGGTGGGTTTTATTTTGCTACTCTTTGTCCTTCCCGTTGAAGCCAATATCAAAGCAACGAAAGGTATTCTTACATTGGACGTCCTAGGTTACGATGGCTCAGTCATATTCTGCCATCATAACCTAGGTTTCTTAATATCAAGGGGTAAAAATGTTATTGTTTTGCTATATAGTTCCTCATTAGTGATCTAATGTAAATATTCCATTTATATGAAGAGCATTGAAAATTAGATAATTTAAGTATTAAGATCTTGAATAAGTTTTCGCTAATTTTTTATGAAAAATAATATTTTATTTACCAAAATTAGTAATAAACTTGTCACTAAAAGTATAACCCATCGCTTGCCTCTACCTTTTTCCATCTTTCTGGTAGCATTTAAATTCCACTCGGAAAAACGATGTTTTGAGTCTAACCACGTCTTTTGAGGCTAACCACGAGTCAACCCAATATTTGTATTTGGGCATCTTCATAAAAATGAAAGTGCAGATTAGCCAGGACATGTGTCATCGATCAGAACAAGTGATAATCAGACAGGGCAATGTTTGGTGAATAAGGCGGGTGTAGTAGGACTTCTCATTTAAGCATTTCCTAGTAGGTTTTCACTCGTTTTGCAACATGTGACCTAGCGTTCTCATGTTGTAAAATCACTTTGTCGTGTTTTTGTTCGTATAGTGGCTGAGCTTTTTCTTCAGTGCTTAGTTTAAATGCATCAATTGTTGTCAATAGCGATTTCTCGTGATGGTTTCGATCGGTTTGAGCAACTACACCCAGTTAATCCCACCATATGCAGAGGAGAAGCTTCGAACCATGGATATTCACCGATGTTGATGCATAGCCGGGCTTACTCCACGATCTTCTATGCTTGGGATTATTTGTAGTCTATCCACTTTTCATCGCCGATCACGATGCGATGTAAAAAAGAAATTTTCTTTTTTTGCCGTTGAAGTAGCTGTTCACGCGTAACAAGACGCTGTTCGACCTCTCTCGACTTTAACTTGTACGACACTCAACGTCCCTGCTTTTGAATCATTCTTAATACTTTGAGACGTTTTGAAACTGTTGGGTAATCAACTCCTAGTAATTCTGCAAGTTCAGTTTGCGCCTGACATGAGTCTACATGAAGTAATGTCTCCAATTCTTCGCCTTCAAATTTTTGGTGCCCCAGAGTGTTCTTTATTTTCAACATCATAATCATTATTTTTAAATCTATCCCTGCATGTTGTTGCCGACACAGCATGGTCGCCGTAAATCTCAACAAGAATTCTGTGGGAAAATTTCTTTTGAATAAGGTAGTGCAGTAAAATTTCCCGCAAATATACTTTTTTGGTACAAAATCTGACATGCTTAACGCTATGTAAAACAATGTTGTTTACACTTCGGCGAAATGACATACCCTGTATTTCAAGCTTGCTTATAGTACTTCCCTATAGATAGGTTACCATCTGAAACTACACGCACGCAGTTCTGGGAACGCCATCTGTTGGAAAACAGCGAGAACGTACTCATGTGCCTAATAAATGAGCTGAATAAAAGTCACTACTTAACTATTTTATTAATTTTCAATTTTATTTAATTTACAACCGATATAGAAAATGAATTACACCCTTGTACAAATTAATTAATTTTATCACACCCAGACACTATTGTTTAGACTGTCGATGAGTTGTGCTACGGCCACTGTCTGCGATGGAAGCCTACGAAAAGTTATAACAAACTGCGCGAACAAACTGGCAAGCCTGACAAGATTGCAGATATTGTTGATGTCAGCCTTTCAACTGTCTGTCATACCATCAAGACGAAGAAAGAAACTGGATTTTCATCAGTCCAAAACGTAAAGGAAAATGCGATCGGAAGAGAAAATCAACGCTAAGAGACGACGTATACGTGATCAGGTAAGAGTGAAAGATTCTAGGAAGACATTATACGTTTTGTTTCAATTAATTTTCACAAGGGTGTTGTTTGTCCGTGTGTTATGGCTTGCCCATGTAAATAGGCAATTAAAAGTGAGTTCAATCTTTTACGAGAAAATGTAATCACCCTTTTTAAGCGGAATATTTATTTTATTGATGGAGAAACCCAATATTTGTAAATGTGTCAATGAGGGCATTAAGAATCTGCTAAAATTACTGAAAGGGCATAGAATATTTTCCATTTGAAAGTAAAATGGTTTTGTTCTTCCATGAGATTTGGAGGATTCAAATTTGTCTTCTTTCAACAACAACATTGTCTCGGCATTGTGTTGGTTTTGTTCAAGATCTTTTCTTTATTTTACAACAAGAATCAAACCAGTCGTTATGAAAAAAAAAAAAATTATTCAAGGAGCGCCAATTGTCCGTTCGATAAAAGCGTGTATAGAGTAAACACAGATAAGCAAACTGTCAGTGTTTGTGTTCATGAGGCGACTTCTTTCAACACGTCCTGTATGTCCTTCCCGTTATTTAGTCACCTCCAATTTGTGTTCCTAACGATTCTAACTCTGCACACTAATAATCCTGCCATTTCTATAAAACTGAAAAAATATCACCCGAAATTCGATCTTAAGGAGTTTCGAAATTAGTAAAAAAATAAAAAAATACTTATAGAAATACTAGCGTAGAGATAAACATAAAAAGGTAATTATAATGAAAAGAAAACATTAAAAACATCATGTTAATAATAACAATGCATATTTATTAAATTTGTTTTGATAAAATTAAAAACTGTTTACTATATATATATTATTCTACGTGGGTGGCACGACTCATGCACTACGCAGTCACTAGGTATATATTACAAACTTGATGTTCGTGGAAGTTAAAATACTTTGTCGGCATTATTTTCTAACTATATGTATATTTAAAACATTGTCTACTTTAGTGGATGTGCGTTTGGTGCGCAGATGTGCAGCGGATATCGGCTCGAAACGAGAAATCAGAGATCTGAGTTCGAACTCCAGTTGAATTCGTTGCATTCACTTACTAATATCCTTGGGAAAGGTATTAATCCATCTCTTCTCCCTCCAGCTATGGGTAAAATAGCAGGACACATTGGGTTGACAACCGGTCTACCGGATAAAATAATGGCAACCTACTGCTGGAAAATTTTCTGACCTGTCAATCTCTTTCAAAGCATGATCGCCCTAGCGTTTATCACGTATGACATTTAATTGGCACCGATTCAAATTAATAATTACCCGCAAATAATAGATAGATGGGGACAGTAAAGAATAGATAGATAGATAGATAGATAGATAGATAGATAGATAGATAAAGTTTGTATAGACAGACATGTATATGCGTCTGTATGAAGAAGTACTTAAGTATAAGATTTTATGAGAATTTAATGTCTACAGTTTCATTGTTGGAACTATTTCCGCTCAAAATTTCATGTGGGAAATCATACCTCAGACATATATTCTATGTCATAGGCAATTACAGGTACACACGCACACAGGCACACGCACATAGACACACACATTATATATATATATATATATATATATATATATATATATAATCCACATACAAGCCTGTTTCGCTGTATCACAGCTCATCAGTGTGGCTAGACATCTACTTGCTTCTGGCCGGGATCGAAGCTCGACCAACCGATTTAGTGTCAGTAGGAGTCTCTACTCCCTAAGTCATAGGTGCATAGAATGAGAGAAGGGATATTTTAGTGTGTTATATATAAGCGGTGTATACACACGCCAGTCACTAGAAGAACTCAATTCATTTCTGAAGAGTAACTCGTAAATCGCAAAAGTGGTAACTGTTTTTAAAATTTTCCTCTCCAGAGAGCTCAATTGTAATGAGAGAATAATATATTTATCATCCACATACAAGCCTGTCTCGCTGCATCAAAGCTCATCAGTGTGACTAGACATGTGGCCGGGATATATATATATATATATATATATATATATATATATATATATATATATATTATCCTACGTGAGTGGCACGACTCATGCACTACACAATCATCAGGTACATATTACAAATTTGATGTTCGTGGAAGCTAAATCTTACAATGTTACGGTACTATATTTTTTTTAAATTTTAAGCGCATAATATTAATAGACCAAAATTACATGAAGATCAAAAAATTTAAATTAAATTTTTTTTTTCAATTATAAAATTAAATTCTGGGAGGTAATTTTCATTTATTATAAATATTTTCAGGAGAAAGAAAGAAAGAAAGAAAGAAACAAACAAACAAACAAACAAACAAACAAACAAACAAACAAAAGCATAAAAGAATCTGTGTTAATCGGGGTTTAAGTATTTGATTAAGTATTTTTTCTATGGCAGCATGGGGTAATCATTTTACTTTTTTGTTTAGTAAATTAGGGTTATTTAAGATGACAAGTTTTTCTAAACGACATAGTTACATCTATCTCCCTTTTCATTATAAAATTTGATTTTAGCGACGATATTCCATGTAATAATTAGATTCTTGTTTTTTGTTTTTTAATTGCCAATAATAAGTAGATAAAGCGGTGGTTTAGCTGTATTTATTACTGTTTAAAAACAACATATGTTTATTGAAACGAGATTTCCACTTATTTGTCGGAGCATATATTTTTGTCATCAGAGTTTAATGGTTGCCGTTTTCATTACTTGTATCTCTTTGTAAAGATTTTGTTTAATACATGAGTCATGTCGAATATAGACCACAATTTAACTGACATTATTGCAACAATAACAACTGGCTTAAATCTATTTCCACATTTTTCTGAGAATACACGAAAACATTATATCAAAGCGTTTCTCATTAGGTTATAATCAATATTATCAGTGTTATCAGTGAGTTCATTTTGATGAACTGTAATATTTACTTTACACAATTTATATTCGGATTGAATCCAAGTACATAGTACCCGACTAGGAGATTGAACTCACAACCATTCATTAAATTCACTAATCCACTAGTTCTGGGAGAATAGCCTAATGGATTAAACAGACAAACAATAGCTAAGCCCGACTAAAATAAGAATTTTACAATATTCTTAGACATATGCAGTGGAACGAGAATAATATATCCCCATAAATTACATAAAGGATTCAGTTCGATATTCCCTGTAGGTTACCCAGATCAATATATGAATATTGGAATTCTGGAGAACACAACGGCCGAAACGTTGCGATTGACAACAACAAAGATGAGGACAATAGTCCGAATATAAATAGTGTAATTAATCATAACTTCTTACCCTAGAAATTCAGATAGAAATTCTAATATTTATATGCATGATTTTTGCTTGATTCCAGTATCAGCTTTGCTCTAAAAAGTTTTTTATTGCTAAACATAAGAAAAATAATGTATATAACATGAAATATTATCATTTCTAACAAATTTTCAAGTTTTGAAAGTTTTTATCCTGTGCTTAGTATTCTTGGAAAATAAAATGTTTTCATAAACCAACACTCCTTATACTTTAGGGTTAAAATAAAATAAAAAAACAAATAAAGTAATTGTTCCAACCAAAGCAGGATGTATGGTAAGCCAGTCTCTTTGGGTTACCATACAAGCGTGTTATACAGATTTGTCGACAACGCTGGCTTTTAATTTGACGTCTTTGATGTACTTTGTAGCAGTGTAAGTCTCATCAGTTCTATTGATACGTGAAATAATTGAATATATGGTAAAGGTTGTTGGCCATTACCTACTATATTAGTTTTTTATTGATTTTCTTGGAGTAGCTTTTTTTTCCAGGTTTAATTTGATTTAATGTTGTAGATAATGGATCCCATAAGATCTGGGCTCATCAAAACACAGGAAAAAATCTCAAAGTAAAACTGGGAATTCACATTTCCATGAGCAGCTCAGATGCAAGTATCAATCCTAGGATCTTTTATGACCCTCTACAATCTTATCATAGATAACAACGCGAAGTGGTCAAGTTCACTGGTTAAATACTCAACTTTTCATTCGGTAAGGACAAATATGTCCCACAAGTGTCAGTGGACCGTCACCCATCTACTGTTAGTAAAACTAATATAAAAATGGCGGAGTGAAAGGATCAAACAACTTGAAGGTCATCCCTTTCCCGGTAAGAAAAGACATGAATGACAGATGCCATGAGACCGTCCTCCAGTAACTCTTCACATCTAACAAAAATAGTGTTAGTGTTAGAATACCAAAACATTGAATTAATTGGGTCAGTTAGAAAGCATAAAGCATCAAATGAATAGGCTAGATATTAATATTTTAAGAAACTAGATAAACAAATAATAGCGATTCAAACAGTGGCAGACACTCGGTCATATATGCAAGGAGAACAAACTGACAAGGTCAGGCTAATCAGTCAGTTAAGTGCCATACGTGATACATGCTTGGGCGATTATGTCTTGAAAAAGACATGAGTGACTGGGCAGAATATTTTCCAGCAGCAGGTTGCCTTTACTTTCTGTGATGGACTGGTTGCCAACCAAGGCTATAGAACCCAGTTTGTTCTGCTATTTAGCCCATAGCTGGAGGGAGAACAGGCAGATTAATACCTTTTCCAAGAGTATTTGCGAGTAAGTGAATTCAACGAATTCAACTGAAATTCGAACTCTGTTCTCCGATTTCTCGTTCTGAGCCGATATCCACTGCACCACAACGCACATTAATACTAAACCAAAACATGAAGAAATGTGCTCTGATTAATGTCAATCTTAACAACATTAGATACGCTGATGACACAGTGTTTATAGCAAACAGGAATTCCTAGAGAAGGTTGTATAAAAGTACTAAACATCAATTGCTAGAAGAGAGGATATATGGTTATCAGCAGAAGGAACAGTCCAAGATGCTAACAACAAATCGGAGATGTCAGAATCAAATAAGTACATTCTAAACATCTTGGTGATATTTTAACAGTGGACGGAAAAAGATACGCCAAAATCCGAAGGTACATTAGAATAGCGATAGAAGCTTTCAAAAAAAATTAGCAAAGTATTAAAAAATAGAAAAAATTCGTTAGGAACAAAAATTGCTGAGTTAATATGTAATATCAGTCCTCCTATATGGAAAGGAATGCTGAACAACTGAAAAAGAAACGAGGCAACAGAAATCTGGTTCTACAGAAGGATGCTAAGAATACCGTGTGAGTAACGAGGCACTTTTAAAGAAAATGCAAAAAAAGGGGAGCACACATACTTAAAATCAGAGATAATTAAAATTTCTTAGAGACGTAATGATGAAAGAATGATTTTAAAATTTTACACTCACATAATATAATGAAGGCAAGTGGACAAAGGAAAATAACATACCTAAAGAAACTGTGCAAATGGTAGGCAGAAAAAAGATGATGGGAGATGGCAAAACAAGTTTAACTCAGAAATACAAAAGAGTCATAATCACTTATGTCTGGTACAAAAAGAACCAGATGCAAAAAAATTACATCAAATATTTGATAATTATGAAACTCGATTAAAAATAGTGAGCACTAAGTGTCCACTATAATCCTCAATCAGAGGTGCCCGCCTGTGTGTTTGAACTTGAACCAACCTTGCTTATGCCAACATCCAGAGAATATAATTACCTACAGGAGCAGTTTTCAATAACTTGCTTGCTATCACGCAGTAGTTTCCGTGGACATCCACCCGTGTAACGTCTGTTCAAGTATTTGTCACTCCCGAGAAACAAAGACATTTACGAAGACACCCACTGTGGGGGAGAGGACGAGCATCCTTCTTGAATAGACAGACCACCGTCATACTGAAATCTGTTTTGAGAATAGGGTAAGGGAAGTTCAAACGACATTGTGAATATGTTTAAAAACCTTACAGATTGAACAAGAAGTGTGTGGCCCGCAATATGAGTAATCGTAACCATATTGGAAGTCACCCGCACGTGAATATTCATGATAGTGTCATAGAGTGCATTGGTTAATTTGTTAAAAAAGAGCTCAAGGTTTTTACATTTTTGTATATTCCATTGTTAGCTTATGGTAAAATTAAATGATTTTTATCAATTATATTATTAAACATTCGGTTTTTTCTGGAAACACAAGATTTTATATATATATATACTTTGTTTTCCAGTTAATTGCAACTGAGTAATAATTAATTCTCCAATTCCCCAATCGTCTTAAGCAGTGATCTTAGATAGAAACGTCAATTTAAACTATCTATATTTTTCAAAGTGAACATTGAAGTTAACACCCAGTAGCGACAGTGTGTTTCATGCATAAACGCAATCGTCAGGCCTTAAGTATGAAACCGACAGTCATCTTTGTGTGTTGATTTCAATACCCCCCACACACACATATATATATATATATATATATATAGAGAGAGAGAGAGAGAGAGATAGAGAGAGAGAGAAAGAGAGTTCTTTCTAATGTATATATCAGTTAGTTAATTGTCATATGTGATGAACGCTTGAAAAATCATGTTTTTCGATCCATAACTGACTAAGCAGTAGAGTTTTCCCGCATTAGGTTGCCATTTCTTTGTGTAGTAGACTGGCTCCCAGCCAATGCTATAGAGCCCAATCTGTCCTGTTATTCATTCCATAGCTGAAGGGAGAAATGATGGATTAATACCTAAGGTTATTTGTGCGTAAGTGAATGGAACGAATTCATCTGGAATTCGAACTTGGCTCTCTAACTTCTCATTCCGAGCCGATATCCCTTGCACCACAACGCATATATATATATATATATATATATACAGGATAAAGAAATAGGATTATTCCGAGAGAAATTGGTATAGAATAAAAAGTGTGAGAAGCCATGAACGTTTTCTTTAAAGCGTATATTTATTGTTTTTGTTATTATACATGTTATGATACATTAAGTGTCCATAATGGTATTTGTGACGCTACATGTTTTGAGTTGAAAATTGACTAGATTCAGGCGAATAAATTTGTGGCTTTACTTATTGAGTTCTTTTTGTTTCTTATATATATATATATATATATATATATATATATATTGGATAAAGAAATAGGGTTGTTCCAACGAGAGAAATTGGTATAGAATAAAAAGTGTGAGAATCCGTGAACGTTTTCTTTAAAGCGTATATTTATTGTTTTTGTTATTATACATGTTATGATACATTAAGTGTCCATAATGGTATTTGTGACGTTACACGTGTTTCGAGTATAAAATTGACTTTCTTCAGGCGAATAAATTTTTGACTTTACTTATCGAGTTCTTTTTGTTTCTGATGCCCAACTTGTTGTTTTATAAATAAGTAAGTAGAAAAAATAAAAAAATAAATAAAATCAATAAAATAAAATAAAATAAAACGTTCACGGCTTCTCACACTTTTTCTACTATATATATATAAAGCAAATTAATGGCAGATGAGAATAAAAAATGTGTGACGCGTTTTGTTCTTTAGGACTTTATTTGCTTGACAAACCTACCAATACCAAACGTGCCAAAAAGTAAACAAAAGTAAAAGATACGTCCCAAAATAGAAATCTCCACTGCTTAATGTCTATAGGGTGCAGTTATCTGAAATGTGAATACTAAATTAAGACAGAGGCATAACAACAACTCCAGTTGCTTCCAGGAACATAAATTTGAAACCTTAAGTTTGAGTTTTATATATTTCGCAATCTTCAGGCGATTAACATATGTATGAAGATCGCGAGTTGTAGCGTATAAAGAAGCTCTAAATAAATGAACCAAAAAGAAGCAACAAAAGAAAGGAAACAGAAACACAAATGATACTAGGAAATAAATCAAAGTGCCCAGTGCCTATAGCAAATAGACCGAGAAGGAGCTATTCAGTTTCTTGTGGTCTGACGTCTCGTTACGTGGAACTCAGAGTGACGATTTTGATCTAGTTACTTTGTTTGTGCTGTTTCGTTGGTTACTATATAAGATATATCCAAGAAAGATTCTGCAGATTACTATTTACGCTCTCGTCCGTAGATTGAGTCCTCTGGAGAAATGGTAGACTTTAAAAACAGTAGCTACTCACATATCGTTCTTCAGGAATGAATTGAACACTCTCGTCTCTCGGCTACATTGTGTATATAACGCTAAAAATCTTCTTTCAACGTGCGCCTATAGGTTAGAGATAGAATCTCCGACTGATGTCAAGTCAGTCGGTCGAGTTTCAAGCAGTTGGATGTCTAACCGTACTGATGAGCTGTGATACATCGAAACAGGACTGTCTGCAGATGACTATATATATATATATATATATATATATATTGCTACGTATTAAGTGTAACAAAAGGAAAAAATGATTAACCAAAACTCAGAGATAAATCGCAGACAAATATTTAATTTACAAAAACACACCAAATAAAATATTTACAAATATACAGTTTGGCGTTCAAATCAAGAGACATAGGAAACGTATAGTTTACTACTGCCCGGCGAAGTGTTACGAGGAGAGAAAGGGAAGGTAAGGCGAAGTGTTACGAGGAGAGGAGGGGAAGTAAGTTGTCAGATATCTTTCCTGTTAAGTTGGCGGGGAAGTTAAGTGCTATACTTTTTGGAAATCCTTAAATTATAAAGACTAATTATTGGCTTGGTCAATGAAAAAGGCAAAAATATGTATTTACCCAGGTAGTTCCATGAAGTTTTCTTTCAGGTTTTCAGCTGTTCGGACTTTGACTGTGAAACTCTTTCGGCTGGATCTCGATCCTAGAATTTTTACCAGAGTTGATATGACAGCAAAATCCTTTTAACAACTCTTTCAAGTTTTGGTTTGTCGTCGACTAGATTCTTTCGGCTGTAATATAATTCCTGAATCGAAACCAGTGCTGATGAGGTCAGCACATTCTTTTATCAACTGTTTCAAGTTTTAGTTTTTTGTCGTCGGCTTAGGAATTCTTACGGTTGGATATACATCTTGAATCAACCGGAGCTGTAGAGGTCAATCCATCCTCCTAGCAAATGACGGCTCCGTGCCCAAAACCTATTTTTATAGAGGCTAACACCTAATTTGCATACTTCTAGAACCTTTTAGAACTCTCTAGAACATTCTACAATTTTCCAAACGTTCTATTTCTAATTTCCTTATTTTTACGACTACTTTCTGAATTAAAATTTTTTTGTAACAACAAGTTGGACTCAATAGAGTCCTTTACTACAACTTTTTAAACATTATTATTATTATTATTATTATTATTATTATGTCATTTTTCATCATATTTAGATTTCTGCATTGGTCTCACTACCAACCAAGTCTGCGGGGAGACCTAAGGCAGGTAGTGGCGTGTTGTTATGACTCCATTTCATGTTTTTCTATCCTCCCTATCATCCCCAGCATTACATAGATAACGTTTTCCTTAGTGTGTGGGCTGTACTTAATAATACAATTTTTTGTATATCTCTTAAGCTGGGGTTTCCAGGGATTCTTTCAATGTGTTGTTTTGTTCCATTTTTTATCATTCCAAGTGCACCTACTATCACTGGCACAACTCTTGTTTTCAATTTCCACATTTTTTCTATTTCAATTTCCAGGTCTTTATATTTTGACAGTTTTTCAAATTCCTTGATTGCTATGTTACAATCCGCTGGACAAGCCATATCAATTAATAGACAAGTTTTCTCCTTCTGGTTTATTATCATTATTATTATTATTATTATTATTATTTCCATTTCTGCTGTGATCGAAGTACCTACCACATTTGTACATTATTATTATTATTATTATCATTATTATTATTATTATTATCATTATTTCCATTTCTGCTGTGATCGAAGTACCTACCACATTTGTACATTATTATTATTATGTCATTTTTCATCATATTTAGATTTCTGCATTGGTCTCACTACCAACCAAGTCTGCGGGGAGACCTAAGGCAGGTAGTGGCGTGTTGTTATGACTCCATTTCATGTTTTTCTATCCTCCCTATCATCCCCAGCATTACATAGATAACGTTTTCCTTAGTGTGTGGGCTGTACTTAATAATACAATTTTTTGTATATCTCTTAAGCTGGGGTTTCCAGGGATTCTTTCAATGTGTTGTTTTGTTCCATTTTTTATCATTCCAAGTGCACCTACTATCACTGGCACAACTCTTGTTTTCAATTTATTATTATTATTATTATTATTATTATTATTATTATTATTATTATTATTATTATTATGTCATTTTTTCATCATATTTCGATTTCTGCTTTGGTCTCACTACCAACCAAGTCTGCGGGGAGACCTAAGGCAGGTCGTGGCGTGTTGTTATGACTCCATTTCATGTTTTTCTATCTTCCCTATCATCCCTAGCATTACATAGATAAAGTTTTCCTTAGTGTGTGGGCTGTACTTAATAAGACAATTTTTTGTATATCTCTTAAGCTGGGGTTTCCAGGGATTCTTTCAATGTGCTGTTTTGTTCCATTTTTTATCATTCCAAGTGCACCTACTATCACTGGCACAACTCTTGTTTTCAATTTCCACATTTTTTCTATTTCAATTTCCAGGCCTTTTATATTTTGACAGTTTTTCAAATTCCTTGATTGCTATGTTACAATCCGCTGGACAAGCCATATCAATTAATAGACAAGTTTTCTCCTTCTGGTTTTTAACAATAATGTCTGGCCTGTTTGCTTCAATTTTTCTGTCTGTGTAGATGTTGTAATCCCATAGAATGGTTACATCTTCTATTTCTGTAACCGGTGCTGGGTGATGTTCATACCATTGTTTGTTTACAGCTTTTCCATAATGTTTGCACATTGCCCAATGTAAATATTGCCCAACTCTATCGTGACAATTTTTATATTCATTTGGAGCAAGCACAGAACAGCCTGAGATTAGGTGGTTTATTGTTTCTTGGTGTTTATCACAAAACCTGCATTTTGGATCCATATTATTATGCATAATATTTGCCTGAAAGTTTCTAGTGAAAAGACTTTCGTCTTGTGCTGCAAGAATAAAGCCTTCAGTTTCAGACTTTAATCCAGATGCACGTAACCATCGATGAGTTTTGACTTTGTCCACATTGGATTTATTGGCACGTTCTGGATATTGGCCATGCAGAGGTTTGTCTTGCCAGCGCTGTTTCATCTGTTCAAGAGCTTTATCTTTGGCTTTCATTTTCATATTTTTTGCCGCAATAGTTGGTTCTTGGCTTCTGTTTTGCTTTTCTACAGAATCTACTAACTGTAAATCTTGTTTGTATTTGCTGCATTCTTTTATTATTGAATATTTTTTCTTTCTTTCTTCATGTTGCCTTACTAACTGTATCATCCAATCCTTTGTTGTTTCTATGTATGTTAGTAAGCCAATAGTTGTTGTCTTGTATGACAATTCCAGCTGAATAAGACCTCTTCCACCTTCTTTACGGGGTATGTATAGACGGTCTACATCAGCCTTTGGATGATGCATCTTATGCTTAGAAAGAAGCTTTCTTGTTTTAGAATCCATTCACCTGATGTCGTTTAGAGTCCAGTTTAAGATGTTAAAGCTATATTTGACAACTGGGATTGCAAGGCTATTAATGGCCATAACTCTGTTCTGATAATTCAATTCAGTTTTTAATATCATTCGTAGCCTTCTATAGTACTCTTTACGCACTATTTCTTTCATTTTTTTATGGTGAATGTTTTCACTCTCATTTACACCTAGGTATTTATAAGCTTCTTCTGGTTTCAATTCTTTTATTGTTACAGCAGGGTCTAAGCTAATTGAGGATGTTTCTTGTATTGATCCACGTAAAACTGTAGCTTTAGCACATTTATTCAAATTGAATTTCATTCCAATGTCTTCGCTGAAGCATTTTACAGTTTGCAGAAGACCTTCCAGCTCATTATCATTCTTAGCATATAACTTTAAGTCATCCATGTAAAATAGATGGCTTATTTTCTTTTGGTCTATTTTATAACCACATTCTGTCTTATTAAGTTGACTGGCTAGTGCTATTAATGATATGCAGAATAGTAAGGGAGATAAAGTATCACCTTGAAATATACCTCTTTTGATGTTTATTTCATCAGACTTATAGGTTCCATTTATATGATTGAGGTAAAGGGTTGTTTTCCATATAGACATCCACTGTTTGATGAAATTGATGATGACGGGCGATATCTTGTATATATTTAAAGTCTTTAAAATCCAGGAATGTGGCACACTATCGAATGCCTTTCGATAATCTATCCAGGCAGTACTAAGATTTTTCTTTGTACTGTAGCAGTTTTCCAGGATCATTTTGTTAATTAGCAATTGGTCTTTACATCCATAACAGCCACGTTTGCACCCTTTTTGTTCAAGCGGTATCATGTCATTTCTTTCTAAGAATAAATATGTCTGTTTTGTTAAAATAGATGTTAATAGTTTATATGTTGTCGGAAGACATGTAATTGGTCTGTAGTTTTTCGGGTTGTTTGTGTCACCATTCTTGGGTAGAAGAAATGTAATTCCTTTGGTCATCCATGCAGGAATTTTAGTGGGATCGTCAACCATTTCTTGAAGTTCTTTGGCTAGTTTTTTATGTGCTGTATTTAAATAATATAGCCAAATGTTAGGAATTTTATCTATACCTGGGAATTTCCAATTGTGTGCTTTTTTTTAGTGCAAATTTAACATCCTCTTCTGTAATTCCAGCCCATGTCTGTTCTGGTTTATTTTTCATTCGTTCTATATCTTGTGCAATCCAATCTACTTCCTTGCTATGTTCTTTAGGGCAAGCCCATATCTTTTCCCAGAACTGTGTGACTTCTTCCATTCTGGGGGGGGGGGGACTGTCACTTCAATTCTTTTTTTACCTATTTCCCTGCAAAATCTCTTTGTATCGGTTTGAAAAATCTTGTTTTGTCTGTAAAATCTTGCTCTTTTCTCATAGCGTCTTATTCTTTGAGCCTTCAGTTGGATTTTTTGCTTTATTTTTTCTTTAGTTGATAAGACTTCATTTTCATTTCTAATGTTGTATTTTCTTTCGGCTCTTCTGCTTTTCCTAGTTCTTACATGTATACTCTTCTTATTTTACTCTACTCAGTTCATCCAGTACTGATAGTTCACTTCTAAGTTGTTCGATTTCTTTTTCTATTTTTCTTTTCCAAGGTGGATCTTCATGTCTGCGAAACTGCCTTGTTTTTATTTTGATGTTCAATTTTTTTGTTGCTGCTATTGCTGATGCATATATTGCTTCATTGAGATTTGTATGAGTGTCTTCATCCAAGATTAATTTCAGTGCTGCATTGTAGAGTTTAATAGTTCGGAGGTTATGTATGTAATATTTTGTATTTGACTTAGATGGTTCTTTATTTCTACCTTGGCTTCCTGTATACTCTTCTTATTTTCCGTCAAATAATTATGCTCGATGTGTTCTGAACTCGTTTTATTTTCGTCTTTTAACTGACTCAGATCACACCTTTCCAGCACTTTTAAACTTACAGCATTATCTTCGCAATGATTTGCGTGTTTCACGGTTTCTACATTATGACCTGTGGCTTGTTTGATGCTATTACTTTTTATTTCTGATTCTGATTCCGGTTCCTTTTCATATTTTGTTGATTCGTCTCTTGTTGTTGTTGTTATTATTATTATTATTATTATTATTATTATTATTATTATTATATAAATGCATCCTCGTAACAATATATATATTGAATCGCCGACTGACGACAATTCGCTCGGGTTTCAATCCTGGGTAAAAAAGCAATCGGAGTCTAACCGTACTGATGAGCTGTGATACAGCGAAACAGATCTGTCTGCGGATGACTATAGTATTTACGCTCTCACACCCTGATTGAGCACTCTGGAAGAATGGGAGACTTTGAAAACAGTAGCTACTCCGGCATATACGCATCGCTCATTCGGTAATGAATTAGAGCACTATAGCTATTGGGCGTGTATAATGATATACGTGCTAAAAAGTCTGCCTTCTTCCACCGAACGCTCGTAGCCCAGAGGTAGAATCGCCGACTGACGACAATTCGCTCGGGTTTCAATCCTGGGTAAAAAAGCAATCGGAGTCTAACCGTACTGATGAGCTGTGATACAGCGAAACAGATCTGTCTGCGGTTTACTATATATATATATATATTCGTATATATAATGTTATAGAAATTTAAAATCAAAACCATAAATGCTACCATTTCAGGTAAAATTGATGGAATGGGAGGTTATTAGAATTTTAAAAATTTGTGTGTGTAAATCAATGAATATTGAAACTTTTATGTGCAGCGGTTTGCGTAAACATGTAGAGAGAATGGGAAGTGTCAGCTGTATCAGTTTAAATTATGATGAATCAAAAATATTGCCAATATAATAATTGAAACACTACGAGATTGTAAATTTCTCTTTAGGATGTTGTTAATATAAAAACTCAAGTTTAAGAAAAGGAATAGACTTAAAGCCATGACTTTAATTACTTAAGGAGGAATTACTTGGTTTAAAAGATAACTAGTAGTTAAAGTAAGGGTTAATGGCATTGTAATCGTTAATTAAGGTTAGCTTGGAGTTAGGGGTAGATTATATAGTATATAATAAACGGTTTGAGAACATTTTAGATATATTTAAGAGTCTGAATTATCTTGTGGTGGCAGTAAGTAGTTAATTCATTACGTTGGTTTAATAAATTAGCTTTCGGAAATTATATGAATTTTTTTCTTGTAAGCAAAGAAAACATTTCTCATGTAACGATTTACATGTTCTAGCCTTTTTTTTTAAATATCTTCCATTTTACTGTCAGTGCTTTAATTGCATCTTTTAATTGACAATAGTATATAGAAAGTGAAGTTCAGTTACTATAGGTTTTAAAGGATAGTTTATGCTATATAATCAGGACTTAAAAGTGGTTTTTGTATTTCCAATGTACTGTTTGTTAATAGTTGGATTTTCTGTGGTAGAAATAGAAGCTTGGTATATTATAGAGTCTGCGAGACGTAAATGTAAGATTACATTAATGTTATACATAAATGCTTCAATATCCACTGGTTCACACAGACAAAAATTTTAAATTTTAGTAACCTTCGACTTCACCAGTTTTACCTAATATGGTAGCATCTATGTTTTTTCTTTTAAATTTTTATAACATTATATACAAGACTCCGTAACTGAACAGTATTTCACTGCTTCATGATGGTGCACTTGGAACCGAAAACTTTTGAGTTGCAGTACCTTATGTTATTATTATAACGCTAATAACAACTATATCTCTCGAAAAGATCTACTTCTGTACTGAGCACTTTATAATAAGTAATAATTATCAAACTGTGGAATTCATTAGTTTCTAATGCCATATATATATATATATATATATATATATATATATATATTAGACATATCCAAGAAATATTATACAGGGTGTATATTATAGACTATGAGGTCAATTGTTTTAAACCCAACAAGCACTAAACTAAATTCTCTACAAAAAACCAATGTAGTGTACCAATTTACATGCCCATTCAGAGATTGCATCTCTGATACTTATAAAAAACTTAGTACATATATTGGTTTTACTACAACCACGCTCTCCCGTAGACTTACATGTCATCTTTCTGATCAGAGTACTATTAAACAACATTTCTCTGAAAAACATAAACATGTCGGTAATATCAGACAGATTTTGGTCAACAATACGGTGATCCTTACTCATACACACAGTAAGAGGAACCTGCAGATATTGGAGGCCATGTACATCAAATCTAAACAACCAACACTCAATAAAATCAACTTTAAATCCGGAAATAACATATTACATTGCATTTGACTACATGGTTTTGTTGTCATTTCGCGCTATCACGCGGTGGGACGTCATAAAACCGCATCGCAAATTTAAGAACTGCGTTTATTATTTTTGGTAACTATTGCCGTTGCCAAGCGGAATTTTATGTCAGCACGAAATAAAATCGTCGGTGATAGTGAATGTTATAATATTTCAGTCTAAACAACCTCTCTGAAGATGGCTCATGTGAGCCGAAAGCTTAGAAGAAAATCAATAAATAATTATCCAAATGTTGGAGAATTTTTGTCTTTATTTTCAACTGAAATTAAAGCAAAAATACGACGTTTAGAACGGCTCATGATTAAACATAATAGACATTCAGCGTCTCTTATATTTAACAGCATATGTTTAGAAAATTACTTGCTGCCTCGATACACTATATATATATATATATATATATATATATATATATATATATATATATATATGCCTCGATACGCTATATATATATATATATACTATTGTAATTTTATTACATATATATATATATATATATATATATATGAAATTCCTGGGACATGCAATGAGGAAGGAAGACTTGGAGAACCTGATAGAGGGAAAAAGAGACAGGGGAAAACAACAGATAACATATTTGAAGGACTTAATCAGGTGGACGACGGAAAGAGGGTTGCATGGTGTAACAGGAGAAGTCGTGCTCAGAGCCTCCATGGATGGGGAAACGTGGAAAGCCATGATCGCCTACGTCCTGAAGGGACAGGGTACATAGAAGAGATAATCAATATAAAACTCTAATCCTGTATATATGTATATATATTTGTTTGCTCCCGCGATACAGGATACATAATATCCCAAACAGCTCCATGAACCCCTGGCGAGTACAGTATCTTTTTATTAATTAGCCAGGGATTTTTGAACTAGGGTCGTATTTCTGTTCTTATAGCATTTTTAATACGAAATTCAGTATTTCTTTTCGGCACACATTCTTATATCAATCCATGTATTTAAACAAATACTTTGCATATCATATTTCAACTAATATGTATGTGAAAATAATGAGCATTTATAATAGATTATAAGAATATTATTAGATAAATTTAAATATACATAACACAGCGTATATTTATATAATTAACTGCATTACGTTAGAACGTTTTTTATTTTAAAAAAGAATCCCAGATAGCTGAAGAGGCTATGTGAGTGTGTCATTGTAAAATGTAATCTGCATAGTCGGAAAGTTATGACATGTCTTGATGGTTAATAGATTAATAGTTCCATGCTGGTTTGATGTCATGATATATTTAGAAATGTATGTGAGGAACAACCATGTATGTATAATAAAAAATATAATTATTATTTTGAAAACATTATCTAGAAAAGGATGAAACTAAGTACACAAAAAGGAATATTCATATTTTATAATTTATTATGTACATTATTCAGACTGTTGCCCTCGTCTTTATTGCCATATTCACGACGTCACGGCCGTTGTATGCTCCCGAATTCTTTAGGTGCTTGGAATTTTGAACTGAACCCTTTATTTCGATAACTGATTACTATTCTCGTTCCTTGTGCTAAGATGTCATGTTGTTATCTCCCTTTAACTCAGCTTTCTAAGTTATTTGTTCACCACTGCTGTTTCTAGGTATTGAACTTACAACACTTGAGTGTATGAATTTTTTAAACTTATAAACCTAATGTCTTAGTAAAGTTTTTTAACAAGAGCTCATATTGCAATCTTTGAAATTAATGATTGGTTGGCTTAGGAGATTTTTGTGGTCTAGCATATGCGCTGATTCCTTAAATTTACGTAATTTCCAATGGTGTTCTCTATCTACTATTTCAACTTCATCTCATAAGTGACGGTGATATTCTTTCTCCCCACCCCATAGGTAGCCAGTAAGCTTGATTTTTCTATTTCCCTTCGTGTTATGGCCTTTCGATGTTCTTGCGGCCTTAGCTTAAGAGACAAACCGTTTCTCTTTTATATGTCTTTCCACAGCTACATGGAATGGCGTACATACAGACCCTAGTCTTGTTCACTGTTGAAGGTCTTACTTTGGAGCGGTATCTGCGAAGTGTAGAACTACTTTTGAGGGTCGTCCTGATGTTATATGGATGTCGTTATACAGATCCTTTGTATTTTTTCCGATAACCCCTTCGTATAGAGTAGGTAGACCGAGGCAGTTTTCTGAGCGTTGTTATTCTCAAGCACCTTCTCTTCTATTGAGTTCACGTTCAGTTAGAGCTGTTGTCATGCATACGGGGTAGTTATTACGTTGTAAGTTACTATATATATCGACCATTTTATATGTCTCTGGGTCACCGCTCGTGACTTTTGCTCGACGTTGCAAGCAGCGGACGATCTCTTTCTTTATATTGTATGGTTGGTGGGAGTTAAAGTGAGTTACTGTCCGGTGAATGTTGGCTTGCGATATACGGATGTGTTGAACCCATTCTCTGTTCGATATAGCCAGAAATATCTAGTTCGTTGTTGTTTTCTTTTTCCATTGTGAACTGTATCGATGATCTTATTGAGTTCACGTGGTCCAGTTGTATCTGGTGTGGCCAGAGTATGAAGGTGTGATCAACGTTTATCATCCATAGAGTTAAATTCAATATCTGACTACAACAGTGGTGAACAAATAATTTAGAGAGTTGAATAAAGGGAGATGACTACATGACATACAAAAGTGGCATGGAATGAGAATGATATATCACAATGATTGAAATAAAAGGTTCGGTTCGAAATTTTAACCTAAAGAAGGTGTACAACGGACGAAATGTCCTAAATATGGCAAGAAAAATGAGGACAACCGTCTGAACAATATAAATAATGTAACACTACCTCATCAGAAGTACAGACAAAGTTCATTTATTGTTCGTTCTGATAATATGTTGTTTAATAATTTAACGTATATCACTGAATTTACAGCTGACTTTCAGTAAGAAAATATATCAATCGTAAGATAATAATTGGCATTATCCACGGTTTTTGTTATTTACCATGATTCATTAGCTTAGATGTGTTATAGTTACAGGTATCAAAGGCTAACTCCCCACCTTTTTTTTAGTTACTTTATACTCTTCTGAAGATCGTTGGACTGTGAAACTCGAGTAACGACTCGAGCTGTTATATAGAGTGAAAAGGGTAAATGTTTGTCTTTTTTTTTATTTCGTGTATGCGTGCTTTTTGATTATTTTATTTTGTCGACTGCATAGTATAATAAAGTCAGTTGGGCACCGTCTGCCGTAAAAAGAACATCATGACACTATTCACTCCTCCAGAAATTTAGAAACGTCATGCTGTACTACTCGGCATTCGCACCAGAAGCTTTAATAAGAACATTTCAGAGTGTTTGGATGTCATTATGAGTTGCATGAGTCTAATGGTAATTGTGAAGGTGTTTGAAGTGATCACTAGTGATGTCTATGTTATGCTTCCATTAATCATCCAACATGGCCTCAGACTCAATACCAAGACCTACCTCAAGTGCCTTGAGAAGATATTGCTACTTTGAAAGAACAATGTCTCATCAAGTAGTTAATAATGATGATAATAAACGTTTTATTGAAAAATATTTTTAAAAAAAACACCACTTACTTTTATTTTTGGATTTCTTCTTTTTTTTTTTTTTGTACAAGGTAAAAAGATATTTAAAAAAAGGTTGAAAAAATCAGGAAATAAGAAAAGAAACCAAGAAAAAGGAAAAGAAAGAGCAAAGGAAAAGATACAGATAAAATAGAATTTAAAGAGGAAGTATTGAGAAGAAAAAGTCATTGGAAACGGCTAAGAGAGAGAAATTTTAAATTTTGGCCGGAAGTGAACTGTAGATAGATATTGATATCGGTTACATGGTGTCTGGGCTCAAATCTTTTGTCATTAAAAAAATGGAATTATACTTCTATAAAGGAAAAAAAGAAAGAGGAAAAGGAAAGATACAAAAAGAGTAAAAAGTGAAGAGGAAAATAAGAAGGAAAAAGTGTGCTACATTTTTATAAAATGAATTCATGGTTATTTAGAAAGTTAAGGAGTAGTGACTGGTGAAAATTAAACAATATGATATGATGATGGCGTGTTTGCATTACTCAATCAAAATGAGAGGTCGTATGAAGGGAAGTTGTTGAATTATATCACGACAAAATGACACTTTATGGATAAAGTTTGCATATATAACTACCAACTCAAAGCCTCCCTAATGATGAACTAGAAACTCCAAAATAAAAAAAAGAAACCCAGAACAAATGGATCAATATATATAAAATTTGCCTTGTGGAGGCAATTACTGATGAATTCCCTTCTAAGATTCAGTAGCCGGTGTTGGTGCCGGTATTTTAATATTGAAATTTTTTTCCAGTAAACATAGACAGCACCTATCACGAAAATTCCTCGGAATATGGGCTGAACCTACTAGTTTCCAGCTAATTTCAGGATCCAGCCCTTCCTCTTTCATTTTCCAGAATGCTCGCAAAAGGGCTGTCTGGTACCTCTGACCGGGGTTCGAAAAAGAGTACCTGTGGTTATACAATCTTTGTTTGAAAGGACCGGCGGACATACCGATATAGGTCCGGAAGTCGTTTTTTTTTTGTTTGATGGAGAAATGCGGGCTTCATAAATCACCTGGGTGGATTTGCATTTTCCCTCCACCGGGCAGGCGTCCACGGAATTACAGCTGCATTCGTTTAGAATTCCGGACCTAGATTCAGCATTGCGCAAGTTCACCAGAATACTCCAATTATGGGATCCAATAAGGCTGTCCATATTCGGGGTGCAAGAATAACTAATTTTAAGGGTGTACCTATTAAAAATCTTCCGTAGAGGGTTACTGCTATTAAAATGTTTGTCTATTAGCTTGAGGAAATATTTACCAATATTGATGTTAAATTAGAATTTAAATCCCCGTTTGCTAGATGTTAAAATATAAATTAAATGGATTCAATTTAAGTTTTAATCTTAATTTTACCTTAACGTTAACCTTAAAAAGCATTTTAACCCCCTACCTTCCTATCCCAGTCTCCTTTAATTGCCTATCTTTATAAAATATGGATTCTTTGACTAAACCCCTTTTTTCCTTGGTTAAGACTCATATATATATATTTTTTTCTCTAATAATTTTTAAACTGATAACTTCCTGTAATTGGCATTTAGCTCGCATCTACCTAAAAGGTTTAATTAAATAAACTTAAATAAAATTTTTTTAAAGATCTTATATTGAAACCCATTCCTTCCCCCCTAAATAAACCTCTTCAAACAGCTCAAAATCTTAACCTTAAAGAAGTAATTTAACTCCTTTAGTTGTCTGTCTTTATAAAATATGGACTCCTGTACCAAACCCCTTGCTCTGTAATATTTTCTTACATGGAGCTCTCTTCCTGTATCATTTTTTAATATTAAAATAAAATTTTTAATATTAATTAGGATCGGGTTTTTTGGAATTTACCTTCCTGCTTTTTTCCCTGAATTAAAATATATATATATATTTAATAACTTTAAATTCATGACTTCCTGTAATGGATAAACTTAATTAAAAAAATTTAAGATCTTACATTTAAATCTATTCCTTCCCCTCCTAAATGTACCGTTTCAAACCCCTGTAAACATTCACTAGCCTCTACCATTTGATATTTGATACCCCGTCTATCCTTTCTGTTTTGCTTAAAAACATCCCACTTCCCTGACCTTAAGGGAACTCTCAATTCTTGATCGATGTTAACCTTGCCCCTTCCCCCTTTACCCCAGGGACCTCGCCATTTGGAACAAAACAATGTCGCTGACGTGACGTGGAATCTCTGTTAGAGATTCCATGTCGAAATGCGCATCCGACACCTTTGAATTTTGAAAATCTTCTCTAATTTATATATATATATATATATATATATATATATATATATATATGAGTCGGACATATGGAAAAAGTTTGTTACGCGTTTCATACACATACATAAACACACAAAGACACCAATATATATGTGTGTGTGTGTGCATATCAGAATCACTAGAGAAAAAAATCATGCATTCATCTAACTCATCCACACATATAGAGCAAAGCGTGGTTTATTCAAATATGCGCATCTATACACGCACACACGCATACATCCTCAAACAATGTCAACGCAGCATATATATGCAAAAATACCTAGGCAATCAATTCTGTCTATTCTCAACTTCTTACGTGCACACTCGTGTAATTATGGATGTAACTATAAGAAAAACAGTAATGCATTAAAATGAAATATTTGAAACTCAGTACACTCACTCTCTTTCTCTCTCTCTCTCTCTCTCTCTCTCTCTCTCTCTCTCTCTCTCGTTCATATGATCGCTTTCCCTTATAAACATTTCTCTTTGCAAGACGACAAAAGAATAGTCTTGTTTGCGAATGCCCATTATTTAACCTAATTTACCTTTTTCTACATTTAATTTTAACGCTGCACGTCTCGCAGTTTTGTTATTGTTTGGAACGTATCATTTACAAACTGTCCCACTTTCATTTTTTTTAACTCGTGACCTGACTCGTCACGAGTGTCGTTATGTCAGGGCGACAAAAAGACAGTCTTATTTATCATTTGAAAATGTACAAACACGTGTTCATGTAAACACACACAAGAGATGATTATATTAATATATTCCTTCATCTTCATTTTTTAATTTTATTTTTTATATTGTTACCAAAAAAACTTTCCACAGAGTTGGTGATTCTATCTGGGCGGTTCCAGTAAATCCAATTTTGATACTAGCTCTCTCTTCTCCTGCACATGTATGCATACTTACTTTTGGTGTATATGCATGTACACACTTTTTACCTTACTTCCTATGTAGACACAAGATTTATATTCAAACTTCTATCTCAGCCTATTCATAACTATGTATGTTCACATCTATCCATGTATATATCTACATAAGTCTGATAATATCTATCCATGTACATATCCAAGTCTCCCCTCTCTCTCTCTCTCTCTCTCTATATATATATATATATATATATATATATAAGTCTATTCGTGTATCTCAATCTGTTCATATCTCTATATCTACATATACATCTTTTTTTATTCTGCAAATATCTCTGTTTGCCTGCTCATATTTATCAATTTATCTAAGTCTGTTCATATATACCTATCTATTTTATCATGAACATATCTTTCTCTTTGCCTCAATATGTGGCCTCTGTCTGACATTTTACATTTCTCTTCTTTTCTTTTATCAATTTCTTCTTGTCTGACCTAGAATATAAAAGACAATGTTGAAATCCATACTTTGTGGATAAATTGAAATATTTTTCTTAGCTAATATATGCAGAATTGACTTTATATGAGCATTAGATATATGTATATTTAAAACATGTCTCTCCAAAATGAACGGTTTTAAAATAAATAAACCCTAAAAGAGAGAATCGTGTTCAGACGTGAAATCAAATAAATGCTTACATAATAGAATAGTTTCACAATAACTTATCTACAGTACTAAACATGCAAAAACAAATATACACTTGTTGAATATATTCTCGGACACTTTTTGAATGAATTACAAACTTCCTTGCATCTCCATAGTCGTTTTAATTATATACCTATGTGTTCGTGCGTGTGTGCCTACAGTAAACATTAAATAATCAATTTTCATGAAATGTTGCATATTTTTATTAATACGATATGTTTGACAGTTTATATTTGCATTTTACTACCGCAAAAAAAGAACATTATTCTTTGAAAGTGTTGTGGATTCTGGGTGAGAAATCGCACAAAATAATGAACAACAAAAACAGATATGGAGATAGAAAAGTAGGTTATATTAAACATAATATAGAAACTTGAATGCAGGTTAGTAAACCCGGGAATACTATTAGTAAGAAATAAATATGTACAAGTCTTGAAGTGAATTCGTTGGAAATATTATATCCGTGTATTCTAGCTGAGTGGAGCTCAGAGCTAGTCTAACTTCTGATGCGGTAGTAAATTCGGTATCTCTCGATGTCTGGCACGGATCCCTACGAATACTTTCAATATTTATTGTATGAAAAGTACTATTGTGGCACAAGGCCGATTTGGGGAGGGGGAAAAACTCAGGCTGGTCTTCAGTTCCTATCCTATACCTAGCTAATCCGACTCACGACCCAAACATACTTTACAATTTTCTCATCCACCACAAGAACATGTCCATCATCATTCAGTCCTACATACACCAAAATACCTCAAACATATCAGGGACCTAAAAAAAACAAACCCGTATAAAAATTTTATTGTGAATAATAGATACAAAAATATATTTAAAAATATATCATGAAATGATATGTGGGGAGGGGCATGACAGAAATTCCCAAAACAACAAAATTAAAAAAAAAAGATACAAACAGAAATCATGAAACCCACAAAACAAAGAGGCTACTGTATTCTGCCCATAGGACAAAAAAAAAAAAAAAAAAAAAAAAAGAGGCACTCTTTCTACAGGGAGTGGAGAGGAGAAAATAAAATGGATGGGGAGAATATAATCCTGGCCCAGACGAAATAAAACAGGACAAAAATACAAACTGGGGAAATTGGGAATCTCGACCTGGATCATAACGAAAGATAATGCCGGGGACAGGCTAGGACTCACATTCATTCCTATTAACTAGGTACACAAAAAGGAACTACCTTAAACAGGGGAGGGTTCCAAAGGAATCCACCCCGATGTGACTAGTAGATCTAAAAGAGAAAATCAAGGCTAGTCCCGTTCACGCGAACCAGACTTGCCACATTTAAAGCCTATCGGGGTCAACCGTTTCCAATCAGATCTAATCTTAATTTTGAGGTGATGCTCAAAATATCGGATCAGATCCTGATGTGAAAGTGGACCACCTCACAAGACTTCCTCCGGTCGCGTTGTCCATATCACCATTCGAGCCGTGGCCAGCAGCGACAGAAACACCATTCGCTTTACTCCCGAAAACGGGGGCGACACATTGTCACAGGTGTATGCACGATCAATGAGCACGAGCTCACGCGGCGTGATACGAGCAGTCAACTCGCCGACACGTCCCATAGAGGGCGAACCCGAGAACAATGGTAGAAGGTGTGCGCAGACGTCTTCTTTAAACCAAGGTCACAGCGTCCACAATCTGGCAAATCCGCCAGGCACCATATGAAGGCCGCGTCATTGAGAGACAACCGATTCCGAGCCAATCGCCAGGTAAGTGAAAACTCAGAGTTGTTGGGATAATCGGTACCTGGCGCCCAAGACCAATATGAGCGATATTCCTCCTCCGACATGCCGAGCATTTCGCGTAGTGTATCCTTCGCGACACCCGCCACTAATCCCTGATAGAAGACTTTCCCAGGCCAAGAAAGGTCACTGGGCCGAGGAATGGTCCTCATGGCCGCCAGACATTCGAGGAGAAAACTCGATCGCCCTCGAGGCTTACGGCACCGCTTCGACACCAGGGAACTGATAGTAAGGCTAAGGAACATGTCTCTTACTATCCCCGTAAGCAACAAGTCTTCCAATATAGCACGTCTGAGAAAAACCGCCCTTGAAGCGAGCTTGTGACTCGCCAAGTGCGGCATTCCCAGACCCCCATGAGACGGACATTTGTAATACTCTCAATATTTATTGCATGAAAATACAATTGTGGCACAAGGCCGATTTGGGGAGCGGCCAAAAACTCAGGTTGGTCTTCAGTACCTATCCTATACCTAGCTAATCCGACTCACGACCCAAACACACAATTTTCTCATGCACCACAAGAACATCTCCATCATCATTCAATCCTTCATACGCCAAAATACCTCAAACATATCAGGGACTTAAAAAAAAGCCAAAAGAGTATGAAAAGGTCGCCAGACATCCGATGAGAAAACTCGATCGCCCCCGTGGCTTACGGCACCGCCTCAAGACCGGAGGAATGATAGTAAGGCTAGAGAACATGTCCCTCACTATCCCCGTTAGCAACGAGTCTTCCAATAACGCACGTCTGAGAAAGACCACTCTTGAAGCGAGCTTGTGACTCGCCAAGTGTGGCATTCCCAGACCCCCATGACACGGACGTTGGTAAAAGACACGTTTATCGACGTGATGTTTGCGTCTTCTCCACAGAAAGGAGAATAGCAAACTCTCGATCGCCTTCTCACGCCGTTCACAAAGTGGAAGTACAGACAGCTGGTAAAGGATAATGGGAAACACACGCCTCAGCCAAACCCTTTAAGGACAAATTTCTTCAACGCCAAATCTCGACCGACGCGACGACCTTTGCCTGTACATCAGACCAATTTTTCTCCAACTGGAGGTCGGGCCCAAACCACAGTCCAAGAATGCGGACAGAACCGTCCGTTAATCTTGGCCCCTGTCACCTGTTCGTGCCTTCTGTACCACCTAAATGTCACTCCGGGAGGACACGAAAGTAGTGACATCATCAGCGTACGTGGAAACCCTGGTTCGAGCTACACCAGGGACAGCGATTCCACGTAGGGCCGGACTGCACGCCCTGTCCCTTATCCGGTGAAGGAGTTGTTCCAACGCCAAAGCATAAAGTAAGAACAACAGTGGACAACCCTGTCTGACCGACCTAGACAGCGCAAAAGCGCTAGACAACTTTCCGTTCACCTGCAGGACAGCCGCCAGTTAGCCATGGTCAACCCTATCAAATGCCCTGAACTGATCTAAGTTGATCAGCGCGGCTTCATCGTCGTCTTTTACACCCTCTAGGATCGTGCCGATCAAATGCAGGGTGCTGTGAATTCTTCGTCTCCTCACAGCAGAAGTCTGTTCAGGTCACAACAGAGACTCGGTAACTAGCTGCAAACAATTCGTCAGGATCTTGGCCAAAATCTTTAACTCTGTGTTTAGCAGAGTTATGGGCCTGTAGTTAACTCCCAACATTTTTGCCTTTTCTCAACAGCGTGACCACACTTCTGGTGAACCAGTTGGGGATGAACATCTGCCGGAACCAGTTGTTGAACATAACAGTCAAGATCGGAACAAAAATGTGCAACAGCCTCAAGTACAATTCATAGGGCAAACCATCCAAACCCAGACTTGGGACTGCCGACCTTCTTCAAAGCCACGTAGACTTCGTCCTCCGTAATCTCTTCCTCGCAGCTAGCTGCATCAGCCGGCAAAAGCCGGGGGAAGTCAGCCAAATAGCTGCGAAATTCCTCATCACGGAGACCCGGTTCCTTGGTAAACCGGTGTTCGAAATGCCGCCGAAACGCCTCGCACATATCTTCAGTCGACCGAAGAGTATGTCCCTCCGGGTCGCACACCTCTCGAATGTACCGGTCTCTTCCTTGCGCAGTTCTGCGCCCATGTTTACAGCTTCGGAAGACATCTTGCTTAACCTATGTCTAATTACCTGACCCATTTAATGCTCGCTAGTCGAACGCTCCAAGGCCTCCTTAGCTAAGGCTATCTCTAGGGATTCCCACCAGCCCTACCCGGAAGAAATTAGCTTTCAGCGTCTTCACCTCGTTAGCCTTATCTAGTTTGAGCCGTTGGCTATAATCAGTGGTGAAAGACCTAATCCTATTCTAAAGCTTCTCCCACCACTTATTCCCAATGACTCCCCCGGTTAACGCCCGCTGTTAATTAGCTGGCACCGAAAGTCCCGCCTGTCCAGTAAGAAGTTTGTTTTAATTGAACATTATTTCTTGTATCATTCTAAACTTTGAATATCATTCATTGTTATAAAATTTGACAATACAGATAATTATATTCAAGTAGATAGAATCATGCAGACATTTCACAATTCATGAAATTGAAAAGTTTCATTTTTTTGCTGTAATAAAACATGTCCTCTAAAGAATAATTGTAAACATAAATACTTTTTAGATCCTGCAACTATACACACGTCATGCTGTCTGTGAATAATTTGAAAATAGCACTGAACATTAAATAAATTTAATCTTCTGTTTACAGTTTAATGCCTCTTGTTCTTTTTATACGGTTTTATTAAGCTTGTGAACATTGAAAATGTAGCATTCGCAAATGTATTAGAGTTCTTTCAATTTTTATCAAGTTTCTTAAAAATACGTTTTAAAAAGTGAATTCAACTCACATATAGATTCAGAATGCGACAGAATGATAAGGAGCAAATAGGAAAACGTTTATCAATCTAATATATTTCGCTTTTAATAAAACTCCATCAGTGAAAGCGATATGGAGAATAAAAGAAAGAAATTCTGGTATTTGATTTTCATTAGTTAATCAGGTTTCACGTGCATTCGACTTGTTAAACAAACGTTAGTAGAATATATGGCATTCCAAACTCAAAGAGAGACGACGAGTCCATTTGAACTTCCAAGAAATCAACGGATTCCAAGCCGAACTGAAAAACCGTAAAAATTACTTTACACTATTTCTAGTTTCCCTATGTGGGTTCGAGATAAAATGAGTTTCAGTTTGTGTGTGTGTGTGTGTGTGTGTGTGTGTGTGTGTGTGTGTGTGTGTGTATCTGTCTGTCTGTCTGTCTGTCTGTCTGTCTGTCTGTCTGTCTGTCTGTGTGTGTGTGTGTGTGTGTGCGTGCGTGCGTGCGTGCGTGCGTGTGTGTGTGTGCGCGCGAAACTAGTAAACATTATGTTTGATGATCTTTCGTATGTTGATTTTGGAATATTTTTACATACATATCGTTTGTTTTATATAAACATACGTTAGTAGAATTGATTCAATAAAGTTTGGTGACGTAATATTTATTTATTTTGTCTTACAAGGCCAAAAAAAGGGAGTGGGAACAAAACTTGGGTTGGTCTGCCACTAACTAGCTTATACCTAGCTAATCCGACTCACGACCCAGACATACGTTACAATTTTTCTCAGTCACCACAAGAACTTATCCATCAACACTCACACTGCCATGTACCAAAATACCACACAGCATTCTAAAACCACCCCAAATAAACATAATAATTCCACAGTGTATAATAATTACAAAAATATATAAAAATTTGACATGAAATGACATGAAGGGGAAGAGTATGGTAACAAGCGCCCGACAGCTTCCCGTTCACCTGTACCACAGCCGTGGGGGAGTGATACAGGAGACTAATCCAGCGGCAGAAGTTGGGTGCGAATCCGGCGGCCTGCAGGACAGCAGCCGGGTAGCAATGGTCAACCCTATCAAATGCCTTGGACTGATCCCAAATTGATCAGCGCAGCTTCATCGTCGTCTTTTACACCCTGTAGGATCGTGCGGATCAAGTGCAGGTTGCTCTGAATTGTTCGGCCCTTCACAGCACAAATCTGATCAGGTCCCAACAGAGACTCGGCAACTAGCTGCAAGCGATTTGTCAGGATCTTGGCCAAAATCTTTAACTCTGTGTTTAGCAGAGTTATGGGCCTGTAATCATCTAAGTCCCTCCCAACATTCTTGCCTTTTCTCAAAAGTGTGACCACACCCCTGGTGAACCGGTTGGGGATGGACTCCTGCCGGAAGCAGTTGTTGAACATAACAGTCAAGATCAGGATAAAAATGTGCGACAGCCTCAAGTACAATTCATAGGGCAAACCATCCAAACCAGGCGTAGACTTCGTCCTCCGTAATCTCTCCCTCGCAACTAGCCGCATCAGCTGGCAAAAGCCGGGAAAGTCAGCCAAATAGTTGCGAAACTCCTCTTCACGGAGACCAGGTTCCTTGGTAAACCGGTGTTCGAAATGCCGCCGAAACGCCTCACTTATATCGTCAGTCGACCGAAGGAGATGCCCCTCCGGGTCACGCACCTCTCCAATATAGCGATCGCCGCCTCGACGAATTTCTTCCCTGCGCAGATCCGCGCCCAAGTTCACAGCTTCGGAAGACATCTTGCTTAACTTATGTCTAATTACCTGACCCATTTAACGTTCGTTAGTCGAACACTCAAGAGCCTCCTTGGCTAAGGCTGTATCTAGGGGATCCCCACCAGCCTCCGCCCGGGAGTAATTAGCTCTAAGTGTCTTCGCCTTGGTAGTCTTAACTAGTTTGTGCCGTTGGCTGAATTGAGTGGCGAAAGACCTAATACTATCCTTAAGGTTCTCCCTCCACTTATTCCCAATGACTCCCCCAGTTAACGCCCGCTGCACTAAGTCAATTAGCTGGCACCAAATGTCCCGCCTGTCCAGTAAGAACTGATTTAACTTCCAATAACCAGCCATTCTAGCCCTAAATTCTAACGCTACACGGGCACAAACAAGTTTGTGATCCGTATAGCCTAACCAGTGGAACGTCGGGCATTCTAAGAAGTCTATATCGGCTTCTCTGACTAACACTCTATTCCAGGTATCTAACTACCTTGATAGAGGGCCAACTACGTGCCCACGTCCACATACTCCCACTCGGATGATCGACCCGGTATCTATCGACGAGACCAAAATCGTCAATCAGATCAACCAGGCTACGATCATCACTCCACCCGCTAGCGCCCCTCCCTCTATCCTATTTGGAGTTCAGAATGGCATTACAGTTCCACACTAGGATTGGACGTGTTGAATCCACCAGGAAGGGCTGCAACAGCCGAAAAAAAAGAGACCCGCTCACCTTGATCATTGGGCGCATAAACCGCAATCAACCGGAACGAGTTGCTTTTCACTGCAATGTCGGCCACGATCAACCAGCCCTCGTCACCGACATGGGCAAGGTCCACCCTCGTATCCAGGTTACGTCTGACCAGCAAAGAAACACCTCTGGCAAACCGGTTCCCATATGCTGAATAAACGACAAAGTCGTTAGACAGCACACAAGCATCGATGTCGCAAACAAAGTGAGTTTCTTGGATCACGGCCACATCCACATCGAACGACAAGAGGTCACGAAGCAGGCGGGCTACCTTACTGCGATCCCTCAGGCCATTCGCATTCAAGCTGGCTATCTTAATAGACATCCGTTAGGCCTGAAAAATTCAAAAAGAGAATTAAAACTATCACATACAGGATTGAAATCTCTGGTGGCTGGGACCCCGTCCGTCTTGAACAATACCGCCAACGTCCGTAGGTTAGGTTAGTTGAACTACCCTATATAAGCAGGGATGTAGGAGAACTGGGAACCTCCCTGCACAATTCTTTTGCATTTTTTTGAGTTCCGGTGTACCACTCCGGAACATATTAATGTTTTTATAGAACTTGTTTGCAGCATGAATGTGTTCCCACACACGAAGGTTGCTGCCAGTGCTCCGGACCAGGGTCAGTACACCGGGGGCCTTCGGAAAGTTCTTGGGATCATCAGTGGATTTGCCATCCACTGCAGACAATTTCAATAGAGGATTTAGCATTGCTCGCCTTTGAGCGGATCAGTCTCTAGAAATCTTCTTTTTGTTGATCTTTAACAAATCTTACCCCTGAGGAAGAGATTTCTTCTTCTTGGAATCCATGGGAGTGGGAGACGGATTGAGGGTGGGAGAAGGAGTAGGGGTGAATAATTTGGACGGTGTAGTAGGGGCCAAGGGGGTCAGTTTGAAGGCCAGTGATTGGGAAATTCTTTCGGGGGATGATGGTAAACTTTTGGCTTTTGTAGCATATGTCTCTTTCTGTCTCTCCGGTGAGACAGGCAATGAAGAAGAAACTTCTTTTACTCTCTCCTTTTCCTTGATCATGCTCTTTCTTGTCACTTTGGGGTTGTCTTCCTGCTCCTCCTCCTCCTCTCTCTCTCGCTTTAACAACGACTGCCGGAAAAATTGCCTCCCAAGCAGGATGTCCCTGTGGGACATCCTGCTTGGGAGGCAATTTTTCCGGCACTTCTCTAGGTGATTTCTGTGTTGTTGATTTCGGCTCTGCAGAAGTCTTCGGCAGAGAATTTTTTTATTTTCCTCCTTTCTTCCCTGCCGTCTGCCATTCGCCCTCTTTTGATGTGCTCGCCTCTTTTTCTGGCATTACTTTCTCAGCTGCTGGTGTTGCAGTTGTCTGGGCTTTTGGTGCTGGGTTCTTGCTGGGACACACCTTTGCAACATGTTCTGAGGCACCACAGACCCAGCAGAATGGTCTCCTGCCCTCCACCACAACGAAAATTTTTCTACCTCTGCAGGTGAGGATATTGGGTATCTCAGAGAATGCCTTGCGAGATACCGTCACCTGCAGAGAGATATCGTCAGTCTAAAAGCCTGCCTTGGAAACTACTGCCGTTACTTCTGCAACTTTGCCAAACTTCGCAAAGAACGCACCCACATGATCAGTGGATATATCCATGGGCACCCCATGTAATGTTACTTTTGTCTTTCGGGTGCCCATGTACTCCGTTTTAATCCTCAGTGTTTTCGTGTCTAGCGTAGCTCCCACCAGCTCCTTTGCCTTCTCTACTGACCCAAGCAGAATGTCCCACATCGCTTGACTGCGACGCGCAACCATTTTAGCTTTGATCTTTAAGGCCTTGATGCCCTCCTCTACTATCTCCCTGCTGACTCCCACAAACTTGAGGGTTTTGGTGTCTTTCGTCAGCAGGGAGATTGTTCTAGGCTCAATATCACTCAATCTCTCTGGCACTAAGATGAGCTCTGTTCCAGAAATTTATTGCTCAAACCTCTTCCTTGCCTCCTCATAATACATCTCATCCGTTTTCCTGTTCCCTCCACTCCATGCCGCGGTGGAAGGAACTGCTAATAATAGTTTGGTGACGTAATATAATGCTTTTGACGTGTGTTTATAGTTAGTAATATAATTATTAGTAATCCATCGAAGCGCTTTCGATGTCAAGACTTATGTTCTTTTTAATTAGGGTGAGTTTTGTAGAAAAGATGTCAGTGGATAAGATTATGAATTTTGTGTTTTTGTTAAAAGTACTATTAACGGTTTCTACTTTTTTCTGTTTGTTCGTTTTTAGTGTTGAGGATAAATGGTGTGGGTAGTGAAGAAGTCTAAATGCTTTCTCAATGCATATATTTCGCGCTGTCTAGGTCGGTCCGACAGGGTTGTCCACTGTCGCCTCTCCTTTACGTCCTGGCGTTGGAGCCGCTACTTCGCCGGCTAAGGGACGAGGCGTGCAGTCCGGTCCTGCGTGGAATTGCTATCCCTGGTGGAGCTCGAGCCAGGGTTTCCGAGTACGCCGATGACATAACGACCTTTGTGTCCTCCCGCAGGGACATAGAGGCGGTACAGAAGGCGCTTGAACGGTACGAGCAGGTAACAGGGGCCAGAATTAACCGCGACAAGTCGTCCGGCTTGCGGTTAGGTGCCTGGAAGGGTGTTTCCCTCCCGGGGCCCTTCGACTGGACGGACGGGCCGGTCAAGCTCCTCGGAGTTTGGTTCGGTCAGGACTTACAGTTGGAGAAGAACTGGTCAGAAGTACGGGCAAAGGTCGGCGCGTCGGTCGAGATTTGGCGTCGACGGAGTCTCTCCGTGAAGGGCCTGGCGGAGGTGTGTAACACATACCTCTTTCCCAGAATCCTTTACCGGCTGTCCGTACTTCCACTTTGTGATGATCATGAGAAGGCGCTCGAGCGTTTGCTATTCTCCTGTCTGTGGAGAGGACGCAAACACATGGTCAGCAAAGGAGTCTGTTGCCTCCGTCCGTGTCATGGGGGCCTGGGAATGCCGCACTTGAGGAGCCACGTGCTCGCTTCGAGGTTGGCATTTCTCAGGCGCGCGTTGGAGGAGGATCGGTTGCTTGCGGGGGTAGTGAGGGACATGTTCCCTTGCCTCACTATCACTCCCCCGATCCTGTGGCTTACAGTTAGGCCATGGGTTCGGCCGAAATTCCTGCTCGAATGTCTGGAGGCCCTGCGGGCCATTCCACGGTCCAGTGACCTTTCACAGCCTAGGAGAATCTTCTATCGGGGATTAGTGGAGGGCGCCGTGAAGGATAAACTGTGGAGTAAGCTTGGCATGACGAGAGAGGAGTATCGCTCTCATTGGTCTTGGGCGCCAGGTGCGGATTGGCTCAGCAACTCTGAGTTTTCTCTGACCTGGCGATTGGCTCGGAATGGTTTGTCTCTCAATGACAAGCGTTTCGCAATGGGCCTGGCGGATTTGCCAGATTGTGAGCGTTGCAACCTTGGAATTAAGGAGACGTCTGCGCACGCCTTCTTCCATTGTTTGCGCGTTCGCCCGTTGTGGGAGCGTGTCGGCGAGTTGACTGCTCGTATCGCGCCGCGGGAGCTTCTGCTCATTGATCGCGCATACGCTGTGGACAATGTGTTGCCCCCGTACTCTGGAGTGAAGCGGATGGTGTTTCTGTCGCTACTGGCCACGGCTAGAATGGTGATTTGGATGACGCGTCTGGAGGAAGTCTTGCGGGGCGGCCGTCTTTCGGATCAGGATCTAATCCGATATTTTGAGCATCAGCTCAAAATGAAGATTAGAACTGAACGGAAACGGCTGCACCCGACAGAGTTCAGCGAAAGGTGGATAATTGCAGCGAGCCTGGTTCGTGTGACCGGGGCTAGCCTTGATTTTCTCTTTTAGATCTGCTAGTCGCATCGGGGTGGATTCCTTTGGAACCCCTCCCGCGGTTAAGGTAAGAATTCTTTTGTGTATCTAGTTAATGTGAGTGAATGTGTTTGTCCCGGCCTGTTCCCGGCTCCACTGCTTTTGTTATGATCCAGTTCGAGATCCCCATTGTCCATTGTTATTTTGTCCCGTTTTTCATTCTCGGCTGGGTCAGCCTTATATATTCTCCTGTCCAATTTATTTTGTACCCGGCATCTCCATTCCCCTAAGAAAGAGAGCTTCTTGATTCTGTCCTTTTAAGGCAGAATACAGCGGCCTCTTTAATTATGAGGGTGTGTTTGGGTCTTACTAACACGATGTATATATATTCATTTGAAATTGTTTTGTTTTGGGATTTTTTGTTTCTTCATAACCCCTTCCCATCATGTCATTTCATGAAAAATTTTTAAAGTTATTTTTGTAATTTATTGTACAAACCACAAATTTTTATGTACATTTGGGGCGTTTTGTAGGTCCTCGGTATGTTTTTGCGGTATTTTGGTGCACGACAAGTATGAGTGTTGATGGACAAATTTTTATGGTGAATGAGAATCATTGTAACGTATGTATGGGTCGCGAATCTGATTAGCTAGATATAGGATAGAGTATCTGTAGACCAACCCGAGTTTTGTTCCCCCTCCCCATTTTTTCGGCCTTGTGCCATAATTTTGTAAGTTTGTAAGTTTACAAAATAAATACACATATATTGAAGTCTATACTTTGTGAATAAATTCTTTTCTTCTTTGCCTAGGTATTCTGAGCTACATATTCTAAGGATTATGACATGTCCTGCTTTTATTTTTTTTATTATGGTGGGAATAGAAATTAATTAGACCTTTTTTGTTAGTGGTTTTACGATAAACTAAAATCTAATTTGTTATTGTTACGTATTAAAAAGATTTTGAGGAAAGGTAGATATTTTTTCATACGTGAATTTGATGATAAGTTCAATCTTATTAAGTGTTTATTATGTCTAATATATTCATCATAAAAGAACGCCATCAATATAAGTGAAGTATGTAGGCATGATATGTTTAAATTCTAAAAATTCTGGGAAAATTAGTTAAAGTTCTTTCGTCCTCGACGCTAGAAAACATGCTTACAAAATCCACAAATCCCCAAAACTAGACACCCGCGATAGTACTTATAATTTCTACTAGACACACACAACAGATAACACACACACTTACTAATATACATTATCACCTGAATCCAACATAGGCAAACGAGAATTATTATTTACTTACATATATAAAGCAATATTTACCATTTTTCAGTTAGGTTTGGAATCCGTTCCTTTTATGGAACTTCAAAGAGAATTTTGAATGTTGTAAATTTTACACATGTTTAACAAGTAAAAACTGATTAGCCAATTAAAATCAAATAACAAAAACAAAGAAATATCAGAATGTATTTATTTTTTCTTCCAAGCCTTATTCTCTGATAAAGCTTTAATAAAAATGAAAGATGTTTGATTGATGTTTTCTATTTTTTCTTTACCTTTCCATTTTAAAATGTATATTATGAAATTTGTCTTATTCTGACCTATTTTGCAAGTTTGAGTTTCCTTTTTACAATTATAATTGGATATTTTTAAAACAAACATTTCCATTGTAATTTTCTTTTTAACCTTATGAGCGGAAGTTCATTACTTATTTGATGAAATAGACCCAGATCCTAAATGCTTTAAAATTGAAGTTGTACTTGTGATAATAAATGTTATTATGTTTGTTCTTTGAACTGCTTTGCAGATTAATGTAAATTTATCAGACGCATATCGATACAAATAACATTTAAATCACTTGTCTTATTTTCAGTTTTTTCATAGAAATAAGTTAGTCAGTCAGTCGAAAGAGACATGACTGACTGGGCAGAAGATTATCCCGCAGTAGGTTGCCATTGCTTTCTGCGGTAGACTGGTTGCCGACCAAGGCTATAGAACCCAATCTGCCCTGTTATTTAACCCATAACGGGAAGGAATAGACGGATTAATACCTTTCCCAAGGGTATTTGCGCGTAAGTGAATGCAATGAATTCGGCTGGAATTCGAACTCGGCTCCCCGATTTCTCGTTCCGAGCCGATATCCAATGCACCACAACGCAAGTACACCTACTTAAAATACGAGACGAAAGAATGTATCTATAATGCAAAAACGTGTACGTAGTGGTGGCATCACGTGATCTAAAAACCCGGATCTACGTACACAAAAGAGATTTACGTTTAGACAAATGTTCTTACACTCTTGTTTTACATTGAAAAGAACATAACTTTGATTTCACTAATGCCAGCCTAATTAAAAAAGAACATAATCTTTTAAGCAGAAAGTCTTTCGTAAACATAACATATTATAAACACTCGATTGAAACATTACATTACTTCAACTTTCTACTATAGAGAGTGTCAGATATATTTGCAAAGTGGCTTTGTGTCAAACTTATGCCAAGCTTGCTACATTTTAAAGTATCATCAGGTTTCAAAAAGATAAAATAGTCTTGTTTGTATAAATAAGTGTAAATTTATTTAACGAGAAGAGTGACATCTTATGTTGTTGTTTTGGAGTAACATGTTGGAAAGTCCCGCATGAAGTTTTTTTTTTTAATGTGTGTTTATATGTTCACGTTCACTTAAGCACAAATGAAATTAAATGGATTTTTGAAGTAAAGGCAAAATGATGTCACTGATGTGTATGATGTCTTTGATTTCTTTTGCAAAGAAAAGGCAAATCTGATGTCGCTGTATCTTTTTCTTTATCTCGCCGACAATTCAATGATGAAAGGTGTTATGGTAATTTACCCATGAACAAATGAACTCGTCCAAACTATAAATTAGCAGCAGTTTCTAGATAAAGCCTTAGCTAAGGAGGCTCTTGAACGTTCGACTAACGAACGCTAAATGGGTCAGGTAATTAGACATAAGTTAAGCAAGATGTCTTCCGAAGCTGTGAACTTGGGCGCGGATCTGCGAAGGGAAGAAATTCGTCGAGGCGGCGATCGCTATATTGGAGAGGTGCGTGACCCGGAGGGGCATCTCCTTCGGTCGACTGACGATATAAGTGAGGCGTTTCGGCGGCATTTCGAACACCGGTTTACCAAGGAACCTGGTCTCCGTGAAGAGGAGTTTCGCAACTATTTGGCTGACTTTCCCGGCTTTTGCCAGCTGATGCGGCTAGTTGCGAGGGAGAGATTACGGAGGACGAAGTCTACGCGGCTTTGAAGAAGGTCGGCAAAGGCAAGTCGCCTGGTTTGGATGGTTTGCCCTATGAATTGTTTGCCCTATGAATTGAGACTGTCGCACATTTTTGTCCCGATCTTGACTGTTATGTTCAACAACTGCTTCCGGCAGGGATCTATCCTCAACCGGTTCACCAGGGGTGTGGTCACACTTTTGAGAAAAGGCAAGAATGTTGGGAGGGACTTAGATGATTACAGGCCCATAACTCTGCTAAACACAGAGTTAAAGATTTTGGGACCTGATCAGACGTGCTGTGAAGGGCCGAACAATTCAGAGCAACCTGCACTTGATTCGCACGATCCTACAGGGTGTAAAAGACGACGATGAAGCTGCGCTGATCAATTTGGGATCAGTCCAAGGCATTTGATAGGGTTGACCATTGCTACCCGGCTGCTGTCCTGCAGGCCGCCGGATTCGCACCCAACTTCTGCCGCTGGATTAGTCTCCTGTATCACCCCCCCACGGCTGTGGTACAGGTGAACGGGAAGCTGTCGGGCGCTTTTGCGCTGTCTAGGTCGGTCCGACAGGGTTGTCCACTGTCGTCTTGACTTTATGTCTTGGCGTTGGAGCCCCTCCTTCGCCGGCTAAGGGACAAGACGTACAGGCCGGTCCTGCGCGGAATCACTGTTCCTGGTGGTGCTCGAGCCAGGGTTTCTGCGTTCGCCGATGACGTAACGACTTTTGTGTCCTCCCAGAGTGACATAAGAGCGGTACAGAAGGCGCTTGAACGGTACGAACAGGTAACAGGGGCCAAGATTAACCGCGACAAGTCTTCCGGCCTGCGGTTAGGTGCCTGGAAGGGTTCTCCCCTCTCGGGGCCCTTCGACTGGACGGACAGTCCTGTCCGCTTTCTTGAAGTGTGGTTTGGGCCGGACTTACAGTTGGAGAAGAATTGGTCTGATATACAGGCAAAGGTCGGCGCGGTGGTTAAAATTTGGTGTCGAAGGAATTTGTCCTTAATGGGCTTGGCGGAGGTGTGTTCTACTTATCTCTTTCCAATGATCCTTTACCGGCTGTCTGTACTTCCCCTTTGCGATGAGCGTCAGGAGGCGATCGAGTGTTTGCTATTCTCCTTTCTTTGGAGAGGACGCAAACATCTCGTTGACAAAGGTGTCTGTTACCAACGTCCGTGTCATGGGGGTCTGGGAATGCCACACTTGGCGAGTCACAAGCTTGCTTCAAGGGTGTTTTTTCTCAGGCGCGCGTTGCTGGAAGATTCATTGCTTACAGGGGTAGTGATGGACGCGTTCCCTAGCCTCAATATCACTCCCCCGTTCTCGGGGCGCTGCCGCAAGCCTCGGGGGCGATCGAAATTCCTGCTCGAATGTGTGAAGACCTTGCGGGCCATTCCACGGTCTAGTGACTTTTCTCAGCCTAGGAAAGTCTTCTATCGGGGATTAGTAGCGAGCGTCGTGAAGGATCGATTACGCGAATCACTAGGCATGTCGGAAGATGAGTTTCGATCGTATTGGTCTTGGGCGCCAGGTTCGGATTACCTCAGCAACTGGTTTAAAGGAGACGTCTGCGCACGTCTTCTACCATTGTTTGCGGGTTCGCCCGTTATGGGATCATGTCGGCGAGTTGACTGCTCGTATCGCGCCGCGTGAGCTTGTGCTCATTGATCGTGCATACGCCTGTGACAATGTGTCGCACCCGTTCTCTGGAATGAAGCGGATGGTGTTTCTGACGCTGCTAGCCACGGCTCGAATGGTGATATGGACGACGCGACTGGAGGAAGTCTTGCGGGGTGATCGTCTTTCGCATCAGGATCTGAGCCGATATTTTGAGCATCAGCTCAAACTGAAGATTAGAACTGATCGGAAACGATTAACGTCGACAAATTTTAGCGAAAGGTAGATAAAAGTGGCAAGCCAGGTTCGCGTGAACTGGGCTAGCCTTGATTTTCTCTTTTAGGTCTGGTAGTCCCATCGGGGTGGATTCCTTTGGAACCCTCCCCTTGGTTAAGGTAAGTCCCTTTTTGTGTACCTAGTTAACGTGAGTGAGTGTGTTTCCCGGCCTGGTCCCGGCACTAGCTCTTTTGTTATGATCCAGCTCGAGATTCCCAGCTCCGTTTTATTTTGTCCCGTTTAATCTCGTCTGGTTCAGTATTTCAGTTTCCCTATCCAAATTATTTTCTCCTCACCACTCCCTGTAGAAAGAGAGCTTCTTGATTTTGTCCTATGGGCAGAATACAGCTGTCTCTTTGTTTTGAGGGTGATTTGGGTCCAGCTAACATCATTCTTTAGTTTGTATTTTGTGTTGAAATTTTTTATTTGGGGAAATTGTTACCATACCCCTCCCCCTCATATCATTTCATGTCAAATTTTTATATATTTTTGTAATTATTGTACATTGTGGAATTTTTATGTTCATTTGGGGTGGTTTTAGATCCCCGGAATGTTGTGTGGTATTTTGGTACATGGCAGTGTGAATGTTGATGGATAAGTTCTTGTGGTGACTGAGAAAAATTGTAACGTATGTCTGGGTCGTGAGTCGGATTAGCTAGGTATAAGTTAGTGGCAGACCAACCCAAGTTTTGTTCCCCCTCCCTTTTTCGGCCTTGTGCCATAATTTTGTAAGACAAAATAAATAAATATTCCAGCAGATAATTCTGACAGCCGGACCAAATACAGTCTTGCTGGTGATCTTCTCAAGTTGTATATGTTTGTAATATTGTTCTTTGTGGATATATTCGTTTAACTCTATTACGTGACCTTTTAATGTACACACATAGAAAAAACTTTCAGTACTAAAAAAAAAAATCATTTTAAAAATACGAAGGCACAACGATTTATATTAAACTTTTCAATTTTCGATAAGTAAATATAATTTTTACTTAATAAGTTAATAAAATAACGACAAAATATCTTTGAAGTATGAAAATATACTTTGAATTATTTAAAATATTTTTGAAACTTTATAAATTATTACAATTAGAAAAAATGAAAAGAATTATTTTACAGTTTCATACTATTACCAAGATTTTTAAAATAATAATTTCAAAAATAATTTCATTCATTTGGGAATTAAATTATTTTTGAAATAATTATATAAAAGTTTCATTAAAATCCGACAATTATTTGATTTTTTGCAAGAATTTCCAAATTAATATGTTTGTCATCGAAAAAAACTGAGTTATGTTACGTTTTCCATTGTAAACTCTCGTAACGATTTGGTTACTCGGTAACTAAAATCAAAACAAGATTTCTACCATAATTTCGAACATCTTAAAAAGAATTACAATTTTTTTAAATAATTAAAAATTTTTTTGATCTTTCCTCTTAATAATAACATAAACATTTTGATAGAAAAGGTTCGTTTTTATTAAGTTTGGGGCTTATTTTACTCATACTATGCTGTTTTTTCAGCGATTTAGTGGAGGCGCCTACTTTACAATAATCCAAATCTAATGCTTTGTTCAACTTAGAATTTAGAATTCGTAGTCTCTAACATTAATTCGTGATAAATATTTTTTCGCATAAATTTTAATTTTTATTGTCAAGTGAAACTAATAGTAATTCCGATCTGTTTTTAATCAAATATTAACATTAATGCTCCAATAAATTGTTTTTAGAGTCTCTTCTTAGGTTCTTAAAATAAGAAATTGCTTGTATTTTGATTAATCACCACAGACTATGTAACAATGTCTCCCTGACTGGAGAGGTTTGGCTAGTTTTCAACCTTTTAAAATGCTTCAGCTTGAAATCAGCACCATTACTTAATAAAACACAAGTCGTGTCGAAACAAAATATCTACTTTTGTAGTGATATTATAACATATTTATATTATAAATTCTAAATAAATATTATTCGCTCTACTTTGTATTGAGCACTTTTTCAAGATCAGTGTTTTTTGGATACGGAATCTTATTCCATTCATACCTACCCTATTACTATAATATTCTAGAGTCCACACTATTTTATTACACGAAATATTCAGTCAGTGTCAAACGTGATAAACGCTTGGGCGATCATGACTGACTGGGCAGAAGATTATCCCGTAGAAGTTGCCATTACTTTCCGAGGTAGAGTGGTTGCCAGCCAGGGCTATAGAACCCAGTCTGCCCTGTTATTTAACTCATAACTGGAGAGAAGAGACGGATTAATAGCTTTCCCAAGGGTATTTGTGCATAAGTGAATGCAAGGGATTCAACTGGAATTCGAACTCGGCTCCCCGATTTCTCGTTCCGAGCCGAAATATTATGTACCCATAATATAAAGAGAAAATGTCCCCCGTGTGTTTCTCTATATACCATGCAGAAAGAATCTGTATAAGTATATTAATATTTTTGACTAATTTATAGATATAGATATGATTTGTGATGTGCGCGTGATCACATTTTTTCCTGATTTGGTTATATATTTCAGATACATTTATTTTTTTTTTATTTCTGAAATGTTGGAGTTGCGTTAAAATTTGTCTTTAAGTCTTTTATCTTTCAAAAAATTTTCAACAATCAGTCCAAAAATGAAATTCGAAATTCAAAATATGAAAATATTTACGAAGTCCACTTATACTTCTTATTCAACCAATCAGCAATAAATGTATTTGTACGATTATTAAAATTAAATTAGTAAAACATTGAACTTTATTTTACTGGAATTCAATGTTTGAACAAAAGAATCAAATACAATTTATATATCAGCAGATTAAAGGTTTATTTTTGAAGAATGTCTCCGTTAACCCAAATCATTGGTAATCCTCCCTGGTCGGATTATAAATATAAGTTATTTAATTAGAGATGCTGGACGCATGATCCTTAATATTTTGACTGTTGTGCTCTCTTCGGGAAGCTTAAAGTATTAATCCTCTAATATCACGCTTTCTTCAAATTTATCCATTAATCATCAGGCTATAGGACGACTACTTCATTGATTAAGAGCCTCTCTGCTTTTAAGTAGAGATAGACCCAACACTAGCTTTTACTTCTTAATATCTTTATAATTAAATTTTGTAAAGCAAGTTTCTATATTTTCAAACATTGGTATGCGTTTCTGTATTCTCAAGGATGTACAGTGGATATCGGCTTGAAATGAAAAATTAGAGAACCGAGTTTGAATTCCAGTTGAATTCGTTCATTCACTTACGTGAAAATACACTTGGTATTAATCTGTCTTTTTTTCCTTCAGCTATGAGTTAAATAACAGAACGGATTGGGTTCTATAACCTTGGTTTGCAACCAGTCTACCACAGAAAGTAAAGGCGACCTACTGTGAGAAAATCTTCTAGCCAGTCAGTCATGTCTCTTTCGAAACATGATCACCCAAGTGTGTATCACGTATGGCACTTAACTGACTGATTCTGATGGTGCTGCATACAATTTTTAGGAATGTAAAACTTTGGTTAAAAGCCATAACCCTTTACTTTATTGCAATGTATTTACTTTATTCTTCAAAATTATATGCACGGGCAAGCTTCTTTCTTACATCTTGGACAATTCTGTACTACACATACCATTTATATATAATCTTAATTCATTAAACTAATATCCTTTTGTTAAAATATATTATAATTTCTATATCTCTTTTCGTCCTAACTTTTCATTTTCATTCCCAACTGATTCTCATTGTGTTCTAATTCTCTTTAGATTTTTTCTATCTCAATTCTTGTTTTTGTCTTTTGTCAACTTATCTTCTGTCTTGTTTAATCTTTATGTATCCACTTATCTTTTCACTATCAACGCATTTCTTTATCTATCACAAGTTCTTTTTCTTTATTAGTATAAATCTAACTCTATCTTTCTAGAGTATCTATTTTCCTTTGCTCGAGAATGACTATATTTAGATTATTCAATCAAATGCATATAATGTTTCTTGAATGCCAACATGCTGACAAACTATCAAAACAAAAAGCAAAATAATACGATTAAGTATAGAGATCCATATTACGTGTTCATTCAGCAATAATCTTCCTTGAATCAGCCATTCCTCACTCTACTGTCACATGACTTAAATCCTAAAAATTAATTCGATTCTCCAATGTATTCCTTGGAGGAGGTTTCATCTTATAAACTTCCGGCTCTTAAAATAATTACTTTCAACAGACCCTACTCACATATATTATCTTATTCCTTGAATATATTTCCTTACATATTAACAAAAATACTTATAAAAATACATTTCACAAGAATCGATCATTTAAACTCTGATCTCACTGATATCATCGTAGCGAGACATGTAAAGTTCATTGATCCGGATTACCTAGAAACATTTTACAAAGCACGAACTTCCTGCTTAAAGTAACATAATTGAGGATAAATACTCCTTTACTTGTACAAATTTATTTCTCTTTAATGCTTGCATAAAAACAGTTTGTGATCTACTTAGTATAGCTATCAATATCTCCAGTATTTTTTTATGTGCTGTGTCGGAGAAGAGATTAAATTAAGATTACTAAAAATTATTAAAAGTAAAAAAGAAATGTTAGTTTAAGTGTTTAGCAAATGCTTGAATATTGGTGAAATAAGAGGAATATGAGATCGACAAGTTCAGAAACTTTCTCACTTATCATTTTCTGATGTTCTCTTTTCTATTTTAATGACTTCTAACTCTCGACTGACATAACAATGTACTTATTTACCTGTCAGTTACTGGTTTTCACGTTCAATCTTTAAATATATGCGAAATATATTCGTACAGTTAAATTCACCTTATTTTCTGCATTTAGTTGATGTGTCATACATTTTCATAGGAAAAGGAAACTGGGTGAATTTTTAAGGATTCACAATAGGTTGCAACCATGAGTCATGTGCCGTATTGGTGGGAAGGGGTATTCTCATCGCTAAAAGCTAACCACGTATCACATTTTGCACTCGGAATGATAAAAATATGAATAACCAGATTTTTATAATCTTCAATTAAATTAAGAAAAACAGAGGAAATGTTACGTTTGCAAACAAATTTTTCATTATTAATCACATTGAACAAAATCAAACGAATGAACAAAAAAAACAGAAATAATCAAGGCAATTAAACAGTCAAGAATTCGACGCCCCTTACTTGAGAGATAATGCTAATCCTAGTCCGAGTTATTGTATCTGACCAAAACATTATCGCCTCACCTCCAACCAAAGTTATAAACAAGTCTACCGTTGCATGCTACTACTAACTAATGCACATTCCAGAAAATATACGATATTCAATCAGATTAAATATCCCAGGACATATGTGTCCTTCACTATATCATCTTATTAAAAGTACAATGCTAAATTATTTAGGCTTTAATGTACGTATAGTACAAGCTCTTTATCTAATCGGCTGAAAGCTACTTCACTCCAATGCATCAAGCTCTATAAAGTTCTCAAATGACTCGATATGAAAAGAAATCACATCCTGTCAAAAGAAAAGTTGATAATAATTATATGAATTGAATGAAAGTCTAGAAATGTTTGGTCCATTGATCAATTGGCTTCATTTCAGCAATGAATAACTTCTGACCTTCTTTGAGAACAGTTTCATCCGCCAATACCGAAGGACACACAAAAAAATACAATAGGGAACAAAATAAGCATTGGGCGAAGGTAATCTTGTGTTTTAACTTTAGCGAATATTGGTATGTTATCCTTTCTCTGTCATAAAAGTCGAGGATTCAGTTTCATTTTAGCTTTTGAATATGACCCAACTGTAAGATATTAAATGACAGACATACACTGATTTTTCTGATTAGTGTTTTCATCTTGGTTATTATTGTCACAACGTTTCGACCGTTAAATTTTCTGGCCTTCTTCAGGTGTATGTCGTAGTTGATAATCTTCTTAAAATTTCGTACCGAACACTTCATTCGGTCCACGGCGGTAGATTATTTTTATTCCTCTGTCCATGCTGAGCAGAGATAACTCATATGTGTTAACTCTTCCTTAAATATATATATTCCAAAATCTTTAAATGTGATATAGAGACTGATTCCAATAATCATTTAAAGATTTTGAAATCAGTTTCTATATCATTATGGAAACCTTCTCTCTGCCGGCAGAAGGATTTTGTAAAGTCTCTATATTTCTTAAGAGAATATTTTATTTTAATCATTCTACGCTCATTATCTACACGTGATTTCACCTTCCCTCGATATAAATATATTCGCCCTGTCACGCTCATGGAGAGAAAGAAAATAGTGAGACAGCGTCGGCTCAGTCTACTGAAGGGATAGTAGCGAGACAGTATCGGCTCAATTCATTCTTTTTATTGCCAGTTATTAAACTTTATTACTAGTTATGAAAGCTCTTGCTGCAAGTTTGCTCTTTAACAGTGCCTTATTATTTTATTTTTGTCTGCAATAATTATGCTGTTGAATAGTAAAGAATATATATATGTGTGTGTGTGTGTGTGTGTGTGTGTGTGTGTGTGTGTGTGTGTGTGTGTATTTAGTGCATCGAGGCAGCAAATAATTTTCTAAATATATACTATTAAATATAAGAGACAATGAATGTCTATTATGTTTAATCATTCTAAACATCGTATTTTGGCTTTAATTTCAGTTGAAAATAAAGACGAAAATTCTCCAATATTTGGATAATTTTTTTATTAAGTTAGTTCTAAGCTTTCGGCTCACATGAGCCATCTTCAGAGAGGTTATCAGAACGGTAACACAAAAACATCCACCATCAGTGTGTGTTGACATAAAACTCCGCTAAGCACCTTTCTGATCAAAGTAAAATTAAACAACATTTCTCAGAAAAACTTAACCATGTAGTTAATATCAGACAGATTTTAGTCAACAATACAATAATCCTCACTCATACACACAGTAAAAAGAACCTTCAGATATTGGAGGCCATCTACATTCAATCCAAACAACCCACACTTAATAAGATCACGTTTACAGCTGGTCATAACACATTACATTGCATTTGAATATATGGTTCTGTTGTCATTTCGCGCTATCACGCGATGTGAGGTCATAGAACCGCATTGCAAATTTGCGAACTTCGTTTGTTGTTTTTGGTAACTATTGCCATTGCTTAGCGGAGTTTTATGTCAACACAAGATAAAATCGTCGCTGATGGTGGATACTTTTGCGTTAGCGTCCTTATAACCTCTCTGGAGATGGCTCATGTGAGCCGAAAGCTTAGAAGCAAATTAATAAAAAATTATCCAAATGTTGGAGAATTTTCGTTTTTCTGCGATGCATACGTTACTTTTCAGAAATGAATTGAGTTCTTTCGGTGACTAACTGTATATACACTGCGTATATACAGCACGTTAAAATTTCCCTTCTCTGGTTCCATGCGCCCACGGCTTAGTCGGGTAGCGACTCCGACTGACACCAAATCGGTCGAGATTCGATCCCGGCCAGAAGCAAGTGGATGTGTCTAGCCACACTGATGAGCTGTGATACAGCAATACAGGCTTGTATGTGGATGACTAATATATATATATATATATATATATATATATATATATATATATATATATATAATCCAAACCAAAAGTAGTAGGTAAAATCCTAAATGTGATCCTATTAATATTAATCTTATTAATATTACGAATGATCCAGGTAGAGGAATCGATGGAAATAGTATTACCTATTTACAGACACAATTATGTATATTTTCAATTTGAAAATCGCATGTGTCGTATGTTCATTTCCGCGAGGAATATTGGCTTCGTCAGCGACCAAATTTTTATTGTGTAAAATTCAAGATTCAACCCTAACCCTAATCCTGTCTTGTATAAAGCAACTGTTGATTTACCCAGGCAATCTAACAAACCCATATCTCCCCGACTAATAACAAGAAAAATTACCAAATTTACATTGGTATTTCCACAAGTAAAGTTAAACAACGATACTGTACTCACAAACACTACTTCTCTAACCCTAATTTAAGATTTCAAACATCCCTTTCCCGAAGATTTTGTAAAATGAAAAAAGAGGGACTAAACTCCATAGTAAATTGAAAACTGATAGGTTCAGCCCGCACCTCCAGAAACCTTTACGATAGATGCAATCTATGTTTAGCTGAGAAAAATGAAATAATAAAGTATAATAAACAAAATCTGCTTTTAAGTTTACGTAATGAATTCACAAGCAAATGCCGCCACAAATATAAATTTTAAAATATTAAAAAAAATTCTTAATATAAAACCCTTCTAAAAGTAATCCAAAACTGATTTCTGTCTGAGAAAAGTTTTCTTTCCCTCAGTTAATCACTGTAGTATTAATTAAAACAACTATACAGATCAAACTCTTTTAGCCCTTACTTTTTCTGATCTTATCTTTTGGGTAGTAACAAATCATAAATTATATTTTTTAATCCCTGAATTACTTCCCCTACATAATTTTTTTGCTACTTAATACCTCGTTATTCTCTAAGCCCCAATTCTTAAAGCCCCTTTTAATACAACCATAAGCCTTAAATTCCTAGTTCATGATCTATTACTTATTAACCTATTTCTATAAATGTATATGTATATATATGTGTACGCGTAGGTGCGTGCATATATGCATGTGTATGCGTATGTGTGCGTAAATGTAAGCATATATATATATATATATATATATATATATATATATATATATGAATGTAAAATGAGGGTTTTGAGAGGACACGGTGTATGTATCGAGGTAAGCATGTACTTATGTACGGAAATGATCATACGACACATGTGATTTTCTTTGTTGTTTTTTTTTTTTTGTGTGTTTTAATATAAGATACTCAATAGTAGGTACGTCAATATATATGTTGCCGTCATTTTGGAGGGCGTATCGATATAAATGTTTTACCGTCAATTTTGACGGCACGGGTCACTCATATATAATATTAATACTTTCTCATCAAAAAATGTTGAGAAAAATTAATAAGCAATGTTCAGTTCTCTGTATTTATTAACAATATATTTATTAAAAATTGTCCTTAACAAAGGAAAACACTGATTGAAAGGCTCCTGTGTATGACGATGTATCTCCTTATTGGAAACTTTACTAAAATTTAAATAAAATCTCAGCTTGGAAGAATAGCAAAAGTTTCAAATGGAACTCATACATCAGACATGCTATCATAAATGGCGAATCGGTTTTATTTAACATGTAATTCTTTTCATAAAAGAAATTATTGAATCTTTCAAATTTATCATTCAAAAACGTACTAGATGCATTTTAATCACAGTTCTAACCATTGACTTTCATGCGTAATAAAACTTTTCTCAATTCTCTCGCACGCTTCTCAGCATTCGAACTAATTTTAGTATTATTGTAATCTAGAGAGTTTGGATTCTTCCAGTTTTAACTTAATTAATGATTTAGAAATTCTTTTTGGAACTGCTCTGATAACAGTGGAACCTCCTGGGGTCTTGACATTACACAATTTTTACAAGTCCCTGTGTGTATTTAGTTGTTCTTGTTTTGTTTTTTTCTTCATGTTTTTTTTTTCAGTGATACCCTATTCTGCTATCATCGGATATATGCCAATGATTATGCTACATTTCATTTACTGAGGTATGTAACTTCCTCCCCCACTCTCTCTCTCTCTCTCTCTCTCTCTCTCTCTCTCTCTCTCTCTCTCTTCTGGCACATTCACTCTCAAATATACACCCACTTTCTATATATCTATTTCTCTCTATCTTGATCTCTTTATTTTTCTCTGTTTACTTCAAACTAACTTATTATTTATTTATTTTTATGTACTTTATTTTATTTTGTTTATTTATTAGCATAATTTTTTTTTTTTTTATTTTAATGGTCATCCGTTAACCTTTTTCTTTCGATTTTTTTTTTTCCATTTTTAAAAAGGTACGGTTGCTTGAGAAAGGAGAAAGACGATATTTGCAAAAATATACGTCCAAAGACGTAAGCTATTTTTGTAAGAATATATATATATATATATGCGTTGTGGCGCAGTGGATATCGGCTCGGAACGAGAAATCGGGGAGCCGAGTTCGAATTCCAGTTGAATTCGTTGCATTCACTTACGCACAAATACCCTTGGGAAAGGTATTAATCCGTCTCTTCCCTCTTTATGGGTTAAATAATAGGACAGATTGGGTTCTATATCCTTGGTCGGCAACCAGTCTACCGCAGAAAGTAATGGCAACCTACTGCGGGATAATCTTCTGCCCAGTCAGTCATGTCTCTTTCGAGACATGATCGTCCAAGCGTGTATCACGTATGGCACTTAACTGGCTGATATATATAAAGGAAGGAATTTTTCTTTTAACATGTTTCGTTAAAAACGACCTACAAGGAATGTTTCCTTTTTGCTGGAATGTAAAAATGCTCCATAAATTTTTACTTATGCGCTTTCATCAATTTTCAATGGTCATTTCCAAGAATGTTATTTTTCCGTTGTTGTTATTTTATCTTCATGTTTTAGCTGTAACGTCATTTTTGTGTTTTTGAAAAGTTATTGCGTGACGCGCGCGACTGGACATCGCATAAGCGTCTGTTTACTTTTTAACAAATTTTCCAAACTCCATTTTCACTTTTAAATAATGTAAGGTTGGTGGGAGGAAAAATTTTTTTTATATATATAATGCCTCTCAGAGTTTTTTCGATGGGTATATCGGCAGTACTGTAGAAAAATTCCCAAACCCCATCAGCACTTCCAGTTTTGGGGGCTCCTCTGGCGCCGGGTAATAAACTCAGCCCTCTCCGAGCCTGAGGGGATTGCCCCCTGGGATTTAGCACTCCACAGTAATTTTTCTCAGCTGCATGTCCATCCTTGGACAGGCATACAACCAAGCCGGGGACAGAGACGCAACTGAGAGGTGACTCGAATTCCAGCCTCAACGAATTATAGCCTCTGCTGGAATAGCCTTCTGCACAAAGCAAAGACTGCTGCTTTTTATAGTTTGCAAGATTTCGTGTGTGCATAGGTAAATTACCATAACAAATTTTGTGATTTAAATATTATTTTTGCATTTTCAACCGAAGTTTTTCTTAGGGGTTCTTATAAATTATAGGTTAATAAATATTTTTCTTTTTTGTATGCACTTTTGTTACATAGTTGGCATGTAATTTGTCTATCAAAAAAGTGGTAGTATTGCCAATATAGTTAATTGATTTATGACAAGAAACAATCTCTTGTTCAAAAACACAAAAATTACATTATATATATATATCGGCGAAGCATCTTCAAAAGAAGATTATACAAGCGTTGCAAGGGCATGCTGTATAACAACACTTTAAACGCACTGGTATTTCATCCTAAATTATCTGACCTAAATTTCGACTTATTAAATGCATGTTTGATCAGAAGAAAAAAAGTTTCATTAACACGAAAATAAATTGAAAGTGCACTGAGATCATAATTCTCAACGATAAACCTCAGATCAGACTCATATATGATATCACTGAACATCGCAAAAACTATAATAAAAAAACGCGGTACACGAGAAAGAAAAATATAGAGATTTATTCGGAGTGGGTAAATTTCAAATCCGACTTTGTTAACGACTTCAATTCGGGAAAAAAGCAGTTTCTGGTTTCGGATCTGAATTTATTGCCTCCTTCCCCCGAAAATCACAACACAGTTTCCTTACACAGAGTTTTGTTTTTCATTGTGACTTGAAGTCGCCCAAGGAGCACACGTAAGCGAAAAACTTTGTAAAAGTTTTTCACTTTATCTCATTATCTCCACTTTCGATTGGATACAATTCTAGTGCCAGCTAACACGCATATATACATGCATAAATACACACATGTGTGTGTGTGTGTTGTGTATATACGTAGTATAGTAGTTGGAATTACAATAAATTTCCAATTGTGAAAGTGAAATTATATACCTTTGCTCTTTCCCTCCCTCCCTCCCTCACACGCACACACACACATACACACACACACACACACACACACACACACACACTATCTATCTATCTATCTATCCATCTATCTATCTATCTATCTATCTATCTATCTATCTATCTATCTATCTTCCAAGTCTATGTTCGTGTGTTGTACAACATTTTATCCAAAAATCTAATCGGTTTCATTTCCTTTAACACCAATCAAATGCTGTCATCATAAAATGTTTCTAGAAAAGCTATTTGAGCGAAAAATCGATATATTATCCGATGACAGTTCATCCACCGATCTCTTTAAATTCCATAAACTTCATACTTATCTCAATTAGTTTACATGCAATATAAAGTCAACTACAACGAATCACTACTTTATCTTCTATATATTCGATTTATTCATGCATAAACAGCAGCTATTATTTCTATCAAGTGTCGTTTGCCACTTAAAAGTTGGCAGCCAACCAACAAGGCATTACTTAGTGGAATTGCCGCATGAACTGACGCGTTGCCTTCTAAGCACTCATCGAATGTCAGAGATAAATTCTTGCTAAATTGAGAATCCATGAATGACATAACATGCAATACATAGAAATAAAACGTATTCATACAATTCAATCAGATGACATCGTATAACCGATAACCTGTGGGTTAAAGTTCTTTCATAGAGTAAAATTACGATTTGACATACAAAGTTTTATTCGAATTGTCAGTACTTTAGATTCGTTATTGTAAATATATTGATATAAGAAAAATAAAACTTTAACCTTCAGTAGACAAACCTTTTTTTAAAAATTGTGATGCATACGTAATGGGGATTACGATAAAAATATTGCATATTTTAAACTGACACTAGTGATCTGATGATTAAAAGATTCCATTCAGACTGACTAATTAATAAAGTACTTTATCATAAATAGAGTAACTTTTTCTTCAAAAACTGAGCTTTTTATTATTTTCTCTGCAAATAGAATTAATTCGATTGTATGAAAATTGTTTAAGATGTGCACTCATAGAGAACCATATACTATAAATATTGTATGATGCTTAAAAAAAAGAAAATTGCATCAGCGACAAAAGATATCAGCTTCATTATTTATTTCCCAGAGACATTTTTAACAGTATATCATCTCCATCCAACATATCAGATTTGTGTGCAATAGAGACTGGTGCATAAGTAGACAGGCCACTCGTGTCGCCCACCCTGAAACCTTATCTCATTTCTTTCTCTCCAGTAACACTTGTATATTCTGCAGTCTTCGCTTGGAACTAGTAATTGTCACGACACACCCACGGATCAAGTTTTAGTGTGACCACACTCCACCCAGATTCAAACTTTGCTTGCTTTATTTTTAATTTCTCCATTTCGAAAAAGCACAATAAGAAATTTATCAACAAATCTTGATTTTTGTATTTTAAGCTCACAATATTGATACACTGTTATTATTAGTTATTAACTGAATGTTGATTCGGATTTTTCATTGTATAATGTACGGACTATGTGATTAATATTCAACACTGAATTAAGTGTGTTGACAAGGAAATAAATTTTGTAAAATTTTATACTAAAATAAGTAAATTAGTAAATTAGGTGTGTTGACAAGGAAGTAAATTATGTTGAAAAATAAATGATTACTGTGAAATAAATTTTCTTTTCGTTATTAAGCTCCGGACTTATTGGTATACTTACATTCTTTTAGCAAAAAGACTTTTTGACTATTTTCTATTGTCCAGATTTGTTACTTCACATAAAAATTATCAATAAACTGTTCTTTAAGATCCTTCTTTGCTAAAAAATTGAAAACATTTATTAATCAATTCAACCCAAGCAATTCACCCCAACATTCCCTAGTATGTACATGGATAAAAGCATACGTAAAAATCAACTGAGGTAAGATGTGTGATATTAACCAAGGCAGAATAGTAGTCAGATTACTCAGGTATAAACAAACAACGTCTATAGATGTGTATGGACTTTGATAAAACAAAAACGAAAAGGATAAAACGTTTGAATAAAACGAAAAAGCAACTAAGCAATCTGGAAGGAAAAAACATTTTTAATGTGCAGCATACAAAACAAAACAGCATTTTTGTGTTTCTTAGGAATATAATTTTTCCACGACTTCCGCTCCTATTTCTTTTCATTCTCATTTTACGAAGTGCACTTTTCAATACAATATACTCAAAAGTATGTCAACAATTTTTTTCAACTTTAAGAGAGTTTTCCATTTGGCATTGTGCAATATTGCTCTACAGGACAAGATATTAAAAGTCCATTTTCCCAGGATCTTTTGCATGAAAAGATTCTAAAATTTGTTTGTCGAATTTAAAACTTTAATGCTGCATTCATATTACGATTAGCATATGTGGAATTCTACAATATAGATTGCAAGTAAAACAAAAAGTAACACCACGATCATCTTTTCTGACAAACATGCATTTATTCTCAACTAAATTGCCAAATTTGATTCATTACTTAGAACTGCTGTTAAACGAGGTTGTTGCATTAATGTTTAAAGTGGGCGTTTGAAAGATACACAATTCTTATGCATTCCTGATTAGAAAATCTCTCAATATTGCAAAGACTTCTTCAAACCGTTGACCATTGAAGAACCCACCTTGGTGCATAGGATGTCAGGCAAACCTTCCTGACCTCTTCCTCACACCCTGCCATGAAAAATGTTTTGAGAAAGCTTTTCTTTCACTGAGCACGTCAGACAATTCTCTAGTCAGTGTCCAAATTGAAGTCATCTCCTTATTTGCCGTTCCATACAACGATTTTTTGCTGGGACAGCTTTAGATTTTATATGGCGGACTCTCTTCTTTCAACCGACTTCAAACTTGCTGTCTCCATAACTGATGTCCTCCTATCAGAATAGATCCTTTTCTGGAATGAAGAGTTTTATACCCAAATACAGTCCCAGTAAAAACCAAATAGCTAACCCTAGTTCACCCTTGAATTCACTGCAGCTATAACTCATTCAACATCTATCACAAGGAGCAGGGTAGTTGGACATTTGCTACATTTAAAATTGGTTACAATCGATACAATAAGATACTAGAAAATTCGAAGTGTAGCTATGCTCAAGCAGTAAAAAGTTTGAAAACAAACAAATTTGATCATGAGAGTTTTGAAAGGTTTTCAACAAAATTCTAAAAGAGGCGAAGCGTCTGTGCTCGCTATTATAAATGACAAATAATCATCGCCTCAACTTTGCCTGTAACTTAATGTTAGATGATATAAGGCCAGCCCCTTCACCCGTCTCAGTGAACACATTCTCAGTAGATTTTTTATTACAGCCTCTAGCCCAGGCCCAATCCTAGTGGTTGTACTTAAATATATCGACCTGGAATTGTTTCCGATCTTAGTGAAATTATTTAATCGCTGCTTGAAAAAGAATTCTTTCCCTAATCTGTAAAAGGTGACTTTCAAAAACTCTAGATAACCAGAAATTGACAGCCGATCTCACCTCTGAACTAGCTCTAACATCTATAGTGGAGACAAACTAGGTAATTACATTCAATGCCTCGAAAACCAAACAAGATACATTCTATCATTGCTGAATTGACCTTCCCTCGGGGAGGTTTCGTGCGTTGAGGTCCTATTTGGCCTTAAACTAAAACAAGTCCTCAACTAGAGATGCTGGGAAAATGGTCGGTTCTCCTTAACGCTCCAGTAATTGCCTGACTCCTCGTGCTAGCCTCTAACTTTACACGAGCTACATCAGGCCTAAAATGGATTATTTTTGCCATATACGGACAGGAGTTGACTAACTCTTCACTTTATAGTCTCGATAGAGTTCAAAAGCTTTTCTACGTGCTTGTTGGTGACAAATGATTTTTCACCCTAAAACCCATTTCTCACAAACGAAAAGTTGCAAGCCTCTCAAACTTCTCTGTCGCTATTTCCAGTAAAAATTCTCAGACAAACTACATTCCTTAATTCCACTAATTCTAACCTTCACAGCTAAAGCTTTCCATGCTACACACATTGTAGACAACCATTTTCGTATTCCATTTGTAAGATGTAAATTCCACTAGAGCAGCTTCTTTCCGCGAACCGCTGTTTTGTGGAATCAATTCTCAGTTTTTAGTTAATAAAATCTTAACCTATTCAAGTCTAGGATTAACTGTTATCTTAGATACACGTCCATCTAAACTGTGCTTCTTACTCTTTAACTCTCTACCTCTACCACGGAGAGTGAAAATCACTGTAAAAAATAACTTTTCAAAAATGCACTCAAACAAGCATAAGATACATGAATAATCATATACATGAATAATCGTATGCATTATCAGAACTGTTTTTGTGAAACTAGTATTTTCCTTTTCCTCCCTGAATAAAAAAAATATTGTGTCCATAACGACTTGTCACTACAAACAGAATTGAATTAACACAATACATCAACTTCTCAGTAACAGATACATGGGTGTTTGAGTTTATAAAATATTCTAGATATCACGATGGAATTTTCCATAAAGCCTAATAGCTTAAATACCCCCATGATCACGTGCTGTGTCTACCCGTGGCACCCATACTGGATTATCCGGAAGTAGTATTCTATTTCTTGGCCATAACATAAATGTGCTTTCTTTCTCCTTTATCAACGCAAGTAAATAAAAAAAGTCAAAAACAGCATTTTGTTACAAAAACCAGTAACATGAATATGTCGACCGTCTGTGGTCTTTGATTTCATGATTTCAGTAACTCTCGAAAAACAGTTTGCTGTTTATAGGATAATGTATTATCCATATTATTTATTTATGTCGATTTCATTAAGAGAAGTAAATCTGGAACCTAAAATGAATTTATTACGGCTTTTATTAGTGCAATAAAATAATTTTAATGCTTTAGTATTTAAGAAATTATATTTAGTTAGCATTAGTTTATATTTCAGTTTAACATTTGATACTAAATTTTAAAAAATCATTGTTCAGTGTGCAAACATTTTAAGTAAGCAACTGTTTTTTTTTATTCTTAACCAATGAAATTAATATTTATCGTTCAAGAGTTAGAAAGTTTTTTTAAACAAAAATATCCTTCTCGGCTACTATCACTTTCATCTTGAAAGCAACATTCAAGTGTGTTTTATCACTTGGATAGGGAAATTTATTATAGCAAAGCAGCCCATGTATGAAAGACACTTCTCTTGGGGGGGCCTTTGAAAGTCGATGTCTGCCAACATTAAGGTGCTTTCTTATGTTAAACATGTGCATCGACAAAACATTATGTATATAGTAATAAAAATAATGTCGGATATAAAAATTCATTAATTGCATAAAAATTATATATATATATATATATATACGGTAGGTGAGGTAGAATTTCCCATAAAAGCGTTTCTGTGTAGGTTTTCACCCGTTTTGCAACATGTGGCCTAGCGTTGTCATTTTGCAAAATCATATTGTTGTGCTCATTGTGGCCGTTTGTTTTAATGCTCGCCTCAAACGTAGACGATAGATCTCCCGTTATGATTTCAGTCGGTTTGAGCAGTTCATAATAAGCTACATCTAGCTGATACCATCAAATGCAGAGCAGAAGTTTCGGACCATGTATATTTGGCTTTGCTGTCTATGTCTACGCTTAGAGTTATAGTAATGTATCCACTTTTCATCACCGGTCACAATACGATACAAGAAACCTTTCTTTTTCTGCCGTTGAAGCAGCTGTTCACACGTGACAAGACACCGTTCCATGTCTCTCCGCCTCAACTCGTATATCAGCCAATGTCCTTAATTTTTTAATAATTCCTAACGCTTTCAAACGTTTCTAAACTACTGTGCGATAAACTCCTAATAATTCTCATGTTCAGCTTGCACCTGACATGAGTTTTCATGAAGTAACACCTCCATTTCTTTGTTTTCAAACTTTTTCCGAGTGCCAGAGCGTTTTTATCAAAATCTTTGTATTTTAATTATTTTTATCAAAATCATTATTTTTTACGTGCCTAAACCAATCTCTGCGTGTTCTTTCCAAAGAGCATGGTTGCCGTAAGTTTCAACAAGAATTCTGTGTGGTTCAGCTGAAGATTTCTTTTGAATAAACAAGTGCAATAACGAGCCTAGAAAAAACTTTCTAATGTGTCTATATGCAGACATTATTTCAGACCTTTCATTTAGTAGCTGTTGTCATTCTGGAAATAATACTATAGTCAACTTTTCTTCTTGGCTCAATATTATCCTTGTTCGTACAAACCCGGGTGAAAGGATTGCCAGTAACAAACCACTCTCTTACTTTGAACTTCCGGTCATGAACTTATAGAAGCGTTAACCGTTAAGCCATCAGTCAAAACAAATCCCCTGACGAAACCAAAAAGGTCTAAACCATAGTAGCATAACCGGCTCATCTTCTCATATATATATATATATATATATATATATATATATATATATATATATTCAGTTAGATAAGTGTTAGTTTGTGACCCTGGGTTTCACGCTCTTGTGATCGTCAGACAAACTGATTAATTTTTTAAAAATATTGAATATATGTAGGGCTGCGTATATTGGTGTATTTTTGTAGAAGTAGGGGGAAAATCGGGAGGAAAATTTGTCTTCGTGACGTCTCTCATACAAATGCAGACATAGATACATATTTGTACGCCCATTGACGTACGCAGAGACACGCGCGCGCTCTTGCCCACTGGGGTTCACACAAACATAACTATATGTAAACCGTATGGGATTTGGTATTATATATGTATATATGTGCCGTTGTGTACATACATACACATTTGATATGTGTATTCAAATAGTGTATCTACCGACTTTGATGTAGCGATGTCAACGCGCAGACGGTTGTCTATTTCTATTCTCTGAACAATATTTTCTCGTACGCACATATGTACGTATGATGTGGTCTGTGTGAAACTATGATAGGTGAAAATTGCTATTACTTTTAATTATTTAAGGCTGTATTGTTACTTTAGAGTCGGTTATTAGTGGTTGCACATATTCAAATTGTAGAAATACAAATTTGTAATGCTTGTTAGTTTTTATGTAGCGGTGCTAATTTTACTGCGGAAGAGAGGAGTAGTTTACGTTAATGATGATTGCAGAATAATACGGCAATAGTAATTGTGATGTGGTAGTAATGGTTGGGGTGGGGTTTATGATAATAACAGTTGTGGTAGCAAATAGTTATTGTAAAGCGGTAGTAGTGGTTAGTAATGATGGTGGAATGATAATAACAATAAATGCAGTTATTATGATGGTAGTTTGAACTAGAGAATAATTGATAGGATTATGGTATCAGCGGTTCTTCTTTCTTTCTTTTTTTTACCCGTTTGGTATAAATTGTGATAATTGGTATTTATTTTCGTGTTTACATTTGGAAATTATTTCTGATCTTATGTTTAGTAAGTTCTTTTGTGGGGTGTGAGATATAATTGTTACTTTTTCATGTAGGCAAAGTAGGCATGTTTTTGCAATGTTGTTGTAGGCAGGTGATTTTTTCAATATTTCCCAGCTTATTGTTGGTGAAATATTTCTGTCTTTTAGATGGCATACGTATGTGGATAGTGTAGTGCTGTTCGAGTATTTTCTGTTGGAGAATGAAAGATTGTGGTTGTTTTTTATTTTCTTAAATGGTCCCTCAGTGGTACCGATTGTGATATTGTTTGTACTTACCTTGGCTTTATTTATTTGGTTGTTTGTTGGCAACTTCCCTGGAGTGGACATGTTGTTCCTTTTCTGCAGTTGCATTGAGGTTCCTTAATTGCATTATTGTAGGTTGTTAATTTTTTGTAGTGGCTTTTTATTATTTGTGTTATATTTTTGTGCAGCTGTAACTGACTTTTGACGTTATTTTTGTTGAATATTTTTGCTAATCGTCTTTATATATATATATATATATATATATATATATATATATATATACATATTCACGAATTGTACAAATACAAATGTAACAACCGTATAACAAAAGAACTGTTTGGTTCGGGATGACATCGAAGTTTCTCAGCACTGTGATCAGGACCGGGGCGTACTACCCTTGACTAGAAGGAAGCAAGCCTAATTGGTGGCCCCAGGTAATGTTTTGCGGTCCTTGCTATCTTATCAACATTTGCTTTTATCTATCTATCCTCATATACATTCCAAGTTAAGCTAAGCACAACTGACTATTAAGGGGACAACACTTTTCGCTGATTTTAACGTTATTCTGGGGGGCGTTTTTCTTTCTTCCAAACACGTGAATTTGTTTTGCTCATGCCATTTTTCATAAAGCAATATACAAATCCACTAATTTTTATCAATAATGTTGAATGTTAAAATTATTCAACTTTTTAACAATCTCAAGTTTATGTTAGAAATGCCAGAAAACTTTGTCGTTTTATTTGTAAGTACTCCACTCATTTTCGATAAATAACTTTTAAACTGAATTTATTTTTCAGAGTAAAAATTTTCTTGAAACTTTTATTTTAATTTTAATTGAAAGCTAAATGATTAAATTTACTATTTCCAGTAAGCAAAATACTATAGTGCATTCAAGCAAAACTTATGCTGATTAGAATCTAAACTTTTTCTATTTTATTTTGTTTTTAATTTTTCACTTTGTTTGTTTGTTTGTTTGTTTGTTTGTTTTTTGTTTTTGTTTTTTTTTGCCATTTTTGAGCGATCGACACATTTGTAAACAAAAGTTAATTCTCGGTTTTTAAATCTTGCAAAAATAAAATATACAACTGTGACAGATTATGTTTAGAAAATTAGCAAAATTAGTGTTAAATAAATCTGATTTATTACTTATAGCATGAAATTTAGAATAAAACTATTTCTTAAACACAGTTTAACTTTCTAACCTTTCCACCGTATTTGAAATGTGATGATAGCTCGACAAATAATGTATAGCTGTTACAAGTGACAGAATTCTACAACGTTTTTCCTTTAAGGGGAAGAAACCTTGAAAGATCTGACCTTTTAGTACAGATAGATATTTTCCATACAAAACAATACTTCGAGTATACAAAAAAATTAAAACTTATTTTAAAAATACGAAGGCACGATGATTTTTATTAAACTCTACAATTTTCGACTATTACATATAATCTTCAGTTAATAAGTTAAAAAAATAAAACCTAAAAAAACTAAAATCTTTGAAGTATTTTTAAAATTTTTTGAAACTTTATAAATTATTATAATTAAAAAAATGAAAACAATTTTTTAAAAATTTCATTATTAATCGAAAAAATTTTCTTTAGAAAATAATGTCCCTAATATATATTATAATTAAGGCAATTAAAAGCTTATCAAATGAAATAATGTCATAGTTTTATTACATTTTTTTGCAGTAGATTTTTGGAAATAAAGGCAAACTGTGTTGAAAAGTAATAGATGATTTACATTCCCCAATGAGTCCTACGTTTAACCAATAAAACCAATTTTCTTAACAAAATTTATTTTCTTAAAATTTCATGAATTTACGTGGAGCTGGGGTAACAGATGTAAAAACTATATTTTTAGCAAGTTTCTTTTTAAATAATAATTTAAGAAATAATATCATTCAATTGTGAATGAATCCTGAAAATTTCATTAGAATTTGACAATTACTTGAATTTTGCAAGAATTTCCAAATTAATTTGTTTTCACCGGAAAAAACTGAGTTATGTAATATTACATTTTCCATAGCAAATTCTCGTAACGATTTTGTTATCCACTAACTAAAATCAAAACAAGATTTTTTACCAGAATTTTGGACGTGTTAGAAAGAATTAAATCTTTAGAAAACAATTAAAATTATTTTGATTTTTCCTCCTAATAATAACATAGCATTTTGATGGAAAAATGTTCGTTTTTATTAAGTTTGGGTCATTTTTTCTTCACACTCTGCTATCTTTTTCAGAGATTTAGTAGAGGTACCTATTTAAGAGGAAATTATCATGTCTGTAATTTGTGTTTAGATACATTGTATTTATTTTCCATTTTTCTAGCTGAATTGTTCATCAATATTGCATATATCCATTATTGTACATAATTTGGTTACAAAAAATGTGTATTTTATATGAATACTACCTCAATAAAAATTTAGATGTAGTAGAGTGAGTGTCCCCGTATCAGAGATTGTGGTGTGTGTGTGTGGGGGGGGGGGGGGGGTACGAGATCATTTCACCGGACCTGATTGGAATAATTTAATTTTTAAAAGATTCCCTTAATTTCTGTAGAATTTCTATGATCTAATAAAAATTTCCCATCCTGGAAGTTTTTTTTTTCCATCACTTTACGACGAGTCGAATAAAAATCATTTGCATTCTATTTTTTTCATTTACAGATAGAAAGAAGCGTCTTCAGAAGGCATTCTTTGCCAAGGATTGAACCTTAGTCGTAAAAGTTTGCTTTAACACACACACACACACACACACACTCTCTCTCTCTCTCTCTCTCTCTCTCTCTCTCTCTCTCTCTCTCTCTCTCGCTCTCTCTACTGAAACGATGTCAAAATTGTTTCTATTTTCTCGTTCATGTAGATCAATTTTTAACGCATTGACTGCCAACCACGAGTTTTTATTATGACCCCTACATCGATTTTCTTGTCTTGCCATCAAGGCTACAACAATGAGTGTTTTCATTGTTTTAAAACAAAAATAATTGGTACCTGGCGTCTAATAAATATTCGTACTAAAAACTAAGTAATGAGTATGAAAACAATATTATGACGTCAGTTGAAGCTATAAATCAATTCATAAAAGTTTTAATTGACTAAGTTGATTATTGTAATGTTGGCGTTTGAAGTCAGATTTCGTAATTAATCAGTCAACGTGTTAAATCCAAATAAATTATTTTTTCCTAAAATATGCTACCAGATGTAGCATATTTTAGGAAAAAAAATAATAAGGTAGTTTCAAGAATTAAAATTGGGTCACAAAGATGCGTAGAAAGGATAAGAAAAGGAAGGTGGAGAAAGAAAAGGAAGGAAACGTTTTAGATACCACTTGTAAATCATCATATAAGGAAGATTAAAGTAATCCGAGATGTTATGGCCTCTAGAAAAGTTCAGTTGGAAAGAGATTAGTTGAGAGTTGAGGCGGAGAATTGTGATAAAAAAAACACTGAAACAGTATTCATTTGGTTGGGAAAAAAAACAGAAACTAGCACAGAAACAAATGAAGAAAAAAAAAGTGATTTTTTTTTTTTTTTTTTCAGAAATGTAAGGGTCAGTTGGTTCTTCCTGGCGGATTTAGTTTCTTTATCTGTGCAGACAATATTAGTAAAGAGGGAAAATAAGAGATGAAAACAGAGGGGTAAAGATGAAATCGAAGGAAAATAAATTAAAAAGAAACAGGGTAGAAAACTGATGGCTCTTTTTTGTGGTAACACAGAGCGTTGGTAATGTGACTCTGTTCTCTGCTGGAAATCTACAGGGTCAACATACGCAAATTTTGCTATGTCTTTTGATTCTAAATCCCTGCTTTATTCATCTGAGAATTATAAGGTTGAGTGAAATCTTAATACACATATACCCTTATATTGTGTTACATTTATAAACGAGAGTATGTAGATTTGAAATATAGCATTCCGCAAACAAAAACAAAGGCATACTTTCACTTTATTGATTTTTCAATAAGAGAAACAGAAATAGTTTTTAATTCACTAACTTCCATTTATATCAGCTTAAAATCAGGCAATGAGTTTCATCCGATGCAAAATAACAAGACATATATTTTTTTCTCATATCACCCCGAGCAAGGCGGTAGCGCCACTGATGTGCAGGGGTCTACGTAAGAATGAATAGATTAGAAAAGAGAAAGCCGGAAACCACATCCTAAACAGGGAACAAGGGATGAGCCTCTACACCTGTTCAATAGACGTGGGTGGAGTGTGAACCGGGCGATAATTTGGTCTATCTACTCCAATGTTTTGTGGTAATTTGTGAAAATATGCACCAAATTTCTATCATCACCTTGACCTCATTATGTTAAATTGATATTAGCAACTGCCTAGGAATTTAATAACAGCATGTTACATAGCGGCCAATTAATTCTAGAGATTAACAAGATGACAAAAAGAACTAAACAAGATGATTTTGTTTTAGTTATATCTGGCATAGTGGGTTTATTTAGTTTCGCAATCCAACATATACAAATACATCAAAAAATCAATATATATATATATATATATATATATATATATATATGTAGGCGCGTGTGTGTTTGTGTTTGTGTGTGTGTATAAGCATATTTAACTTCGGTCAAATCACTTATAGTGTGTAATATTTGTTTGGTATGAACATTTTCCCTTTTTTGTGTTACACGAATCACATGACTCAGACCTAACCTTGTTTATAAGATTGGAAGTTCACTTGGTTTACTACAATCATTGTCAACGTAAAAGAGTGATCTTGTTCATTTTTGTTTTATGAAAAAGTTTCAATGCCGCTACCGTAGTAAAGATTTTAGAAAGCGAAATTGCTCATATCAGAGAAAGAAGATTTCCATGTCCGTTCAAAATTACATAGTAATCATTTGCTGAATAGACGCCACAGAGCAATGGCATTAGATGTACCTATATACCTGTGTTTATAGAGGTACATCAACATTTAATGTGACAAAAACGTAGGTACTTACCGTTCACAAATTGTTGAAGTTGATTTTCAGTAGATTTTATGTATTTGAAGCTAAATCACAACCAAAAAATAACGACGTGTTTTGTGTTGTAATTTGTGAAAATACTCATCAAATCTTTATCATCACCTTCACCTCATTGCATGTGTTAGGCTAACATTCGATATTGGCAAGGAATTTATCAACAGCATGTTACAATATGGCAGCCAATTAGTTCTAGAAATTAATAAAATCAGTTCAAGAATGAATCGTGGTTTTATTTAGTTTCGCAATGGAATATATATCAAAAAATAAAATTATATATATATAAATAAATAAAATTATATATATATATATATATATATATATATATATATATATATATATATATATATATGAATATCTAAGTCAGTACACACAGCAGACTGTGAGTTTCATGGTAAATGCAACCTTCAGGCACAGGGTCTGATGACTGGTTTCAGCATGAAACAGTCTGTCGATGTTGACTTCAATGTCCATTTATTTTTTTATATACGTTTATACCTAATGTTGGGCATTTTAACGCACACATAATCGCATATATTAAAACTATCGACTGGTAATGTTATTTACCATAGAATAGAAATGGATACTGGCAAACCGTTCCTTCTCATCTGCCAAAACATTGGTATTAGACATTTGCTGGTATGTTTGACGATTATTAAAGTTAGTTATACATCGAACAGAACGCTGGAAAGATAAGAACACTAAACTTTAATCTTAAATTGCTGGTGTCCGATGTGTCTAGATGTACAGCCTAGTCCATTACATTTAACTTCCCAACACCCTAGCTTTTGTTTTTATCACTGTTGTTTTTATATATAAACATAGCGTTAGCATAAAATTAACAGACGTTACAGATACTTGGAGTTGTAGAAATTTGAACAAACACTCATGACTTTTCATTATGAATAGTTGTTATTGATAGAAGGCCTGCTGCAGGACAATAGTTAGTCTAATATGTGACTTACATTCTGATCGAATGGTCTAAAAATTACATCTTAAAGATTCACTCGGATTCATCTAACAAATTTGGTTACTACACAAAAGTTAGTCATTATTAGTTTATTTTAAGGAGGCAAATTTTTATCGCCCTTGAAGTTGAAGGGTTAGCAACATCTTTTCTACATACACATGCATACAAGCGAGAGAGAGAGAGAGAGAGAGAGAGAGAGAGTGTGTGTGTGTGTGTGTGTGTGTGTGTGTGTGTGTGTGTGTGTGTGTCATTTCAGCTTAAACAGATAAAGAAGATGAAAACTCAGAATGCAGAACGAAATCTCATTATGGAAACGTAAAATCTCATCAAAATAAATAAATATTCGCAAGAAAAATCAATAAGAAAAATAAATAATAAGAAAAATTGCAAAAAATATTGATAAAACTTCTTACCTTTCAAAGCAACTATATAATATCAGTATAGATCTTATATGTTAAGAAAACAAATTTTTATTCTGATTAAAAAGAGTTCGTTACAAATACAAGTCTTGCTGCCCTGAAGACCTTCATTGACCATCAGCAAGAGAAATTCCATATTTTTAGAAATTTCAGATAACGCTTACCCTTCCAACCCCGCTCTTCAGAAGGCGACATTAAGACATCAGGTCACAGAAGGGGACAGACAGACAGACAGACAGACAGACAGACAGACAGACAAAGACAGAGACAGAGACGTTCACAGTAATAACAAAGTTAAAACTTCTGACATTATCAGTAATGTTAGTTAATTGATTTTATTTTGCTTCCTTCTTGTGTATTCTCATGCAAACAATTGCAAAAAAGAAAATAAAAAAAATTCTAATTTAATAATGCGACAGTTTTATTGGTATTTCCTAAAATAAAAATGTAGCTATTCTTGTTTTGTTTTTTTGTTTTTTTTTGTTTTTGTTTTTTTTGTTTTTTTTTTTATTTTTTTTTTACTTGAATTAATTTCACGAGAATCACCGGGGCTAATAGATATTGGGTTGGCCAAAAAGTACGTTCGGTTTATTAAAATTTCAACTTCATAATCAAACTAATTTTTTGACCAACAGGTATATATTACAATTTCCTGAGAGTAGCTTAGATGTGGCGCAAGGCCGAAAGTGTGTGTGCGTGCCTTTTGAATCGTTTTAAGCCCAGTCTCGACATTAAACTATTTCAGAACAGAAAACGCGTTGACGGTCTTTTAAAGATACATCAAACATTGAATTACTAATACCCCCATTCAGCACAACTTAAGAATTACTACTAATCTTATACAATACAACTTATAACATGAACACAGAAAAAGATACTAACAACAGATCCCTTAAAGAATGGCTCATTAATTGACTGAAAATGCTTGGATCAATAATCAACTTCAATATTCTGTTAGACGCCATAAAAATAAAATTAAGAGAAACATTTAAAGAAAGATTTATGTAATAAATCAAGTGAGGAAGGAGGGCCTGGAGAACCTGATACTAACAGGCCAGATAGAGGGAAAAAGAGACAGGGGAAAGCAACGGATAACATATTTGAAGGACCTAATCAGGTGGATGACAGAACGAGGATTGCACGGTGTAACAGGAGAAGACATGCTCAGAGCGACCAGGGATAGGAAAACGTGGAAAGCCATGATCGCCTACGTCCTGAGGGGACAGGGCACATAGAAGAAGAAGAAGAATCGGTAAAGGAAACCACCGACCCTACTAATACCAAAGTCGAAAGTATGAGAAAAAAGAAAAATAAAGAACAATACCTATCTCAACAAAACTGTAGGGCTCAATGCCTCTAGAAACCAGACAAAGCTGAATTGACAATAAAATGCGCCCAGATGTCAGATCCGAAATCATCATTCCTAGTTCTACTCTATGTAACATTCAGACGATAAAAAGATGAAGGAACATTGGTTTAGCATGCATGGAATCCGAAGTTACTATTTAGTACTCTTTGCTGTTCATTATATATATATATATATATATATATATATATATATATTATAAGGTAGATGAAAGAACCTGAAGAAGAACAGTATTCTTCTGAAACATGAAAAGTTTTGTGCAGTGATATAATGCTTTTTTAAACCACTGTAATAATAAAATTTCAATATATATATATATATATAGAGAGAGAGAGAGAGAGAAGGTGTGTGTGTGTGTGTGTGTGTGTGTGTGTGTGTGTGTGTGTGTGTGTGTGTGTGTGTGTGTGTGTGTTATTAGTGTCATAATAATAAAACATGAAACTGCAGTTAAAAAGATTTCGGTTTTCGCTGTGTAAAATTCCATGGTCAAGATAAAAGAGAATGCAAAACAGAAACTAATAGTGATCCTGAAATAGTCTATTTTGAAAAGTGAAAGAGTCGGATAAGCTGCCAAAAAATAAAGGTGTCATGCCCCTAGATAGTTTTTTTTTAAAGCGGTTCCTTTCGAGAATGAGGTATAAGCAATTTTAATAATTCATACATACATTGTCACGTTCTGTCAGCGATTGCCACTCCTCCATTGATTGACTCTTCACCCATGCTAGCGACTTTCACATTTGGAACAATAACCATCGATTTTGGTTGAGGCAACAGACACGGTGCTTTCATGTGACACCTAAGACAACCAACCGATCGGCAAACTCCTGAACAGTGGGAACATGAAATGTTACCATCCTGTGAGTCTGAGCAGTATGGGAGAGGACAACAGGTGTACTTGGATTGCTTTTATGCAATTTCGTGTGATTAACCAGGCCGCCTTTGACAGCAACATCCGCTCACAGACCTCATAGACCCACAGATTTTCACATTTGAACGGCAGAGGTTCCCGCTTTCTGCATGCTCTCTTTAGCTTTGAACTTTTAACTTTTTGAAGCAGCCAGAGCACGGTCTGCTCTGGCTGCTTCAAAAAGTTCACCACCCTCGGAAATCCCATTCTTTGACCGGCTACGACCAGATGCTAGGATTCCCAATCATCAACATGAACACCAAATTACGCCAAACTCTCCTTGACACTATCTCGAAACCGTTTTTTGGTTTTTGCTAGGGTCTCTTGCCAGAAAGAAACTAACCATTAAACAGCTGTTTTAAAAGTCTGGGGTCATTAAACATCTGGTTCCTAACGACAGTTGTACCAATGCTGACTGTTTTGGCTTTGGTCAAGATACCCGTATCTGAAACACAACTGTCTCACTTCAGACCAAGAATATGTCTGACATATATAAATATTCTGATGGAATCTTTCAAGCTGCTTTATATAAGATTGATATAAGGTCCAGGTTTCAGAGGAAAAGAGCAAGGTTGACAACACACGTTTGATACACAGACACTTTGCTAAAGTTAAATCACCATCCTACCAAACTCTATCATCTAACTTGCCAAAGGAGACGGATGCCTTGCTTATTCTATCTTTGATTTCTACATTAGGGAAGCTTGCGTTAGATAATGTACTACCAAGGTAGCCAAACTCCTTGACGACTTCAAGACGCTTCCCATACACAAAGATATCAGGCTCCACGTAAAGATCGCCAGAAGCGGAAAAATACATGACCTTAGTTTTCTTTTCTGATTGTCAGCCCGAAGTAGATACAAGTATTAGTAAATAATAAGTTCAATAATACATACATACATACATACATGTGCAACATAGTGGCAACAAATCCGGCAGCTATATGAAACATTATTTCTCTCTCTCTCTCTCTCTCTCTCTCTCTCTCTCTCTCTCTCTCTCTCTCTCTCTCTTAGGCTCCCATACCGATATATATATATATATATGGTTTAAACTAATGGATAGTTAACATTTACTTTTAATAAAAAGTGGATAATTTAATATTTATTTTTTATAAAAAGTGCTCTATACCGGTGTAGATCATTTAATTAATTATTTATAGTTATTATTGTTATAATAATATCATACTACTATTACTAAAACAATAATACTTCTCTCTCTCTCTTTCCCTCTCTTATATATATATATATATATATAAGAGAGAGAGAGAGAGAGAGAGAGACACACACACACACACACACACACACACACACACATATATATATATATATATATATATATTGAACAGTAAAGTTTAATTAGAAAGTGCTCAATACATGGTTGAAGGAAAATAAAAGTTTTACATGTAGACCATTTAGATAATTAAGTAGAGACGATCAGCTGTTTCCGGTAACATTTTCGGTTTCGTTTATATATATATATATATATATATATATATATAGTGTATCGAGGCAGCAGATAATTTTCTGAGCATATACTGTTAAATATAACAAACAATGAATGTCTATTGTGTTTATTCGTGAGCATTTCTAAACATTGTATTTTGGTTTTAATATCAGGTGAAAATAAAGACAAAAATTGTCCAATATTTGGATATTTTTTATTATGCTGGTTCTAAGCTTTCGGCTCACCTGAGCTATCTTCAGAGAGGTTACAGGGAAATTAACATAAAGACATCCACCATCAAAGATGATTTTATCTTGTGTTGACATAAAACATTGCTAAGCAACGATAACAGTCACCGAATAGCAGACGCAGTTCGTAAATTTGTAATGGGGCTCCATGACGTCACACCGCGTGAGAGACCGAAATGTTAACAGAACCATATGTCTAAATGCAAGGCAATGTGTTATGACCAGATTGAAATGGGATTTTATTAAGTGTGGGTTGTTTTGATTTAATGTAGATGATCTCTAATATCTGAAGGTTCTTTTTACTGTGTGTATGAGTATTATCGTATTATCGACTATAATCTCTCTAATATTACCTACATAGCTATGTTTTTCTAAGAAATGTTGCTTAATTGAATCCTGATCAGAAAGGTGACAGGTAAGTCTACGGGAGAGCGTGGTTATACTAAAGCCAATATATGTGGTGGGTTTATTATTAGTACCAGAGATACAATCTCTGAACGGGCATGTAAATTGATACACTACATTGGTTTTTTGTAGAAGATTTAGTTATGTGGTTATAGGGTTATATATAGTCATCCGCAGACAGATCTGTTTCGCTGTATCACAGCTCATCAGTACGGTTAGACTCCGATTGGTTGTAACCCAGGATTGAAACCCGACCGAATTTGCGTCAGTCGGCGATTCTACCTCTGGGGTATGGGCGTTCGGTAGAAGAAGGCAGACTTTTTAGCGCAGACATTATCATTATACACGCCCAGTAGCCCGAGTGCTCTAATTCATTACGGAATGAGTGATATATATTAGGCATACACATAATTAAGTATGGAACCCATTTGATACGTATAATGCTGAAGTATTCGTTAGCCTTCAGGTTAACATTAGAATAAATTAACACGTACCAAGGCATATAAAAGTAGTTATCTGGACACATTTTATATAAACATAAATAACTGTAAATAGCATAACTTTAATAATATATAAAATAAATGTGTTCGTATGTGTGTTTAAGCATTTTCTGTGTGTATTTTTACATGTATATAAGTTCATGTGGATAAATAAATATGATGCAAAATATTTTTTACGCATGCGTAGTTATTTTTTTACGACTAAAGTCTATACTATTCCAAGCGACATTTATAGCAGAATCTATTTAGTTTATAGTAACATACTTTGCTAGTCTGATATTTGAGATGACGAGTTTTGACCTCGTCATCTTCTTGACATTTTCCCAAATTAGATATTCAATATGGCTCTTTTAAAATCCTACAGGCTCAGGGAATAATGCATCATTCAAAAAATAGAAGTCTTTGTTTTTAAGACAGAACGTATGATTTTTAGCAAACAAAAAAGCACAAATACGAAAGAAGAATTAGAAACGTGAAAATCAATCAAACACAGAAGTTTAAATACGACGGAAATTCGAAGGCGCATTGGAATAAAAAAAATGTCTAAAAGTAAAATTATTGAGAAACGGTTAAATTTATTTAGAAACAAAGAAAAGAACTGCTACGTAATATCTATCATATAGCAGTGAGTATTGATCGGTGAATATGTGGTTCTACACAAGGATGCTGAGAATATCATGGACGGAACATGTAGGCAACGAGGAAGGATTAAAGAAAATGAAAACAAACATGACCGTTAGACATAAAACCAGAAAAAGACAGATAAAATTTCTAGGAAACATAATGGGTAAAGTAGGTGTGAAAATTTTTCATATATGCGTATTTCCTTATTTATGTATAAACCTTATTCTGTACGAAGGTAAATCAATAAATTCGTAGACTAGCACAAAATTGTTGACTAAAATTTTACGTAAAATATAATATGTGCTCTATGTGATCACCGTTGAGTTAAATGAATTTAAAAGGCTATAGATTATGTTGAAGAATTAATACTAATAAAAATGTCAGTCAAAAAAGTGCCATACGGGATACATGTATGGACAATCATGTCTCTTTCCCGCAGTAGGTTGCCATTACTTTCCGCGGTAGACTATTTTCCAACCAAGGCTATAAAACCTAGTCTACTCTGATATTTACACATAGCTAGAGGGAGAAGAGACGGATTAATGCCTTTGCCATGGGTGTTTACGAGTAGGTGAATAAAACGAATCCAACTGGAATTCGAACACTGCTCTCCGTTTATCTCGTTCCGGGATTATATCCATTGCACCACAACTCACATCCGATGTAACAAGTGAAGATATATCCTAATTAAATATTTAAATAATTATATTATCATTTTTGTGCAATGGTAACAGGATTAAAGATGCTTCTTTGTGATAAATCTATTAATTCTGATTAGTTTGTAGCTCAAAAATTTGTAAATGTAATTTCCCATCCCTGAAATAATTTTAAAAACGTCAATTTCTATTATAATCTAAAATTTTACCTCTGCTTGTTTTTATTATATTATATTTATGATGACTGGAACTTGAAAAGAATAATCCTATAAATATATTTAAAAAAACTTATTTAGTTCCTTTTGGTGAGGTTATCTATTTAATGGCGAGCAATTTTTGTTATTTTCCCTCACTTTCTTTCATTTGACACATATAACAGCACATTCTCAGATAGCAGAGCGAAAGCATTACACTCGGGTTCCTTAATGCAACACTCTAGATTTCTCAGACTGTTGCTTAATTCTTTCAGTTAAATAAAATTGCTGATTATAGAAATGATGAAGTTTGTGCGTTGTGGTGCAGTGGATATCGGCTCAGAAAGAATAAGCAGAGAGCCGAGTTCGAATTCCAGTCCAATTCATTGTATTTACTTACGCGCAAATATCCTTGGGAAAGTATGTTTCATTCTATCTAGAGTATTTTTGTTATTCTTAACTTTAGTCTTTGAAAAAGAACAGCAGAGTTAGATGACCCAAATACGAGAGATTGGTCTTTTAGTTTAAAAACATCAACATCGTCATATTATCTCGTGTATATACTTTATGTACGGATGAACATTTAAGTACTTCACAATAATCTTTTACAAAGGTACTTTGATGTTTTTCTCATTTTTTATGAGAGGCCGACTGTAACAGATTCGTTAAATAAAATAGAATAATCTTTTTTAAATGAAAGTTTTACTCGTTCTACAATACTTTGTTTAAGGTAACATATAAAAGTAATCATCTATTCACAAATATTACTAGACTGTCTACATTATCGTAGTAACATTACTATTTTCATAATATGCTGCAGATGATACTGATAAGAATGCTGATGCAAGCAGAATAAACCTCATGGTATAATAAATCAAGAAGAAATATTTTGGGATTCGTGAAAAAGATGAAGAAAAATGTTGATAATCGTAATATTTTGTTGCATTATTTACATTCGGGCTCATCTTTGTTACACAATATTCGGTTTTTGCTCTTTCTAGTAATAATAACTCTTCATTCCAGAATTTCAAACAGATTGATAATTGCCATTCAGAAATATAAACTAACTGAAATGATGTTCCATAGGAAAAAGATTTATGATATTTCAAGCAATACATTTCTATTGGTAAAGGAAAGAAGGTATGAATATATTTATGAACCGTGTCAGTAAATCATTGATGTAGTATTCTCGAATATCTGACAGACAGACTTCTCTTTCCAGTCCGATTTGAAGACGGAGTAAAACAGACAAACGTTTAAGGTTAATATGTAAGTCAAGCATATTTTGACTATACACTTTAAGAATACTATTGATGCCTAACTATTCAACATTTCTTCATTTGCTAATTGGATCTAAACCACAATAACAATAAGGACGGCTCTAGCTGTTCGAATGAGTCTCTTCCTAACAACAAAAAGGCAAATGTACTATTGTTAAACATGGCTAACGCCAATTTTTGTACTATGCAACCAACTTCAGCACATTTTCAAAGCAGTAAACGCGTCAGATAGGTTTTGTCCAAACATTATTACTAACATTTTAAGCTTTTTAAAGTAAAAGTGGTAGAAAGTAACCATGCCAAATCGATTGTGAGAACCTAAAAGATTTCTGTCGTTTCCAATTTTAAGATTTTAAAAGAAGATCCCTTACATCAAGTTATAAAGTAAGAGTGGCAGAAAGTAACCATGCCGAATGGATCGCGAGAACTTGAAAGATTTCCGTCGTTTCCTAATTTAAGCTTTTGAAAATAGGCCCCTTAGAGAGCGTAAAAAAAATCTGTCGATTCCTATTTTAAGCTTGTTAAAGAAGGCACCTTACATCAAGTCACTGAGTAAAAGTGACAGAAAGTAACCATGCCGAATCTATTTCGAGAACTTGAACTATTTCCGCCGTTTCCTATTTTAAGCGGGTGAAAGAAGGCCCTTTACATCAAGTCATTGAGTAAGAATGGCAGAAAGTAACTATGCCGAATCGATCGCGAGATCATGAAAGAATTCAGTCGTTTCCCATTTTAAGCTTGTTTTAAGAAGGCCCCTTGTGTTAAATCATGAGTAAGCGTAGCAGAAAGTAACCATGTTGAATCGATCGCGAGAACATGAAAAATTTCCGTCGTTTCACATTCGCTTTTGCCACAACATTACGACTTGGTATGAAAGGTTTTCCGAAAATCTGCTCCAAACAATAAAATAAAAAATACAATAAAAATATGCCATTTTTTTATCTCTGTTCAAATCTACCAGGTTGAAAAACCCATGCTGAGAAATATTGATCATACTACCGAACGCCTTGAACTGATCTAATGAATTAACTTATTTTTTAAATCATTATTTTTATAAAATTTTGGTAAATTTTTTTCATCTGTTTTCCTCTCTACAAATAATTTTCTAAAATTTCTAGAAATTAACTACTGTCCGTAAATCACCTTTTTTTCAAATAGTTGCTGCTTTTCCGAAAATCTGCCCCAAACAATAAAATAAAAAATATAATAAAACTATGCCATTTTTTATTTAAATAAACTTTTAGTTTTTTTTATACATATCATATATTAAGGATATTATAGTCTGAAGAAAACAATTTTCGGTGAATGATGAACTTTTACAAGAATTGTTTTCATTTTTATTTTTTAATTATAATAATATATGAAGTTTCAAAACTTATTTTTAATTTCTTTCAATTACTGTTTGTATTAGACTATATTTACTAATCGAAAATAGAAAAGCTTAATACAAATCTTTACTCACTAAGATATTTTAAATAATTAAAATATACTTTTTTAGTATGGATTATTATAAGTGACATATCATTAAATGATCACGTTTTTCAAGGATTGTTCCTTTTACGAAATGTTCACTTAGGTTTCATAAGTTTTTGCCAATCTTGGCCAACCATACTTAGCTTGTTAGCTTTGGGTCTGGTCAATCACTTCGTGATTAAAAAATCCCTTTATTCTAAATTCCATATTATAAGCAAATAATACCTGTTTCAAATCAGATTATTAATTTAACTTTAAATCTGCTAATTTTTCAAAATTAACATGCCACTGATGTATACTTTATATTTGTAAGATTTATAAAACCGGGAATTAACTTTTGTCAACAAACCTGTCCATATCTGCCAAAAATGGAAGAAAAAATGATAACTTTTGAAAACTCTCAAAAAGTTGAGATAACAATCAATATAATTTCTAATTGAAATACACTAGTGTATTTTGCTTACTGGAAACAGTAAATGTAATCATTTAGCTTTCAGTTAAACCTAAAATGAAAGCTTCCACAAAGTTTTTTTTTTAAATTTCACTTTAAAACTTAGTTATCGAAAATGAGTGGACAATATTTGCTTCCCCCTTTTCGCCTAAATAATGGCGGCTATACGCAAGAAATAAGACTAGTTGTATTTGTATATCTATCCAAGCACGTTTCAGGATTATCTCCATCAGTTCTGTGTTTGCTGGGTATTAATGCAGAGGATTTGGTGGGGTATACGATATGTCAAAGAAGAGTGGGGTAAATCCAGCGCGTGTTGGATGCCAATGGAGTACGTGAAAATAGGCTTGGAGTTCTTGTTCTTGATATATTTTATTGCAATATTCAATGTAACCGTTTCTACAATTTTGTAAAATGATACTTTTTGATATTATCGATCATTAGTTTGTTTATGCTCTCCCATATTATTAATTTTGCTAAAACGAATAAGTCTGAAGCAAAGAGTTTTGCGTTTTAGACACTAAATGATCAATCAGTAACACATAAGTAAAAATTATATATATATATATATATATATATATATATATATATATGCAATTATATATATATATATATATAAATAAATGATTATATATATTATATATATATTATAAAACTATTACATGTAAATAGTTACTTACATGTAACAGTTGTATAATATATATATATATATGTGTGTGTGTGTGTGTGTGTGTGTGTGTGTGTGTGTGTGTGTGTGTGGTTCAGGCATCAGTTCCTCTTCTATAGAAATTTGATTAAAATCTACTGACAAGGTATTGCGATTAAGTTTTTTATTCAATTGAATTCGCATAAGTGTTTTTCTTTTCTTATCATAAAGTGTATAAAAAAATACATTTTACATATCCAAACGCTTCCGTCTATTTTATTAACCATTATCAAATATGTTTCTTAATTGAATATTCATATATATATATATATATATATATATATGAGGGGAGGAATTTTTTTTTAATTCTCTACGCAATGGAAAATATTATGTGATGAGACTGTCATGTTTTAAAACCGAAGAACAAGAATGCAAGAGACATAATGCACTCGTACTATAGATGAAGCAGACACTTTCTGGGTGCATATTTTCTCATTTGTCGCTTTCATCATTCCTGGTAATAAGAGCAGAAACAGAATCGCTTACATATTCTTTCTTTTTTTTTTTTTTTTGCATTGTTGACGATCAAATATCAACATCTCTTCTCTGTACCTTCACCGCATTTTGTTTGCTTGTTTACATTTCTTTTATTTTTCAGTACGACTGTTGATATTGTCTTTATTTTTGCCCGAATTCCTCACTACTTTATTTCAAGCTAAGACCAATCTGCCGATGTCCCCGGAATGGCTATCATTTTCATAGCCCATAATTTCTCAAGCAAAATCTCAGTAATTTCTTTCATCATCATTGATGCAACAATGCAAAAACATCGCATCTAAGCAATTGAAAATTATTTTCAAAGTTCACTCTTGCAATTCATTAAAGCCACAGAAAGATTTTTATGGATCTTCCACCATTTTTATTCCTACTGCCACTACTTATTATTATTATGTCATTTTACATCATATTTCTATTTCTGCTATGGTTGCACTACTTACCAATTCTGCGAGAAGACCTAAGGCAGGTCGTGGTGTGTTGTTATAGCTCCATTTTATGTTTTTTCTATCTCCCCTAACATCCCTAGCATTACATAGACAAAGTTCTCCTTAGTGTGAGGGTTGTACTTAACAAGACAATTTTTTGTATATCTCTTAAGCTGGGGTTTCCAGGGATTCTTTCAATGTGTTGTTTTGTTCCATTTTTTATCATTCCAAGTGCACCTACTATTACTGACACGATTCTTGTTTTCAATTTTCACATTTTTTTCTATTTCAATTTCCAGGTCTTCATATTTTGACAGTTTTTCGAATTCCTTGGTTGCTATGTTACAATCCGCTGGACAAGCCATATCAATTAATAGACAAGTTTTTTCTTTCTAGTTTTTAAAGAAAACTATGTCCGGCCTATTTACTTCAATTTTTCTGTCTGTGTAGATGTTGTAATCCCATAGAATGGTGACATCTTCTATTTCTGTAACCAATGCTGGGGGATGTTCATACCAGTGTTTGTTTACAGATTTTTCCATAGTGTTTACACATTGTCCAATGTAAATATTGCCCCACTCTATCGTGACAATTTTTATATTCATTTGGGGCAAGTACAGAACATCCTGAGATTAGATGGTCTATTGTTTCTTGGTATTTATCACCGAACATGCATTTTGAATCCACATTATTATGTATAATATTTGCCTGAAAGTTCCTAGTGAAAAGACTTTAGTCTTGCGCTGCAAGAATAAAGCCTTCAGTCTCAGAATTTAATTCAGATGCACGTAGCCATGGATGAGTCTTAACTTTATCAACAATGGATTTATTAGCACGTTCTGGATATTGGCCATGCAGAAGCTTGTCTTGCCAGCGTTGTTTCATCTGTTCAAGAGCCTTATCCTTGGCTTTCTTTTTCATGTGTTTTGCCGCAATAATTGGTTCTTGACTTCCGTTTTGATTTTCTACAGAATCTACTAAATGTAAATCTTGTTTGTATTTACTGCCTTCTTTCATTATTGAATATTTTTTCTTTCTGTTTTCATGTTGTTTGACTAATTGTATCATCCAGTCCTTTGTTGTTTCTATGTATGTTAGTAAGCCAATAGGTATTTATAAGTTTCTTCTGGCTCTATATCTTTTATTGTTACAGCAGGGTCTAAGCTAATGAAGGATGTTTGTTATAGCGATCCTCGTAAAACTGTAGCTGTAGCAAATTGAATTTCATTCCAATGTCTTCACTGAAGCATTTTATAGTTTGCAGAAGACCTTCCAGCTCATTATCATTCTTAGCATACAACTTTAAGTCATCCTTATAAAATTGATGGCTTATTTTCTTTTGAGCTATTTTATTATTATTATTATTATTATTATTATTATTATTATTATTATTATTATTATTTCCATATACACATTTCCTTACGAGTCCCAACCAGAGACCTATGATCAGAATGCCTTTATGACATCTTCCATTGTAGATTTTTATTTTTCTTGCAGAAAAATTCAAAAATCACACACATTTTACATACATAAAGCTTTTCTTAATGTGTGAGCTGTACTTATAAGTACGATTTTTGTATTTTTTAAAGCATGGGATACTAATAATCGCTGCAGTAGTTGTATCGAAACCTTTTCCAATCAATCTGATGGCTTCAACTACAACTGGAATTATAAAGTTCCACATTTTTTATATTTTTACTTTAAGATCCTTGTATTTTGATAGCTTTTTTTTTATTAAGCTTTTCAAAGATACATTACAATATGCAGAAACTGCCATGTCAATAAGACAAAAAAAACTGTTTTTGTGGTCTTTGATCCCCTATGTCTGGGAGATTAGCTTTGATTGTTCTGTTTCTTAGGAATTTAATGGTTTTTCTTGTTCCAGTTCCCTAGTTTTTGTGAAATAATCTAGATCTTTTGAGTGTTTCTCGCTTTCTTGAGTGTCACTTTTGCACATTTATCTAATCCGTAGTCCACACCTATGTCAATATTTTACAGGATTGAGGATACTCTTCAATTCATTGCTGTTTTTGGAAAAGAGTTTGAGAGCATCGATGTAAAATCCATAGTTATTACTGATTAGTTCAAGCGAAAGTGGATTAGAGACTGGAAAGACAAAAGAAATGGTAATTTTACTGAAATATTCTTTATCGGATATTCAAAAACTTGGAAGTGGCACTGCTTCTGGTGTGATTTGGATACAATGTGGTTTTCCCGTTTCCGTTGCTATATTTAAGGAAATTTACTAAAGGAGACTTTGTATATTTCCAAAGCCTTAAGGATCTAAGAGTGTGGCATACTATCCAAGCTGTGCTGAGACTTCTAGCTTTTTTCCTACAATTTTGTCGGATCATTTTATTTATTAGTAGTTAATCTTTGCAACCATATAAACCTCTTCGAAATCCTTTCTGTTACAGATGAAAAATTTTGTTTTCATCGTTCAACAGGACAGATGTAGATCAATTTATATGTCCTGGACAGACATATTATTGACCTATAATTTTTTAGTTAATCTGTTTCATACGTTTTTGGTAATATATATATTATATTATTATTAGTATTGTCATTTTCATCATAATTCGATTTCTGCTATGGTCACACTATCTACCAACTCCAGGGCGCAGGCATGAGCAAAAGCCTATGGAGGTCCTGTGATGCCCAGAATATATTCAAACCCCTTGACAAAATCCAAAAGGTCACAGGGCCATTATATTTGGGGCCGGGCTTGCTGCAGAAGTTACATCAAATTGTCAGTGTGTTGACAGCCCTTCGCCTTCAGGTCTCGAACACTGTCTAGATTTATACCCATGGTCTTTTTCGTGTTTGGATATGACCGCAAGGCTGCGAAGGATTTAAAATCAAGGTCTTCTTTCACCTAGATGCCTTCACCCAGATACCTTCCTGGGCTGTCTAACTCCATCCAGATAGCTAATAGCAATTATAATTATGATAATTGGTGTTGTTGTAATAATCGTACTAACGATAATAGACACAGATGTTGTGTAATAGTACAAACGATAGTAGTCACAGATCTTTAGTAGAGAGTTTGTTCCTCACTAGGTGCACTGTGCGTGTGACCATGAGCTTATTCTAAGTAATAACACAAATAATGAATCAATTAATCCTCAATTCTGAATAAGCCAACACGTTTAATACATTCCTTCTCTTTTTCGTTACTTTCTTCTCTCTTTTCCCTTCTTCTGCCTAATTACACATACACGCAAGCCGAGAGCCTTCGTTACTTAAAGAGTTTTATGTTGTCCGGAGTATGGATGGAACTAAGTTGTCAGCTGCACAACAATCTGACATTAACATGCAAAATTAATAAGCATCCGAGTCAAGTCTTTAATCTCCTTTTTCATTCACTCAACCACTTATTGTTTTCATATAATTTCTGTCTTCATAGAAATGGAGATTTTCAAACGCAGCTTAGATGTGGCACAAGGCTGAAATTATGGGGTACAAGTAAATATCTTATCTAATATCTAAGTGAATATCTAATCATTACTCAATTGTAATGATTCTGACGAGACAAGCTTATTAACCATTACACCAAGCCGAGGTACTTCTGTTCTTTTCTAATGTAAATAAATTCAAAGTTGAAATGGTTGTTGAAAAATGCAGTGTTTATAAAAAAAAAATATACCATAACATATATTCTTTGATAAATGCAGATTTTTTATGTTAATTTAAAAAGAAGATTCTAGTCTGAAAATTAAGCTTATCTAATTAAACATTTTCATTGATTCATTCTTAATAGATATATTAAGGATACCGAAACGTTATTGGTGTAACTAAGAAGCCCTTCAAAACCTATTGACTGTCATTTTGTCAGATTTTGAGAAGCGAAAATTTGAGATCCAGAAAATTTCAACACCTCTTCGCATTTCATGTTCAAGTAAATAAAGAGGAAAAACATGAGATAAAACCGTGAGAAAAGAAAGAAGGAAAGAAAAAATTAGAAAGTATGGAAAGTGTGAGAGAGGTAATACTATTAATCTCTTTATTATAATAAAGACCGTTATGTATATATATATATATATATATATATATATATATATATATATATCCTGTCATGCTCATGGAGAGAAAGATAATAGCGAGGAAGCATCGGCTTAGTTCATTCACTACCAGTTATTAAACTTTACTACCAGTTATCAGAGCTCTTGTCACGTGTTTTCTCCTTAACAGTACCTTATTACTTTATTTTTTGCAATAATTATATCGTCGATTAGTGAAGAATATATATATATATATATATATATATATATATATATATATATATATCCTGTCACGCTCAGAGGTTCGGATTTTTTTTTCTAATGTCTTAATATAAGAACTCAGTAGTAGGTACATCAATATATATATAGCCGTCATTTTAGAAGGCTTATCTATATAAATATTTTACCGTCAAGACCAGTGTATTGATGATGAGGGAAGAGAACTATGCTGGATACAAAGGTTTTCATAACTGACATAAGAATTATCTTGAACAAAAAAAATCAACAGTCACCACTAATTATAGCAAGAAATAGGACTCAAGGTAAACTTTTCCAAAGCAAATTGGAAATAGCTTTATCAGGTCGAGGCTCTGATATGGATCTCATGTTTGGTGCACAAATCGTTTAGAATTCTCTAAATTGTCAACTATATGCAACCGTTTTCTGTGGTCGACGATTAGAAATGGCTTTGTACAAATGAGCACTGTAGGTTTATCCATTTTCAAACCACGTCGAATAGCGCATTATTATTAAACAATTGTCCCAAACGACAAAAACTCCATCACTTGAGAAATTTCATCAGTGGCAACAACTAAAATTTAAGCACGTTTTAGTCGAAGAACAAACATATAATAAAGATATTATCGTTCCGAAATCCGAACAAAAGGTTAGGAAGGAAGACCCAAATCAATACTGAACAAATGAGTTAGCGAACTCGAGAAAACTAGAAACTGCTACTGTTCCTTCAACTTACGCAAGAACACTACTATAATGTTACATGAGTAAATATTTCAAAATAAATATTTCGGTGTACGTTAAATGCAGGTTGGAATGGAGGAATTGTCGTCTAAATTACGCAAAAATAAAAATAACACTTAAAAAAACATTTTAACAGATATATTTACCAAAATTGCACAAAATATTTTGAAATACTAAAGAGTAAATTTATTCAATAAAATTGACATTTGGCACAGCCTTCAGACGACTTCAATATTTTCTGCATCTCTTCTGGATGGTCTCCTTGTTTAAGATGGTGAACGCTGCCATAACCCTTGCCTTCAGTTTATCTTTGGTATTACGCAGTGTTTTTGTTGATCTCTCGCTCAACTGTGTCACATGCATAATAATCAAGGGGGTTGCAGTCTGGAGAGTTAGGTAGCCGGATGTAAGGAGTGATGTGGCCGCAGAAATTGTCTGACAGCCATGACTGGGTTCACCGATTGACACGCAAACACTCTGAAATATTCATATTAGAGATTCCGGTGCAAATGCCAAGCAGTACAGCATGCCGTCTTCAAATTTCTAGCGAAGTGAATTGCGTCATGGTGCTACTTTTTCTCGCACTCGGTGCCCAACTGACCCTACTATACTGTGCAGGCAAAAAAATCAAAAACAAACAACTGACATGCGCGAAATTTAAAATACAAATGGTGACAATTTACCCATCGCATCCTATGCATTTCAGTAATAAGTTATTTAATTCGTTCAAATATATCAGTATTGAACATTTTCATTCCTCTCACAGTCGTGTTTGTCAATGTGGCGTTTACTGTTTGATTTGAAATGCGTTAACAGATTCTAATCGTTTAAAGATTAGATTTTCCAGTTAACTTCAAAGTTTAAGAAACAAAACATTGCAAGAAAGGATTTTAATTACATATGCATATATTTCATTGCAAAAAAGAATGAAGTGTAAATAAAAATTATGTAATTTGAGGAGTTTGAAATACGAATATGCGAGCGAACAAACGCACACACACACACGTACATACGCACCCATACACGTAAGCACGTGTAAAATGGAATCATTCTATTTGTGTAAGTCTACATATAGATGCAGCTACTCTGGAACGCTAACAATGCTTGCTTGAAAACTAACACCTGCTATCGAGATCAATTTTCATGATAAATTAACAAGACCATTAAACAATATTTTTCCAGATCTTACAAATTTCCGGCCTCATTGCTTCAGTAATTTTATTACTCAGACAAACTTGTTCTCTTACTTAATGAATCATTATTTCATAATTGTACACGAGTCTCCGGTACTTTGCAAAAGATACTTGATATGATTTTTACCTAATTAATTAAAAATGATTTTTTCTGATATATTTCACCATCAGATATAAGCTGCCAGATCTCATTTAATAAGGTCTTTATTATATTTTGTGAGCTAAATTCATTTCCAAAAATTCTAACATACAGTCAGCATCTTATGGCCAGAAAGATCCTTCTGAGATACAAAGATAAATTCAAAGTTAAGCTCAGTTAAATCGGAGCGCAGTGAAAAACTTAAAAGCGATCGTCCAAAGCTGTGAAAAATTAAGAACTAATCAGTATGTGAAATCTAAGACGCAAGATGTGAGGGAACTGAGGCAAAGCCGCGTAGTCAATGAGTCAAGGTAAATTCAATTAATTTACAACAAATGCGGATTATTTTGCACGACTCGTGCAGGATTGACGTCATACAGCAGGCACAAGCAAACGGCCGACACTTGTGCGTCAAAAACTGTGAAAAGTCCATGATAGATAGATAGATAGATAGATAGATAGATAGATAGATAGCAAAAATGAAATAGCAAAAATTAATTCAAATCAGTTTTTAAATCAACGGGCCAGGTTTGTCAGTTTATTCTTTCCCAATTTTGCGTATAAGCTGTAGAACATCCATCTAAATTGGTGTAGAAACTAAAGTTCATAGTCAAGAATTTTCAATTATTTCTAGAAAGTTTTCATTAGCATTTTCAAATTTTCTAACTTGAATATATATGTATATTGCATACATTTTTAAAATTTAATTAATTCGTTAGATGTTATTAAGTTTTTATCATATTTTAAAATACCTTTCTCTATAATGAAAATATGACTAATCTGTAATGTGATCGATCCCGACTTTAGCACCTAGGATACAGTCGCTTTCTCACCGACGCAGTGTGGCCTCCCTGTGTCTCTTCTACAAGTAGTTTCACGGCTTCTTCTCCGATGAACTAAGCTCACTGGTACCTCCTATATATGAATTTCCTCGAGCCACAAGATTAGCAACTAGGTTCCACCCTTTTACTGTGAAAATAATAAATTGTAAACGCAGATTTTACTTATATAAGATCTGTGTGTGTGTGTGTGTGTGTGTGTGTGTGTGTGTGTGTGTGTGTGTGTGTGTGTCGTTATCTGGTTCATGCCTTCAAACTAGAAATACTAGAAATTCTGTATCGAAATCAGTTATTTTGTTATTTTTTAGTTTTACACTCAAAGAATTTTATTTACACCAATTATGTTATTAGTTCCTCGCTCTCAAACATATGATTTTCTTTGACAATTTAAATGATCATTTATGAATTTTAAGTGCATCACATAACCAGATAATTATTTTCTGTGAAAATTCCATTATAAAAATACTTTCACAAAGCGTCCTACAAAACCCAATCCATGAATGCAATATTATTCTATCAAGAAAATGTTTATTCAGCCAACAGGATAATTTATTTATGCATCTCAACAATTTTTGCAAATGAAAAACAAAACATAGAAAGGAATAGTCCACATTCAATGTGAGGATAAAAGCGTGTTTGAGTGCCATCATCAATAGCTACTCAATCTTAGTTTCCGTCAGAATAATTCCGTTTGAATAAGAGAAAACACAAAGAGAAAACAAAGCTTTAGTGTTATCCTATACATAAATATGGCAGATTATATAGACATTATGTATGTAAATATAAATAATGCACTTTATATAAGTAGATATGAATAATGCAGTTTATGTTTGTTGACATCACACTGATTGTGTATATAGAAAATAATAATGAAAAGTGTGCTCGTATGTAAATATTAATAATCAAGATTTTAATTGACGCTTTTCAAATAAATATTTCTGTTTATTTTAAATAGATTTTTTTTTACGGATTTGATAATTTGATAGGACCCAAATCCTAACTGAAGAAGAATCTAAACTTAACGAAATGGGTGATATTTTAAACTCTGGGGCTTCTAAATTTTCAATTGACTTTTATCTTATTAGTAGCCCAAAAAGTAGGAAGTAGTAAAATGTAAAATTTAGTAGTATCTGTCATTCAAAAGTAACCTTTCCTCTAATCCGGCAATCCTGAAATAATGCACCGATTTACCGAAGTTCAGCAGTGAAAGATTTGAATGAGAAGAATAAATGTTTGCGTTAATCAAGGATTTTATTTTATGTCAGATTCGCAAGAGGGAAACAGTCAAATAACGGATTAAGTTAAAATATATTAATGTTAGCAATTTAGAGAAAAAACTCTCACGAGAGCAATAATATTTCGGTTAAGGCCATTTTTTAAAAAGTTGTCAAGGTTTTCATTCTTCTTCTCTTTTTTAAAATCTTAAAAAAATATATACAAGTAAAGATACACGACAATATCGAAAGAAAGAACAAGCATAAAGCAAGAAAAGACAATATTTATGAAAGCAAAATTTTCACTAGTTAGTAAGTTGATTTCAGTGAAGTTCTCACCCCGCTCTCAAATAATTCTGAATAATGTCACTTGGTCGTGGGGAGGGTGGCAAAATGAGATGTTGGAGGAGACATCACGTGACGCGTGGCTGCTGAATTGAGAATTTGCTTACAGAGGCTGTAATAATATCTTAGCTTTCTTCGTTGCTCAGTCCATTGAGAGAGACAGAAGCGTTTAAGTCTGTGATATGTACATATGTGTGTCTGTATGTACGTGTGTGTGTGTGTGTGTGTGTGTGTGTGTGTGTGTGTGTGTGTGTGTGTGTGTGTGTGTGTGCGCGCGCCGCGCACACGCGTGCACGAGTGAATGAATGTGTAATTTCTTACGTCTTTTAATAATTCCGTTTTGGCAATTTCGACCTCATACACCCACTTAAGCTGGTTAAAAAATGTTTTTTGTCTTTAGATAGCATTAGGAAAGTTTAGTTAAAGAGAAAATAATTTTTATTGTATCGCTACAAATGTCGCATCAGCGTGCATTTCTTAAAGATTTTGTCAAAATAGAAACACATATTCAAAATGTCCCCATCCAGCTTCAAATATCATTTACAGTAGTATCTTTCGTGTACGATTTCTGCATGAATTAAGCAAAAAAAAAAAAACTACTTGACGGTATTTTCGTGTGTGACTCGCTAATTAAACGTAAAGTAAATGTTTTGGTTTTGAAAGAAATCGTGATGGGCAATGAAAAGTGGATACTTTACAAAAAATGATTGTCGTGCTCTTGCATGATCATCATTTTTGTAAAGTAACCACTTTTCATGAAAAATGAACAACTACTAGCCTCACCAAGTGTTGGTCTTCATCCAAGCATGATTATTATAAATATTTTTTGAGCCTTAATTAGTCCTAATGTATGAACCCTTCCTGGAAACCAACTGTTTGATTTCAACAAGATGAGACTAAATGAAGGAAGTAGTTGCTAAAAAGAATTCAGATTTATTTAACAGAAAGATCATGATAGTTCATTAGGATAATGTATGCCACTATGGTTCTTTGGCAATTATATAAAAATTATTACAGCTTGGCTGGGAAGATTTTCGCCAGACATCAGTTGCTGTTTACTTTAGTTCATTGCAATCGGTGATAAGCAATAACGAATATTTTCGCTTCGAGCAGTGCTTGATGTTTGAGCTTGGTTGAAAACAAGGATTATGAATACCGATCATCAATTCTAACAGGATATCCAGACTTTGATAATTGCAGAAAAACACATTTCATAAATACTCCTTCTATCATATATCATATTTGGTTTGCGCCAGACTAATTTGAAATTCATTATATATATATATATATATATATATATATATATATATATATATATATATATATATATATATTCTAAACATATGCTGTTAAATATAAGAGACAATGAATGTCTATTATATTTAATCATGAGCCGTTCTAAACGTCGTATTTTTGCTTTAATTTCAGTTGAAAATAAAGACAAAAATTCTCCAACATTTGGATAATTATTTATTGGTTTTCTTCTAAGCTTTCGGCTCACATGAGCCATCTTCAGAGAGGTTGTTTAAACTGAAATATTATAAAATCCACCATCACCGACGATTTTATTTTGTGTTGACATAAAACTCCGCTTGGCAACGGCAATAGTTACCAAAAATAATAAACGCAGTTCTTAAGTTTGCTATGCGGTTTTATGACGTCACACCGCGTGATAGCGCGAAATGACAACAAACCCATGTAGTCAAATGCAATGTAATATGTTATTTCCGGATTTAAAGTTGATTTTATTGAGTGTTGGTTGTTTCGTTTTGATGTACATGGCCTCCAATATCTGCAGGTTCCTCTTACTGTGTGTATGAGTAAGGATCACCGTATTGTTGATCAAAATCTGTCTGATATTACCTACATGTTTATGTTTTTCAGAGAACTGTTGTTTAATAGTACTCTGATCAGAAAGATGACATGTAAGTCTACGGGAGAGCGTGGTTGTAGTAAAACCAATATATGTACTAGGTTTTTGATTAGTATCAGAGATGATCATCGTGTTTGTAAAGCTTAGAAGAAATTATGATTACACATAATAGACATTCATTGTCTCTTATATTTAACAGCATATGTTTCGAAAATTACTTGCTGCCTCGATACACTATATATATATATATATATACATATATATATATATATAAACTTCCAAAGTTTTTTTTACCATAACATGCTTTTGTTGTAGTGCCACCGAAAAATTTGTGATCATAATTTCGGCAGTTTTAATAAGAAGTTATTATAATTTTGACCAGTTTAAAAATATGCTTTTTAAAATAAATTTGCTGTGATCGTTTACGTCATAAGAAATACATTTTTTACACAGTCTGAAGAGTATCTACGAATAGGTACTGAAAAGTAATCGGTCTAACAAATATATATATATACATATATATATATATGTGTGTGTGTGTGTGTGTGTGTGTGTGAGTTTGAAAGTAGAAAGGTTATAGCATTTTTGAACGAATGTTTGAACTGATTCCGTCTTTCAAATCGCAAAATGAATGTCTTTTTTTTTTAATGGCCACTTTTTTGGACCTATTTGCAGGTGTTTACCGGGATTTTCCTTGAACGTTGTTCATTGTTTTCATAAATGAACTTCCTGATGTCACCATTTCTCAACTTGGTGTCTATGCTGATGAAACAATTATTTACTCTTGTCTTAATGTTAAGTTTGATTAGTAAAAGACGGTCAAATTGATACCTGATCTAAAAAAATTACCTACAATCTGTTGTTAGATAAGACAAGAAGTGGCTTGTTAACTTTAATGCCTTCAAAGTGAAACAAACATAAGCGTCTGATAGAATCATTTTTACTTTCCATCAGCTTGACTGATGCTAACCCCGAGAAGAGTAACTCATTACGCCTTTTTGAACTAACGTTTTTCACTGACATAAATTGGAAAGAGTTTAATTGTTAAGTCTGCAACTAGGAAAGTTAGTTCACTGTGTTAACCTATTCATATTCCTCAGATTTTATGACTGGTTTAATAGCCTGGTTTTCTCACCCTAGGCTTCTGAAATTACTTCTTCGATATTGGAATAATTGCTGGAGTCACATTTTTTAAATTTTCATTTCGCAATTTATTCAACTAAAATGCTATATTTTCTTTCAAAACATGAAGCGTATTAGTAGATGTAAAATATTTTCTATCTTTCCTTGCATGTTAGAATTTCAATTGTTTAGAACTAGCAGTATAGCCCGGCTTTGCTCGGGTGTAATGAAAGCTTTAAAACTAATCCATGGTCCTGGAGCTCAGACTCTTTGGATGTTGGCATGAAACACTAAAAAGTAATAGTTGTTTCCAGTTAAAGCAAAACCGTAGACTGAAAGAAAAATGAATGGATGTAAGTCAAATTTTGATTTCCTGGTATCGATATCAAATATGTTTTTTTTTTCATCGTAAACTGAATTTTGAAGGATAAATAAGTCCTCTGGGTAAATGGTATCATGGCTGAGACTAAGAACTACAATTATACCTACTTAGAGGCAAACCCGAAGCAAAAACTAAAATAAAAGGGCTGAAAAAAATACAGACATACAGGCAGATAAACAGACACACACACAAACATCTTTCCTTTTATATATATATATATATATATATATATATATATATATATATATTATCGATTTTCTGCACTATTGTAAGAACTGCAACCTTGAAACTTCTGAATATCGTTTCTTATGTCTTTGTCTATGAGTGTATCAAATTTGATTAAAACCGGACCACTCCCTCTATAACCCGATTTTTTCGATTATCGATATTTATCGGAGGTGCCTCGATACAAAACCTAGCTAGGAACACTCGCAGATGCTTATAGTACAACTGTGTACATTTTCAAGAAAATTAGTTCAGCCGTAACGGATACACACACACAGGCACAGACGCACACACACACACACACACACACACAGAAAGTTTCATTTATAAATAAGTTTAGATTTCAAATATATCAGATAAATAAACCAATTTTGAACAACAAGGTTCATGTAATATTTCATAGAGTTTTGTGTTATCGCACGTTCCTTTCGTCTTTGAGTTTAAGGACACAATTAAATACAAACGATCGCCGACACGTGGAAACAAAGTGTTTTATGTTTAAAACTCATTTCATCACGTCTTAAACATATGCGATTTAAGTTACCATTATTTTTCTTAAATTTATGACATTCACCGTAACTCATCATAATGTGCAACTTTTGTCTTTTTCTTAGATAAAAATTCACGATGTAAAAAATAATTTAAAAAACAATCATCAAATAATATTTCACTATTTTGCTGCTTTGTCTGATTTTAGTTAGAGCTTGGATTTTATCTGTACAGATTACGAAGCTATTTCCCAAGTTTACGTACATCATATAATCATAGAGCATTGAAAACATATTCACCACAGTATAGTATATAGAATTTATTTCTAGCATAAAATCTGTTCCATGATCCTTTATAATCATAGAGCATTGAAAACATATTCACCACAGTATAGTATGTAGAATTTATTTCTAGCATAAAATCTGTTCCATGATCCTTTTTTCATGAATGAAACGAAGTTTGCTATTCCACTATTATCATACGATTCAACCATCTGTTTACTGCACAATGCATCATGCATTTTTTACGTTACCTTCAATATCTTCAGACAAATCTGTAATATGTCTGGCTGTGTTATTTTAAATAATGGAATTTTATTAATTCAATTATCATATTCTTAACAAAACATTGTTTGTATAAATTGCTTTACAAGCAAATTTAATTAAAGATACTACAATAATTAGGCGTGGTTTCATTTAATTTTTGATAATTTCGCCGATTCTTCTTTATTTTTATTTTTTTTAATCATATCACCCCGAGCAAGGAGGTAACGCCACTGATGTGCAGAGGGTTACGTAAGAGTGAAAAGATTGGAAAAGAGAAAGCCGGAAACCACATCCTGAACAGGGAACAAGGGATGAGCCTTTACACCTGTACAATAGACGTGGGTGGAGTGTGAACCTGGCGATAGTTTAGTCTATCTACTCCAATTGAGAAAAAAAAATGAAAATGATTTTTTTTTTATAACTGTTTCATTCCAAGCAAGGAAGTGGTGCGCAGGAGATTACAATGAGAGAAAATAAAATAGAAAAAAATGCAAGATATATCAAAGAATGGATAAGAAAGAGATGGGAATCAAGGAGATAGAAGATGGCAATTGACGTTGCATTTAAATTTATGGAAATTTTAGCTATCAGGGAAGCAAGCATACAGAAGAGATTTCCACAGGCGGAAAGTGCGGGAAAAGAAACTGAGCAGAAGTAGCAGTTATATTTAACAGCAAAAGGGTGGGATCTCGATGCCAGTCTAGCAGCACGAGTAAATTCATGTGGTCGGGGTACCAGGATAAAGAAGCTCGTCAGAGCAGATGCCGTTAGAAAAGACAGACGGACGCTACATACCGCCGATGAAAAAGTGACTCAAGTTGAGCTGCTAAATATATATTCTGAGAATTTTTAAAGAATTAGTACTTGTTTATTCTATTTCATGTATTTTAAATTTTAACTAACCTTTAAAATAATCAGTAGACTTTTCATTAATATTATTATACCTTGTAGAAAATTAACATTAAATCATAGAAGAGAAGATGCTTTCATTTGACAATTTCTCCTTATAATGTACTTTGGATTCGGTTTACTTTCGTTTCCACATCAAATAACACACTGCTAAATAATTTTTATATAATCAACGATTATCTTTTATTTCTTAGTTTTGGTACCAAGCCTAAAACAATACTTTACTTTTGATTTTCCTACATTGGATGGATATATACGTTCTTACTTTTTGTTTCAGTCATACATTTTTTTTTCTGTCCGTAATCTTGTTAAGAAACTTATCCATTGTTAAAAAAAATTTTAGTGTAATGCGTATTTTCTGGTGAATTAATGAGAAAAACAGGTTTTAAGAGCTCAACTCTCTCATATAAGATCCATTGCAATTAGTGTAACTATAATAGATATTTAAAAAGCAGATCCGCGTGAAGACGATCTTTTATTTATGACTGAAGTAGAGGAAAGTGAAATGTCAACGAAAAACACATAATAAAAAAAGAAGTAAATATTTTTGGTCAGTCAGTTAAGTGTCATACGTGAGACAGCTTAGGCAATCATGTCTCTTCTGATTCATGACTAAACAGGCAGAAGATCTTCCCGCAGTAGTTTTGGTACCAAGCCTAAAACAATGCTTTCTTTAAGTAAACTGCACGTGATGTTCCGTTCATGCAGTTTGTACGAATTCAGCAGATAAAATAAATCAGAATTAAAGTAAAATTTATACGACAAATCAACATAGAAACATTTAGATATTTAGTGGATATCTATGTAGAGGATACAACAGTGTATGGGTAACTTGAAGTCAAGTTCACCTCACTTGAAGTCAAGTTTCCCGTATGGCATTCCGAGCGCGTACGCTCGGGTAAAATTACCCACAGAACCGACGTATGCGGGGTCGTTCTCTCGTCTATTTACCCTAGACCAAGCTTTGCCCAAGGACAGAGTCTTGTCTGGGTTTCTCTTCACCTGAATACTGAGCGTCCGACCAGAATAAGTTTTGGCGAACTTGGTATTGACCTCAGGCAGGGTGTGGCATAAGGCAGATTTTATCGTGGTTATTCTGAGCGCGCACAGTCGGGTAAAAATTCACGTAGACTCCCCACCGGGGTTGAGCTTCCGTCCATTCACCCCAGAAAGACGATACTCTACCCCGAATACAAGTAGAATTCTCCTAAATATATGTATTCAGGACATATCCATTAATTGGGTAATGGATCATACCACAAGTACCACTATATAATATATATATAACTATTAGTGGAAAATTTTAATCTTTAAGTATTTTTTTAGTTAAAATCTGCAGAAGAATAAACTGCATTGTGCGTTGTCTCAGTCTGCTGGAACAATTTGTTTGGTGGGGGATACAGGTTTTTCTTTGTTTCGTAGATTTTTTCATTTTAATTTAAAATCTCGCAACACTAACTAACTACTCTCTGCAACAGATCAATATGTCGCGTGATCCCAGCTAAAAAGTTCTAGTCTATATAAATTACTATAAATGAATTTTAAATACCAATTTAGAGTACTTAACTGCTCACCAGAATTATATTAGATTTGTTTTCTGTTTTGTTTGGGTTTTTTTTTTCATTATAAGAGCAAAATATTTTGTCTACAGAAATAAATATTTGTATACATAGGTCAAAATATTTGCATACATATGCCAATGTTCTTAACAGATAAAATAAGATTCTTTTAATGGTTTTGCCAAAATAAAGAAACATGTTTAGTCATTTATTCGAATCGGGTGTAAATCTTTCTTTCAATAAAACAATTCTAAAAAAAGAAAAAGAAAACTGTTAGTTGTCATTGGAAAATAGAAATTTAAAAAATGTCTGACTTTAATATCTTTTTTTATAATTAAATTCTGGAAGTTAGTCTTGTCCTGGGAAACGGTATGGGCAAAGTCTTTAAGAATCGATAGCTTAAATATGTTCAGCGGATATTGCAAGAAAATCAATGTAGATTGTCTAGATAAATAGTGGACAGAACTTCCTCAAAGATACGCAGTGTAGCGGTTAACAAGCTGCATCAGTTTGGCTGAATAGTGAGTTTTATCCTCACTAGGAGATCCATGCTTTCGGTTTTGTGTCAGATCTAAGCTACGCTTAGAAAATCAAGCGACACATTGAAAGAAGATAACGGAAATAGACACTTGAGCTCAGGGTTAAAACACTTGTATCCGGAATGTTCGACACTGCAGAATATTAAAGTAGAACTTCCTTTATGTGAATGGTGATAAGAAGAAAAAAAGAAAAAACATTTCGAACAAGGGACACATTTGTTGCGGTTTCTGTTATTTTCCCTAAGAAGAAAGAATATTTGGATCGATAATGACATCAGCGGAAACAAATAGTCGGGAACATCCACTAAAATATTCTATCAACTATTGTTTTCAAGGAGATTTTAGAATTTTAGCAGCTGGACACTAAAGATAAATTGATCGCATTCAAGAATATTTCCGTTGAAGTCAGCGGAAAAGACGAAATTGAAAATTCCTTTTTTAAGATGAGTCAAGAAAGAATAACATTTCCTTCACCACTAATCGCCCAAATTGAACTATTGACGAAACAAATAACTTAATTCTTGTAATTGCACTTCTCAACAATGAACCACCGTATTTGTCAAGAAAGAAGTCTAAAATGTCCACCATGTAAGAATGACGAGAATTTCTTATTACTTGAAACATTAGTAGATACACGTGTTTGAATAACCATTCCTGTTTTTAATATATGTATCGGCCTGCGCATTCGAGAGTCTTAATAAATAGAATTTTTATCCAGTAAATACAGCGTTTAAAATTTTTTTTAAATACTAAGAAACAATGCCGAATTATGAATAAAATTAATTAATTCCTTTTAAATTATTTTGTTTACGTTTCGGATACAAAAAACTAGAATACCAGCTTTTGAGTGATGGTACTTAGAACTATTATATTATGTTTCAATACCACAAAGAAATAACACATTTAATTATGGATGGAAAATATAGATAAAATATTAAATTTCATACCTGGAAATTATTAAAGATTTAGGTCATTATAATTTTCTGGTTATTACAAAATGTCGATTAAAAAGAAAAAGAGAGAAAATACAGGGCATATTTTCACAGATTATGGAATCCGTTTTTCCTAATTGTGTCAGAAATTTTAATAGTTTTTCTCATCCTAAGTAAAATTGTTCTTTTCTTTTCGATTTTGATTAAAACTTCCTCGTTGCTCACATTTATGGTATTCTCAGTATTCCTTGTGGTCACAAGTTTCCATTTCATCTGATAGGAAATTGTCTATCAATCACTATCATATTAAAAGATTGATATTAGATAACAGTTACTGTTTCCTAATACGTGCTTTTAAAATCGGTATCACCCCAAGCAAGGCAGTAAAGTCACTAAAACGCAAGGGGTTACAGAGTGTAAAAGAATTAGGAACAAAAACATTAATAGTGAGCAAAAAGAGAAATGATTAAACGGACAGAAGATAGCGATTAACATTTAAATTTTTGCAGATTAAAGTTGGCTGAAAAGCATAGAGCAGGAGAGACTTCCACAGTTGAGAAGTGCGGAAAAAAACTGTTAGCATAAAACTTACGGCTACATTAAGCCATATCAACTGTAAATTGATGAGATCCCAACACCAGTCTTCGAGGTACCGTCGCGAAGAGCTCATCCGAACAATTACCATAAAAGTATTTATAAAAAAAAACAGAAGCAACTTAATGGTGGTGAGTAAGTGACCAAAGCCGAACCACCAGAACAGGACCAACAATATTGCTAATTCTTCTTTTGATATTATCAAGGGGTTCAAGGTAAATATCAAAGGCACTGAACCATATGTGGCAGTAATATTCTAAACATGGACGAATCTATGTTACATATCTTATGTAATACAGATTTCGGAGAGAAAAATTGTCTCACCTGACACAGTGAACCGACATTTCTAACAACTAACCTAACGATGGATTCAACATAGTCACTCTCGTTCATGTCAGCTGAAACTTTATCCCAAAAAGCTGCAACAAGTAATTTTCCTGGAGGTTAGTATGAGTCATGAGGATGAAAGGCAGAGAGGAGTCAAACAGATGATTATTGGAGAGCTGTTAAAAATGACAAGCCATCTTTTGCCTCATTTTGTATATCAGCTGCCATTTTGACCTTGTCAGACTGATCAGCCTTACTATCGAGGCGGGAGTAAATGGCTGTATCGTGAGTGTATATGCCAAGTTGAGAGCTGATGTCATCAGCAATGCCGGTAATGAAAATTAAAAACAGCGTAGAAACAAGTATGGAGCCCTGAGCAAGACACCCGCGTTAGTACGAAAGGATTTAGACAAGTAACCGTTCAGAGTAACGTTCATTTCATGGTTTGATAGAAAGAACATGATTAACTCAAAAATATGTCCAGAGACACCTTAACTGTTCAGCTTGTGGGGGAAACCTGTTTGCCAGACTTTCGAAATATCCAATGCTTCACCATTTTTTATCTAGAGTATTATAGACACTTAATGCTATTATCGTCAGTACATCACCAGTTGATCCGGAGAAACGAAAGCCGTATTGCTTGTCTTTGAAAGGGTAGAATGTCTCACAAGAGTTTTTCAAAGCTAGAACTACAGGTGATTACTTCAAGCATACAAGAAAACAGGAGGCAGCGAGGCGTTTTGTTTAGCTTTTAAAAAACACATTTTGTTATTCTTATGTGGCTTTCGAATTCCTGGGCCATATTTTTCATCGTCTGTATACATTCCCAAATACTAACATTTCTGCACTTGATTTTGACGTCTCTATTTTATCACTCGCATCTTAAACTGTTGCTCTTGCTAACGACTGCATTGTTTTCTTACAATGGATGATTATTCCATTCTTCTAACTTAGTCTAAGAGTTCCTGCAATTTTTTTCTGCGTCTCCTACCAACACAATATCATCAGCTTACTTTGTTAAAATTGTGCATACCATTGATGAATCTTAGTTCTTTTAGGATCGCATCACTGTAAAGGTTGGATAAAACCGATTAGAAGACACATCCTTGTCTTAAGCCATTTTATATTTTTATGTACTTGATCAAGTTATTTTATATGCATACTGTTTGTTACCAGTAAATGTTTTACATCAATCGAATATCTTTTCTGAATGAATCAAGTCGTGCCTTATCAAATGTTTTTCCGAAGTCTATGAAATATAGATATACGTCTTTTTTTATTTGTATTGGTTCGCTCTGATAGCATTGTAATGATAAATATTGTTCCAGTGTTTTGTCTATTTATTAGTGTTTACATTTAATACTTGTATACTAGGGAGAAAATATGTAGCATATTTCTTAATGTTGTTTGCAATTTAAACATTTTCATGAACTCTTTCCATCGTTCCATCGGTTGATCTAAATGACATTGTTTCATCGCTGCATATTTATCTGCATCATTTATTTCTGTAATTGAAAATTTGCTCTGTAATTGCATCTGAATAATAATATTGCTTGGAATTCTAGAACTTGGAAAAGGTTTTGTGTTTTCTTACCGAACGTGTTGCTGCCTATTTTAGGATTATCTTGTCCACTTCAGTCGTTATACTATTCTGATGATAATATGGTTATATCGTTACTATGATTTTTTTAATCCTTTCACGACAAGCAAGGCAAGAATTCGACTAGTACGCAAGAGGTTACAGAAAATGACAGGTAGAGAAAAACCTGAGTATAGAGAGGATTGAGAAAATGACAAAGATTAACGGGATTCAAGAAAATGGAAGATAGCGATTGACGTTACATTTAAATTTTTGAAGATTGGAGTTATAGGGGAAGCAAGTAAACGCAAAGGTGTTCAACAGACGAGAATGTACGAGAAAAAACTGTTGAAGTAGAAGTGGTGTTTACATTTAACTATTTAAACAGTAGACTGGTGGGATCTAGATGGCAATCTAGTAACACACTGAAATTAATATAGCCAGAGCTACAGGTAAAAGCTCCTTAGACCAGTCGCCATGAAAAGATTTGTAGAAAAGGGAGAGAGAAGCCACGTCATGTCAATGAGAAAGTGACTCGTTAAGATGCCAAGTCAGGATTGATTTACATTGTAGATTCTTATTTGGATGTTGATGGATTCCGACGAAAAAACTTTTCCTACACGACACAATGACCCGACTATCCTTGCAGTAGATGCAGCTATTGATTCATGGATTAGCATGAATTACATGCCGTTTATTTTACGCAATAAGATTTTTATATCCATCTTGTGTTTCGTTATATTTTGCATTTTTATTTTGACATATTCTGTTTTGTTACTTTGACATTTTCGTCTTGTTTCATTGAAAATTTTTAATTTTTGAAAAAAAAATGCATAAGCATTTATATTAAAATGCATAAGCATTTATATTAAGTAAAACTTAATATAAAATTGATCGATATGATAATAGTGATACTGTACACTCGTCAATAAAAACATATATTCAAAACTTTTTCAGGTCGCCACTGGACATTATACAGCCCACTGAGCAATAAATACAGTCTGAAGGATGCTGAAAAGTTCTCATCTCAACCAAGAAATGATTTTAAATGAGATTCTTACGGTTGGTCATTTGTTCACTCTGTGTGTGTGTGTGTGTGTGTGTGTGTGTGTGTGTGTGTGTGTGTTTATTTTTAATAGTTTAAGTGGAGAATTTTTCAGCATGTACCTCTTTTGCTACATCTTCTATCACTCAATGTAAACAATCAGGATTTAATTTCTCCTTTTTCGACAAGCCGATCACTTTATGCTTTAAACCTTTCATCATTGTTTATCGCTATTTCGAATTTCCCTTCTTTTTAATATAATCTTGAAAGTAAATAGCCCACTTCTAAATGAAACATTTTAAAGCAATCAAGCTACAATTGTCAAGAGAGACAGTAATCTAAAAACGCTGTTATTTTAGAGGCAATTATACGCAGATATTATTAATTTTTCTACTCACTAGCACACTTAGAAAAGTTGATTTACACAGAAAATATGTTTGAGTAATCCGTAACCTCCTCTGGAAAAAATGCATAAATTCAAAAGCGCATAGAACCAGTGAAATATGTCTTCCTGAAACAATGCCATAAGAAAACATTGTTAGAAACAAATAAAACCACTCTAAATTGTTATTTTATATCTAATCTCCTGTATAGCAGTGAATGCTAGACAGTTTCTACACAAATGAGGGAGAAAGTGATGAATGTTGTTCTACGGACGAATACTGAGAATACCAGAGACAGAAAATGTGAGCAATGAAGAAGGAAAATTGAAAGAACAAGAAAACTCATGTTTACGGTTAAAAAAAGGGGACAGTTGGAATCGATTAACCTACTTAATGAATGTGTGAATGGGCGATAGAAGAGAAACAAAGAGGGAAGGTAAAGAGTCGGAAGATATTTAGAGGAACAAGAAGTTGTGGAGAACTGTGATTGCCTAAAGGTGCATGTAACATAAAACAATGAGAATAAACTTATTTATTATTCCCATTTTTAATCCATTTTTATCATTTCCTTTTCTCTGTTTATTTCTTCTTGTTCTACTACTACTTCTTCTTTATGTGCAGTGTTCCTTCAGGACGTAGGCGATCGTGGACTTCCACTTGTTGCAATTTATTGTCCCTCTCAACATTTTCTCTCTTGATATCTTTCCCAAACCCCACTCCGCTATCTACCAACTCAACCTATTAGTTATGTCTCTCAGTGATTTCTCCTGTTTCTCTTTCCCGCTATCTGTCCTGTGTCGTTACGTGTTCCAGAAATCTCAGCTGCCTCTTCCTGATGTCACGTATACGTTATTTACATCTGCTTGAAACTTCAGTGTGACTTAATTTTGGCAAAAATGTGACCCATATTGTTAATGAATATTGTTAATAGTCATTGCACCTTAAATAAGGACTACTATTATAGATATGGAACACGAGATTATATCGCTATATATATATATATATATATATATATATATATATATATGGGTTAGAAGAGGGGGCGAGGTAGTTTAGTTTTGGACAGGTCAAAAAACACCTAGACCATGTTATTTCAAATATAAAAACATCAGACAAACTCTTAGTCAAGTCAGACAAAACTGCAAATTTCTACAAAATTTCTACAACGGATTACACAACTTTAATAAAAAAAAACAATTTAACAAAAAATTATAAAAACTCATTAAAATAACCCATTAAATTTAGTGGACATGATAAATACCACTAGTAAAACTATCACGGAAAAACTAAAAATCAGTGAAAAGGTTAGTAAACTCTGCACCAAAGAAGCCTACATAACATTAAAAGACCACAAATCGGATTTTCAGACAAATTTGCCTACTAGAATCATCAACCCAACTAGACCTGAAATTGGTAAAATCGGCAAAATGATCCTAGAACGGATCAATACACAAATCAAACGGAAACTTTGATTACTCCAGTGAACAAACACAACTGATGTCATAAATTGGTTTAACAACATAAAGGAAAAAAACAACTGTTCTTGAATTCAATTTGACCTAGTTCACTATTACCCGTCAATATCCAAAGACCTCTTCACTCTGGTACTGGAATTCGCCACATAATATTCGGACTTAACCAAGGATGAATATACTATAATAATGGTTGCCAAGACACCTGTTCTTATTTATAATTAAGAACAATGAATAAAAAATAACTCTGTTAACCAATTTGACATTACAATGGGTACGTTAAACTCTGCAGAGTCTTCCGATCTCATTGGCTTATATGCACTATACAATCTTACTGCACACCATGACATAAACACACAAGACATAGGGTTATATAGAGATGATGGACTTATGTTAGTAAAAAATTCTACGCGTTTTAAAACAGACAAAATAAGAAAACTAATCCACAGAGAATTCAAAATTTAAATCTAAAAGTAATAGTCAACATTAATTTAAAAGTAGTAAACTTCCTCGATGTAACACTTGACTTAGTAAATAATAATTGCCAACCATACATAAAACCAAACGAATATCTATTATGCATCCACCCAAAGTCAAATCACCCCAAGTATAATAAAACATATACCCTCCGCTATAAAATATAGAATTAGTAAAAACTTTTCCAGTAAAGAAATATTTAATAAACATAAAAGTCCCTAAAAAATAGCGACTACAAAAACCAAGACATCAAATACATAAAAAATTATAACCATAACAGGAAAAATAGACATATAAAAATCATTTGGTATATAACACCTTTCAATCAAATGGTCAACACCTAGTTAGGGCTGAAGTTCCTCATTTTAATTAAAAAGCACTTCCCCACTAACAACCCTCTAAGTAAAATTTTTAACAAAAATACACTTAAACTAAGTTATAGTTGCACAAATAACCTTGAAAAATCATTACAACTCATAATAAAAATATCTTAAATCAGCACGTTAATCAAAATAACCATAACTACCAAAATAATAAAGAGAACAACAACACCAACTTATACAATTGTAGAAACCCCAATAATTGTCCACTACAAAATAGGTGTAAAATAAATTCAATTGTCTATCAATGCAATATAACGTCAACTGAAAACCCAACTGTAAATAAAGTCTACATTGGTTCTACAAAGAACACTTTTAAGCAACGCTGGTATATGCACTTAACTTCATTCAAAAACAACATGTATCGAAACCAAACATCCATTTCTGCATATTTTTAGAAATTAAAGGACACAAATAAGACACCCAAAGTAAAATGGAAAATCCTAGAATCTGTAACTCGCTTAACGACATCTGGCCTTTATGCCTGAATGAATAGCTGCACATTCTAAAGTACCCAGACAATGGTGAACTATTGAACCGTAGGGATGAATTAGCAGTGTTATGTAAACATCGAAAATATTTTTCGTTAAAATTTAATTAACCAAATGTGATTAGTCATAACTCGTGCTTTAATATAAAAATCAACTTACAGTTAAAATTATTTACCTATTTGAAGTATTAAGTGGCCCCACTAAAGACCTCATTCAAATAAAATATTCCTCTACAAAAGTTAATTAATATCCATGTTTAATCCACAAAATAAAAAAACGAATATTATATTAATAAAATAAAATAAAACCATAAAACACTAAAAAGTTACTCTATTTCATCCACTCATAAGAGTAGTAAAATAAAAAGTGTCTACCCTTTTTTTAAAAAACTTAACATCCCAATATAAGAATTACCTAGACAAAACTAAAAAGTGACCTGTCCAAAACTAAACTACATCGCCCCCCTCTCCTAACCAAATGCTGTATCTCTATGGTTATAAACTGCCGACAGACCGCCTTAGACATACTAAATTCCCATCCCACACATCACATTCCCAAAAATAAATCGTTTCAAAAATAAATCGTTTCCACCATTTATTTTCAATTCCACTCAGTCAGTTAAGTGCCATACGTGAAACACGCTTGAGCGATCATGTCTCGAAAGAGATATGACTGACTGGACAGAAGATTATCCCGCAGTAGGTTGGCATTGCTTTCCGCGGTAGACTGGTTGCCGACCAAGGCTATAGAACCCAATCTGTCCTGTTATTTAACCCATAACTGGAAGGAATAGACGGATTAATACTTTTCCCAAGGGTATTTGTGCATAAGTGAATGCAATGAATTCGGCTGGAATTCGAACTCGGCTCCCCGATTTCTCGTTCCGAGTCGATTGTGCTCTGAAACATGAGAATTTTTGTGTAGTGATACTATGCTTTTATAAACCATTGTAACAACTGTTACAATATATATATATATATATATATATATATATATAGCCCGGCGTTGCTCGGGGATTTTTAGCGGTTATACTGAAATGATAAGCTACACTATGGGTTTGCTGTTACGTGTAAGTTAAAAATCACGAAGTAAGTATTGGGTTTGTTGTATTTGTAAAACGGGATTCATGCTTGGGGTCAAATTTGCAAATAAATGGTAATGATGCATGTACGATTGGAAGAATGGGAGCGGGCATTTAAGGAGTCTGTAATGTGATGCGATGACTTTGCGACGAAGAAGTGTATGAATTGTCCCTACAGCATCAGAGGAATTGGCACCCTCTAGAAAACGTGAAATTGTTATGGCATATGATAAGGTAGAAGTTACAAAAAAGATCCTATTTTTGTTGGAATGTAGCTAAGCGTTTCGGAGAAACAAACAACCGCAAAAAGCAACATTTTCCATTAATTTTTGCCGCACCCTGTGTGTCAATTGAAATTTTTGTTTGGATATCAAGGCACCAGACATTGATCTACCAGAAACTCGATTTTGGTTGATTCTGCGTAAAGCGTTTTGAAGAAAATGCATAAGGGTGTGCAAAAGACCATCCAAAGATATGTTTGTCGTTGATTTTTGACAAACCCATTACATTGATACAAAAACTGTTTGTGCACATCAAAGGTTCGGATCTTGATCTACAAGTTACCTGATTTTAGTTGAATTCGCATAAGGCGTCCCGGAGAAGAGTCCGAAAATTCTAAGCGTTTTGGTGATTTTGACGTAACCTGAAAATCGATTCAAAAAATCTTTGCGTACATCAAAGGTTCATCTCATGATCCAAAAATGGCTGAATTTTGGTTGAAATCGGACCAAGGGTTTTTGGAGGAGTAGGGTTTGTTAGAATGGATACACACAAACAAACAGCCAGACAGACATATATATATATATATATATATATATATATATATATATATATATATATATACAAAAGAGTATACAAAACTTATCAGGGCTCTAGAAGTATTCCATCAATCTTGCTTACGTGCCATCCTCAAAATTCATTAGCTATAAAAGACACCGTAAACGTAGATTTTGGAGTTGGTTGATATACACTGCGTTGAAACAGAAATCTATAAGAATAAGTTACGTCGAAAAGGTCTTCTGGTTAGAGATAAAGATATATAACTAGTGTATAGACGGATAACGAAAATTAAAAGGCCACAATGTAAATTAAAACACTTTTTAAAGTATTCAATAAACGAGTCAGAATGAATCAAAATAATTGAGCGAATGGTGCAACTGACAGATTAAAATGAAGGAAATAACAAAAATCTTTGAAAAAAACAGGTGCAGTCACGCAAAAACAAAAGGCACCTCTGATTGGTGATGACATTACAATTTTTATGTTGATATTTGTAGCTGTGACTGCTTCCTTCAAACTGGCTAGTCATGTCATATGCATAGTCATTCACTTCTAGACTATCAAACCGACTATACACAACTGATTTCTTCAAATGTAGCCATAGGTTGTTAGACATATGAAATCTTATAATATCAATGTTCAATCCAATAAGTAACCAAAACAAGAGATTTTGTGTATTATTTGCAATGCTTAACAGTTTTTGTAGATTGTAATATTTGTCGGTCACTTACTTGAATATATTTAACTGGCTTTATTTATTTTATCCGCATTTTTTACTAACATAAAAATATATAATAATAATAATAATAATAATAATAATAATAATAATAATAGTATACGATCAGATCGCAGCATAGTCTAATATCAGGATAAAATGAGATGTAAATTACATCGAGTGTACAAATGTGAAGTTCTTTCCTGTTTTGTAAATCATAATTCGATATGGTGTCTTTTTCAAATACTGTGTAACAAATTAGCCACTATTTCAGTCACAATACTAGCCACATTCTGTTATTCTTCGCAAAAATCTTTTAACTGACTGCCAGACATTTTCGTCTGTTTTTTTGTTTTGTTTTGTTTTGTTTTTTTGTTGTTTTTTTTTTTTGGTTTTTTTTTTCTTTTTGGTTCTCGTGACCTAGATTGGAAGAGATTCTTTTTAATATAATCTTTCTCTTGTATGTCTTCAAGTTCATGGTCTTCTTTATTGAAATGACTCATTAACCTTATATGTCGAGCTTCAGAGAAAATGACCTTGCACTTTCAGAGCATTTATTGTTTCCGACTCAGTTGCAGACAGAGAGAAAATATTGAGGAAAAGAAAATTTGAATAGCAAAAGTTGTAAGAAAAAATTGCAAAGAACAAAAATCAAAATAAGAAAGAAAGAAACGATCTCAAGAAGATAGAAAGAAGAACCCACACACATAAAATAAAATGAACCACGCCCACATAAAATGCACTTGTATACGCATTAAAATAACATGCTCTGTCATCCACTTCTCACACCCAGTAAGTATGACGAAGTCTGTTTTTGGGTGTTCCCCACGCCGGATGAAATTTTATTTCCTAAAATAAATATACACACATGAAGATATTGTTATTCTTCATCACAGGAAGTTCCTCCACGGCATATTTCACACAACCGAAATAGTAGATCTGGCCTTCATAGTACCTGAAGTTATTCTAACTGTGTTATCATCAATATCCTTCAATTTCTAAATAGTAATACGTGTGCTTATATAACAGTGGATTACAACCAGTTCATTTTGGTATACCAGTGTATGCGCTGTGGGAAGTCTTCGTAGAGGAAAATGATGGCATTAGACAATAAAAAAGACTTTTTGAAGCACGTCATAATGACTGTAAATTATCGATTTCCTTAAAATCCATTTTACATGTAAATGATGATTAAGAAAAACTTTATTCAAGAACTGCTCGATCACATTCCCATTTTTATTTGGCAACATGAAAATCAGTTCTTTTCGATAATTTGCTTAAGTTTAATTTAATGTCAACAATTTAGCAATGTCTCCATCAAAATAATTAACCATAGGAAAAAAAGTTTTTTTCAACATTTATTTGCAGGATGAAACATAATGAATATTTATTAATCCTCTACACAATGTGTAATTTTTCGGAACTCAAACGTCAAAACAAAGATGCGCATTATTAAAATATAAACTTGAACCAGAATTTTTTTGCCTCCGATATATTTTTTTTTAAATTCATAATAATGAGATGCTTCAAATATTCCTTCAGTTTAATAAATAAAAATAAAATATTTTTAATTTTCTACATTAATTTTATTGAGAAACTTCATAATTCCATTATTCCATAACATTTTATTTTTCTCACACTATTGTCCTAATCTTTATTGCTATTATTACGACGTTTCGGCTGTTGTACGCTCCGGCCTTCTTCAGATGCTAGGAATTTATACCCGAACCATTCATTACGATCACTGGAGTATATCATTCTCATTTCCGGTATCCATGTGGTTATCTTCTTTTAACTTAACTTTCTAAGTTATTTTGTTAATCGCTGCCGAAGCCTGGTATTGAAATCACATGGCCCAGTGGATATAGTTTTCTCAGTAAAAACTGCCCTTGTTACCTTTTACAGTCTCTCAGAGAACAGAAATTACTTTTAATAAGGGAATTCAACAAAGACTGAAATAAATGGTAATTGAAAGATACAATATTTGTCGGGTACAGTGAAGGGGTGAAAACTTTCCAACAAGGCTGTAACAACTTTTACGATATCATCCATAAGAAAGAAATGTATTCAGGTTTTATTCTTATGGAATATTGGATCCTTTTCTTAAATAATTCTGAAGGCTTTTGTTGATTACAGAACTCCATTGATTGCGCTGGGATCAATATTTGTTTACATCGACCTTTAGTTCTTCGGAAAGAGCTTCCAATTTCAACATTTAAACAACAACACATGATTTCAATAAATACTGACGTTTAATTAATTGTAGCTCATCTCGCTTTCTCCACAATCACTTGCATTAAACGCTGTCGTAAATACCACCCGTAACAATTAATTTTAAAAAAAAAAACGAACCATTTTCATAAGGCAACAATAGTGATTTGCACATGCAAATATGTTCTAGTATTTTTTTCTGATCATGTACAAACTACAAATCATAGTAACTAAACCAACATGATTCTAATGTATTTTAGTGGTTTATGTATATATATTAATATATCGGATGTCTCTCACATCATATAATATTGTTTATTCTCCTTTAATATTTTGATTTAATTACTATAAACTTCCACTCGTTTAGCATCTTCAAAAATAAGTTTTAATAATAAATATCGTAAACAACATTTGACACATTTAAGCGCAAATCATTTTTCTGTTTAAGTTGAATTTTTAACTTTCTGAAAGTAAAAAGAATTTAAATGTTTATTTTCTTCCATAATTAAAACTAAAATTGATACGTTCATTTTAACTTTTTGAAATGCACAATGATATGATAACTGTCACAATCAAATGCGCTATTTTTAATGATATTAATTAAAACTAAATGTGCTTGATGTCAGTTAATGATAAACAGAACAAATCAAATAGAAAAATAATATGATCTGAAAAATAAAACCTTGACAAGCAAAATTCAGATATAATTTTCATATTATGACAAATCCTTAGGAAGAGAAAAGTTCATTTTGTGTAAAATTGTGTTTTTATTTTTAAAAGTTTGTTAAACTCTTTTACAGGAGCCTTTTTTCGGATCTTTTTTCTTCATTCAAACAGAATACAGCACATACTAAGCGTACTAAGTAAAATAAATTACTTGGAGATTAGTATCTGAGAATTGGTTATATTTCAGGCATCGATTACCCCTAAAAATACATTAGACAGTTATAAATTCAAAATATACAACCTTCAAGTATACTTATTTGTGCTTAACATATAAATGAAACTTTATTTTAAACGCACCCTTTTACGGTCTAATTTTCATATTTATTTATATTGATTACTTTACATTTTGTTACTTTCATTCATTTTACTCAAGAAAAGTTAGCTTAAGAGTTATATTAGGTAATGCTTATGGAACTTTCCATAATCGAACTAACTATGATGATTTTTGAAAGCAGAATAATGACTAGAACACTAACTAAATGCTTATTAATGCCAATTACTAATCTTCGCATACGATGGGGTGCTAAAAATGAATCAGATCAACCTCGAAGCCTTTTCACACACAAAAAATCATCTGGTCAAATTTTAGAAAGTAAGTTAATCCGAAACTTTTTAACACACTAGTTTTGTATATATAATTAAAATACATTACCAGACTCTATTATGATGGAAAACTGAAACATCTGAAGAATACATATTAGAATTAAACTTTTTTTTTATATTGCATATGACAAATATCACTAAATTCCTGATCAGTGAACATAACTCAAAAAATTGCCTATCGTTAAAAAAGGAAAGTAACCCTTAAGAAAATAAAACAGCAACGTCATCATTCCAGTTGTTGTAATTGTCTACCGAAATGTTTGATCTCGCCCAGTAAACGACTCAGCCCCAAAACGGAAACTAACTACACATACCAAAGGTTGCTGTTGACTAAGATAATGTGTTGTATTTCTTACTCATCGAGTAATATATATTACCATAAAAATATCTTTAGATTTTAATACATTCAGCAAATTAAAATAAGCGTTTGCATTTGGTTAGTTGTTGAATGCCTATTTCAACGGAAAAGATCTGGGAAAAATTTAAAAGCCTCATCGACAATTTTCAGATAAAATATTTTTTGCTTTCATGGCGATGCGTTTCCATTTTATTCGACCAAATAAAATTTTAATAGGAAAACCAAAAATAGATCTACTTCTAGCGCGATCTAGTTGGACTATACATGAATAATTAAATAAATAAAATGTTTTAATAGATTTTTATATTTTAGAATTGCTATCAATCTCCTTATATGGTAGTGCATGCTGGCCAATTTCATCACAAATGAGGAGATTTGAGGCAATAGATATTTTCTACGTAATGATGCTAAGATCACCATAGACAGAATATGGGAGCAACAGATAATTTTAAGGAAATAGAAAATAAAAAAATATATTTAAACTTCGAATCTGAAGGAGAAAATTGAAATTATTGAGAAAAGTAGAGTGCGTTTTCATTAAAAGAGAAATTCATTTATTAAAGGAAAAATGTGTTGAAAAGGCACCAATTTCGGAATTTTCTACCGTAAATTTACTGCCAGGTTTATACAATACACCTTCTTTTCTCATAAAACTACAACTATGCAATGTACGATACTTAAAAGTTATAACGATAAAAATAAAGCTAGTGAGTTTTTAATGAAATTGATTAATTTATTTATCTACATAAACTGGATCTCAAAAATTTAAATTATCAAGAGGGTATTGCCGTAACTATTACACACTAACACACATATATAATCACCTGCAGACAAGCCTGCTTCTCATAGTTCTTTATTGTAACCGTTTTGCTTAAAGCTGGGATCAAAATCCAACTGATTTATCGTCAGACGGATACTTTCTCACTGCGCTATCGGCGTACGGTAGTGAAGGCAACTTTCATAGCAGGTTATTCACGAATTTAAACAAACCCCAGTAACTGAGAGCGTTCAATTTGATAGCATTCAATTCATTAACCAAAAAAAGTAGCGTAAAGGCCCAAAGTAGTTACAGCTTTTGGGTTTTTTTTATAAAATCTATATACAAACATTTGTGGATAGAGTTATTCGCCCTCACTGAATATTTACTATAGAAATGCGAATATTT